>CAJGYO010000018.1:11030407-11630407 GCA_904845875.1 Miscanthus lutarioriparius
GTCCTATAGCATAGCAATCTACACGATCCGTCAAACTAGTAAGACTCATAGGATAAGGATAAATATATGCAAGTGGGTTTCATTCAACTCCTTAAACTTAATGCACGAGCATAAAATAAAGTGCAGAATAATAGAGGTTATGCACCGGGGGGCTTGCTTGGGTAAGATTTACTCAAAGATTAGCACTCCCTTTGTGGTGACACGATCATCAAAGCACCAGCTGCTCCTGCTACTCCAGATGACTTCGTGATCCATCGTCGTTCCTATTACGATATGCGTGGATACAACGTAGAGGCGTAAATAATCGACAGCATTCGCAACTCTAAAACATGCTCACACTCCGCCAGCTACTGAGTCAGCTCTACGGCTATCGTACTAGGCTACGTATCTAGGTTGTCATCAGAGTGCTACTTTACCCAAGTATTTTAGTTATACCACTTCAAGGTATTTTTTTATTTTGTTTAATATATATATATTCGATCTAAGGCTCATTAGTTATCCAAGCAAAATAATTACTCTGGAGCCTAAAAAATTACAGTGAGCCTATCATAATACTAGGAACCTACTGTAAAATTTTTAGATTTAACACTAGCAATGATTGATCTCAAATAATTCCTGCAAGTTCATATTTTAATAATATCAAAGCATGTTAAAGCATTTAAAGCAACCTTGAATTATTTTAGAGTTTGGGAACCAAACACACTAACAGATAGGTTATGATTTTAGGAACCTAACAAAATTATTTTCACAATTTTTGGTCAACTATACAAATTTGTATTGGATTTACAAGTTTAGCTTAGAAACTAAATTAGCAAATACTTGAAAAAGAAAAGGGGCCGACCTTAACCCCATCTGGCCTACCCGGTCTTGAAGCGGCGTGCTTGGCGTCTATGGCGCCACAATATTATCCAATACGGCCCAAGACCGGACGCCGCAGACGCATGTGGTGGCATTCTTGCAAAAGAGACCCTGTTCTTCTTCACAATAGCACAAACACCATACATACTATTCCTCCAGTCAACATCTTTGCAAATAGGCCCTTGGATGTTGTCGCCTTTACCACGGGGAGGTCCCTGGACTCCCCTACGCTCGCCGATGCGGCGGCCGACGGCAGCGGGAGCTACGCCGGCAACCTAGACTCGCTAAGATGGGAGTAAGGAGCCGAACACTACCTAAGGCTAAACGCGTACGGCTGGGTAGCGGTTAGGGACTCGGGGACAAAGACTATGAGTCTGCAGTGGCGAGGGTTCATTTGGCATGCGAGTGGCGTGGCCATTTCGGTGGCCTAAAGTGCTATCGAGGCGGTGGAGGTAACGATAAGCACTAGTGGCTCATCGAGTTCATGCCACGGTGGCGGTTGAGATGGAGGAGCGACGAGGCGACTCGTCCATCGCGCGCCCGCACCTCACGGTGGTGTGCTAAGCGTGGCCATGTGGTCACCAAGCCGATGGTGAGCCTCTTGGACAAAACAACATGAGCACCAAGTGGAGGGAGTCAAGACGAGGTTATGGTCTTAAGCAATCGAACTACTATTGCTCCAACCCAACCTCTCTCGCAAGTTCCAAGTGACGGCGGCGGCCAAGAACCGCGGCGAGCAAAATGCCCAATTGACGGTCGATAACTCTTGGCCGGGGGTGGGAAAGATGGAGCGCCTAGTTGGCCTCCAGCGCCACTTACTGGTGAAAAGAATCAGGTTGAGAGGGGCCTAAGCTAGACAATTTGAGGGGGAGATAGAGGAGCAGCTGCCATGCCATGCCATGAAGAGACACACAGTAGGCGGGAGGATTAAGACAGGTCGGCTCAGATCACATTGTGACACGAGCACGTGCACAACAACTGGCGAAGTGGGGGAGGTTTGTCGCCAACATGCTTAACTTGAGTGGTTGGACCTGAGCAGGTAGCTCTCATGGAGGCTAAGCGGCAAGACAGTGAAGCTTCTCAACTCCTTGGTGACGGGTCATCGTCGCATGTAGATAGAATGAGGGCGGGCGGCCGCCATCGCGGCCAAGCCACGACACCCCGCAACCTTGTTCTGAATCGGTGTTTCGGACGATGGCTGACCACCCGAGGCCGGTAAGCCCACGAGCTACAGCAGGAGCTAGGCCACGGCCCACCGAGCATGACCACGCATAGTCAGGGATGTTGCATGACATCGATCAAAGGCGCCGATCGAGCAGCAACAACTCCGGCCATGCTTGAGCTCATCGCCAACCACGCCATGCATGCGGTGACCATGAACTCCGCCGAAGCGGTGCTATCGGTGACTTGCACGACTTTTAAAGCTCCAACCAAAACCCAAACCAGCTCGGTTGAGACCAAACCAATTTGCTAAGGCTCAAGAGGGTCCTAAGGGCTATCCCGAGGAGCATCAAACACAAACTTAGATGAATTACCGAGAGAGATAGAGGCACGCCAAAATAGGTTCATCAAACCAGGCGCTGATTCACGAATGGAGCACCAAAACCTGACCGCAACGCGTTCTAGCGATGTTGGGGAAATTCTTGCGACGCCACGACAACTCCAACCCACTCGGGGACTACACCCTACCCAAGTATTCACTTTGATGCAACCAACTGTGCGGAAACATGAAGTTAGTGTTTAGGCATTTTTGTTGGATTTTAAATGCCAAAATAGCACTGTCCATTATCATTTCTGACTTAGAGAATTCAAAGGTTCGGTTAGAACTAACCTTCCTTAACACTTTTGTCCTAATTTTTAAAAGATCTAAACCTTGTCGATTTCAACTAACAAACCTACCGTGACGTAGCCCATACTTCGTACTAAGTCATAGAAACAAAACATGTAGACATTGTTTAATTATTTTGCATCAAATACTCCTCCAAAAATTGTACGTTTTAATCCTAAGTTATATTACGCTTCGGTTTATAAAAATTATTTCTCATGCCAACAATTAAAACAACTTATTTAGTTTTTCTTATTAGGATCTCATTAGCGTATTTTCACCTAAAATAAACTAACTTACAACACTCATCTATTTTTTCTTAACTACAGAAGTGAGTCATATAAGATACACGTGCCATTTCATGTGTGTGTTAACTTGCTAAAATTTGAAAACTCATTTGGCTTGATTTCTCCGAGGACTTAACCTAGGTACTAAGCGAGTTTGTCACACCGTTGATGTTACAAAGCATGACACGGGCAGGCCTCCACATCTATGTTACCCGCTCCCTCTACCGCCGGAGGGTCCACTTTGGAGGAGTTGCTGCCGCAAGAGAGGTCGGCACCACTAGAGATCGGCGCGAAGCCATCCCGGTCTCTGGTCTGGGTGGTTGCCCTTGATGAAGCAGCAGAGGAGAGGGAATGGGGGAGCGTCCACACGAAGGTTGGGACAGCGGTTCGCGCCCTGACCACCATGCTGAGCTCGATGCGCGACATTGTCGCCTCGGTTGGCCTGGTATGATATGACCATGCTTTCGACCCTCATTTTCTCTTTCCACACCTCTGAGTCTTGTCCTCTCCGCGGTCCCTTATGGTCCATGACTAGGAGAAGTCGCGAGTTCCTCACCAAGGAGATGCGGCGGAGTGAGGGGCTGGCCACACAACTCATTGCCACCCGTTAGGAGGTGGTGAGCTTACCCTCGCCGCCCGGGAGCTGGCCGACCTCTAAGTCAAGGAGAAGGGCGCTCACGACAGCGCCCACGAGGCCGAGGAGAAGCTCATGGCCATGATCGAGAGGGGCATGCAGACATGGAGGCCGAGCAACTATGGAAGGAGTGTGAAGATTTGCTTTGGGCCATAGAGGAGCTCGCACTTGAGTGTGACCTAGCTCACCAGAGGCGATTGATGCCCAAAGAGCAGCAGATTGACCACCTCGAGGGTGAGCTTCAGGGGAGAGGAACACAAGGTTGCGGTCGAGGATGTGTCCGCCAAGCTCGCCATGGAGGTTAGTTAAGCGCCGGGGGAAGAGGTTCGGCGCCTAGAGGCCGAGGTGACTGGCAAACATAATGAGGTCTGTGCAGCTTTTGGGCGGGCATGAGCGGTAAGCCTCTAGTTTCCTTGTTGTCTTTCTCCCAGAATTTGTGGTAGGCCCTTTGACACGGTGGGTATGTGACCTAGATAGGCCTCAACGACAAGCTTGGGGCGGAGGTGATAAAGAGTCGTGGCCTAGAGAAGGAGCTCGACGAGGTGAAGGCCTCCCTCACAATGAAAGCGATGAGCACGATACCCCACGTGTTGCCATCCAATTTGGTCTTCGATGACCTCAAAGCGGCCTCGGGAGGCGAGAGATGAGCTCAGATTATCACGGTTCACACCGTCCAGATTATGGATCAAGCACATGAGATCATGAGGGATGTGCTTCACTTTGGCATTCACCAATCATTTGCGATCGCCCATTTTCATTACGAGAACATCGATCTAGCGATGATGAGCCAAGGCTTCGGCGCCCGTCTACCCACACCCGAGCTAGACGACATTAAGAAGGAGGTGGCCCCTCGGCACATGACTTATGTGCCAAGATAGAGGATGAGATCATCCCCAAAAAATTAGTTAGTTACATAAGCCAAAGTGGCGAACTTGTAATAAGTGGACAAGTTCTTAACTTTCGTTGTGCTAAATGGACTTTTAGCTCTCTCCCTTTTTGTATAAAAAGGTTAATGCATTCCAACCTTTTTCATCATTAAGGCTATAAAGCTTGGGGTGCAGGCAAAAAAACTCGATCATATTTGGTGAGCAAAAAACACCATAGTCATTGGGCGGAGGTTTCTTGCAGATCACCGGTTTTACTCAGCGTTTGTTTCATGACCCTTGCTTCTAGATCTTAATGTGAGAAAGGGTCAGGCACAGAGAATGTCTGCCGGGTAGATATACTCTTATCAGCCCCCAAGTGTGGCCTGACCCCATGCTGTTGCTAGGGTCGGGTGTCACTAAAGATCGAGACGATAGCGAAACCGATAAGAGAAAGCGTTTTTCGATTCAGAAATGTCATTCTTAATTTTTGTAAGTACACGCATATATTAGGGGTAAAAGCGACGTAGCTATTCGATGTTCTAGGCATTGACGAAGACTTCGCCGTTGATGATCTTGAGCTTATAGGTGCCTGGTCGGAGCACCTTCGTGACGACGTACGGTCCCTCCCATGGTAGAGAGAGCTTATGGCGATTCTTGTTGCTCTGGATGAGGCGGAGCACCAGGTCCCTGATGTTGAAGGCATGACCCCGCATCCGATAGTTATGGTACCGACATAACGCTTGCTGGTACATGGCCGAGCAGAGGAGGGCAACATCGCATGCTTCATCGAGCTGATCCATGGCATCTTTGAGGGACACCTCAGCTCCCTGCTCATTGTACGCCCTGACCCTCGGCGCTCCATAGTCGAGGTTGCTTAGGAGGATGGACTCAGAACCGTAGATTAGGAAGAAGGGTGTGTAGCCGGTGGCCTGGCTGGGGGTCATCCTTAGGCTCTAGAGCACTATGGGGAGCTTCACGACCCATCATCCGCCAAACTTATTCAACCGGTTGAAGATCCTAGGCTTAAGGCCTTGTAGGACCATGTCGTTCACGCGCTCGACCTGCCCATTCGTGCGGGGGTGCGTCACGACGGCCCAATCGACGCGGATATGGAATTCATCGTAGAATTGGAGGAACTTTTTCCCCATGAACTGCGTGCCATTGTCCGTGATAATGGAGTTCAGGACTCCAAAGCGATGGACGATATCAAGGAAGAACAGCACGGCTTGCTCGGACTTGATCAGGGAGATCGGTCGAGCCTCTATCCACTTTGTAAACTTGTCTATGGTAACAAGCAAGTGCGTATAGCCCTCGGTCGCTCTCTTGAGAGGTCTGACCATATTTAGCCCCCAGCCCACGAACGGCCACATGATAGGGATCATTTGGAGCACTTGGGCCGGCAAGTGGGTCTACCGAGCGTAGTATTAACACCCTTCACAAGTGCGCATAATTTGTTCAGCGGCGGCTACTGTGGTCGGCCAGTAGAAGCCCTATCGGAATGTGTTTCGACCCGAGTCCTAGGTGCGCCATGGTGCCCCTGCACCCCACCATGGATATCACTCAAGAATTTGCTTCCCTTGTTCAATGGGGATGCAACGTCAGAGGATCTGGTGTGTGGCTTCACCGCTTTGTAAAGATCGCCCTCAATAATGATGAAGGACTTGGTGCAATGCGCGAGCCACCGACCCTCCGTCTTGTCCGTCGACAGCGCCTCATAGAGGAGGTAGTCGAGGTAAGGCGTCCTCTAGTCGGCCAGAGGGTCAGGCTCTGCCACTGGATCCTCATCAAGCCCCATGACTTCAGGGTCGGATGGAGCCGCTGGTTGGTTAGCCCCAGAGCCTAGGGCAGGTGGCCCATCACTAGTCTATTCTAGCTCCTCGTAGTGGACCAAGGATTTGTACTGATCGCTGGTGAGGATGCCTGTTGGCACCAGCTCTCGGCCGGACACCGCTTTCCTTGATGTGTCGACCCCTTTGTTGAGCTGCCTCTCGAGGTGATTGAGCTCAAGACCGTCGAACTTGTCCTCTAGCTGGCGGACTTCTCGGCAATATGTGACCATCTTGGTGTTATGGCAGCTTGACTCCTTAATGACTTGGTCGATGATGAAATCGACCAGCACTTGGGACTTGATGGCCATCCGAGAGGCATATGAAATGCCCTAGACCATTAGCTCGAGTGCCCACTTCGTGATTCTTCCAGTGGCATCCTGGTTTTGGACGACCTTGCTGAGAGGGAAGGACGTCACGACCATCACCGGGTGCGACTCGAAGTAGTGACACAACTTCCTCTTAGCGATAAGGATGACATACATGAGTTTCTGGATTTGGGGGTAGCGATTCTTGGAATCGGACAAGACCTCGCTAATGAAGTACATGGGATGCTGCACTTTGAGGGTGTGTCCCTATTCTTCCCGCTCAACCACCAGGGCAATGTTGACCACTTGTGTGGTGGCCACAATGTAGAGCAGAAGTGGTTCCCTATCGGTCGAGGGGACCAGGATCGGGGCCTTCATCAGGAGCTGCTTGACCTTGTCAAGTGCCTCCTGGGCCTCAGACGTCCATTTGAAATGGTCAGCTTTCTTTAGAAGCCGATAAAGGGTGAGACCTCGTCACGGCAAGGCCGAAATTTGGCGCGAGGCACCTGTAACTCGTTGTACCCCTTTATGTTCTGGATCAGGCCCATCGTCGTGATGGCCAAGATCTTCTTTGGGTTGGCTTCAATGCAGCGCTCGGAGACGACAAAACCCAGCAGCATACCCCTCGGGACCCCTAAAACGCATTTCTTGGGGTTGAGTTTGATGCCGTTTGCTCAGAGTTTCATGAAGGTCTGCTCTAGGTCGGCTACGAGCTGGTCAGCCCATTTGGACTTGACCACGATGTCGTCCACATAGGCCTCAATGGTTTGCCCGATGAGGCCCCTGAAACACTTGAGCATACAATCTTTGATATGTGGCCCCGCTTTTTCGGATCGAACAACATTGTGATGTAGCAGAACGATCCGAACGGGGTGATGAAAGATGTCGCGAGCTGATTGGACTCTTTCATCACGATTTGATGGTATCCGAAGTATGCATCAAGGAAGCAAAGGGTTTCACACCCTCAGGTCGAGTCGACTACTTGGTCTATGCGTGACAAAGGAACCAGATCCTTTGGACACGCTTTGTTGAGATCCATGTCGTCAACACACATTCTCTATTTCCCACTCTTTTTCCTTACAAGAACAGGATTGGCTAACCACTCAGGGTGATACACCTTGTTGATGAATCCGGCCGCCAAAAGCTTCGTAGTCTCCTTGCCAATGGCCCTGCATTTCTCCTCGTCGAAGCGACGCAGACATTGTTTCATCGGCTTGGAGCCTGGCTTGATCTTCAAGGCGTGCTCGACGACTTCTCTCGGAATGCCTAGCATGTCCGAGGGTCTCCACGCAAAGATGTTGTTGGTGCGGAGGAAGTCGATGAGCGCGCTTTCCTATTTGGAGGAAAGCGTGGTGCCAATGCGCACCACTTTGCCCTCGGAGCTGCTGGGGTCTATGAGGACCTCCTTAGTGCCCTCTAGGGGCTCGAAAGACCTGGCCGACCGCTTGGGGTCAGGTGCTTCTTCGACGATCTCCTCCCTGATGGCCATGAGCTCTTTGGAGGCGATAATCACCGTGGCATGTTCACAACACTCGACCTCGCACTCGTAAGCGCGCTGGAAGGAGGTGCCGACGGTGATGACCTGCATGGACCCAGCATCTTCAACTTTAGATAGGTGTAGTTAGGGATGGCGGTGAACTTCACGTAGCATGGATGTCCTAGGATGGCATGGTAGGTCCCATGGAACCCGACCACCTTGAAGGTAAGGGTCTCTGTCCTGTAATTGGTCGGATTCCTGAAGGTGACGGGCAAATCAATCTGTCCGAGGAGCACGGCTTGCTTTCCGTGCATGATCTTTGTGGAAAGGCGCCTGTCGGCCGGATGCACGACCGGTCAATGCCCATGGCGTCGAGCGTCTTAGCGTACATGATGTTGAGGCTGCTGCCTCCATCCATCAGTACCTTGGTGAGCCACTTCGTGCTGACGATCGGGTCGACCACGAGCGGGTGTCTTCCCAGCCATGGGACGCTTTCTGAGTGGTCGGTCCGATCAAAGGTGATGGCAGACTCCGACCATCGGAAGAAGGAAGGCGTGGCCAACTTGGTCAGATAGACCTCATGGTAGCAGAAGCTTCTGGCGACAGTTGGAGTCATAGGTCGCTGACCCTCCGAAGATCATGAGGCAGCCATCCGGCATTAAAAAGCCACCGTCCTTCCCCTCGGCGTCGTCTGCCATCGGCTTAGGCTCCCACCTATGGTCCCCCTTGCTGGGGCCACCGGACAGGAACCGCTTCATGAGGGCATAGTCCTTATATAGGTGCTTGATGGGAAAGGCATGGTTCGGGCATGGCCCTTCGAGTAACTTCTCAAAGTGGTCTAGGGTACCCTCGGCGGGTTTTTGACCCCCCTTGCGGTCAGTAGCGGCCACGAGCGAGCCCTCGTGCCGCTGCTTGTTCTTCTTCTTGTTGGGGCGGTTGGAGGCACTTTTGCTGGTGTCCTCGTCCTGCTTTGCCTTGCCCTTAGGGTGGTCAAAAATCGCTTCGACCACCTCCTCGCCCAAGGCGTGGCTGGTGATGATGTCGAGGAGTTCCTTGGTGGTTCATGGGCCCTTGCATCCCAGCTTGTGAACCAAGGACTCACAGGTGGTTCTGGACAGGAAGGTGAAAGGATCTAACAATGCCTAGAGGGGGGTGAATAAACATATCTAAAAATTAACTGCAAATGCTAAGTTCAAATTTGTCAGTCAATGTCGGAAGTCCCGACAGTTTGGGTTGGAACTCCCGACGCCGTTAGAAGTTCCGGCACAAACTATTAGAAGTCCCAATGCCTACGTGAACTACAAAAGCAGTGCCAAATTTAACTTTGTGGATAAAGAATCTTACAACCCCACTTCCTAGTGATTTGGTGAAGATGTTGGATCACTCCCTTGACGCCGAAATGCCTCCAAACCGTAGATCGAGTCCAAACCCTAAAATGAAGTTCAGGAGAGAGAGACAAACAAATACAAGTAATCACGAGCAAACACAACAACAAGCACACAGGACACAAGGATTTATCCCGAGGTTCGGCAACCCCACAAAGGAGCTCCTACGTCCTCGTTGTTGAGGTGACCACAAAGGTCAGAGTCTCTTTCACCTCCTTACCTCTCTCAAAGCAACCACATAGGTCACATGAGCTTTCCACTAAGAAATCAAGGGTAATACAAACTTCCCAAGGCTCTTCCACAAGATGGAAGCTCTTGGGCAATGTCTAGCCGGCTAGGGGCAAAGCCCCAAGAGTAATAGATGCAAATACAACTGGCTTGACGAAGAAATCAAGTGCTCAAGCTTGCCAAAGTGATTCTCTCACTTAATCCAGCCTCCTTTCACTCAAAACCCTAGGGGAATCAAAGATTGGAACAAAGGGGAGAGGAGAGAGGTGCCTTGAATGCTTGGGAGCTATTTTGGATGAAGGTTGGTGATCAGTGAATGAGTGGGTGACGGTTAGAAGTGAGGAGATGGCTATTTATACTCATAGTAGAAATATAAACGTTTTGATCTACGTCGAAAGTTCCGACGTAGATCTTGGGACTTCTGACCTTAATAGAAAACATTGTTCATGCAAGGTCAAAGTTCGCACGAGCAAGTCAATGTCGGAACTCCCAACAAACATTGGGACTTCCGACGGGCGTAGTCAGCCGGCCAGCAAAACCTCAGGTGTCGAGACTCCTGACTTGGGTCGAGACTTCCGACTGTCAGGAGTTCTGACTCACGTTGGGACTTTTGACGGCCACGGTCACCGCGCAGGCTAAGTGACTAGGCATCAGGACTTTCGGCGTGAGTCATGACTTCTGACGGTCGAGAGTTTCGGCTTACGTCGAGACTTCCGACACCAACAGTCACCGAAAAATATTCTATGTGCTCGTGGAGTGCTAGAGTGTCTCTCTTTTGATTTTATTTTTATGCTTGAGCACTCTATCTTCCTCAGACCAACTAAGTTTGCATTCCTCTTTATAGTGCAGTAGATCCTAAACTCAAAACCAAAATATAAAACCCTTGGAGAGCGCTTTGAGTTCGTCCACCTTTACAACTTCAAGAATTGGGGGATACCATTTCATCTTTATCAACTCTTTGAAACTTTCATGGGACTAATAGCTGCGACATATCTTATTAAGATCACATTAGTCCCTAATTTGGATGTCATCAATACATCAAAACCCACATAGGGGGTAAATGCACTTTCAGAAGGCTCCTATAAATTCGGCGTCGGTAACGTCGGGCAGCTCGTTGCACTGCCGGGAAAAGCACCGGATGTACTCATGAAGAGTTTCCCTAGACTTCTGTCGGTAGTTTTTGAGATTCCATGGGTTTCTAGGATGCGCGTAGGTGCCCTGGAAGTTTCCCACGAAAATCTCCTTTAGGTCCACCCAACTTTGAATCCGGTTGGGCGGAAGGTGCTTCAACCATGTTCATGCCGAATCGGCCAGGAACAATGAAAGGTTGCGGATAATGAAACTATCATTATCTGCTCCACTGGCTTGGCAAGCAAGCCGATAATCCTCGAGCCACAGTCCAGGGTTTGTTTCCTCGGAGTATTTCGAGATGTTGGTCGGCGGTCGGTACCATGGTGGGAAGGCAACATTGAGGATGTGTTGGCCAAAGGCCTGAGGTCCCAGTAGGTCAAGGCTCGAGCTCCGGTCCTCGCCACTGTCGTAGCGTCTGCCGCGACGAGGGTGGTAGCCACGGTCGACTTCCTCTCTCTCGCCGCTTCGTCCATGCCTACGGGCATCCAGGGTGTTACGTGCGTCACGATGGAGGCCGAGACACTCATGCACAGGTGCCGCGGCGTGTCCCCCCCAATGTGTGGCGCTTGGTGGACAGACACGTCCCTGACATGTCGTCTCGAGGGTGCATGCTGACTAGTGTCAAGCTCATGTCGCCGAGACCGCGAGCTCTCTGCCTGCTGCACTACCGCGCGCTCGAGTAGCATGTGGATCTCGCGATGGGCCCGACGATCCTCGGGTGTCGTGGGCTTCGAAAGCCCTCGGAGCAAGGCCGCCATGGCAACGATGTTCTGGCTTGTCTGGGCAAAGTGTGGGAGGGCTCCATCGTCTTCGAGGATCCTCCGGTTCATGTCGCAGGCCATGGCGCGCGCACGCCCACCGTCTCCGCGGTGCTCGATCTCTTGCTCGAGCTCCGCGTGCTCTTGCTCTAGCTAAAGTCGTGCATCCTCGAGTTCCCTACGCCGCACCCTCACCGCTCCACTCACAGAGCGAGGTGGGCCTTACATCTCCTCGACCTTGTCGTCAAGGTCATTTGTTGGGGTAGCCCCTCCCTCGTGGACGCTTTCGACACGTCCCTTGGGGGTAGCTGCCATAAAACATTCTCGCGAGGGGTGATGGCTCCCCTTGTTGGAGTCAAAGTTGGAGGGTGACTCTGAATCTCCTGCAAGAAGGTCATGGAAAGATTCCGCGATGTATTCGGTCATCCCCATGAACTCATCATTTGTAGGGGATGGGGGCGTGCGCTGCGCCATAAGGTGGCCAACGGTCCTCGCAGCATTGCGGAGACCGAATGGGAACGCTGTTGAGGCGCTCCGGATGAGGTATTCCGGGGAGAGCGGTTCCCCCTCGGCAAGCTGCGCCATGACATTGGCGAACGAGAAGGTGAGGCAGCGCAGGAAGACGTCGAGCTGGCATTCTAACCTCCGTAATCGAAGCCGATAAGCTGGCCGCTCCCGGGTGCACGGGCCTCCGGTGCGTGCAGCTGTAGCTCCTCAAGTGCCTCGACGATCGCATCAAGGCCGGCGGAGTGGAGAGGCTGGACAGCGGTGGGAGCCTGCGCCAACTCTCCCTCCATCGTGACGATGAAGTCCAGGTTCCCGAAGCGCGCGTGCGCCGGGGAATGACTAATGCCGTGACTAGCTATCCGAGGCCGATGTGGACGTTGAGACGCGCAAAAAAGCCCCTACAGCACGCCAACTATCGGTGTTTGAACAACTCGCTAGTAATTTTGTATCGTATGCGTCGGCACGGATTTTGTGCTCGAAGGACACAAGGATTTATAATTGGTTGGACGGAATGTCCCTACATCAAGCAGTGTCTTTGCTACCGTGTCATCGACACTAGTTTGTAGTAGGCTTTATAAGCGGGCAGAGAGGGAGAATGTCCTAAGTCTCTGGTTAATAGGTCGAATGGAGTCGAGTCTTGCTGAGCTCATTTAGCTGTGTGTTTATTTGTGTCCCCCTCTCGTGGGGCGTCCTACTTCCCTTTTTATAGGTGAAGGGGAAGGCGCCAGTTACAGAGAGAAAGGAGAAAAGCCAGGGAGAAGAAGGCCTCCAGGGCCACCGGGTCCTTCTTCTCCTTTATGTGGGTCCCGCCGACGTTGTACATGGTGACGGGGATGGCTTCATGCCAGGCTCCTGTTCACCACTGGTGCCATGCCCCGGCGTCATCAGCTGGTCGTGGTGTCCCATCCTGTCCCGGCGGATGACGCGACGAACCGACGTGCCGGTCAGCGATCGTATGGGGAGTAGGCAACACAGTGACCACGCACCCATCACTGTTGGCGATGTGAACCCCCGGGCATGGCCTGGCGTGGCCATGGGTCACGTCGAGACATGCCTGCTTCCTGCCTAGTGTCAGAAGTTTGACCCTGGGGTCGTACCTTCTGACCCGTAGTGGCTGGAGACGGTGTGGGCCCTCGTCGGACGAGACGGAGCCCGTGCCCTAGGGATCGGGCGAGACGAAGCCCGTCCCCTCAGGGTCGGGCGAGACGGCTCCCGCACCCTTAGGGTCGGGCGACGCGAGGCCCGTGCCTAAGGGGTCGGGCGAGACGGCTCCCGCACCCTTGGGGCCGGGTGACGCGGGGCCCGCACCCAAGGGGTCGGGTGAGATGGAGCCTGCGCCCCTGGGGTCGGGCGACACGGGGCCCGTGCCCTTAGGGTCGGGCAAGACGGAGACCGCACCCTTGGGGTCGGTCGAGACTGAAATATGTCCTTGAGTCGTCGTCCGCGGTCCTCAGATCCCTTCTTCGAGTATCCCTAATACTGATACCCGACAAACATGCTCAACACCAGATCTACTTTTGCAACATCAAGATAAAACATTTGCAACATACGTCTAAACAGATAAAACATTTAGGACATACACTTGAAACACCATTGCAACATGCCGATCTACTTTTAAAACATCCAGATACAACACTTGCAACATACAAAAAGAAGATAAATGAAACATTTAAAACATGCGTCTGAAATACTTGCAAAACACCACTTGAAAAGCTATTGCAAACATATGTAACATCCAGATAAAACACTTGCAACATATTATGCAATGTATGTAACATCTAGATAAACATACTTGCAACATACATCTAAAAAATAGATGAAACACTAGGGATAGACACTTGCAATATACATGTACAACCATTGCAACATATGTAACATCTTGATCTACTTATGCAACATCCGTATGAAACACTTGCAACATATATAAACTTCTAAAACATTTGAATTGTACACTTGCAACATGCATCGTATCCCTAGGGCCGACGCTTCTCCTTGCGCTGGTGGCGCTTGCATCAGCATCGTCGAAGCAAGCTGGCAAAGGAGAAGAGCAGAGCATGAAAGCCTTGTGAACAGAGTGAGGAGAAGCGTCAAGAAGCGGCGGGGTGGGCATGCGGAACAGGAGCAGGAGCAGCGGGGCAACACGGTGAAGCAGGAGCAGGAGCCAAGGTGACCATGGTGCCGGGGTGGGAAACACCGCGAGATGCGGCATATGTGAATGGGAAAAATATCGCCTTTTTTATAAATTGTGTATATCATGACGAGAGGAGCGGGGATGTGGGATGATCTCTGAGACCTAAAACTAGGAGCGCCCAGATGGAGGCACCTGTGATGTGACGTCGCGCGGTGGAGCATTATCGTTAATCATTTATTTGTTTGGTTGGTTTATAGACTGATAAACCCGATTGGTGCTAGTTTGTTGTGAGAAAAAAATATTATATCATAGCTGATAAACCCTATCTAAAACCAATAAACGAATAGGCAAAATATAAACACAAGATTGTTTTCTCCGTATCTGCTTGTTTGGCTCTAAGCTCTGCACCTGCAGTTGCCCATATTGGTCCATCTCTACATAGATTATTACTGTGTAGGACATAACTACGGTATGAGCTAAAGTGTTTCACGTTGGACCAAGTTTCTAATAAATAGTATTTACTTTGACTCTAAATTAATTTATTATAAAAATATATTTCATAATTAATATAATAATATTTATTTAATATTACAAATATTTATACTTTTTATCTATAATTAGTCAAATTTGATATACTAAAATATAATAGTGTTTCATAATTGTATTTTTTTTTTGAGACGGAGGAAGTAGATTATACTGTAAACTATTTGATCATTCCTGAATCTGAATGTGAGATGCCGACTGTGCAGGCCTTTAAAGTTCCAGCAATGCTTTGCTCGTGCAGCAGGAGTTAGCTGAAGCAGTTTAGGGTCTGTTTAGATTCCAAAAAATTTTATGCAGTATTTATCACATCGAATCTTGCAGCACATGTATGGAGTACTAAATATAGATGGAAAAAAAAACTAATTGTATAGTTAGGTGAGAAATCGCGAGACGAAACTTTCGAACCTAATTAGTCCATAATTAGACACTAATTGTCAAATACAAACAAACGGGCTACAGTACCAAAGCCAAAAAAATTTGGCATCTAAACGCGGCCTTATTACTCATGCACCCCTACTCACGCAGGACGGCAGGAAGCCAGGAAAAAGCAGCGTGGGGGCAGGGAGGCTGAAGCCCCCTGACTGAAGCATATGGCATGTTTCTAACCACGAAAAGAAAGAAAAAGAAAGAAAAGGAAAAAAGAAGCGCTAGGCCATGCTGGTCAAGTCAAGTTAATTATTTAGCCACTTATTACTGCTCTGGTCATCAGGTCATTGTGTAAAGAAATGCAGGAACGGCGATGACTCATCAGAGGGTGACGGGGAATTGATGCGGATCAGCCGGTATATAATCGGCGATGGTGTGACACGTGTCAGATCTTAACGCGGCTGCAAAGTCTTGGGACGTGGATGAGATCTGGAAACTTTTTATTCCTGCATCACCTCAAATTTGGGCGCAATTTTCTTTTTATTTTACTCGTGCTTGGGACAGGTCAGGTCAGAGGGGAGCTGCGGTCCCTGCTGCTGCGACACATCCGCAGCGGCTATCCAATGAGCAGCGACCAAGGGGGCTACTAGGACTCAGTCGAGCAGGTATAGGCTGGCCTCCGGTCTCAGCGGATCGTTCTTCGTTCATCGTTCGCGATTGGGGTTCTTCACTTCAGAAGTCAGAACTCAGTGAGGTCTGAGGCGAGCAAAGGATGGGGTTCTCCTTCACCTCCCGAGCCGGTGCTCGACTGCTGGACGGGATCGCGCGCCCCGGCGTCTCCACCGCAGCACTTCTGTTCGCAGCGGCCAGGTGTGGGTGCTTGTGCTTCCTCCGTCGCTTTCCACCAGAAATCCGCCCGATTTTGCACCTTTTTTTTTGGGTTTCGTCGCGTGATTTACTGTTCCTTTGTCTGTTTATGACCCATTTGTTTTTCCCCGTCCCTTTGAGTTGCTTTCCTGTTCGACAGTCGTAGTCAACTGTGATGGCCCTGGGATCATGTTCTTGGTCCGTCTACTGCACTTTTGGAAGGGAAAAGGCCCCCTTTATTTTAATCCATACCTTCGGGTTGCTCCCAAGATTTCACTTCGACTACTCTGAGTGGCCTATTTGGGGCTGCATTTGCAAGCTAAAAGATTGGTTGCCGCTTTGCAGTGGCGGAGGCCTTGTGGCGTACGCGGATTCCGCTGCGGAGAGTGCTCCGGAGCCATCTCAGGATGCTCCCAAGAAGAAGGTGCTGGTTCTTGGGACTGGCTGGGCTGGGACGTCATTCCTCAAGAACCTCGACTGCTCCCGGTATGAAGTGAAGGTCATCTCGCCCCGGAACTACTTCGCATTCACGCCTCTGCTTCCGAGTGTCACATGTGGCACTGTCGAAGCACGCAGCATTGTCGAGCCGATACGGAGGATCCTTGAGAAGGTACTTCTTTGCCAATTGATTTTGTGCTATTGTGTTCTGAAAGTAATTGGGTGTGGTGTTTGTCTATTCTCCTACTACGAATGAACCCTTTGGGGGTACGGCCCTCCTTACTCAGTATCTCTTGGGTCTTGGGTCTTGCCGTGTGTTGGTTAACTGTTGATCTGTGATACTCTCAACGTTGAAAACAAGTGGGGCCTTAGAGCGCATGCAGTCAGCATAATCAGATCATAGATATAGTTTTGTAATGTGTACCTTTGTAGTTTGGATATATAGAAGTGATATGCGTAGACATGAAATTATTTCATAAATCACAACAATGTTGCTCTTTGGACTTGTTCAGCTATCCCTAATATGTGACGACTGATGATAAAATTTAGTTGTCAAAGTGGCATAGCATTGACATCAAAATGCCAAAAGATTCATTTCTTGTTTACTCGGAGTGCTTACATTGATACCTTGGATGTCTAGCGTTCATTCACTTTCTGTGTTAGTTGAGTGACATACTGACCGCTTTTTTCTTGTTCTTGTCTTTCTTTTCAGAGAAAAGCAAGGATGTCACATTTTGTGAAGCAGAGTGTTTCAAGATTGACTTAAATAAAAAACTGTACATTGCCGTTCTTCTGTTGGAACTAATCTTGATGGGAACGGTGATTTTGTGTTGGATTATGATTACTTAGTTGTTGCTCTTGGAGCTACTGTAAGTACATTTAACACTCCTGGAGTGCTGGAGCACTGCTGCCTTTTGAAGGTAAAATTCCCTACATATTCTGTTATGATCCATATATCAATTATAAGCTGTAGTTATTCTGCTTGATCTTTTATAACATCATGAAGACGCTTTTGATTTTGATCTAATTGTCTAATGCTGTGTGAAACGACACTTTTATGACTAACAAAACAATGTAACTGCAACGATAAAATCTTACATTGACACATAGATTTCATTGCATGAAAGAACCTGTCAAATTGTAATCATGAAAGAGAGTCAAATGTCAGTTTACACTGAACCATCTGGCATGATGTAGTGCACACCCATTTGGAACACATATATAGCTTGTAGCTACTTATGTTAAGCATACGTGACCTAGGTTTTCTTTTTCACACGTTAACATTCCCATGGAGCACCTGCTCAATGTCATTACATTCTCTGAATGACCCTGTTGTGTGATTTTGCCCTTAATGCAGTATAAATCTTTAGTATCCTTATGGTCATTCTTTGAAGATTTACATTCATGAAGCTACTAACTGCATCATCTATCATGTAATATTTTCTGTCTTCCTCTATCATGATATGGCTTCACATCCTGAAAGTCAGGAAGTAGAGGATGCTCAGAAGATACGGAGGTGTGTGATAGATTGTTTCCGAAAAAGCATCACTTCCAAATATTAGCGATGAGGAGAAAAGGAAAATTCTACATTTTGTAGTTATTGGTGGTGGACCTACTGGAGTTGAATTTGCAGCAGAGATGCATGATTTTCTTGTCGAAGATTTGGTGAAACTATACCCTGCCATTCAAGACTTTGTGAAGATAACAATTATTCAATCGGGAGAGCATATATTGAATATGTAAGGTTCTATGGACTTCATAGATAGTCTTGTTGCAGTAATAGCCATCTTTATCTTTCATGTTGCTGTAATAGTCCTGTGTACTTTGGATAAGAGAACCTCCAGGTTAGCTTAGTGTATCTGTATTACAGTTGCAGATGGTTGTTTTTTTTTCCTTTTTTACATGGGAAAGCATTTCAAATTGGATGAAAACATGAACACTGTAGCTGTGTTCAGAATCTATTCTTGATGTAACCTCAGCAGATTGTAACGTTTACCATGATATGAATGTCTATTTTCTGTTATATAGGTTTGATAAAAAAATAGCTGCATTTGCTGAACAAAAGTTCCAGAGGAATGGCATCGAAGTGTGCACGGGCTTCAGAGTGATAAAGGTGTCTGATGATTTGATTACAATGAAGAGCAAATCAGCTGGCAAGGAGGTATCAGTGCCTTATGGAATGGCTGTTTGGTCTGCTGGCATTGGTACTCGTCCTGTCATCATGGACTTCATGCAACAAATTGGGCAGGTTGTTGAATCTCTCATTACCAGTTAACCCATTTATGACTTACTCAGCAATAGTACAACTCCAATGTTTTGTTAATATATCAAAATATTCTCTCCTTGAACAGACTAATCGGCGTGCCTTGGCAACTAATGAGTGGTTAAGAGTTCGCGAGTGTGAAGGTGTCTATGCAATTGGTGACTGTGCTACAGTTAGTCAAAGAAAAATAATGGTATGTGTAGAGCCTTTAATCCTTATATTTACAGATAAAGCCTACTGTTCTTGCTTCCAACTTGACTGCTTGTAAAGGTCAACAGTCATGTCATTTACATCACTGCACTAGCTTATACTTATATTCTGTCAATTTTGAATGTGCACATCAGTAGGTTTATTGCTGGATAACTTCATATGTATGAATTCTACCATTCTGTAGCTCACATGTATTTTTCAACAGCAAATCCTCTGACTTATCTGTTTCTACACTATTTCAGGATGATATTTCAATGGTATTTAAGATGGCAGACAAGGACAATTCTGGCACTTTAACACTGAAAGAGATCAATGATGTATTAGAAGATATATATATAAGATATCCGCAAGTAGAGCTCTATATGAAAAGTATGCACATGCTTGATATTGCGGATTTAATAAAAGGCTTAATAGGTGATTCTCACAAGGAGTCTATGGTGGTTGATATAGAGGAGTTCAAACAAGCTCTGAGCCATGTTGATTCCCAAGTGAAAATGCTCCAGCAACAGCTCAGGTTTGCTCAATGGTGATATGCAAGTTGTCTGTTAATGGTATATATAGCAGTATAGCACAGACAATGCTATGATTTGTGAATAACCAGTTTCCTGACTGTTAGGTCGCTGCACAACAAGGGCAGTATCTCGCTGAAAGTTTCAACAAAATGGAAGAATGCAAAGAGGAACCAGAAGGCCCTTTATGATGACAGGGGATCTGGCCGTCACTTTTTTCCGCCCATTTCGGTATTTAGCTCTGTTCACACTCCAAAGTCATAACTGCATAGTTGCGTGCTATGTCAGGCCTGAAAGGCATTATTTCTGAGTTCTGACAAGCTTAATAATGGCATAGAGACTAATAGTTCATATTCAGTCAACACAGATCAACTTTTAATATGAAATATGGTCAGTTCAGAACTTGTTTTTATCCAGTGAAAATCGTCGCTAACCAAATATACAACAACAACAAAGCCTTTAAGCTCTTCAAATATAATTTTCAAAAATAGATGTCGACATGTAAAGCTTATACTGATACTGTTAGCTCTTCAACTTATTTCTGCATTGTATGCCTACTCATCTCTTGATGCCGTTGCTTTCAAGCTACAAGCATTTTGGGCAATTCGCACCCCTGGGTGGAGAACAAGCTGCTGCAGAGCTCCCGGGCGACTGGGTCTCCATGGGCCACAGCACTCAGTGGCTGTGGTACTCTGTGTATGCCAGGTAGAAACTCTCGAGTGCGCTCTCATCATCTACAATCCATCTGACCGGAAAAAGCACGGCCCCTCATTGTGTTTGCATGTTGCTATTCTCTCTACTTCAGCCACCGCCTTATCCTTTTTCATCATGAATAATCAAGCCTCTGTCCTTACAAGTCGTTTTTTGTGGCAACTCATGACTGTCCTAACTCGCTATCATTGTTCTCTTCCCATGTATCCAGCAAGCAAGTGAGCTGGCGCACGAGGGTACTGGTGGTTTCCGACTGGACTCGCCGGTTCATATTTGGGAGGGATTCAAGCCGAATTTAGCGCGCGCGCCACCGAACCAGATGCATCGTCATCCTTCTTCTGCACAGGGATTTCATCTGAAGAATAATCGATTTGCTGCTGGAGCTTGAGCAAGCAAAGCTGTTTCCCTCCCCGCGCCAGGTCCTGCCAAGGAAACTGCTGTTCTTTCGTCTGTGTCTAATGGCACGGTGTTCCTTTTCCTTGATTCTGCTACAGATGGATGGACGGATGGAAGGCTCTCAACATGTGAAGCAGCTTTGGAAGAAAGAGGCCCCCTTTTTAGCTTTCACTGTAGCCCCGTTGGAACATGGTATCAGATTCTTGCCGCGAGAATCGAACCACTTCACGTGAAATTGTCGCGAGCCATTGTTTGCACACATGCCGTGCAAAGTTCGTTGTTATGAAGTGAATTGCTGCTGCAGGTCTCATCTTTTGGACTAGGGTATGAAGTATGAACCCACCAATCTGACCGATCATCCCCAGACCAACCAGATGAGGTCTCAAGTGTTGTTCAGGTTTTCACTGCTTGTAACAACAGTGATGATACTGATTACTGACAGCAATAACGGCATGTCTGCCTCAAGGGTGGCCACGGGATGTAGTACGCCTAGGCCTGTTCGCTTGAACTTATCGGCCGGTTTATCAGCTAGAATCTACAGTGTTTTTCTCTCATAATAAATCAGTTTCAGTCAGCTTATCAACCGATTTTAATACCAGCCGAACAAGCAAGTGGTCCATTTTGCTAGTGTCTACGCATGGATTGGTCCTCCCGGCCAATGGAATGCCGAGTGGTCCATTTTGCTGCTCACGCCGACCCCTTCTGCCGCAGCTGGCCTCTTCTCAATCACGTGCTGTATGGATACGGCTATACGCTCCCCCTGTTCGACCGTTAGTTTATTACCTGTTGTGATAATAATCTGCTCTGGATTCACTGGAACAAGAGCAGCTTGCAGAGCATGTAAAGCAGGACACGTTCTTCTCCCTCTGGTACCTTCGTTTACCACTCGGATAGTCAGGATCTGTTTGTTGGTTTTGGGTGACTTTCTAGCTTGTAGGTGACTTGCTAGCTTTTGGCTTCTTGTCGTTGGTTTTTTGTTATTGGTTTTTTAATAATTTTTTTTGCTTCTCAACACACCATAAGCTAGAAAAGCACCTCAAAACATGCATTTCAACTTTTAGTTTATTTCCTCATAAGTTATCTTTCTAGCTTTTCAAAACCAACTCAACAGCTAGGTTGTTTGTTTCAGCTTTGGCAAGTAGAAGCCAACAAAAAGTTGAAACAAACATGCTCTGACCGAGAGCGGTATAGTTTCTGAGTGATCGTGACAAGATGTATTTGGTATATTCGACTATGAAATTTTGCAGATAGTTCATTAGGCTACTAGACCTTTTAAAAAACTAAAAAGAAAAAAAAAATCAAATTACCATTAAGATTCATGATATCCTTATCATGCTACTATTTGAAGCAAGAATTCAAGTGGTGTTTGTTCCAAGGTGGCACACACTGCACACCTTTTCTTATGGGGCGATACAACTAACAGATTTGTGAGAGTAGATAGTGTTGTGGTTTCTCCTAGGGCGGCAAGAGTGCGGTGTGGAGTCCAAAGACGGATGTGGCCAGACACCCCGCATTGGTTTTTCTTAGCGACGACTACAAAGTAGCCCTATTGTTTTCTTGGCGGTGACTACAAAGTAGCCTTGAAGAAGTCTAGATCTAGTGGAATTCTTTTATCGGTCGGTAGTTTGTAGAGCTGCAACGACACTATGGCAATGGATCCTGCATAGTGGTGTGATCTGAATCTCTTTCATTTTCTGATGATGCTAAGTTATGGCTGAGGTATTCAACAACCACAATACATAAGGTTTGAAGTGCGAGCATGCATCATGGTTTTAGTGGCCTATGGTCGCAGTGGGGAGTTCTATTGTGGCAGCTAGCGGTGTTGATACCATATTGTACACGGTTGTGTTGTTGCTGATCAGTCATAGAGTTTTGGTTGTTGTTTTTCTTTCTTTCTTTCTTTGTTAGGTAGTCTCCTGGAATTACTTGCTTATATAGAACTGCTGGAACTACTTGCTTATATAGAACTGCTGGAATTTCTTGCTTATATTTTCTGCTATACAGGCACCGCAGTGGTAGGCGATGTGCCCATCGACAGCGAGGCGTCTGTGGTGACTTCGTTAATTTCGAGATTTGCCGGTCCAACTCAGTTCTTCAGAGGTGCTTATAAGGGTAGGGTGTGCTATGTGCGTTTATAAGGATGAGTGTGCGCTCGTGTATGTGAGTGTGTGTGAACTGGGTCTCGCAGAAAGAGTTATTTATTTGAGTTTTCCCATAGCAACATGACACGAGTGCTTTTTCACTCAATCCGGTGAATACCGTACAAAAAGCACATTGTACATGTTACTTGAAGGTAAAATCCGGTGAGTGCCACGGTAAGTACCGTACCGTACGTCGCTGGGGCAGAAGATACAAGAGGCATTTGCAGTTTGCAGATGAGATCCATCATCCATGGAACGACACCTCATCAGTTCATCCTGTGATGTAGTTTTGGCATCTTGGTAAGTGCTCCACTCACGCTGTCTTCTGTAGGTAGTATGCCTTTCATGACAGAGTTATGGTACAAACGTGCATTTACACCGTCCAAATCAATGCATGTCCCCTGCCTGTTCATCCATCACTGGACTGGCCGGTGGGGGGAAAATCATTGAAAGCAAGAACAGGTAGTGCTCATCCTTTGATGTTTGATCCTTTTTGCACAAAAGAAATCTCTCAAGTCATCTCCAAGCTTAAAGCCCAAGAGTCCTTAGTGTACCTTACTAGATTTGCACGCACTTGCCAACTAATTACCCTAGCTAGACCCAGCAGTGCCTTTGTTTCGCCGCATCTCCTGGCCCAGACCATAGGCCAATAAGAACATGCTAAATAAAGATACATTTTTAATGACATATTGTAATTTGGAACTGGGAACAATTTTATATTTGCCCCTGAATGACTAACTATATGCAACTAATGCCAAACTGCCCTGTTCGCTTCGTTGAAAAGCCATGCTGAAAAGTAAGTTTATGTTGTAATGTTGTTGTTTGCCGCTGACGGCATTTGTGCATTCTTTTTTTTGGGGGGGGGGCGTTAGATGAGCTCATTACGAGAACAGTGTTTGAAGCTGTCGCTGTACTGTGACTCTACCTTCAAGTGTCATACGCTGCTACGGAGCAGGTTGGGTGACCAACAACACATCTTGCATGAATCACCGGGACACAGCTGCCTGCCCTGCCAATGGGTACCAACAGAAAGAGAAGTGAATCACACAGCTGCCTGCCCTGCCAATGGGTACCAACAGAAAGAGAAGCGTAAAGTAAAGCCATTTTGCCGTTATTTTACTCCCGGAAAGGTACTCGATGCTGGCCTCATAATACATGATGAGCAGAGCAGTGCGTAATCACCAACTCAACTGTAGCTCATGACTCCATTATATCCCCAAGGAGGCGATGAAATAAAGGGTATTCAGCATCCTTTCAGCCTGTTTACTCGTTGGTTTTAGTCGAGGCTTATCAGTTATGGTACAATATTTTTCTTTCACAACAAATCAGTACCAGTCGGGCTTATCAGCCCAGAAACCAACCAACGAACAGGTTGTTTCTGCAGACTCACTAAAACACCCCACTGATGCAAGCCATCATTCCATCCAATTCCATCCCATTGCTCTCATTGCAGCTAGAGTATACTGTATGCTAATAATTCATTAACACTGGCCAAGTGAACTATTCTTTTAGCTCCTGATGACTACTAAGGCTCCGTTCGCTTCGCTGAAAAAACAAGTCGAAACATTGTTCCGACTGATTTGTTGTGAGAGAAAAACACTATTTCGGCTGGAAAAACAAGCTGAAAAAGACGAATTATAAGAGAAACAAACAGGGCCTAAGTACAAAGTTACAGTGAGATGGGAGCATGACAGAGAGAACAATCTACACAGATTGACAGAGAGAGTAGCAAGATTCCAATGGAAGAAACCAACAGGAGCCAGGCAGCACGGCAGATTGGCAGGGGTAACTAGACAGATCAGAGATTGGTGCCGGCACTACCAACCAGCCTACCCATCTGCCCCCATAGTGGCGTGCACTGGCTACCAGTAGATGCCAGTACAAAACTAACATTTGTCCAAGCTCCCTGCACCACCATACATACCATACCATACATAGCATCTCAAGCCCCCAATCCCAAGATGAATGCTACTACATAGTTAGACAGTGTTCTTGTGGTGACCTCCACAGAGTGCAGAGATGGGAGAAGCTGAAGAAGCACCAGGAGTCAGCAATGGTGAGTCACTGGAGCTCCTCATGTCCATGGCGTCCTCTTCACTGGCCTGCTGTGTCTCACAGTTCCCAGCCAAGTGGCAGTCCATCAAGGACAAGCTCCATCAGCTCTGCTGCAGCCTGAATTCGCTGTGCAGCGGCGTCGGCGGCGATGGCGACGGCAACGATGACGACGAGGAGCATCCTGTGCTGGCTGAGCTTCTGCGGCTGGCTTCAGCAACCGTGAAGTGCATCCAGGTCGTTGCTTCTCAGTGCAGCGACGGGTCATACAAGGGTGGGAGGCTTCGCCTGAGGAGCGACCTGGACAACCTGAGCTGCAAGCTTGATGCACACATGAAGCAGCTCAAGGAGATGGCTTCGTCCGGGGTGCCCTCGCCGTCCAAGGCCATTGTCGCCGTCAGGCCCAGCGCCGAGGCCAGCGTAGGTGAGAAGGCGTTCTACCTCAAGGATCTCTTCTCCAGGATCAGGATCGGTGGCACCGTCCAGAGGAGCCAGGCACTGGCCACCATCAGAGAGCTCTTGGCGGAAGACGAATTCTGCGCAAAGGTTGTCGCTCTCGACGTCGACGACGGCATCGCCTTGCTCACCGGGTTCCTCGAGTCCACGGACGCGTGCATCCAAGAAGAGGCCGCCGGTGCCGTCGCCGTCGTCGCGAGCTCCGAGTGTTACAGAGGAATGCTGGTGAAGGCAGGGGTGATCGCCCAGCTTGTCCAGCTGCTGGAGAACGCAGACACGGCCAGTGAGCTGGGCAAGGAGCGAGCAGCGCACGCGCTGAGGGAGCTGACGGAGAACTCCGACAACGTGTGGGCCGTCTGCGCGCACGGCGGCCTCACCACGCTGCTGCACGCCTGCGCTGGCGCCGGCAGCAGCAGCAAGCTCATCAGCTCGTCTTTGCAGTGCTGAGGAACCTGAGCCGGGTGGAGGAAGTGAAGATGTTCATGGTGGAGCAAGGCGTGGTCACGGAGCTGGTGAAGCTCTCCCAGAAGAAGGAGGAGGTCCGCAAGCTCGGCGCCGTCGAGTTGCTCCACGCCATGGTTTCTGGATGACGCCGACGTCAGGGAGGAAGCCGTCGGCATGGGGGTGATCCAGTCACTCCTCCAGTTGATATACCCCGACCTTCCGTACTCGTACAAGGCCAGGGAGGTTGCTCTTGCTGCCATCTGGTTCTTCTGCTTCTCTTCTGCAAACTCCTTGGATGACCTCATCAGCTCGGATGTTCTTGGCTGGCTGCTCTTCTACCTGAACAATGGCGACTACGCTGTCCTCGAATGCACCCTCAAGATTCTGAGGCATCTTTCTGAGGTTTCTGAGGAGTACAACCGGATGATGGGCAGAGCAGGGTATTTGAGCGCCCTGTCAAGCTTACTTGGAGCGAAATCCTGCCGAGTCCGGGAAATGGCGGCTCAGGTTCTGTCCAGCTTGCTGATGCTTCACCCCAATCGCGTCATCTTCATTCAAGACGGCGACAATCTGAACAGGCTGCTGCAGCTTCTTGATCCAGCTGAGGGCAAGCTGATGGAGAAGGACCTGATCCTCTCTGCTATCATGTCCTTGGCTGAGACCCACAGTGGAAGGAAGAAGATTGTGACATCAGAGAATTTCTGCTGCCTGAAAGAACTGGCAGACTCTGGTGACTTCGACGCCAAGAAGATCGTCAGGAAGCTATCTAATAACAGACTGCAAACCATCTTCAGCAAAATATGGAGTGTCTAAGTTATGTCTGACTCCTTTTTCACTGAGGTTTAGCTCTAGTTTATTTGATGTCCATTTTTTTTTTTTGTCTTTGCTTGTAATCTCGACACATCGATCCATCATTATGATTCCTTTGTGATATATATTGCAACTTCAGTTAAATTCAACCTTTTTTAGGAACAGGGTTTTAAATTCAGTGTCTTCATCAGTCTTCTATAGCGATCGCCTTTTAGTCTCTTGTACTTTGTGCAATTTATTGCAAATCTAGTATTTTTTGTCTTACAAATACAATGACAGGTAGAATTTCCAGACTTTAAGGAATTAAGGCTTGCATGTAGCACTGCAAACATACGACTATAATCCATAGCTCAAGAACTACATCAGTGTCGGTCTCTAATTTCTGCTGTCAGGGCTACAGGAGGAGCATATGCTGAACCGTCAACCAGCCAATCTTCTGTCTACATCTGCATCTATAGATAATCCAAAGAAAACTTAAGCACCCTACCAATCCGTTATGATAGGAGCAAGTGGGAGTTAGCTAGCAGCCAAACTAACGGTTCCTGCAACATTGTTACTGGGAGGGGCAGTGAAAATTAGTAGTAGGCAACTGACATGTCAAAGCAGCCAAATGGAGGATAAACGTGTGAGTTAGCTAGCAGCCAAACCAACGGCTCCTGCAACATTGTTACTGAGAAAAGCAGTGAAATTAGTAGTAGTAGATAACTGACATGTCAAAGCAGCCAAATGGAGGGAGGATAGACAAGAACAGCACTAAAATACTGGCATCGCTCTCAAACCGAACAATCATCAGCAAATATTCAGACAAAAAAGCAAATATTCAGACAAAAAGGCAGGTTGTCTTGTTCGCCAGTAGTTTGTTTTCTTTCTAATATTCTTAGGATTTGGGCATTCGGCATTCCCGTGATGCTTCAAGTTGACCTCGTGAATGGCTGATCCAAGCCTTTGTATGTGGTCCAAAGGTCCAGTCTGGCCTCTATTTGTTTGTATATCTCCAAGCTGAAAGCAGTGGTGACGTGGATTCATGGTTTGTGCATTCCTTATTTTTTTTTTACTGCTGAAAAATGTATTACTTGAACACACCACCCGTTTTCACCAATGTTTCACATTTTTTTCATCAGTGGACTTCCTCTTCCTGTGTGTTCAGGAAAAACTATGCATGAACCAGAGAAGAACTAAACTAGAATTGTACCATCATGCATGGTTGTGGTACAACATTCAGGAGGAAGGTGTGACATTCCTAGCTGGATTGGTGGAAAACTTAGAGAACTGACCAGTTACGTACATACAAGGGACAGCAATTCATCAGTCCCCAGAGCAAAATACCCAAATGCAGTTCAAAATCAAAGGAAGCAAAGCAAGACAAATAAAGGAGGAGGCATATTATAAACCACAGCATGATCCTGTACTTCATCAAACCAAGAACACACTTATTACAATTCGAATCAAGAGCACCAGCAGGAGCAAACCTTTCACTCTGTTTTCACAAGGCAACACAAAAGTACTAGCAATGTCTCAAGAGGGGGGGGAAAAATAGGACATGAGATATGATATGAATGTAACAGTAGGACATGAGATATGATATGAATGTTACAGTAGACTATGTAGTAGCACACTGCAAAAAGAGGCCTCACCCAAATGCAAGCTCAAGTTAAGCAGGCACTTCGAACACTCATGACGAAGGGGAGCCGAGCTGTCAGAAGGAATTGATTTATTGATCGAAGCCAAACTTCTCATGCTGCTGCTGCCTCAGGTGATTCAAGTTCAACCACCCGTGCCTGGTAGGGCGTAACAAGATTGCCATCGTCGGCTGCGGCGGTGAAGAAGGATCGCTTCCCGACCAAATCTGCAACACGCTTGGCACACCCCGAGTCACGCGGGCTCTCATCAGAAGGCGGCATGGTCCTGATCCTTGGGAGCAGCTCTGCAACCTTGGCAACTGTTTCAGGAGACAGCTCGTCATTCGACGGCTCAGTGAGCTTTGCTCTGATCTCCTCCCTCTGGCTTGCAGAACTAGCCGGTCCTGGAGAGACTGCTTGGACCGCTTGTCTTGTGACACAGCTGCCAGGGACGAGCCAGGGGTGATGCTATAGCGGCTCGGGACGACCCTGACCTTGGAGCTCCCCGCCGGCCTCTTCGCAGTGGCTGCATTGCTGGTCTGATTGCCCACCACCAGGCCTTTGGGCTTGAGTTCATCAGGAACTTTGTTAACCACGAGTGCCGTGTTCCCTGCCCTCGCCACCTCTGCAGCCTTGGCGTTGCCTGCTCTTGTCTCGGTAGCCTTGGAAGTGGACTGCCTCCTGGACCTGCTGGGGCTCATGCTCCCGCTCCTCGCTTTGGCTTTTCTTGCTGCGGTGCCTTGCCTGGTATTGCTGGATGGCCACGGTCTGGCAGGGACGGTGTGCTGCTTCGAACGCTGGCCTTCCTCACGAAGGGCACCGAGCTTGTTGGTGAAGGTCTTGACCCGCGCCGCCGCCGCCCAGGGCTTGCTGCCGACGCCGTTGTGGATCTCCAAGGGCCCGAGGCTGACGCCCCTGCGCCGCTGCACGGAAGGCTCCTTGATCGGCCTCAGGATCGGCCGCGCGGCGCCGCCCTCTCCCTGAATCTTCCTCTGCGGCGCGGTGGCGGCGGCGGAGGGGACCCTAGGGTTCGCGGCGACGATGTCGAGGGGCCCGAGGCTGACGCCCCTGCCCCGCGCCGCCGGGGCCTGCTTGATCGGCTTCAGACCCTGCGCGGCGCGCGGCTGCTGCTTGTCAGTGGTGAGCGGGTTGGGGTTGACGGCAGCGGCGACGTCGAGCGGGCCCAGGCTGAGCCCCCGCGTCCACGCCGCCTTCGCCGCGGGTGCGTGCGCGGGCGCGACCTCTCCGCGCTTGGACGGCTCCGACTGCTTGGAGGTGCGGAGGTGGTGGAGGCGGGAGGACAGGCGCAGGATCTCCGCCTCGATGTGGCCGATCTCCGCCTCGACGTCCGGCTCGGGGTCGGGGCGGTGGTTCTCCTTGTCCCCCTCCGCCTCGCGGCCTGCGCTCGCGGGAGCAGGGGAGTGGGCGTGCCACGCGGAGGAGGAGGCGTGGTCGAAGGCGGCGTTGTTCCAGACGTGCACCAGCGGGATGAGCGGGTCCTCCTCCATCGCCCTCGCCGCCGGAGAGCCCCCTGTTCCCGTCCCGTTGAGGATCGGCACAACGCACAAGCTGAGAGATCAGGGCAGAAGCAAACCAACGGAACAGAGCCACGAACGAATCCCAATCGGGCAATCGAAATTCGAAACCAGACGGACGGACGGATACCTGGACCGGACGGACGATCGATCGACGGGTGAGCGGAGGATGGATGCGGATGGAGTCCTGCTTCCCCCTCGCCTCGCTCGCGTGATCTGAGGCGCGATTCGTTGGTTTTTCGAAACTCGTGGTGCGAATTGGGGCGATGCGGTGCAGGGAAAGAGGAAGAGAGGTTTATGAGGCGGGGGGCGTCAGTACTCGACCGTTGGGGGCTCCGGAGCGGAAGGGGAGCGCCGCCGCGCCTTGTATTATTGCGAGTGGATTTTTTTAAGAAGAAAAAGGAGAAATACACTCGCTGACAGTGGGACACGCTGCGAGTACTAGTGAGTGGGGTCGGACCGTGGGACGCTCGGAACGTCAGACGTGGGGGAGCCCGTTCGCTTCGCCGAAAAAACGAACCGAAATACGGTTTTAGCTAATTTATTGTGAAAGAAAAATATAGTTTCGACTGAAAAAATAAGTTGAAAAGGATGTATTATAAGAGAAACGAACCGAGCTTGCGGGTGGGCGTCCACCGAACTCCATCCGAAAATGTCGTTGCGTCGCATCCCTTCGACACGTTACTGGCAGTTGCATCTCTGAGATTTTAAATTCGAAGATGATTTCCACCTGCAAAATTCATGTTTTGCCTCTACTACTGGCTGCTGCTACTTCAGTTCAGACAGAGGCTACTCGTTTTTTTTCGCCCAATTCTTGTGGGTAAGCAGAGAGTTTGTTCCGTCGCAAACAAAAAAAAAATAGAGAGAGTTTGTTCGTTTCGCGTCCTACCTACGCTTCTGCGTTCGTTCGAGTTAGCGGCTAGCACCGTAGACTGCACGGACAGTTTCATTTCCCGCCGATTGTTGGGACTCGTGGTGAGCATCGGATCCATTCCTCGCCGAGCACGGCCGATTTGGAAATGGAATCGATTGACGCCGACTCTTGCAGTTGGAGGTTTCGACATCGTGCTAAAGCGTACTGTGTACAGTGTACTACTCCATGAGAAAAAGCTCTCGGAAAAGATAGCTTTATACATCGGGGTCGATTAAAACCCACTCAACTCCGCTCGCACGAGAGCATTCGGAGCATGGGTGGCGTCTCCGCGCGGTGACACGCGTCTCTATACATTTTGCAAAAACATCCACCATTTTTTTTTGAAATCAACCCGCAGTCCAGTCTATCGCCCCCAAACCGTGCGCGCGTTGGAATATCGAGAACTGTCTCATTTTTTGCATAACTCCCTGGACATTTTGTAGAGAGCCCCCGCACTCGGCCCAAACGGCCAAACCCTAATCCCCTCCTCATTCCTCTCGCTTCCCCCACGCGTTGATGCGGCTCGCCACGCCGCCCACGCGCGCCTCGCCGTCGTGCTCCTACCCCTCCACCACGGACAACGGGGCGAGGCTCTCGTGGGCACGGCTCGTCGGGCGGGCGCGTGGCCTCGCCGGCCGAGGAGCGCGACGGCGGTGCTCGACTCTACGGGGAGCGCGACGGCCCCTTGTTCCCACCCCCAGTCTTCTTCTTCTCAGTCTCGGCCTTATCTCCCATCCGCCGCTCTCCCCCCTCCTATCTCCTTTTCCCCTTCTCTCTATTTCTATCCCATCTCTCTCAGCTGCTGGGAGCGAGGGGTGCAGCTCTGGTGGAGGTGGCGAGTTAGAGCGCGTAGGGAGGAACAACCTCCTTGGATCCATGGCGTGGAGGTGCCATTAGCTCGCTAGGATCCCGGCGGCCCCAGGCAGTCGGACTCCCCACTCGCGATGAGAAGCGGTGGCTTGCCTGTCTTCAGATGCATTTAGGCGTCGTGGATGTGTCGTGTAGTTGAAGGGGTTGCGTTCGTCTTCGGCGAGTTGTCCTCAACTCCGAGAGATCTAGCAGCGAGGAGCACAACGACATGCTCTGGATCTCAACGTTTGCCAGGTGAGCTGCAGGTTTTTGCACTGCGAGGAAATCGTTTCTTATGGATTTCCGACTTCTCTCATCCAACTTTATAGATTAGATTGTTATAATTCCAGTTCCGTCTCTGCTACCACAACCAGGATTTCACAACGATGAACAAGATTAGTGCAGCGTTCTAACACCTCCTTGAGTTTGTGCCTTCATAATTTATTTATTTTTTGATGAAGTTCATAATTTATTTGGGTGCCACAATATTCAAATGAGATGTATGCCACAAAGTTCAGTAGAGGCTCAATAACTCTAATGAGTTGATCTGTGCAACTATTTCATACAAAGGAGTGAGGTCAATCGTACTGCCAGATGGACTAAAGAGATTGGTTATAAGTGAATATTATCTTATGATCGCCATGTCGATTACGTATAAGCCATAGAGTACGGAAGGAAATGGAGCAGTTCTTTCACCATTTGATATTTTGTAGTGGCGTAGTTTCAGTATTCACAATTAATAATAACCCTAGACATAACTAGAAATCTCCTCTCATGGTGAGATGTATGCTAACAAATATCATACTTGTGGAAAGCATGCTGTGTGTTAGCATGCCGTAACTCAAGGGTTATTATACTGAAATAATAGAGGCTAATGGTTGGAGCAGATGAGATGTATGCTAACACACAACATACTTTCCACAATGATGTTTTGCATGTTTCATATCTCAGGCTTCTTGACATAACTAGAAATCTCTTCTCATGGTGTAAAGTATGTTGTGTGTTAGCATGCCCCAACTCGCCACTGGATTTGCCTTGTGGAAGCTCTCAAGAATTGGATTTTTTGTGTCAGTAATTTTAGCATAACAAAATTTTGAAAACCATATGTTGTGCTTTTTTCTGCTCAGGGAAGAGATGGTCCTACAAATATATGCTCGTCAGAACTATTAGTTTGTAGCTCTATGTCCTACCATGTATTAAATTATGTACTCTTGACAATGGTTACTTGTATACCATACCATAAAGGCTTAAATGAGTATAATCGAATAGATGGAATTTTTTTAAATGATCCTATTGTAAGTAACTTTTGGTTTCTTGGAAATTGATGTCTATCGAATGAAACAACACCCACGGTCACCATTTTAATTCAATTTAGGATTTTTTTTTCTAATCTGAGAGTGGCCTTTATTATGGGCCTTGAGATTCAACCATCATGTTCTTCTACATGTGTAGACTACAGCTATTATTTGTGTAATACCTTTGCTACTGCCATTCTGATTTTTTTCCCCTTTGGACATGTGGGTTACTCTTGGAAGAAAGACACAGGATGTTAGAGTTGAAAATTGATTTGAGAAAAGGAGGGCAAATAGAATGTCTTACGGACTAGTAATTTATTTATTGACTCCGTTCGCTTCGCTGATAAAACAAGCCGAAACACTGTTCCGGCTGATTTGCTGTGAGAGAAAAACATTGTTCCGGCTAAAAAAAATAAGCTAAAAAAGACGGATTATAAGAGAAGCGAACATGGCCATTGAATATTACGTCGTGCATTAAGAAATATCATTTAACATTTCCTTAGTAAATGGCTACTGCCTCAATGGTTCTGTGCAGATTATTGTAAGCCATATTTCTGTTTTTTCTTTTCTTTTTTTGGCTTGCATCTATTTTCTATGTCGTACCATGCTCTGATGTGCTGTGTGTGCCAAATTGCAGGTAACTGATAGGGCTTTTACTACTTTGTTCTGATGATGATACTCATGATTTGATTTTTCATGATCACAATGGCCGTTGCTACAGGAAGCTACAGGATTATCTATGTAGATGTACCATTAATCCATTATATGCATAATGATAATAGGTTTGATCTTTGGTCTTTAAAAAAAAACTGTTGTCAACGAGTGAATTCTTTAATTCTTTTGGTCTTGTCTCACTCCCTGAATGTAGCTTTGTGATCTCATATGTTTTACTTACTTATCTATGGCCTTTGTAGTGTTTTACCTGTCAACTCAAGATTATAAACCGTTTATGTTTTTTTTTAGGAAATTAGCCATTATGATTTTTTGCTGTTGATGAATGAAGCAATTCTCCAATGGACCTGCTAAAATTCAAGTTGTGGAAGAGAAGTCACGGTAGGCGCCCGAAGGTCGCCAGATGTTCTAGTACAGGGGAAAACGAAGACATTATTCGGTTTTTCCGGGACAATGCGGAGAATATGGGTTCCTAGCCCCGCGTTGTTGGCCTGGCACGCACATCTCACAGCGTTGGCGCGCCCCGACTCCGTCGTCTTGGCGCCGTGCCGGCCGGCAGTGGCTGCCGTGTGCCGGCTAGGCTACCGTTGCTGCGGCGTCGCATGTCCCGCGCGGCCGCGGTCCTGCCCGTTGCGCACGTCCAGCCGTCGCCCACCGCCACCCACCTGGCGTCTGGCCTGCGCGCGGGGGCGCACCGCGCACTCAGAAATGGTCAGCTAGAACTAGGATGGATTCACGTACACTGTACACATGGACCCACCCACAGTCAGCTGAAGAGCGTAGTGCCAAATTAGTGCAACTAAAACACCAGTAGTAGAGTACAGCAGGTTTCCAGGCTTCAAGCCAGTTCAGCTGCATGATACATTTGTCTGATCTCTGTATAGTAGTATGACTTGACGGGGTTTTTTAGGTACAAGAACTTTTTATAATCTTTGTGACAGAAGGGAGATTGACCTCCTAAAATCAACAGAGCATTGCAACAGTTGATGCCAGTATAGTGATGAATTGCCACACTTTCAAACTTCTCTTATAATCCACTTTTTCATTTTTTGTTATAAATCAATCAAATATTATTTTTGGTTTTATTTTTCAAATAAACGAACGGGTCCTAAAGTGTAATCTGAATCGAGATTTGAGCTAACTTGTCCAGGACAAGGTCGTTACTTGCAAGGTATATAACTTTTTTTTCTCAATTTGCTTGCTGCAAAGAGTCTAGCGGTTGGAGATTTCACTAGACTTTTCCTTTATTCAAAGAGTGTAGCGATCAGAAACTCATGCAGGGCGTGTTTGATAATTTCGATTAAAGTTTAGTCCTCGTCACGTCGGATGTTTGACACTAATTTAGAGTATTAAACATAACTTAATTACAAAACTAATTGCACGGATGGAGACTAATTTACGAGACAAATCTATTAAGCCTAATTAGTTCATGATTTGATTTACTATGCTAATAATAGATTAATTAAGCTTTAATAGGATCGTCTCGTAAATTAGTCTCCATCCGTATAATTAGTTTTGTAATTATCTATGTAATTAGTTTTATAATTAATTTATATTTAGTTTTCCTAATTATTAACCGAACGTCGGATGTGACATGGACTAAACTTTAGTCACCGGATCCGAACAGCCCTAAGAGATTTACTTGTCGACCTGTTGGAGTATTCTGAATTTCTGATCAGTCTTTCTTACCACAATCTCATGGCCAGTAGTGGGCCGTGAAATGAAAACAAGCCCACCTACAGCCGAACGAGATTAACAACAGCCCAAGTCTTACGTGTCATCTCCAGGCCTTTCCATGTCCATCTCAGCCCACGGAGCTATTTTATTTTATATTTTATATCTTCGTAATCGTCGTAGACCATAGATAAGATGGGAAGCCTTTGCAGTTCTTAATCTGCTTGTGTTTACGATCACCACTTCAGCTGCACATAAGAATTACTGTACTATTCGATATGATTTTTATGACGAAATCAAACAAATGAACAGTTACATCGTGTTGAACCCACCAAACAAGGATGCTAATAAACAGTTTGTCACCCACACAATTCACAGTTCACAATCACACACGCGAAAATTAAAGCCACGAACTACTGCATCGGACCGTGTTCACCCTCCCAGACCGGGTTCAGCGCGACGGTCAGGTCAGTTGGGTCCCCAGAGGAGCAGGTGCATGAGCTTCTCCGTCCTCTCGATCTCCGCCTCGGCCACCGCCTGCCGCGGCCGCTGCCTCCACTCCTGCTCCCGCTCCTCCCCCGTCGCCGCCCGCGCGCGTCCCTTGGCCGGCAACGTCGCCACCGTCATGGCCTCCGCCTTCGCGTCGCGCCGGCACGCAGACGCCGCCGGCTCCGGCCCCGGCCTCGCGTCGTGCTCGTGCAGGGAGGCGCGGAACGCGCGCTCCCGCCCGCACTCCCGCCCGTTGCACATGCCTCGCTCGCCGGCTGCCGTGCCACCCGCTGGTCGCCGACGCCGCCGACTCCCCACCACCGGGCAGCTGACAGCTGGCTGGGCTCCCGCTGCAACCTCTCTGTGTGGCACGCTTAGACGCTACTGGTAGATTGGTCACGTACGTTTTAGCTATCTGGTGAAGTGAATTTCTCAGGCCGTTACTTATAGCGAGCGGCCCTGCGGGAATTTCTCAGCCAGACGATCACACCCAGACCGGCCCTGGGTGCGGGCGCGACGGGTGACCCGGCTCCGAAAACAAGTGAAGCGCGCGCGTCTCGCCAGGCGCGGGCGGTGTGGGTTCCGGGCCGAACGACGACGTGTCGTGTCGTGCGGTGCCGAGTGCGCGCGGGCGCGGGGGAAACCGGAAAAGGTGGCTGGGAGCGGGAGGAGCGTCCACGGTTTCGGTGGCTTTTGGCCTGTGCCCGTGACGGCAGCGCGAAGCTGCGAACCCAGCGAAAGCGCCCGGACCCAGCCCACCGAAACCGGTGGGTGGCGTACTGCCGTGGTGCCGGCGCTCGTCGTCTGCTCGCTCCGCGGCGGTGGAATGGAATGAACCTGGCTTGCCAAGCCAACGAGATGACCGGCCAGTGGCACGACACGACGCGTTCTTTGGAGGTAAGTCGCCTCTCGTCGGCGCATCGCATGGTGCTGCCCACCACATCGGTGAAACCGCGCGCGATCGATCGCCGACGGCTCGGCTGGTAGTAACTTAAGCAGATGGCTGGAGCGATTGGGATCTTGTCAGCTGTTTTTGCTGATTCCGTCCTGTTTGGCACGCGCCTAACTGCACACGTTCCTCTCGGTGAACTGCTAGGCTCAGCGTCAAAAAGGTTGTCACGATAGATGCAGCGTCCACATCCGTCGTGCAAAACTATGTGTGAGGCTGGGGAAAAGGATCTGTGAACCTCTGTGTTGACAACCCAGGCTGAGTTTAGTGCCAACACACCCTGATTGGCAAGTCCACAACTACAAATGCAATTCTTCAGCTCGCCCAAGCAGAGTCCAAGACGACCAATCCTGATCAAAGAAGTAGAGAAAGAGGACTAAGGGAGTAAACTACTACGGTCTGTTTCAGCTCGCCCAAATGTTGTGTGTGTCTGTCTACGGTATACAGCTTCGTCAACCATGAGTTAAGTGTAAGATACCAACTGATGCATTTGCAAGTACAGCTCTGCTTAAGCAAAACGGCATGCAAATGAGACATGCATAAGGAAAAGCTTGCTTAGCCGTGAAAAAAGAAGATGAGGGTAGAACTGTCTAGAAGTGTAGAACCATTACATTATACCCTTTTTCTAAGATGAATTAGGAATTAGAGCCTTTTTAATACTCTGGCGTCGGACCATTAGCTTCTTACAATTTATTATCAGTCACTACAAACCAACATCCTACTAATAATGAAATACAAATCTACACCAGTGCATCAAACAAACATATATTTTGTCTTTGATGCCAAAGTTTATAAATATTTGATTTTTTAAGGAACATCCTACTAATAATAGAAGGCATTAATTAAATCAGTAAAAAAGTCATCAAACGAAGTCAAGTAAAACTCAATTAGGAGTATAATAAAGTATCTCATACCGGTTCAATAAAAAAACCCGTAAACGAACGTTCCAGGCGTATGCAGACCACATGCACCTCACCACCTCGCTCATTTTCGGTGAAAGCAAAGGGGGGAAAAGAATGCAGAATATTCTTCCAGACGCGGCCCAACCCCTGGTTTTTGGGAACCTGGGTGTAGAGCTGCCGAAAACCAGCAACCAGCAGAGACCCCTGTTTTCCCCTCCCGCCGCGTCCGTCCTTCTCCTTCCTCGCTGCCGCCAACTGCCTGCATCGGCTACCTGCCGGTGCCGGACATATATAATCGCCTCCCCTCCCCTCGTCATCTTCGCAGTGCAGAGCGTCAACACAAGCAGACCAAGATTCAGAAGCAAGAACAAGTCTCTAGCTGGTGAGCGAGTGACCGATCATCAAGCTCGGAACTAGCTAGCGGTGAATTAAGATGAGCGTGTCGTCGTCCATGGCCATGAGCAAGAAGGCGTCGTCGTTGGTAGTGGCGGCGAGCATGAGCGCCGTGGAGGCGCTCAAGGACCAGGCGGGGCTGTGCCGGTGGGACTACGCGCTCCGTTCGCTCTACAACCGCGCCGCCGCCGCCAATAAGGTCGTCGTCACTGGCCGCGCCGTGCCGGTGTCGCTCTCGTCGTCCCAGGCCGCGGGCGCGGCCTCCACTCCCGCGGCCGCCGGCAGGGCCGCCAGGCCCAGGCGGTCGGAGGAGGAGAAGCTGCACAAGGCGTACCACCTCGTCTGCTGGGGCCCTAATTAGTTCTTCTTTGTATACACGTCGTGTGCGAATTGCGATTCCTCCTCTTCTTGTTCATACATACAGATACAGAGATGTATGTGTCTGCAAATTTTGCATGTAATCCGTCCTCTGAAGCCATGGGAAATGCTTACTGCTGGGTGATAAACAAATGGAAATGGGAAATTTTGTGATGTGATTAGTGATTACCTCTTGGCTCTTGCAGCCTGTTCGGTTGGCTAGTTCGTATCGTTACTGGTTCGTAAAGAAGTATTGATGGCTGATTTGTGTGAGAGAAAAATACTGTTCCGACTGGAAATTTACGATCGTTTACGACGAGCCACGTCCAAACGAACAGGCTGAAGCTAATCTCAGAGCGACCATCTTACGCGCGTTAACACTGGTTAGTTATTACTTGAACAGTTAGAACCGGACTCCCGGAGCGAGGAATCATCTGAAAAGGTTTTTGTTGTGTGTGTGTGGTTAAGTGGTTTTTGCGTGAGATGCCTGATGGGTGCAGCGCTGTTGAATGATGATCAGAGACTACCACTGAACTGAAGCACTGCTCATCAACGCTGCACTCAATGATGCAATTGATTTCAGTTTACCTTCCCGGTCCCATGGGCTGCATCAAGCGGCGGGCTCTCTGTAGGGCAACGGGCTTGCCTTTGTGAATTGTGGAGACCGAGAGGCCGACTGATCTAAATTTTTCCCTTCAACTTTTAATATTAAAAAACTTTTAATATTTGACATCTTACCCATCAACACCCAAAACCATATAAATTCTCTTCATGCCCTCAATTAAAAGTGGGTTTCAAGGTGATTTCATTATATTTTAGTTTTCAAGGTGATTTCATTCTTTTTTAGTAAAACAATCTAGTAAATACTCGCTAAAGTTTTTGGATCACGAAAAATCCAAAAAAAAATATTTAGAGCTTCTAAAAATATCTCTAAAACCCTTTTACAAATTAGATTTAGATCCTGAAAAAGGCAAACTATTCAAGAAATCTAGAAAATTTGCAAAACATTATATAATAGATGTCTAAAAACCATTTTGAAAAATTTTCAACAAAAACATCAGATGCAACTGACAGGAATGCATTCAACACCAAATGAATTTTGCATTTTTGCTTATTACATCTCATATTTTGTTGTCGAAAGTTTTTTTTAACATATTTGGACATTAATTAGAATGTTTTGGAAAATTTCTATATTTCTGGATATTTCCTCACTTTTCTAGAGCTAAATCTAATTTTGGAAGCTTCTAGAAATATTTTCACCAACTCTAAACTTTTTATTTGGGTTTTTGTGTTACATCTATGTCTAGGATTTTTCTTAGAATTTGAGAAGCTTAAAGACATTTTTCATGGTTTAAAAACCTTATCAGGTATTTACTGGTTTATTTAATTAAAAATATGTTGAAAGCCACTTTTCACCCGAGCAAGAGGTACTTTAAAAGATTTTGAGAGTTGAAGGGAGTAAGGAATCCATATTTGGTGTTCGAAGAGGAATAAAAACACAACAATAGTTCAGGAAGCGATGGCGGAGCTTGCAGGAAAATCAAGATGGGGCTAGTAGTCCTAATTTGTTGCTTAATGTGCACATTTATTAATTTAAAGTGTCAATTTATAGAAAGAGCAGAGAGTAGGCTTTATCCACAACTCAAAATTGATTTTTGATTAGCCTATTCAATCTAATTTTGAGATGAATTAGTAGCCTTTACTTTAGTGTATGTAGGTAGCAAAAGTTTACGAAGTGGATATAGTAAGATGTATGATAAATAAAGTGTAATATAATTAGGAAGACTTCATATTTCTTTGCAAAGTCCCTTCTTCAACCATAGATTGAAAAAGGGTTGCCGCTTAGAGACCTTTGTATATGAAGATTTATGCGAACATCTTAGTCTCGTAGTTTTAAATTCTCGAATTGAATAAATTTAAATTAATAAAAGTATAGATGATTAAAGGAGTTTTCAATTTCTTTTCCTTGGGAGGAGGGGCATGCCCACCTTTGCCCTATGAAAAGATTAACAATGCCTAGAGGGGATGAATAGGCGAATCTAAAAAATTCTTACACACCAGAAAAGCAAGGGATTAGTAAATCTTCATAAATTGTGAAGAAATTTCTAAAAGTTCCAGAGATCAGAGGTAACTCGAAATACCCAAGTAAAAATACTCCAAAATCATATTGTCGAATTGCCACGATTCAATAAATAAGTCAGAGGGAAAGCCTAAAATCCAACTTGAGAGGAAGAGTGAACCAAGCGAATCACAGAAGACACAGGGATTTATACCGAGGTTTAGGGTTTCAAAGGCACACACCCATGGTGTAAGGCGAGGGCGATCGATGTCATTGATGCATAGGTCTATAGTTTCGCATCGTCGATCAATGTCAATATTTTGGAAGCACACACCCACGGTGTAAGGCGAGGCCGATCAATGCCACTGAAGCATAGCTCCATTTTTCAAGGTCTGCAACTTTGCATCCTCAATCAACGTCAATGGCCAAGGCATAATGGAGCGATAGAATCATGGAAATGGTCAAATGATGTATGACATTAGAAGTTGCAGTTGAAGTACATTGAGAGAAAAACAACTAAATTATCATTGTTGTGGTGGTTTAAATTGTCTTACACTAAGCCCAAGCACTATATTAGGGAATGGACCAGGGAGATTTATGATGACAAAAAAAAAGAATAAAATGGAAATCTCGGTCCCACTCCAAACCTGAAAAGGGCCAAGCATGGCTTAGAAATCTGGTGCACGCACCACGTATGAGCCGAACGCTCGTAGCAAACCCAAAAACGATAGAATCACTACGGGAAACTGGCACTTTGCCGAGTGTCTGCGGCACTCGGCAAAGCCCGAAATACACTCGGCAAAGGCTTTGCCGAGTGCCGCACTCGGCAGTCTTTGCCGAGTGCCGAAAAAGCACTCAACAAAGATTTACACTCGGCAAAATGAAAATGCGAAAAAACCCAAAAATAATAAAAAAAAAAAAAAAAATCGGGAAGGCCGCCACCGCCAACGGTCAGTTCATCCGTCAAATAAGTCGCTGCATTTTTTGCGCAAAATTCGTGGCTAACGTGGCCGGTGGGATTCGAACTCACGACCTCTCCCTCGTGTGTCTGCTGCTCTACCACTGCACTAAACTATCACTTGTGTCTAAATTCCGTTATCTATCCTCATATATTATACTAAACCGAGAGTAAATTGCTTGTTTAAGGCACTAAACGAATTCAAATAAAAAGTGGTCAAGTATAAAGTTTCATAACTTTTCGAGATCTACAATTTTCATTTAGGAAGTTTTTTCATCCGAGGTCGTTTGAAAAATTCGAATTTTAAATTTGAGAGATTCAAACGTAGTTTTGCATGATAAGATGATTTCAAATCAAAAAGTTGTCAACTACATAGTTTCATAACTTTTGGAGATGTACAATTTTCGTTTAGGAAGTTTTTCCATCTGAGGTCTTTTGAAAAATTCAAATTTTAAAATTTTCAAATTCAAACGCCATTTTTGCATGACAAGATGATTTCAAATCAAAATGTTGCCAACTACAAAATTTCATAACTTCTCAAGATCTACAAAGTTTATTTTGGTCATTTGTTCATCCGACATAGTAGTAGTAACATTATTCACAAATCTTATATATCCCTCTTCTACTTTCATGAAACTAATATGAGACATATGAGAGAGATGTAGATTTTATGAACAACGTTATTGTCGTTTTGTCAAATGAAGAAATGACCAAAATAAACTTTGTAGATCTTGAGAAGTTATGCAACTTTGTAGTTGAAAAGTTTTTCATTTGAATTCATTTCGGGCCTCAAAAATTGCTTTGAAAAAATAATTTGCTGAGGGCCAAAAAAAATGCACACGGTAAAATGCCTCTTTGCTGAGTGCCAAAAAAAAGGCACTCGGCAAAGACGTATTTTGTCGAGTGCCAAAAAATGGCACTCGGCAAAATACATCTTTGCCGAGTGCCAAAAAAAGGCACTCGGCAAAGACTCATTTTGCCGAGTGCCGAAAATGGCACTCGGCAAAATACATCTTTGCCGAGTGCAAAAAAAAAATACTCGGCAAAGCCATCTTTGCCGAGTGCCGAAAAAAACACTCGGCAAAGCCGTCTTTGCCGAGTGCCCGATAAAATACACTCGGCAAGGCTTCCGGCACTCGGCAAAGTGCCGGTTTCCGGTAGTGAATTATGAAACCAACACTGTAGATTGAATCTCTATGGTGATAGATGGGAAGTAGATTTTGACACGGGGCATGACAAGTGTTTGTGAAAGATTCATTGGCATAAGGTGGGGGGCACATGCCCCCCATCCCCTACCTGCCACCCCAACACTCACAAAAGTTAAGATTTTTTGAATTTGTTTGTGGTGCACAACCTGTCATTATGTGTTACTCTTTCTAACACAATGCTCCACCTTGCACGCTTGGTGATAATGACCACAAATCATTTTATCACCCATACTTATAAATATTGTATAGCTTCAAATTTGGATAGAAGTTGAAGGTACAAGCATCCGTGATCACAAGGCGCCGTCAATATGTAAAGAGTTGTGTAGACGGTAGTAGCCTAGTTGTTTTCTTTCTTTTATTCATGGAATTCAGGAGGACAATACGATAGCCCATGTTTATGCCAGACATGGGTAATATATATGGATCCATTATGTCTCATTGCCTAAGAGAGTAATTATTTTTAAGATAATAGAATAAGTTCCAGCTTCAAACAGTGGTGGCCCCAAGGGCCCGACAACCCTGGGCGCCCGATCAGGCTCTGACGCTGACGCACAATAGAACATTCATCGCATCACCCTTTCTCCAAAGCTTCAAAATATGCGCAACCTCATTTACTCCCTTAAGTTTTGCCGATGCTCTATTTGAGTGCTGAGTTCAGTACTAGATTAAACATTATTTTTCGAAAATATATCATACCGGAGTTATTACAAAGTAGTTCGCGTTACTAGGTGAGGCAAATGTTTCAAGTTACATAGTCAAGGTACTACATAATGCACAAACGTATCACTGGGACATACACATGAAGAATTAAAAACTAAAAAGAAAACAAGAATAGGGACTCTCCAATTTGCATAGTCATTTTTGCGCCATATGTTCCTTTTAGATAATTAAGTCCTGGTACAGCTCAGCTTGGCTATTGAAGCAGTTTTTTTTACTTCTGTTTCACAAAACAACTACACTAGTGAAGCTAAAGCTGTTTTCAAAAAAATGTCTGGTAACTCAGAAAAGATAGTAGAGAGAAACAATGAGAAACTAATTTTTTTAGCTTCACCTGTGTATAGAGAAGTTGAAAAACAACTTTTAAGAGAACTTTTATTTGGGCCTGTTTGGTAGGAAAAACTGAAGAACAACTTTGTAAAGCTTGGGCAAAAGTCCAACCAAACAGACCTTTAATAGAAGAAGATTTGTCTAAAAAAAACTAGAAAGTGATATCTTAAGTTATATTGTTATTTCATTTTTTTTTGAACGCTACGATGACCTATAAAATGTACAGTTGTTTACCCCCAACCCAATACCAAGCTGATGTTCACGTACGTACAATCAGAACTCGGTACAAAGTCAGCACGCAGCTGCATGCATGATCTCGATCGCCAATCAAACTGCACAAGAGATCACGTGCAAATAAATAAAAAAACTTATGCACACGAACATTTCCCACGAGCTCGCGCGTGCGTGGGGACGGACATCACATCATCTCCCCTCGGCGTCGCGCTGCAGGAACCTGAGCACCTCGTCGGGCGGGACGTCGCGCCACACCCTGGGCCGGGCGGCGCTGTGGCCGAGCTTGGCGAAGCCGTGCGCCACCCGGTTGCCCTGCCGGCGGACGTGCGAGACGCTCATGTCGTCGAGCAGCGGCAGCAGCGCCTCGATCTCCCCGCACAGGCGCAGGTCCTCCTGTGCCCGCACCCGCGCGCGGCTCCGCACGATGTCCACCACGGTCTTGGCGTCGCCCTCGATCCATACGCTGCGCCAGCCGTTGGCCACCGCGAGCTCCAGCCCTCGCCGGAGCGCCGCGAGCTCCGCCACGGAGCTGGTCGCGGCGCCGATCCGCTCCGCGTAGCCCAGCACGAACCCGCCCTCGTGGTCGCGGTACACGCCGCCGATGCTCGCGCGCCGGGACGCGCCGTGCTTCGACGACCCGTCGAAGTTGAGCTTCAGCCGCCCGGGCTCCGGCTTCCTCCACGTGCTCGCCGATGGCTCCGGCGACGGCGACCCATTGTTATCCCCCCGGCGGCGCCCGCCCGACGCCGCCCTGCTGCCGACGAGGCAGGCCGAGAAAGGGTGGCACAGCAGCATGCTGCCGATGCCAAGAGGTCGGTGCACCCGCATCATCGTTCCGGCCCCGGCGGCAAAAATGTTGACGTGTATTTAGCGCCGCCCGTGCACGCACGTTTCTTGAAGCGATCGCTCACCGGAGGACGATTGAGGCGACCAACTGCTTGGCCGGACAATGGCGAGGCGTGCAGAACAGATCGAGTTTGATGAGATGGTACGGAACCGAGAGCGCTGAAGAGGGTTATTTGAAATGGCTCGGGACCTGGAGGTTGGAGGTGAGCATACGCCGTTGTCGAAATTCTGCGCTGTCCTGCTTGCTTGCTGGGGGAGGTACGTATATGTGTTTGCTTTGCATGGTTTCCCAGAATCGCCAACGCGGGAAGCAACCGTATTACTCCCGGGATTGAGAGGAGAGCGCTTGCTTCGGGGCTCCTAAAAACCGAAGCACCCATGCATGACCCACGCTTTGGGCGTGGTGGAATGGGAAAATGTGCATGGCTTGCGTTATTCAGGTAGATGTGTCTGTCTGCAGGAACATTGGTTCCTTGGCCAAAATAAGAGCGGCGTCGTGGTCGTGACAGGCAGATTACGCAGCGATCATGTTTTGTTTCTATCTCAAGGGGAAGGGAGTTGCGTTTCTATTTTTGGGGCCTGGACGGAGCGCAAACAATCCATTCCATATGGTCTTTTTTTTTATGAGGGGATTCCATATGGTCAATTAGTCAGGCTCCGCGAAAGTCAAAGTAGCCAATCTGAATGAAAGATGCGTACGAAGAAGCCAGTTTGACAGGATCAGCAACTCCAGGGAGAAATGGGCCAGGGGATCAACTTTAGCCCATTTTAGTCCGTGGTCTGAACTCAGTTTTTGGGCTTGTATCAAACTTTGGCCGGCCCAACCATCTTCATCTTTGCTGGAAACAGCAAATAGTCGGATCCGGCGGCGCTCAACCCCGCAATTGCCCGGACCCGGCAGGCCGGCACCGCCTCTCACCTGCTTCTCTTTCCTCGACGCCGGATCTCGGGTGCTTGCGCCACCAGCCACCGTCCATCGGCCTTGTCCCCTGCCACTAACTTAGCGCAACGGAGGGTTGGAAAGATGCCTAACCGAATACGTAAGAAGAAAGCTCGCAGAAGTAGAAAAAAGACAAGTGAGTTATTGATTCACTTTTGCCAGTTGTACCTCTTGCATGTATTACTTATGCAGTTATATTATAACAGTAATAATTTTGTTGTGCAATGCTCCTTGACTAGGAAAGCTGTGGTTGTACAATGATTTTGAAGAGGGATTTGACAGCTTAAGTAATTATAGTCAAGGCACCTTGAGTAAACTCAGTAAAGAAGCTGTTCAAATCTATCTGAAATTGTTCTCACTGGCTTCATTCAATGGAGATCGAATTCATGCTGTATGCACAGGCATAGTTGCCAAGAACGAAAGAATTTGGTACGGAGTGTCCTAACTTCAGCAACTCTGGTTAGGGCAGGTACATTGTTACACGTTAGCAGTCTCGTACGTCGTTTCATACAGTGTCATATAGGATTTTTGCTGATATGGAGGAAAGAGAGAGAAAGAGGTCGTCGTATGAGTTGTTGTTGCCATGTAACTAACAATTTTATTTTTATTCTATCCATAAATTAAGGAATTATGAGTTAATATAAGACAATTTAAAAAATAGCCATTGTACATGTTATTTATTAAGTCATCTTAAAATTACGTGGCACTACATGAGACCGCCTATGAGACAAGACCAATGTACTTGTCCTTAGATATTTGGATATTGATAATGGGTGCAAGGTTTTTCCGGGCTTAATGATTGAAGTGAGCCTTCCAAATAACCGAAGTGCCAGGGGTGGTTGGTGCACTGTGACTTAAATTACAATGTTGCTGTTGTCAACATCAGCTATTACCCTGTTTTTTTCGAGCTGCGCATTGCGATAACGACATGCAGTTTGGGTCCGGTGATAGTAAGGTAGTAGCTTTAAGGGAAGAATTTCTAGGATGGCTCTGTCCCCTTCCCCCTCTCCCTCCCCCCCCCCCCTCCGCCCCCTCCGCCCCCTCACCACCAGCCCGCCGGTCATCGCCCAGGCACCGCTGGTCACCCAAACACCCATCCCCCAAGCCCCAGGTAAGCAGAGCTCCCCCCCTCTCCCCCGACGCGGAGCCCTTCGTCCCCGCGCGGGTCTCCTGGTCGGTCGAAGGCCATGCGCTGGTCGGAGGATTACGACTTCTCCGACTCGGACTATGACGCCACCCCCTCCTTCCTTCGCCGATGTCGTCTACCAGAGCTCCCCGACGATTGAGGTCGCCTCTCATGCCGAGGTTGAGCTGTCGGCGGAGGCTTCGAGCAAGCCCGTCACAGAGGCGGGTACGAGTCGCAAGAGGCGTAGACGTAGGAGGAACTGCCGCGCTCCTCCCAGGAGCGACCCCAGCAGGGCGGGCTCACGTGGCGAGACGGGCCACGGTGCCACCACGCGCGTCCTCGCTCACCAACGCCCGGGGGAGAGGCTCGACGGGGGCCGCATACCGACGCACCAGAGGCTAGGGGGCGAGCGCCGGACGTGGACACACGTATCCCCTCCCACCAGCGTTTGGGGGAAAGGGCGCCACCATGCAGGTGGCGTCGGATCTCACGTCCGGACGCGGCCGGCAGGAGGGAGGTGCTGCCCCGGCAGGAGCCTACACCGTGACCTCCACGCGCCAACACCGACAAGGTGCGCCGCCGCCGTGGAATCCTGGACGCACTGCGAGACCACTGCCTCAACTGCCTCTCCTACAACCACCGTATTGCTACCTGCCGCCGGCCTCTGTGGTGCCTCAACCGCAACGGACTTCGTCACCTTGCAAGGGACTACAGGCGCCACCGTTCTCTGGGGGCAGGTGGTGCAGCCTCTGCAAACGATGGCCAGCGTCGCATCATCCAGGCGCACCCCGGGCCGAGCGGGCGAGACACGCCGATAGGATCCTAGGCATCCGACACCACTCCGCCAGGCTCGCCACCTCTGGCTGCGGAGCTAGGCTACTCCAGCGATGAGCGCGACCCACTGTCGCCTGGGCACCCAGCACCAGGCTTTGCAGAGGTGTGCTGCTTCATCTAGCGCAGGGAGGCCATCGATCAAGCTGAGGAGGCCTTGTGCTACTCTCTCACCATGGTGGTCGCCGACGTAGACCGGGAGGTGCTCTCCTCCGACGCCATGTGCACCATCGGGAACATCCGTGTGGTCGAGGAGGGGAGCTTCTTCATCGTTTCCTTCTTCCTTGAGCATTTCATCATCCACTACAGGTCCCGGGTGGCTCGAGACAGAATCCTCGCCGCGTCGGTGGTGCTGGCGGTGGGCACCTTCCTGGTCCTACGTCCCTGGACAAGGCTCCCCCAAGCGACGGTGATGGTGCTGAACTTCAAGGTCACCATTGAGCTAGAAGGGGTGCCGGCGCATGCGTGGAGCCTTGATACCGCTGCCAAGATCCTCGCGCCTGCATGCTGGATCCAGTGTGTCGACCTAGCATCAGACGGGAAGTCAGACTTGTCCGCCTTTCGCCTGACCGCTTGGACCAACGACCTTAGCGCCATCCCAAAGGTCGTCAACCTCATCATCGTCGAGAACGAGCAACTGCTGTAGTTCAGCAATCTGCCGCTGTACCTGATGAAGAAAGACGTCCTCTCCTACCGGGTGCTCATGCACATCTAGAACATGGTGGACTTTGACCCGCTAAACCCTTCCCCACCACCATCCCCACCGGACTCCGATGACGGCGACAGTGGGCACGATGGAAACCTGGACCGCCACCACTTCACTCGTGGTTCTAGCCATCGTGTCCAGGGATTCTGGTACATCCACGACGCGGTTGATGGCGACGACGATGTGCACGAAGGCAACAACATAGGCTCGATGTCCCTTGGGGAATATCTCTCTGTCGAGCCCTTTGCCGATTTACTCTTTAAAATCTCTGATTAAAAACATTAGAATCTATATCTTTATGAATCATTTGAATTGATGGTGCTATTTGTTGAGCCGACGGTGGTATTTGGCCTGATGTACCAAAATTAACCATCTGATTCTGAACTTGCCCTATCGGCTGTTGCACATGCTGCACTGATGATCTAGGATTATATTGCATTTGATTAGTAGTAGCACCCTGAATTTGCTCAGACAAATTCTGAATTGCCTGGGCATCATCACTCTTAGCTAGTGCTACTTCTTGATGGCTAGTACCGACTTGATTAGTCCCCTGAGTCGACGGATGTGGATGTCGATGTTTGACCACCGATAGCCTGCCACGGGGGTACCCGGGGCAGTATGTTCGGGCTTTAGCGTATGCAGAACTCGACGGTAAACGCAAGAGACAGTTGATTTATTCTGGTTCGGGCCCTCGATCGTAGATCGAGTAATAGCCCTACGTCCAGTCGGCATTAGCCTTTGCGTTGGATTGATTGTAAAGTGTTGTGTTGTACAATTGTTGTCTTGAACTTCCCCGATCTAAGGAGCCCCGCCCTCCTTTATATAGTCAGGAGGCCAGAGTCCTAGTCGGTTTACAATGAGGGTTCCTAGTAGGATTACAGAATAATACTACTACTAAGATTATAGGGGAAGAATCCTAGTTAGGCTAGTTCTTCTCCCTTCTATGCGGGTAATCCCATGGGTCCCGCACCGACAAGCCCCCGAGCACTTCATGGTTGAGTTCTGGAAGCCTCGTCTTGTTCCTTCAAGTCTTGTCGAGCAAGAACAAGTGTCGTCCGAGTGCTTTCTTGAGCGAAACCATGCAGCGCTTCGTTAGATCTTCGCGTGGTGTGAGCACTTCATGGTTGAGTTCTGGAAGCCTCATCTTGTTCCTTCAAGTCTTGTTGAGCAGGAACAAGCGTCGTCCGAGTGCTTTCTTGAGCGAAACCGTACAGCGCTTCGTTAGATCTTCGCGTGGTGTGCACCTTTTTGAAGAAAAAAGTACCCCCATTTAGATGTAGCCCCCGAGCCTCTTGCTGTTTGGCACAAGGAGCTTGAGGGTCTTTTCTTAGAATCTCCCTGATCCTTCGTTGAAATGTTCCCAAGCATGTACCCAGGCTTTTTGTCAAAAAGAACTCGGATATGGCTCGGTCCGGCTTCTTTTTGTTATGAGTCCTTGAAGTAGTTTTGTCTTGCAAAAAAGTCTTTTTGGTGACGTGCGTTTTTTTGAAGAAAAAGTGCACTCACTGAGTGTAGCCCCCGAGCCTCTTGCTATTTGGAACAAGGAGCTAGAGGGTCTTGAATCTTATGCTGTCTGAAAATTGGTGTCTTGAAAAGGCCTTTCGAGTGACGTGCGCTTTTTTGAAGAAAAAATGGCACTCACTGAGTGTAGCCCCCGAGCCTCTTACTGTTTGGAACAAAGAGTTGGAGGGTCTTGAGTCTGAGTTGTTCGAAAGAACTGTGTACCTCTCCTTCTGCAGCCCCCGAGCATATACCCGGGTTGTTTTGTTTAGGAAGAACTCGGATGCAGAGTCTTGGTGTATTCTCTGGTATTCTGCTGTTGTCAGGTGTAGTTTTATGGTGGTGGTTGAGTATAAATGCCTTTTGCTCACGAGTTGTACTGTGTTGGTATATTCTTCCGGATATGCTCGTCTTTGAGTACTGTTCCTTCACGTCTGAGTCCTCTTTCGTTGAATTATGTCTTTTCACTGTGTCCTTTGTTAGGTTTGTTTCGTTGGTGCTCCTGGTCTATGTGCACTGCTCCTTCGGTCTATAAATAGCCCCTTGGAGTGCTGTTTTGATTCATTGAGCGTTCTGTTGCTTGTTCTGAAGTCTCTGTTGTCATGAATATGGTAGTTCGTGAAGTAGAGCAGCCTCCGGGCGCATTTTGTAGTTCTCGTATATCTTGCCGTAGCTAGAGGAAGTCTTGTGATAGGGATTAGAGGTAGACTAATCCCACAACAGTAATGTACCAGGAAGTACGTGGCAGTAGTTGGAGGAAGTCTTGTGATGTGGGCTTCGTTTCTTCATCTGGCAGTTCTGGGTTGATCCTCGCCGCTTGTCTTGAGACTGTCCAGTGCAGATTAACACCATATCCAGCATCACATCGGACTTGGGTAGACAGATGCCTACCGGCCTTCTCTGCTCCATGTTGTCCTGCCGTTCTACTGATTTCCGCCTTGGGTGCACTGCGTCCGTTCTTCGAAGAAAACAGTGTAGTCGAGTGTGGTTTGTTCTACCAAGTAGCGATTTGGGACACGTAGTCGTTCCAGAGCCTAGCCGTGTCCAGGTTCCTCTTTGCTACTTTGCTTTTCGTGGTACCGAGTTTGTTGGGTCTTGTAAGGTTTGTAATCTTCTATTTTTGAAGTTGCTTGTAATGGAAAGAATCTTGTCTTCTGAGTTGTCATTTATTTTTCTACTATAGTCCTGGTTGTTCACGAGATTCCCAGGTTCTTTTCGTAAGGACCGAGTTCTTATGTTCCTTGTAAGGTAGTCCTTCTTTTCTTCATGGTTGATGGGTTGTTTTTGCAGTAATCTGATAACCCCATCGTAGTGCTGGATAGATAAGTCTGAAATCTGCCCGTTGAATTGTACCGTTGTGTGGATTTGTGCCCTCCGTCATTTTAGCTGTGTCAGTAAATGGACCGTTGCGTTCTCACACGGTGCTTTAATGGGCCTGGTGGGCCGTTTTTATCGCTGTAAAATCTATTTAAAGACCCTTCATCTTCTTTTTCTTTACTGCTCTTCTCTTGCCTTGAAACCCTAGCTCTCAGATATCCGCCGTCGCCATTGCCGCCGCCGTCTTAGCGCCGCTGTCCAAGCTTTCTCTTCCCCTAGTTTCTTTTTTGCCTCCGTTAGTACATGGGTAAGAAGAAGGCCGCAAGCAAATCCCAATCAACCTTCGTGGACGTGGAGTCCTCACTCTCCGTGATTGAGAATCAGGAGTTCATGGCCATGAGGGCTGCCCAGAAGTCTTGGCTGGCTCCGACAACAACCGAAGAGTAGCTTCGTGAGCTTGTCAGCGGTGGCTTGATCTAGAGCAAGGCCTTTGTTGAATGGAGAGTTCTAGGCAAGCATCGGGTCCCTGCCCCCGGTCCTGGTGAGATCGTTCTTTTCGTCTCTTTCATTCGCGCTGGACTTTGTCTTCCTGCCTCTGCCTTTCTTCATCAATTTCTCAACTATTTTGGGATTTTCCTGAATCATCTTGCTCCTAATGCAGTCCTTCACCTTTCTGTCTTTGTTCATCTTTGTGAAGCTTTCCTTAGAATTCCCCCTTCTCTTTCTCTGTTTCGTTACTTCTTTTGCCTGAAACCCCAACCCCGCCGTGAAGACACCAGTGTCCTTGGTGGTTGTGGGATTCAATTTTGCTAGGGTTTTAAGAGCAAGTTCTTTGACTATGACCTGGTTGATTCTGTAAGGGATTGGCGTGCCGACTGGTTTTATGCCGCCAATCTGATCCCTTCTCTTGCTGTCCACTCTGGATCTAGTCCCTTAGTCAATGACCGATGGGATATGAACCATGTGACGTCTACTGAGGTTCAGGCAATCCAGCCATTCCTTGATAGGATCAGTATGCTGAAACAGTAGGGCTTGACTGGTTTCGGCATTGTCTCGAGCTTTCTTCGTCATTGAGTCTAGCCTTTGAAGGAGCGAGAGCACCTTGGCTTTGAGTACTCTGGGGCTAAGGATCCTTCATGCATGGTCCTAGCCCTTGAGTTGACCGACGAAGAGGTACTCAAGCATCTCCAGAAGATGCTGAAAGGAGCAAGCGTTGTCCCACTTACTGTCTTCGAGTTCTCTGCCAATAACCCGCCTCCAGCTGTAAGTCGTTTTCTCTTCGTTCGGGTACTTTCTGTATTTCTGCTGTATCCATTTTTTGTTTAACTTTTCCGTGTCTTGTTGTTTCATTCTTTTTCGTAGGAATTTGGGCGCAACTTTGTTGACCCGATCCCTCTTGATGTTCTCCCTGCCGTGGCGAACACTAGGGAGAAACTTGCTGGGGCTTCTGCAACCAGTAAGTTCCCAATCTCCATAGTGTTTCCTGGGGTTTCTTCTGGATTTGTTGATGTATATGAAGAATATGTTCCTCGTCCAGTCCCTCGAGGTCCTCGTAGTGTCTCGAAGAGGGGGCGAATGGATGGGTCTTCATCTGGTCTGCCTGCTTCCAAGAAGTCTCGCAAGCCAAGTACTCGTCCAGGTACTCCAGTTGTAGCTAGCATGCTCTTAGGTGAGCATATTTAATACTCTCTGTCCCTTTGTTTTCTTGTCTTTATCTTGAACCGAGTACTTTTGTTCTTTTTTCAGCGGGTGCCCTGGTGGCCTTGGTTGAGACTGAGGGGGAAGAGGATGACGAAGTACCCCTTATCATGCGGCGGTGAGTTGTTTTCATATTCCCCTGCCATTGAATTTCTCCTCTTTGTCTTGACTTTTAGTCTTGATCTTTTTGTAGTAATCGGACGTCGGGTATGGGTTCTTCTGAGGCTCCTGCGCCGGCTTCTTCTGAAGCTCTGGTGTTGAGTTCTTTGGTAGCTCTGGTACCGAGTCCTTCGGTAGCTCCGGTGTCGAGTTCTTCTGAGGCTCCGGTACCGACTTCTTCCGGGGCTCCGGTATCGGCTATACCGCTCCTGCCGCCAAGTGGCGGGGATGTTTTTGCCGCCGTGGTCCCTCCTGCGAGGTCCTCTTTTTGTTTTGCGAAGAAGAAGGTGGCTAGGTGAGTGGATTCTGGCTTCACCTTTTTGCTTCTGTTCTCCTTTTCTCTGGTTCTCATTGGCGGTTTCTTTTATCAAATTTCAATCCTTCGTCTTCTCTTGTTTCTTCGTCGACTTCTTCTAAGCCCTTCGTTGTGCCACCGAGTACTGAGCTTCAGGACTCGCAGCATACTGTTGGTGAAGTGGCTGTGGGGGCGACGAAGCTTTCTAGCGACGGTGCCGCTGTAGACTTGGTTGCCTCGGAGGTGACCGTGGCCATTGCGACGGGTCCTTCTGAGGGATTGGCCCTGGCTTCCTGGGAGATTGCTCTGGTCGTGCCCTCTTCGCCTCGGCCGGCTTCTCCTTCGCCTTCTCTTACCTCTGGTGGTCCTCCTTTTGCTGATGATGTGGTGCAACAGTTTGATGCCACTCATCGGCTATCGGAGTTAACTGCTGCCTGGGGAAGCTTGTCGTCCCTTGTGACTTCTTTTGGAGAAAAGCTCTAGGTAAGTTTTTCACCGTTCCTTCTTTGGATGTTCGCTTTTCTTTTGTCCTCATTCTTTGTTTTTCTTTGTCTATTTTTGCTCAGTCCTTCTCTCATGATCATACCGGCTTCTTTTTCTCGCCTGAAAATGAGAAAAAGTTGTCTTCAGAAGTGAGCGCCCTGAAAGCTGATCTTAACCTCCTCCGGGCCGAGATGGAGGCTGAGCATAAAACACATGAGGAGGAGGAAAAATCTCTTCGTGCTCGGGTTTTTGAGGCCGAGAAACAGAGGGATGCTGCTTTCCAGGAGGCTCAAAAGAATTCAAAGGCCGTGAAGAACTTGGAGGCCGTGAAGAAAGAGTGCAATGGTATTGCAGGTTCTTTTTGTTTCCTTCTGCATTCAAATTCTCCTTTCTGCTTACTTGTTGTTTGTTGTCTTGTCCAGCTCTCCGGGTTGAAAAGCAGAAGCTCTCGGAGGGCGTTGAAGAAATGAAGACTCTTGTTCGTACGAGTCACAACAAGGCTGAGGAGGTAATTACTCATGCTGAGGAGGAACTCGCGCTTGCTAAGTTGATTAGGCGTGGAGCTGATAAAGATCTTGTACAGGCTTAAAAAACTATTGAAGACTTGTCTGGCAAATTGGCAACGACTACTAAAAACTGGAAAGCCTTGTGGAAATCCTTTTGTTCAGTAGCCGATGTTCTCCGAACTCTAGCGGATGATGGGCAATCTTGGGCTCAGTTGATTCCTCGAATTCCGACTCATTTTCAAGAGTTTGTGAAGAGGTGCGCTCAACTGTGTACTAAGAATGTCCTGGCCCAAGTCCGGGTTCTTGCTCCAGCGGCTCCTTTGTCCAAGATAGCAGAGGAAGCTGACAGTCAAGAATACATTGATGCCGTTGAGAGGATGGAGCCTGAAGTTGAAGACTTAGCTAGTAGGATAGTAGATAATCTTAATATTGTTCTCTCTTCTCCTGATGATGAGGCTTGATGTATTTGACTTTTATGCCCGTGCCTTGTAATATGACATTATACTTCTTTTTGAATGAAGGTTTTTTGTTGAAGTTTTCTTTGCCTGGATGTCTTGTTTATTCCTTGGATGATTTGTCCAATTGGTCAGAGTTTACTTGACTTGCCGAGTACTTTGTCTTGCTTTCGTCTTTGCCTTATAAACAATTCTGCGAGCTATCTTGACAAACTTTCTTGATTTGAGTACTGTGTAAACAACTCATCATATATTGTGGTGACAACCTTTCTTGATCTGTCGAGTGCTTGTCTGATTTGTCGAGTACTTTTCTGTCCCATGTAAACAACGTCATATATATAGATCTTTGTGTTCTTGGGTATCTCTAGTGTAGCCCTCGAGCCTCTTGCTATTTGGAACAAGTAGCTGGAGGGTCTTGTCTTGAAATTGCTCTGGTCTATGCTCAGGCTTAGTTTCAGTTGTTTTGCTTTTTGTTTCGGGTGTTAGCTTGTTAGCTACCCTCATCAGCGGGCTCAAGCGTCTTTTTAGCTATTTTGCTCTCGACCGGGATGCTCAGGCGTCTTTTCAGCCATTTTGCATTTTATTTCGGGTGTTAGCTTATTAGCTACCCTCATCGGCGGGCTCAAGCATTTTTTCAGCTATTTTGCTCTCGGCCAGGATGCTCAGGCGTCTTTTTAGCCATTTTGCATTTAAGAAACAACTCGGAGAGAGCCATGAGACATATGTTTGCCGAAGGATAATCATCTTTATTGATCATGAATATCGATGTGTTACAATGATACATAGCGCTATCTTTGTTGGTCGTGAATGTTGATCTCTGGTGTCTTGTATACATATTTTCCCTTGAGTTGTTTTCATGCGTAGAATCTTCGTAGCTGACTGATGTGCCATGTATTGTTGACTTCTTTTCCGTCTTCAGTTATGAGCTTGCATGTGCCTGGTCCGATGACTTTTGTGATGATGAAAGGACCTTCCCATGGACTGAGCAGTTTGTGGCGTTCGTCGGTTTTTTGTATTCTTCTTAGTACTAGGTCTCCGACTTGTAATGATCGAGACTGGGTATTCTTGTTGTAGTGGCGCCTTAGTCCTTGGAGGTATCTTGCTGATTGCAGGGTAGCGTTTATTCTGACTTCTTCTGTACTGTCGAGTTCTAATCTTCGTGTGTGTTCTGCTACTCCTTCGTCATATTGCCCTATCCTTGGTGACGTCCAGATCAAGTCTGCGGGTAGTATGGCTTCTGATTCGTATACCAGGAAGAAGGGTGAGTATCCGGTGGCTCTGCTTATTTGAGTCCGTAGCCCCCATACAACCTTGGGTAATTCTTCAATCCATTTTGATCCATAGTCTACTAGTTCTTCATACAGTCTTGGTTTTAATCCGGCTAGTATGAGTCCGTTTGCCCTTTCGACCTGTCCATTGGCCTCTAGATGTGCGACTGATGTGTAATCTATGCTGAAGCCACAATCCTGTGCCCAACTTTTGAATTCTGTAGCTGTAAAGGGAGAACCCAAATCTGTGATGATTCGATTGGGCATGCCGAAGCGGTGCATAATGTCTTGGATGAACTCGACTGCTTTGGCTGCGCTATATTTTGCGAGTGGTTTGTATTCGATCCACTTGGTGAACTTGTCAATTGCTATGAAGATGTACTCGAATCCGCCTTTTGCTTTCTTGAGAGGTCCTACTTGATCCAGCCACCAGCAGGAGAAGGGCCAAGCGGGTGGTATGCAGATGAGGTTGTGGGCTAACACATGAGCCTGTCTTGCGAACATCTGACAACCTTTGCATCTTCTGATGAGTTCTTCTGCGTCTTTCAAAGAGGTTGGCCAGTAGAAACCGGTGCGGAAAGCTTTGCCGACTAGTGTTCTTGAAGCGGCGTGATTTCCGCAGCAACATGAGTGTATTTTGTCTAGGATTTCTTTGCCTTCTTCAAATGACACACATTTTAGGAGTACTCCTAACGATGCAGCTCTTCTATAGAGCTTGTCCCCCACTAGAACGTAGTGTTTGCTTCTGCGAACAACTCGGGTAGCTTCCTCTTTATCTGTTGGCAACTTATTCTCTTTGATATAATCAATAAAAGTATGTGTCCATGAAGTGTTGATTACCATAATCTGGTTGCCTTTGGGTGTGAGTTCTGGGGTTGTCTCATCGGGTTGTTTTATAGAAGGAGCTGATAACTCCTCTATGAATACGTCGAGTGGGACCTTTGCCCTGTCTGATCTGAGCTTGGCGAGGACATCTGCTGCAATGTTGGAATCGCGCAGGACATGTAGAATTTCTAATCCTTGGAAATGTTTTTCGAGTTTTTGGATTTCAGCACAGTAAGCGCCCATGTTTTCTTTGGTGCAATCCCAATCTTTGTTGACTTGGTTGATGACTACTGTCGAATCACTGTATACGAGCAATCGCTTGATTCCAAGGGTAATTGCCAGTCGTAGCCCGTGGATGAGAGCTTCGTATTCTGCTTCATTGTTGGTAGCTTGCTATAATATCTGAAGGACATACTTGAGTTGTTTTCCATCTGGAGAAATTAGGAGAACGCCCGCACCGGCTCCGCCTAGCTTAAGTGATCCATCAAAGTACATCTTCCAGTGGTCAAGGATTGTTTTTGACATAGGTTGTTGAATCTCTGTCCACTCGGCAACAAAATCGGCAAGGGCTTGAGATTTAATTGCTTTCCGTGGGGTGAAATCGATGTTGAGAGCACCGAGTTCAACCGCCCACTTAGATATGCGTCCTGTCGCGCCTCTATTGTGTAAGATGTCTCCGAGTGGGAAATCTGTCACCACGGTAATCTTGTGGCTTTCAAAATAGTGACGAAGCTTGCGTGAAGTGATCAGTAGGGCGTAGAGTAGTTTTTGCACATGCGGGTACCGGATTTTTGATTCTGATAGTACTTCACTGATGTAGTATACTGGGCGTTGTACCTTATATACGCGCCCTTCTTCTTCTCTTTCTACTACTATCGCCGTGCTGACTACAGTAGAAGTTGCCGCAATGTATAGCATCATGTCTTCGTCTTTCTTTGGAGGTGTTAGGACTGGTGAGGATGTGAGGTACGCCTTAAGTTTCTTGAAAGCTTCTTTGGCTTCTTCTGTCCACTCGAACTTGTCTGTCTTCTTTAGCAATTTAAAGAAAGGTAACCCTTTTTCGCCCAGTCTTGATATAAAACGATTTAGTGCCACCATGCAACCTGTTAGCTTCTGCACGTCTTTGATACTTCGAGGAGGGCCCATCTCTATTATGGCTTGAATTTGCTTGGCGCTTGCTTCTATTCCGTGATGACTGACCAAGAATTCGAGTTGTTGTCCTGAAGGAACTCCGAATACACACTTGTTTGGGTTTAATTTCCATCTCCACCTTTTCAGATTCTCAAAGGTTTCTTTTAAGTCTTCAATTAGTGTATCCGAGTTCTTTGTTTTTACAACCACGTCGTCCACATATTGTTCTACGTTTTTGTCGATCTGATCACCAAGGCATGTTTGGATGGCTCTTTGGTAGGTGGCTCCAGCATTCTTAAGTCCAAATGACATGGTCTTGTAGCAGTAGGCGCCGAACGGAGTGATGAAAGATGTCTTGCTTTGGTCTTGTTCTTTTAGTGTGATTTGGTGATATCCGGAATAGCAATCAAGAAAGGATAATAGGGCAGATCCTACTATTGAATCAACTATCTGATCAATGCGTGTAGTCCAAACGGATCTTTTGGACAGTGTTCATTGAGATCTGTGTAGTCGACACACATACGTCACTCGTTCGTGTTTTTTTTTCTGTACCAGAACTAGATTTGCTAGCCAATCTGGGTGGAGGATTTCCCTGATGAATCCAGCTGCCATTAGTTTTTTAATTTCCTTTTTTATTGCTGCCTTCTTGTCGGGACAGAATCATCGTAGTCGTTGCTTCACAGGCTTGGAGCTTTCATTGACATCAATTCTGTGCTCAGCCAACTCTCTTGGGACCCTAGCATGTCGGCCGGCTTCCAAGCGAAGATATCCTTGTTGTTCCGAAGAAAGTTGGTGAGCACGAGTTCCTATTTTGCTGATAGGTGGGCACTGATGGTTGCCATTTTTGAGGGATCACCGGTGCCTAGGTCGATCTGCTTGACGTTGGCTTCTTTTGGTGGAGCTAGGATGCTTGGTCTTTTAGCCGGTATCTATAGTTCTTCTTGGTTTATTTCTACGGCAATGGTGGCTTTTTCTTTTCTTCCATGGTTTGCCTATGCTTTTGCTGTAATTTGGATTGCTTGAACATCACAGTCGAATGCACACTTTAAATCACTTCAAAGAGAAAGAACGCCATTAGGCCCTGGCATCTTAAGCAACAGGTACGAATAATGCGGTATTGCCATGAATTTCGCTAGCGCTGGGCGTCCGAGGATTGCGTGATATGATGAATCAAAGTCTACAACTTCAAACTTGATGAACTCTGTACTATAGTTTGAGGGAGTTCCAAAGGTAACTGGTAGAGTGATCTGTCCAAGTGGCATTGCTGCCTTGCCGGGTACTATGCCATAAAAAGGTGTGCTTGTTGGTGTGATCATCCCGGCGAGTTGTCGTCCCATCTTCCTTAGAGTTTCTAAAAAAATGATGTTGAGTCCGGCTCCTCCATCGATTAGTACTTTTGTAACGGTCATACCAGCAATGGTTGGATCTAGAACTAGTGGGTAATGGCCTGTGTTTCCTACGCTGGTCCAGTGGTCTTCTCTTGAAAATTAGATTGGATACTCTGACCAGTTGAGATATCTTGGTGTAGCAGGTTCTGCTGCCATGATGGTTCGTAACACTAGTTTTTCTTGATGTTTGCTTCTGGAATCTAGAATCCTGGCAAAGATTACTGCCACTGTTCCTCTGGATTTTTGGAATCCCTTGTCTTCATTGTTGTCTCCTTTTTTCTGATTGTCTTCTTTATTGTTTCCCTTGCTATCTTTTCTAGTGTATCTTTCGTTGAAGGTGTAGCAATTTCCGATGGTGTGCTTTCCATTGGGGTGCAAGGGGCAACGTATGTTCTCAATGTTGTCATATCTTCTGGGCTTGGTAAATTTCTTTGATTTGTCAGCCATTGCTACTATGTTGTCTGGACCATGCTTTCTCTCCTAATGTCTGCTGTTTCTAGGAATTTGCCTGTCCGGGTTGTCTCTGGTGTTTCTATCTAGGAATCTTTCTCTTGTTTTTTCCTCTGCAGTAATCATCTTTTCTACTGTTCTTCTGAATTCTTCATTGTTTCTTGGGTTTTCTTTGCAGAAGTCTTGAAATTGCCACCTAACCACGATTCCGTGAGAGAAAGCTTCGATTACTTCTCATTGTGTGATGTCATGTACTTGAGCTCGTAATTCACCAAATCGTCGATAGTAATTTCTGAGACTTTCGCCTCTTTTCTATTTGAGTCCTTTTAATTCTGCGTGGATGATTGGATGTGTAATAATTCCCGTGAAATTTTCACAGAAAGCTCTTTGCAAGTCTTCCCAATTTCTGATTGATCCTGGATTTAATTTGTCAAACCATTGAAGTGGCATGGTTTCTAGGGCCATGGGAAAGAACAAGGTTTTGATGTCATCGTCTCCCCTGACTAATTCAATTGATTGTGAGTAAATCCTGAGCCATTGCTTTGGTTCGGTCTTGCCATCGTACTTGGAGTGGTTGGATGGTTTGAACTTGTGAGGTAGTCGTATTAAAGCAAGTCTGTTTGCAAAACAGGGGAATCTATCATGCGTTTTGGTTTCCGTATATTCTGATTCTGCGCCCCCTTCTTGCCAACTGTCGTCTTGATGAGAGTAGTTCTACGTGGCTGTCCGAGTAGGTGCTTTGCTCCTGGCCTTTCTTGGTTGCTCGACTTGGTTGTTTTGACTATGATTTCTTCGACTCTCTCTGTTGTGACTTCCACTTGGTCCAAGTCTTTCGAAAGCGGACTTCCTCTGATTTTGATCTTCCTGTTCATGAGATGTTGTTCTTCCATCGCGCGTCCTAAGGACTATTGATCGGAGGAATTCCCGGAGCTGTTCTTGTTTTTCATTTGGATGCGAAGTTGCTCTGAGTTCTTCTAATGCTTCTCGGATCTTATCATAGGGTGTATTCGCTGCTCGTCCTTCTTCGACCTCTCGTTCTGATGTTCTTCTATTGTACTCGGCTAGGTCTGATTCATATTTGATCCAAATGTCCTTTCGCTGTTTAGCACGGCGTTGACGTCCTTGTTTCAATTTGTTCTTTCTTTCTCTCGTTTGCCTCTGACTCTCAGTCTCACCATCGTGCCCCTGGATAAACGGTGATATGTTGGACTCGGATTCATCTGAAGACCTTACATCGGGTGCTTCTGGGGGTATCAATGGCGATCGAGGGCGGCGAATCATGAATACTTCTCTAGCGTGAGTTGTTCTATCATCGTCGTTGATTTCCGTACTGCCAGAGCTGTTGACAACTTCAGCAAAGATTTCAATGTCATAGATCGAATCTCCTTCTTGGTAGGGTAGAATTGCTGTTGTCGTATTGTCGACTAGTTGGGTGCCGTCATCCTCAGGAATGGTACCTGGCCAGTGAATGATGCAGTCTTGAGATGTTATGGTTAAAACGAGACCTTCCTGGGCTCCCTTCAGCGGCATTCTAAGCATGGGATGAGTGGATCCTTCGGGCCATGTCTAATAAGATGTTGCCATGTTGTGGAGTCTGAACGGAAGAGGACCTGACTTCTTTGAAGTACTTTCAGTGAACTCCGAGTAGTATTCTTGATAGGTTGACGCCATGTTCTGGAGCTTTGTCACAAAAGAACTCAGTTTTCCGAAAGAACTCGGATAAGACTTTGTTTCAGAAGCGGAACTTGAGTTTGAATCGGATGTGTGAAGTCACAAAATCTGAGTCGGATTGGACATTATGAGCTGTGTGAATCTTCTGGTTAGCTGATCTATCGTTGTCGCCGAAATAAAAAAGTCCTGATGTTGATCTGAATCTTCGAGGAGACGCCTTGGAGTTTGCCATCGTTGCCTGCCTCGCAGATCCATGAACCAAAGATGAAGTTTGATCCCTTCGAAAAAAATCATGTTGTCGAGGTCCATCGAGCTCTTGGATGCAAAATCGCCGAAAGCCCCTACCTGGGGCGCCAGCTGTCGATGTTTGACCACCGATAGCCTACCACGGGGGTACCCGGGGCAGTATGTTTGGGCTTCAGCGTATGCAGAACTCAACGGTAAACGCAACAGACAGTCGATTTATCCTGGTTCGGGCCCTCGATCGTAGATCGAGTAATAGCCCTACGTCCAGTCGGTGTTAGCCTTTACGTTGGATTGATTGTAAAGTGTTGTGTTGTACAATTGTTGTTTTGAACTTCCCCGATCTAAGGAGCCCCGCCCTCCTTTATATAGTCAGGAGGCCAGAGTCCTAGTCGGTTTACAATGAGGGTTCCTAGTAGGATTATAGAATAATACTACTACTAAGATTACAAGGAAAGAATCCTAGTTAGGCTAGTTCTTCTCCCTTCCATGCGGGGTATCCCGTGGGTCCTGCACCGATAGTGGAATATTGTAATAAGCCGGTCCAACCTGATCAAGTGGAAATCCATAAAACACATCTTTATTGTATTATGGAATGTATTCAAGAAAGTTGTATTATGATTCGGCATTGCATCATGAACAAATTTATTGACAGCTTCTACAAAGAAACGCCTATCATCAGTTTCATCTGTATCTGACTGTCCATGCATTAAAACTCTCGGCATTGGATATTTCTGAATAACTTTATTGTCACGTGTTTTAGTGTATGACAATAAATACTTATTCTGAAACTCCTCTATAGCCTTACCAATGACATTTTTATCCTCATCAGGTAAGTCTTCATAAGGAATCATAAGAATGTCCTTGTTGTTGTGAATCACCATGACGATTGTGGTCCCACCGAGCGTGCCAAAAAGTGTGTTGACACAAAAATAAGTCAATGTGATCAACAAACAGCAAGCCAGAAGATCTGAGTGGAACGAGACCAGAGATTTGCTTGACTTCAACATAGAATCAACCGATTCTGAAAACCTAATGACATGCCAATCAATTTGACCTGCAATTGACAAGGAGAGAAAATCTTATCAGTAATTTAAGGTGGAACATGTCGATGTTGCACCAAACAGTTCTAAATATACGGCTAGATTACCGATTCAATGAGGCTATCGACTAAATAGTCGATATTCAGCGTATCCATTATATGGAGATCTTTAAATCAAGGATTATTGGGTAATATTAAACGATAATGATACTAATCAAAATAACCAATGCTCATGGAACATCAGAAAGCATCATCGGCTAAATAGAACATGATCGATATAAAGCGTCGAGCCGATAAGTTTGATGAAAATAGTATAGCATGCGAACAAATCGACTGTCTAATATAAATGAATCTACAAACAGTTTGAATCTAATCTATTATCATCAACAGTGAGGTTCGATCGGATCAATGTAGCTATGATAATGATAACAAACTAAAGCCAAAGAATCTATAAAACCATCTATATGTTGACAGATTAATAAAAACATGCTATATGCGTGAGTATAGGCAAATCGGCTAATATAGTCGAGGTAGTCATAGCAAACAAACATAGTACATATCTTGATCATGAACAAGACCACTAATCGATAATTTCTAGTCTAAAGTCTTACCAGTGAGGTTCGACCGGATCGATGCAGCTATGGTAGTGTCATTAGATTAGATCTCATTAACTAGTGAGTTTATTCAAGATTGAAACATATCTTTGGATACATACTATGTTTGACTGGAATAGAGATAAAACAGACGATCTAGTGGAATTAAGCCATCAATTATAAGATTTGAAGCGTGACCAGATCAAAGGACGACCGATTAAGATGGTATGATGCCGATCTACCTCTATCTCAATCGGGTGATTTTGTTATAGTTAATAAAACATTAATTATAGCAAGATCGATAACCGGTGAATCAACCAAAACCAGTAAGAAAAATCTTACTAATCTTAGCAGATTCAATAACTGGTGATATTGTATTAAACAACAGGTTATTTAACACAAGATCAATAACTTTGATCTATTTTATGATTCGTAAGAGATCAATCAGCTGATGCAGTCTTACAAACTATGATATAGATCGATAACTAATTTATATTATGGCTCATAAAAGATCAATCAGCTAATGCAGCTTTACAAGCACAATACAAGTCGTGACGGTACTCACAAGCAAGCTGGGGGTCAATCAGTCGATGTAGCCCTGTTTGCTGAAGATCTCGCTGAGATCTACAGTACTTCTACTCCTAATGCGATGGCGAAAGCCGAAAAGATTGTATTGATTGAGTGTTTGTCCTTTTTACAATAACCAGGGTCTAATATTTATACTCAGAACCTAAACATGAATCCTACTAAAATACGATTCATTACAATTCTTGAAATAAAAGAAAACTTTCTAACTTAATAGTAACCTGGACCTCAATTTTCCTTATTTGTAGAGTCTGACATATCTTCCTGGTGCCACTCAAGTATAGCCCATTAACGCCATCTGTTGACGTCATTCATAAAATAACTGATTCTGACATCACATCTAAATCAACTGATACTGATTAACATCTAATCGATTCCTTGATGACATAATCCTAGAAGCTTTGAGTTCCTACGTTCTTCCCAAATTTTGCTGTAAATAATATGATCACCAACAAAGGTCTAGGGGTTTAAACTAATAAATTTCACAAGTTTTGGTGAATTTATATTTTTGTAGGGTTTAAATAGAAAACTATCAAGGTGGACCTACATGTCAGATTTAATTGCGCTTATCCACCGTGAAATGGACATTAGATGGTTTTAGAGGACACCACGCCGTGGCAGAGTGGCAGAGGCTGCCACCTGCAAGCCGCCCGGCCCTTAGGGCCCACTGTCAGCCTCCGTGTCTCAATGTCGGTTCTCCACCGCCTCCTAGGTTGCATCTACGCCGTTCCTTAAGTTGGTTTGATACAAGGGCTCACGTTGGACAGTCCGGCCTATATAAATCAGCCCCTGCCACCCCCAGGCATAACTCTGATCATCAAGTCATTTAAGAAGATATAAACCCTAATCATCCTCAGAGCTCCACCATATTATAGGGCATAGCTAGTTAGGTTAGATCTAGAGGGAGACAAGCAGGCTTCGCTTGGATTCCTGATCGTGTCAAGAGAGTGGTTTGGTATAGTCCTTGTACATCCTCTCTTTTGTATCTCCATTATTTTTATATGCTTGCTACAATTATTATGACAATATTAGTATTCATCTTATTCATGTTCTTTGTTATAATATTCATTGTCTACTTTGATTATATACTTAGTATAGCTTGTTTATCAAGTATAGCCCATTAACGCCGTCTGCCGACGTCATCTATAAAATAGCCGATTCTGACATCACATCTAAATCAGCTGATACCGATTCACATCTAATCGATTCCTTGATAACACATTCCTGGAAGCTTCGAGTTCCCGTATTCTTCTTCCTAAATTTTGGTGTAAACATATGCCCCCCAATTTTGGGATAAAAATGATTTTATTCCAAAATTCTTATTCATCTGTTCACTGTGTTGCAAGTGCTTATTCCAAAATAAATGCATGGCTTCTGATCTCTCGGGCCAAATTCTATATAATACCCTAACAATATCATTTTCAGCTTGCTTGGCCTGCTTACTTTTCCCTTCTTTCTCGAACAAACTTCAACAGTCAAAGCCGCCACCACCAAAGCCTTAACCCTAGCAAATCCTCTGTTCCACCAAACCGCCGTTCAAGTAACCTTCCTCAGATTTAGATCCATTTTGATTACAATGGCAACCAGTGACCACGTTCCAGAGGTATGCCTTCAAACTTCTGCTTTTCAAGTATTAGCCGCTACTCTGTATTTTCCTTTTACTTAAATTCACCCCAACTGGTTTCTAGGAAATAAGAAATGAAATTCTGATTCCATCAGCTGTTGTTCCTAATGCCTATTATCTTGGACCTATGGGTGACCCTGATCCATCCGATTTCATCAATAAAAAAACCAACAGAATCCCCTTCAAATAATATGCAGTAGATTTGTCTTCTTGGAACACCAAAACTCCCTTTAGAAGCTGGCCCAAAATGTCTAAGGGATAGAGGGATTGGTTGTGTAGGGTATTAGAGAAAAAGGCTGGAGATTGGGAAATTTATGACTTGAATCAATGCCTAACACTCTCACTATCTGAAATGGAGAGGAATGACTCACTTTGATTTCTGTATCTTACTTTTGGTTCAACACTTTGAATGCTTTTGTTTTTTGTCACGATCCAATGACCATCACTTTGGTCAATATTTACATGTTGACTGGCCTTAGAATAACAGGATCAATGCAACCCTATGATTTCCTAAGTGCTAGGTCCAAGAAATTAGCCAAAATATCAGACTATACAGGATGGACAAGCTATATTCTGAACCATGTTGGGGATGGATCGATTATTGATGAAAGAGAGCATGTAGCTTTCCTGAACATGTGGCTAGAAAAAGTTATCTTTTGTGGGTCATCTTATGGGCTAACTTATAATCATAAATACATGGCAAAACGTCTAACAGCCGGCAATGAAACCCCCCTCAGAAAATATTTGCTGGGGTCTGCTTATCACGTGATGCACCAAGTATTTGTTCAATTACTGAAAAATGAACCTGTGCATACCATCAGTAGCCCTTGGCGGTTAATACAATTGTGGCTGAATCTGTACATGCATAAGATTGTAAGATCCAATCTCAGGAATATGAGCTTCCCTTCTTCCAACTTTGCTGAAGATTATAAAGGAAAAGAAGGAAGAACTCGACAATGTATGAATTATGGTGAAACGACATTAGCCATAACAATTGCTGCTGATATAGGCCACCTTTTCAAGAATTTTTTCAAAGAGTTTGATGCAAACATCTTGACTTGGCTGCCTTATGATGAGGATAAAGATAATGAACTAGTTCTGCTAGTCAAATTTTGGTTTGAATCAGGTTCATCAGAGAAACAGCTGCTACAATTTTTAGTTCTATTATCAAACCCTATGTACTGCCAGCCGAATTTCGCCATGGCCGTGGCAAAATGGTTACTGGTTCTTTTCTCTCAGATAATCTTCCAACTTATGAATTCTTTAATCTGTCTTTTGTGGCCTGTCAATTCGGCCTTGGTCAACTACCTCCTCGGCTATTCTTTAGGAACACTCTGAAGCCAAGAGAAGGTATCAGTGAGATGATGGAAGCTTCTAGAGTTTTTCAACTAGGATCAAACCTTCCTTCTCTTTGCCTGCATGAATGGACAAGAGTTACCTTCTCCTCAAATTTCTTTGACTCGTAGTGGCAAGAATGACACTCTCACCTCTTCTGCAGTCCAATTCATCCCAACTGTTTAGCCCTGGATGAAGAATTTGCTTCTGATAGTGAGTTAATTTACTATCTTTCTTTTAGAAGGATTATCTAACTAGTTCTCCTATCAATTCATCTAACAAATTCTTTTGCAGGATACCGAATTTGATCCACCAAGCGTGGACAGGAAAGGGCATCCCATAGAATATTATCCACTATGTCCAGCCTCAAGAATGGAATCAACTGCACCCACTATGAAAAAATTGATGAAAACCCTAGCTGCCCCAACAATACGCACATATCAGTCTTCAAAATGCAAGGCAACGCAAGGTGTAACTTAGAAAACCACCACTAGAAAGTGACTTCGTAGAACAAAATCATCAATTGCTCAGGTAACTTAACTTATCTTCCCTCTTAAGATGATATCCAACTTCTAATTCAATCCCTTTCTTGCATCCTTCAACTATTGCATCTCAATCTACCTTGGGTGCCGAATTGTTGTCACAGGCATTTAAATCAGCGTCTACCAACCGCTCATTGGCTAATCCCCTTGAGGCACTAATTACAATTGAAATAACCGATGCTTCTAATAGACCCAAAATCACAGAAGATGAGAACCTCTCTACTTCACCTCCTGATTCTATCAAGGTATCTCCTCAAGTCTTTTAATCTTATGCAATCCTCAGTCTTCTCTGATCATTCTCCTTTATCAGACACCACCAAGAAAACATTTGCACAAGAGCAAAGGTCTAACAATCTAATAGTTGAAGATGATCCTGTTGATGCTGATACCCAAGCCATTGATTCTCCAACTCAATAAACAGTCGATGGTAAGAAATTCATATGCTCATTCTTGTCCTTCTATAACAAATATAAACAAAAAAAACTTCTTGATGCCCGCAGACACTAGCATTAAAAGTTTAGAACCGATTCAACCAAATGTTGAAAAAGATATTGGCACATCATCGGTTGTTCCTTCTTCTCAGCCAGAGTTTCTTCCAGAAAAGGTACTATGTTCCCCTCACCATTCATCTCATTGTTAACCCATTTGCCATTTCTAATAAGATCCCTTTTGTTCACATGCAGGCACTTAATTCTCCAGCTCTGAGCTACTCCTTCAACTTTGAAGAATACATAGATGAAAGTAAGATTAGCTCATCAGCCATTTCTCCCCAAGAGACTTTATCAGATGAGACTAAAAATTGGCTAAAAGACATGCTGCCAATGCTCGAGGGAAATATAGTCGATTTGGTCTAGGATGCAGACCCAATGAGAAGAATCTTCTTGGCCATCAAGGATAATCTGACCCCAAATCTCGCTGAGGCCTTGATACCTATATCTAATATCGAAGACCAAGCTCCTAAGGTGAAAAAGGCTCAAAGAAATCTGATTGACCATGAAGCTTTGATGGCCCAAAAGAATTCTAACAAATAGGAAGCCAAAGAATTAGCACAATTGATCGACAATTTGAAGAATTCTTCTTCCAAAATTGAACCAGAACTAAATCAGTTGAGAGTTAGACGTGCTGAGCTTGAAAAAGAACTGGAAAGTGTGAAAGCCACCATCGAACGTCATGAGTCCAACTTGACTCAGATCCCCAATGCTATCAAACAGAAGAAACAAAAATGTTGACCAAGGTCAAAGAAGGCAAAGCTATTCGCAACAGTCTTGAGAGCATTCCTGGATCAGCTGAAGAAGATAAACAATAAATTATAGAAGTTGATGCTATTCAACTGAAAGCACTATGGGAAATTCATGATGCTCTTAACTTGTAATTTATATTCTAGTATCTGTAGCACCGAAACCTAATGATAACTATACTTTTTGGTTCGGCTAGAAGAGCCGATTTGAATTAGCATATTTTTGATTTCTGGCTTTACTCTGACTTAACTGAAACTGAAAAGGGCTTTTATCACAAAATCCTTTGAATTCCTTCTCAGTCATCAACGCCGCATTCCCCTCGGTATTAGTGAAGCGGCGCTTCCCCTTTCATCAATTGGGGTTGCTTTCACACGTCCCAAGATATCTACCGTCTCGCTTTTGTGGCTATAAATATCAGTCAAGGGCTTCGGCCTCAAACACATCTACACCCGCAACTGTTCTCATTCTCTTGTGTCCTTCTACCTTTAAGAACCCTACAGCGGTTTCCTCTTCTCCTCCCTGCAAGATCTAAACCAACACCCATGGCTGGCGAAGATAACCATAGCAAGCATGTAGCAGAGGAGATCTCGGAGGAGGAGATGCCAATAAACCAGCGCCTCCACCGCATGTGGTAATACCAAACATCCTCTGCTTATGGCAATGAATCATCCTCTAACTTGTCCACAGATTTGTCTTGAATAACAAGCTCCTTCCTCCTCCTCCCAGGGCTAGCGAGCCCTCCAATGCTGCGTCTGCCGCCGCCCCCGTGTCGGACTCGTTGTCGGACTCCTTCAACTCATATACTGGTGACAACGCCCGATGCTTCCTCCAGGAGTGGAGGGCTGCCAAGGACAGTTATTCCGAGGCAACTCGGGAAAATGGTTAGCTTGAGATCCGTCTTGAGGCCTCCTAGGCCACCCTCCTCGCTAGAGGAGGAAACCAATGCCGCTCAGGCGAGGTTGGCCGAATCCAACAGCATGGTGGTGGGTAAGCTTAGTTCCAAGAAAACCCTTACTTTTATCTTCACTGCCCCTTTCTTGAGAATCTTCTTGCCTCTTTGATTGCTAGCCATAACGGTACAGTTGGAAAACCTCCAACTAGTGGTGAACGTAGCTACATCGGCCGTCAACACCCGAGGCCCTCTGCTCATCACCCATCTGCATGACATCCTAGCACGCACCCAGGTGATTACCCTCCATGGCATTTGTCATGGCGCAGTGGTGGCTCTGGCCATGGCGCAAGTCTAGACCGGGCATGACCTCCGCACCATGGAGCCAGGCTTCCCAATGGCCGATGATCCCAACATGCACGAGGAGCTGATTGAGGACTTCGACGATGCCGCAGCGGCCAATGTAGATATCACACCAGCCCAAGATGTTGTGAACAAAGTGTTCGATTAGTCTGTACTAGGAGCAAACAATTAATGAACAAAGTTTTCCCTTTTCCTTACGAATTCATCTATGAAACTGCTGTACTATGAATCATGATTGTCCTTGTGTGTGTTTTTGCTCTATAGGCGATACATATCATATCGGCTTTTACCCCTTCGGTTTAATTTTTCCTTTTGGAACTAAAGGCGATACCCTCCCGATACCGGCTATTAGAGCCAACGACTAAACAAATCGGCTATCAAGTGTTAATCCTAACGCTAGGATAATACTTCTTTAGGAAATTTCCATTGATTGCTCTGTCAAACTCCTCTTCCCCTTCTAGCATTTCAAAAATATAAGCATTGACAGGCACACAACGTTTAATCCGATAAGGACCTTCCCAATTAGGCGACCATTTGCCAAACCTGTTGTCTTTAGACCCAATCAGCAATCTTACTTTCCAAACTAACTCTCCTTCGTAAAACTATTTGTTATTGACCTTTTTATTATAATGCCTTGCAACCCCTAATTTATTGGCCTCACTATTTTCAAGAGCGCGCAACGGATGACAACTTGAGTCCTCCAAATCATCCATCATAAGGTTTTTATAGACTTTGGCTATCAAATCATTTTGCAATGTAACACGTCTTGATCCTGTCTGAATCTCCCAAGGAAGAACTACATTATGCCCATATACTAACTCATAAGGTGATGATTTAATCGATCCATGGCAAGCCATCCTATACGCCCACAATGCTTCATTAAGTGTCAAGTGCCACTTCTTTGGTTGCTCTTCAATTTTCTTCTTAATCAACTTAATCAAAATTTAATTGGATGCCTCTACCTGGCTATTAGCTTGAGCATAATAAGGAGAAGAATTTAACAATTTAATTCCCATACTGGCAGCAAAACCTCTAAATTTCTCTGATGTGAACATTGTTCCTTGATCAGTAGTAATGGTTTGAGGAATCCCAAAACGATAAACAATATGCTCCCTGACAAAATCAACCATATTCTTTGAATTTACTATTTTCAAAGGAATCGCCTCAATCCACTTAGTAAAATAATCTGTTGCTGCCAATACAAACTTGTGCCCTCTACTTGAAGGTGGAAAAATCTGGCCAATCAAATCAATTCCCTAGCCTTAGAATAGCCATGACTTAATTATTGGGTTCATAGCTGATGCAGGTGATTTTTGAACATTACCAAAACGCTGACAATCCTGACACCCCTTGTAATATTCAAAATAATCTTCTAATATTGTTGGCCAGAAATATCTAGACCTGCGAATAAGCCATTTCATTTTATAAGCCAATTGATGAGCACCACATATTCCTTCATGCACTTCTCCAATCCATACTCTTGCTTCTTCTTGACTTAAACATTTAAGCAAAACCCCATCAACTATTTTGTAATACAACTGATTATCTAACAAAACATACTTAGTCGATTTATATCTCAGTTTTTTGGTAGCCTTCTATAACGGATTCTTGAGATAATCGGCTATTTCAACTCTCTAATCATTAGCCAAGGTCTCACTACTTAAGATTTCTTGGAACACTCGATAGCCTGACGCATTCTGAGCTAATCGATTGGCCTCTTGATTCTGTGCTCTTGGAATATGCTGAAGAGAAGTAAGAGGAAACCCCTTGTAACACTCTCGGTGTTACATTATACAGTTTTTGCTAAAACACTGTATGAGCATCATACTTATGTGTAAATGTGTGTAACATAAAGTATAAATCAATGTATGGCACTTGAAACGTTCCTTCGAAATAAGAAACAAATGTTACTTTTCGTGTCGCTTAATATCGTTTAGTATTCTAAGCGAATTTTTATCGAACAAAAATGCTATAGAACGTTTATGCGAACTTTGATTAAGTTTGTAGTACGAACTTCATAGACGACGATGAAATGCGTGCGGTCGAGGACGAGGTTCGCTAGCTAATATGTCAAGAAGCTCAGAAATTGGAATGCGATGCGAAACCGTTCGAGGTTTATTCATTTCGCGTTAAGTCTGTGATTGGGTCGACGAAGCCATGTTTGGCAATTTTTGTAGAGCGATCGGCTTAGGAAGTGGCAAGATGTCATGGCTTAGGTTGATAGCCCTACGTACCCTCTTGCGTATAGAAGAATTAGTTTGGCGTTTGGGCCATCGGGTAGGATTTTTCAACAGCTTTAAAAAGCGTGCACGTCATAGAGTTTAAACCAAAGCCAGCGCTGATCGCGGTCACCGCCTCTGCTTGGCACTACTATTGCCGCTGCTGGCACCCAGTGAGCACTGTCGAGCCGGCCGCATCGCCACTGCAATTGGCCTCACCCACTCCACCGTTTTCTAATTAACCATGCCCACTACGAGCCCAAATAGTTAGCGTGTGAGTGAAGTCATCCAGGCTTTCGTTCGGCCTACAGTGAGGTGAGGCGGGGTGTTCCCCTCGCGGTGGTGTGCCATGGCCGCCAGAGCAGACGCACGACTAGAGCGTCGTGTGGTGCTTCGCCGTTTCAATTAGGTTGTGCCTTGAGCAATAGTTGACTTGGTTATCGTGCTCGTGTAGTGGTTTCATCGGTGGAGCAACGGGTCACCCGAGACACCGCCGCCATGCTCGCGGGGAAACAGAGCCACCCCATTTTCATGGTCGACCATCTTGCTGAGCCTCGTGCCTTCGCCCAGTCTGTTCGTCACGTGTCTGGTGAGGCCCTTTTACTCCTAGAGTAGCTGGTTGACTCGATTAGGGCAGAAGTTCGCCGGAGCGCGTGGCCATCCCCGACGGACGTAGGTAGATGTTGTTTCCATGGACGACGTGTTTGAAGGTAGTAGCGGTTCAAATAGGACTTCTACATTGTTTAACGCAGCCTGTAGATGGTCACCGAGTAGTAGTAGAGGCGTTCGAATAGGTGGTTTCGCCGACGTCGGGCTACCGTGGCTAGACACCACCGCGGTACGTGGCCACGCCTGCGTGGTGCACCATTCTGGACGTGTGTTACCTCAATCCATTGCGCGTGGCATGAGAAAGCTCATGGGGATGCTGGTGTGTGCCGGAGTGGTTGGTGCTCACCGACGTTTGGCCGGTGAGGTCGTGGCTCTGTTAAGTTCGGCTAGGGACGTTGCGACGTGAATTTAAAGTAAACCAAGGGGTTAAATGCTAGAGTCAGTGAGAGAAGGGAATAGTGGTAGGGACTACGTTTCCATTTGTTTGGAACCTGAGGGTTCTTTTGATTAATGTAGCGCACGCGCGGGCTTTCCTTCTATGGGCCACTGGCTCACGTGGGCTGCCCTGCGCTGGGCCGCGCTGGTGCGCTGCGTAGGTGAGCACGCGGACGTTGTGGGCTGGTCTGCGCCAGGGTGCTGAGCACTCGGGGGTGGGCTGAGCCGTTCGGAAGCGGGCCACGCAAGAAGAGATTCAGTTTTCCTATTTCAGCGAATTATTGAGAATTTATTCAATATCGTTTCAAACAGAACTTTGAAAAATGATAGTAAATCGTGTAGATGTCCAAAAATAGTGAAACCAATTTTGTTAGGTGCACAAAAATACCATCTACTTGTTAGTGTAGTTATATTACAGTTAGCTATAACAATGATAGGTTCATAAATTCAAACTAAAGAGCTTAGTGTTATGTAGATTAATATTTGTAGGAATTTTTGTGGTAAAATGGTGATGGATATAGCTATAAAATTTTTACAGTAGGCTCACTAGGTTATTATGTACTTGCTGTAAATTTTGTAGCCTTAGAATGAGTTGCTAAATAGAGTAGCTATTACCCTTGCTTTATCGTATATAGCGTAGATCAGCATTAGAAGTAAGAATACATGTAGTTGTTATAATATCGTATGCCATACGTCAAACTTGTTATCGGCAACGATAGATAGCTTATTACTGTGGTCAATAGCACTAGCTTAGTGGTCAAACAAATGTACCTTTATTTTAAGAGTTGCTGTTGCTATTTTACTAAGCATTGCATCATCATTTCATGCATGTAGATCATGAGCTGGTAGACTTCATGCCCGTCGATGAGCAGGAGTACGACGAGGTGATTGAGGAGTATGAGGAGGAGATCCTTGTGCAGGAGGGAGCCCCGAAGCCATGTGGTGCTGACCTTACTGACCCGTCGCCTGCCCAAGGCAAGCCCCGGTGCATAACCCATATTTTAAATGATCACTGAATATATATATGATGTGCATTACAGGTATTCTATAAAAACCACATGCATAAATATATCTACCTATGAGTCCTACTAGTACAGGGCGAGTAGCCGCTATGCTCAGGATATCGGTAGCGTGAGTAACCTACCGTTACTCACAAGTAGGTGATAAATATGATCACTCCTGGTAAAATGTGGTAAAGGTAAATGGTGACCGGGCAGGGATATGGTTTGGGTATTGGTGGGTGTAAGAGGTTGTGTGCTACGGCCAACAGGGCATAGCTCGGTTACACTTTTTCCCTATCTATGTCGATTAAGGACCGGTTGTTGCATATGGCTCTAGGTAAGTCACAGATCTATTGTCCTGAGCACATACTAGGGTATGGGCGCAAGGAAGACTGATTGGAGGCGGAGATGGTGGAGGTCCTTGCACCGCACTGAGTCTGGGACTCAGGAGTGGGGGCTTGGAGTCCAAGTTTGGATGTGGACCTGGACACCCAGGATAGGAGGGTGATGGGTTGGTCCTGCTTGTGCCTGGGGTACAAGTGGGGCATGTGTCTTCGGGGCACCCAACTAGGGGCATTGATTCATGAATCGCCGGTGTTTTGGTACGGCTTGTCTGCGGTTTAGCACCGTAGTAAGAACTAAAAGTTGAAAGGAGAAGAAATGGAACTAATTGCTCAACTCATGCTTGAAGGTAGAACAAGTGCTTATATAGACTGGATAGCTAATAACTTAATGCGGCTAATAATAATAACATAAGTAAGGACTCACTATTAGTATTGCTTTCTACCCAAAAGAAACCAGCAAACCATAAATCTTATCATATTCCTTGGAGTCGAGATATTATTCCCACTAGTCGGATAAGGCTTGCGAGTACATTGTATACTCAGGGTTTATTTACCCCTATTGTAGGTGATGCATGAGAAGTACCTTTGTGTGGAGGATTCTTCTGGTGGGCTCAGACGAAATCCTCGCTCCTATCGCTAGATGTTTATTTAAATTCTGTTGTTTATCATTCCGCACTCTGACATTTGGTAATGTAATAATGTACCTTTTAAGAACCTCTGATATATGAAATAGACCTGTATTGTAACTCATTCTTATTATTGGATCCTTGGGAAAAATGTGGATCTTTCGGGTTCTCCCTTGGGGTGTGCCCGACGGATACCGCTCGCGGTAGCCTGTTTTCGGGGTGCTTAGTGTCTGGTGAGAGATGAGCACCTCCGTAAGCATGCTATTTCGGGCAGTTCTACCACACCCCTCAAGCAACTTTTGACATTCATCATGATATCCCTTCAGAATATCATCTTTACATTCATATAGGCCGATCAACTGATTAATAACTAACTGTGAATCTCCAAATATTTCAATTGACTCGGCCTTTACTTCCTGAAGAAGTTGAAGTCCCTTAAGAATAGCTTCATACTCTGCTTGATTATTGGTGGTCATTGGTTTGATAGGCAAACTCAAAACTTGCTCCCCGAGGCGAAATAATAACAATACTAATGGCACCCCGTTGCTTACACGATGATCCATCAAAGAATAATATCCAAGGCATAGGTTTCACATAGCCGATGCTTGGTTTATGATGTTGAGTAATAAAATTAGCCATCACTTGCCCTTTGACTGCTTTAGCTGATTCATACCTCAAATCAAATTCTGATATTGCAAGAATCCACTTTCCTATTCTCCCATTTAATATCGGCATTGACAACATATGTTTGATCACATCAGCTTTAGACACAACTGTACACTCAGCCAATAATAAATAATATCGTAATTTAGTGTAGGAGAAATACAAGCACAAGCATAACTTTTCAATTGGAGAATATCTTATTTCTGGATCCAAAAGTCTTCTACTTAAATAGAAAACAACCTATTCCTTTTCCTTTAAACTCTTGCATCAAGGCCGATCCAATCGTTTGACTATCGGCCGACACATACAACTTAAAAGGCTTACCTTGCTGAGGAGGAACCAGCATAGGTGGAGATTTCATATACTCTTTTATCTCCTCAAAAGCTTTCTATTGTATGTCACCCCATTTAAATTCTTGATCATTTTTCAACTTCAACAAAGGAGAAAATGGTAGAATCCTTTCTGACATATTTTTAATAAACCTTCTAATGAAATTAATCTTACCAAGCAGAGATTGTAATTCTATTTTATTAGTTGGAGGTAGTGCCTCATCAATTGATTTCATACTTTTCTGACCAGTCTCAATTCCTCTCTCGTGGACCATAAAACCCAAAAATTGCCTAGCTGATACTCCAAAGACACACTTATTAGAATTCATCTTTAAACCATATTTTCTTGTGCACTCTAAAGTCTCCCACAGATCAGCCAGATGTTCTTTGTACCTTTTGGATTTCACCACCACATTATTAATATAGATTTCAACGGTCTTACCGATCAACTTATGGAAAATATAATTCATTGCCCTCTGATAAGTTGCACCAGTATTCTTCAATCCAAAAGTCATCACAACCCATTCAAATAAACCAATTGCACCGGGGCACCAAAATGCTATTTTTGCTATGTCTTCATCAGCCATAAAAATTTGATTATAACCTGTATTACCATCCATAAAACTAATTACCTTGTGCCCGACCGCTGCATCTACCAATATATCGGCTATTGGCATCGGATAACCATCCATTAGTGTAGCCTTGTTCAAATATCTGAAATCAATACAGACTCTCAACTTCCCATTTTTCTTATACACATGAACTACACTCGATATCCAGTCTGCATATCAGCAAGGTCAGATAAATTTTGCTTCTAGTAGTCTTTCAGTCTCCTTCTTGATATCATCAAGAACATTTGGATTAAATCTCCTTGGAGCTTGTTTAAATGGCCGATATCCAGGTTTGATTGACAACTGATGTTCAACAATTGATCAATCTAAACTAGGCATTTCATAATATTTCCAAGCAAAACAATATTTAAATTCCTTTAACAAATCTATCAATTCTTGCTTATACTCAGTATCCAACTTAGCACTTACATACGTCGGCCTAGGCCTATCTCCAAAACCATTATCTATTTCTTCTTACTCATCGGCCGACGTAAAGTCATGTCCTAGTTCACCATCTGTACCATCTATTGGATTATCCATTAAAACAAACTTTTAGAGCCGACTGCTCGGATTGACTGTTGGCCTTCATCATTGATTCTAATGAAGCCTCCTTCCCATTGCTTGCTAGAAAAATATTCAAAATCTTCTAGTTCCCAATATATTGGGTCAGCTGTTGCTATACTCACAGAATCATCAACATGAACTAACTCAATATTGTCTCCATCCCACTGAATCAAGCATTGATGCGTAGTCGATGGTACACAACAATTGGCATGAATCCAATCACGACCAAGGAGTAAACTATATAAACCCTTTCCATCAATGACAAAGAATGTAGTGAGCAAAGTCTTGCTTCCAATTGTCAATTCAATATTCATTGCCTCTTGGTCTTAGACGCATTACCCCCAAAATCCTTAAGCATCATGTCAGTCTCAATCAGATCTTCTGGTCCTTTACCAAGCTTGCGAAAAGTAGTATAAGTCATTAGATTAACAGAAGCACCTCCATGAACTAACATTTTACTCATCGGCTTCCTATCGACAAAACCTTTCACATATAAAGCCTTCAAATGCCAATGCTTAATTAGTTTATCAAATATAGCTTGCTGTATCAATGTCAACTACGCTACCATCTCTTCATACTTTGATTCATCAAAATTCGAATAGACTTCTTGATCTGCTAGAGCTTTAAATTCAGATGGTAAAAGAAAAGCCATTTGAATATTAGCCAATGGTTGACCCTTATCGGCTATTTGCTTAGCACGCCATATTTGCGGTTTACTAGATTTTTAAGCCTGTTCTAATTCTTTGCTCCTTAGGCATTGTATTCTTCTCTTCTGACTTCTTGTTAAACCTCCTAGACACCACTGTCCTTCCTGCCAAATGTACCATTCATTATCTTCTTCTTCATAATCAACCCAGTTCTGATCAACAACTCGCTTTCTAAGCCGATCATGAATGCTTCTATTTTTTAAGCACCGATCCACATCATTACGTTGATATGCAATTCGATCATGGATAGACGGTGCTTGACTTAAGATTGCCTAAACTTCTAATATTGTTTGTTACATTCTAGGCAATTATTCTAAGTAGGCAATCTCAAACCTTGGTTCCAACAATGTCTGAAGAAATGGCAATTCCAATGTGACTCAGCTTGTTCTCTTTCATATCTCTCTTCTTCTTGTTGACGTTGATATTGCTTCTCTTCTAACCAGTGCTGATAATCTTTCTCCTTCTGTCGTTGCCATTTATTCAACAAAATTCGAGATCTAACACGTTACCATTTATTCTGCCGTTGCTTCTCTTTCATATCTCTCTTCTTCTTGTTGACATTGACTCAGCTTGTTCTCTTTCTGAAATTGGCTGCCATCCGTTGAGCCAATTGACCTAAATTGTCAAATTCTTACCCAAGCAACTTTTCGCTCCATGTCGGCAACATTCCTTGAACGACCAATGCAACTAGCTGATCATCAGTCAAATTCAACAAAAAACATAAGTTTCTTGTTTCTCGGAACCTCTGAAAGAACTCAGCACCCAATTCATTAGCCCTTTGCTTTATAGTTGTTAAATCTATGGTCTTTCTTTCCCCTATCCCAGTGTAGAAATATGTATGAAATTTCTTTTCAAGATCACTCCAATTGGCAATAGAATTAGCCGCTAGTGATGAAAACCAAGTGAAAGCTGGTCCTAACAGGGACAAAGAAAAGAAACGAACTCAATGCGCTTCCTCAATAGAGGCTTAACCCAACTGAGTAAGATATCGACTGACATGCTCTATTGTACTTGTGCTATCTTGACCAGTGAACTTAGCAAATTCTGGAAGCCTGTAATTAGTAGGAAGGGCCACTAAATCATACCACTCTGGATATGGATGTTTGTACGAAAAGGTCTGCCCTTTTGGTTTTAAACCAAACTAATTTTTCATCATTTCGGTTACTCTGAGCAACAATTCATCAGCATTTGAGTTTGAATTTCTTGGCAATTGCTGACCCATCTACAGATTAAAATTATGAGTGCCTTGGTATCCTGAATTTGGAATCATATTGAAGGTATTATAATCTGAACCATAATGACATCCTTGTAGAATATCTATCTGTCGAGCCCCTTACTGATTTACTGTTTGAAATCTCTGATTGAAAACATTAGAATCTATATCTCTTTGAATCCTTTGAACTGATGGTGCTATTTTTTGAGCCGATGGTGGTATTTGTCCTGATGTACCAAAATTAACCATCTGATTCTGAACTAGCCCTATCGACTGTTGCACATGCTGCACTGATGATCCAGGATTATAATGCATTTGATTAGTAGTAGCACCCTAAATTTACCCTTTTGGTGGTATTTGGCCTGGGCATCATTACTCTTAGCTAGTGCTGCTTCTTGATGGCTAGTACCGGCTTGATTAGTCCCCTGAGTCGACGAATGTGGAATATTGTAATAAGCCGGTCCAACCTAATCAAGTGAAAATCCATGAAACACCTTCTTCATGGTATTGTGGAATGTATTCAAGAAAGCTGTATTATGATTCAACATTGCATCATGAACAGATTTGTTGATAGCTTCTACAAAGAAACACATATCATCAGTTTTGTCTGTATCTGACTGTTCATGCATCAAAACTCTCGATAGTGGATATTTCTGAATAACTTTATTATCACATGTTTTGGTGTATGACAACAAATACTTATTCTGAAACTCCTCTATAGCCTTACCAATGATATCTTTATCCTCATCAGGTAAGTCTTCATAAGGTAACATAAGAATGTTCTTGTTGTTGTGAACCACCATGACGATTGCGGTCCCACCGAGCGTGCCAAAAAGTGTGTTGACATAAAAATATGGCAATGTGATCAACACACAGCAAGCTAGAAGATCTGAGTGGAACAAGACCAGAGATCTGCTTGGCTTCAACACAAAACCTGCCGATTCTGAAAACCCAACGACGTGCCAGCCAATTTGACCTGTAATTGATAAGGAGAGAAAATCTTATCAGTAATTTAAGGTGGAACATGTCGGTGTTGCACCGAACAGTTCCAAATGTACGGCTAGATAGCCGATTCAATGAGGCTATCGACTATATAGTCGATATCCAACGTATCCATGAAATGAAGATCTTTAAATCAAGGATCATTAGATAATATTAAATGATAACGATACGAATCAAAATAACCAATGCTCATAGAACATCAGAAAGCATCATCGGCTAAATGGAATATGATCGATATAAAGCGTCGAATCGATAAGTTTGATGAAAAGAGTATAACATACGAATAAATCGACTGTCTAATATAAATGAATCTACAAATAATTTGAATCTAATCTATTATCATCAACAGTGAGGTTCAATCGGATCGATGCAGCTATGATAATGATAACAAACTAAAGCCAAAGAATCTATAAAACCATCTATATATTGACAGATTCATTAAAACATGCTACATGTGTGAGAGTATAGGCAAATCGGCTAAAATAGCCGATGCAGTCATAGCAAACAAACAGAGTACATATCTTGATCATGAACAAGACCACTAATCGATAATTTCTAGTCTAAAGTCTTACTAGTGAGGTTCGACCAGATCGATGCAGCTATGGTAGTGTCATTAGATTAGATCTCATTAACTAGTGAGTTTATTCAAGATTGAAACATGTCTTTGGATGCATACTATGTTTGACTGGAATAGAGATAAAACAAACGATCTAGCAGAATTAAGCCATCAATTATAAAATTTTAAACGTGACCAGATCAAAGGACGACCAATTAAGATGGTATGATGCCGATCTACCTCTATCTCAATTGGGTGATTTTGTTATAGTTAATAAAACATTAATTATAGCAAGATCGATAACCGGTGAATCAACCAAAATTAGCAAGGAAAATCTTACTAATCTTAGCAGATTCGATAACTGGTGATATTGTATTAAACAACAGGTTATTTAACACAAGATCAATAACTTTGATCTATATTATGAGTCGTAAGAGATCAATCAGCTGATGCAGCCTTACAAACTATGATACAAATCGATAACTAACTTATATTATGGCTCATAAAAGATCAATCAGCTGATGCAGCTTTACAAGCACAATACAAGTCGTGACGGTACTCACAAGCAAGCTGAGGGTCGATCTGTCGATGCAGCCCTGTTTGCTGAAGATCTCGTCGAGATCTACAGTACTCCTACTCCTAATGCGATGGCGAAAGCTGGAAATATTATATTGATTGAGTGTTTGTCCTTTTTACAGTAACCAGGGTCTAATATTTATGCCCGGAACCTAAACATGAATCCTACTAAAATATGACTCATTACAATTCTTGAAATAAAAGAAAACTTCCTAACTTAATAATAACCTGGACCCCAATTTTCCTTATTTGTAGAGTCCGACACATCTTCCTGGTGCCACTCAAGTATAGCCCATTAACGCCATCTGCTAACGTCATCCATAAAATAGCCGATTCTGACATCACATCTAAATCAGCTGATACTGATTCACATCTAATCGATTCCTTGATGACATAATCCTAGAAGCTTTGAGTTCTCATATTCTTCTTCCCAAATATTGGTGTAAACAATATGATCACCAACAAAGGTCTAGGGGTTTAAACTAATAAATTACACGAGTTTTGGTGAATTTGTATTTCTGTAGGGTTTAAACAGAAAACCATCAAGGTGGACCTACATGTTAGATTTAATTGCGCTTATCCACTGCGAAATGGACACTAGAAGGTTTTAGAGGACACCAGAGGACACCACGCCGAGACAGAGAGGCAGAGGCTGCCAGGTGGGGCTGGCTGGCCCCACCTGCAAGCCGCTCGGCCCCTAGGGCCCACTATCAGCCTTCGTGTCTCAATGTCGGTTCTCCACCGCCTCCTAGGTTGCATCTACGCCGTTCCTTAAGTTGGTTTGATCCAAGGGCTCACGTTGGACGCTCCGGCCTATATATATCAGCCCCTGCCACCCCCAGGCATAACTCCGATCATCAAGTCATTTAAGAAGACAGAAACCCTAATCATTCTTAGAGCTCCACCATATTATAGGGCATAGCTAGTTAGGTTAGATCTAGAGGGAGGCAAGCAGGCTTCGCTTGGATTCCTGATTGTGTCAAGAGAGTGGTTTGGTATAGTCCTTGTACCTCCTCTCTTTTGTATCTCCATTATTTTTATATGCTTGCTATAATTGTTATGACAATATTAGTATTCATCTTATTCATGTTCTTTGTTATAATATTCATCGTCTACTTTGATTATATACTTAGTATAGCTAGTTTATCATTATGTTTATGCATAAGTTCGTATAGCGCTCGCTCCAAAGTACATGGGGTGAGTGGTCGATATTGTGTAAGCGTGGTGCTTATATGTTGTTTACTTGTGGATACACCCTATATTCCGGGCCATGTGGTAGATCATGGATGTGACACTCTCGTTGAGTCATTTGTAGTCCACCCCCGAATATAGGTATACAAGTAGGATCTAGTTACGAAGGAAGACAAGCTCTGTTCTTAATCTTCCTTAGTAATATCCCTTATGTGTAGATATAAAGATGATCTTAGCCATGATTACTAGGTGTAATTGCAATAATCAATGTATGCTTTGACTTGTAATTAAGAATGATTTAGGAATTATTACTCTAATATTCTGTCTGACCATGCTAATGTCATAGAAAGGAGTATTCTGAGTGATTTATCATTATCATTGATCAATACTTATCTCTTATCCTATGACTTATCCCTGTTATGAATAGAATATTTGTTATGGTTTACTTCTCCATCAATAGTATAAGTTATCAATACTTGTCCATACTAGACCTTCCCTGTGGTAAAATATAAATAATGATACCTAGAATACTCTCGGGTGAAGTACAACAATGGTATAATTATCTATGTGCTTGCAGATTCCTTTTCATTCATATATCTTTATATTCTTTCTAATCACGTAACATGATAAAGAACTACTTAGTATCATTCTAGTAGTGATGCTAGACAGTACCAACAAACATTTCTGGCACCATCACTAGGGATGACAACCTAGTAAAGTAATGTTAGGAGATATAGGTAATTAATATGTGGCTACTAAAATAAGTGACAAGTTAATAAATACCAACAGACACGGTTTGTAGGCCGACGGAATTGGGAGGACTTGGGATTTTCGATCTCAGGCTGACTGGTACGCACTGCAGACTCGCTAGTTATGGCTACAAAAGACCGATGACTCACGCGCTTGGAGCGAGCTGTCGATCAGCACAGAACCGCAGGCCAGAGAGTTCTTCCGAGCATCCATGTTCATGATCCTGGGTGATGGCACAGTGGCTCAATTCCGTTCCGGGGACATTCGCTCATCTGGAAGACATGGGCGCCACTAAAAGTGAAGATCTTCCTATGCTTGCGTTCAAGCGACGCCACTGGACGAACGATCGACACACAAGGCATGGGTTGGAGGCTAAAGAGGAGTGCTATCTCTGTGATCAGGCTCCGGAGACAATCGACCACATCCAATGCAGTTTCCCTCACGCACGAGAGGTGTGGTTCAACATCTGCCGCACCCTCGGTAGGCCATTGCCACCGGTGGCTGGTTCCCTGCTGGCCTGGTGGAGGAGCATGCGAAGAAGTTGGCAGGGCCAACAGAGGAAGGGCATGGACTCCTAGTTGCACTGACCTGCTGGCAACTATGGAAGGAGAGAAACGCCCGATGCTTCAGGGAGGCCTCGACCACAGTACCTGATCTTCTAAGCATCATCAAGGCGGAAGCGGATCAATGGGTCAAGGCGGGCGCTATCAACCTAAGGAGTTTAGCTTCGGGGGGGGGGGGGGGGGGGGTAACCCGCCGAGTTTTCATTGTAATCTTAGTTTCTTTCTGCAACCGGTCCTGGGCTGGTCTCTTGTAGATGCAGACCTTTTCCTTCTTAATGCAATGATACGCAACACTCTTGTGTATTAGAGAAAAAAGGTAGTAGCTTTAGGGCGTTGCTTCAAAACAGGCAAATTGAAGGCCTTGTATGGGATAGTGACTGATGATCCCTGTCGAGTTTTACGCAAACACCTTATGATCTCCACGTGTAAAATCAATTTGGCAATGAATGGAGGGCCCCTTGTTGATTTGGATGGCAACTTTGTTGGCATGAACTTTTGTTCTAAGGAGATGGCTCCATTCCTACCAATGGACAAAATTTACATCTGCATGGAGGTGATAGCACAATTGAAAGAAGCCCATGTGAGATACAGGAATGTCTTATGCCCAATGTAGAAGGTATCTCATGTGGGGAGAGGGACAAGAATCAGGAGCTTTCCATATCTTCTACTAGTTATTCAAAAGATTTTGAGGAGGAGGAACTCTGGCGCTTCCTTGATCCTAATCCCTTGTTGGTTGATGATTTCACGCAGCTTGTGAGAAATGATCTAAAGTCCCATAGTTATCCTATGCCCATTAGGCTTGAGGGGGGTATGCGCTTGATTAATACTTTTGAAGAGGAATTTATTGAAGATACATGGATCAAACTCAGTAAGAAGGTTGCTTCAGGTATATCCCGAAGTGTTGCTTCATTCAAAGGAGAAGAAAGGTTTGTCGCTTGCACTGGTATATTTGTAGACTCCAATGAATCCACCTCAAGAGTTTTGACTTCAGCAAGTTTGGTTAGAACTTGTGCTGATGAATACAAGATTGCTGATAACTTAAGGATTAAAGTGTACCTTCCAAATAAGCAAGTTGCTGAAGGGACATTGCAACATTACAATTTGAGTTATAATATTGCTCTGGTCAGTGTCTTGGGTTTCCGTTGTCTTCAAACCGCAGAACTCCACAATCAGAGGCAAATTGAACCCCATATGGAGGTAGTAGCTGTAGGACGCATCTTTGAATCAGGCAAATTAATGGCCGCAAGTGAGATAGTGGCTGACAAAGAAGGTAATCTCGACTGCAAAGAGCTTATGATCTCCACTTGTAAAGTCACAAAGGCCGGTATTGGAGGGACCCTGATTGATTTTGATGGGAATTTCATTGGCATGAACTTCCATGGTATGGAAGAAACACATTATCTACCAAGGTCTATGGTTCTGGAATTATTGAGGCATTTTGAAGGGTCTGATGATGCTGATGAGGCTAGTTACAAGAAGCCGAACAGATGGCCTGTGCCTGAACCACGTTGGTCCTATCCTCGCAGCAGGGCACCACGGGCCTGGACTATCGATGGCGTGTACGATTTCCTTGAAATCTTGCTTTAATGCATCTCTCAGTCCCGAACCTCCATTTTTTTTGATAAAACCGAACCTCCAAATTTGCCAATGGCTTATGTAATTTGAGCTACTGGATTCTTTAGTTTATGATCTCCATGCATGCACCTACCTGATAGCAAACCTGGCTGGTAGCAAACCTGTTATAGCACTGACTATAACACGTCCATATGCGTGCATTTTCTTTTTTTGAAGGTCATATGCGTGCATTTTAAAGGACTAAACAATTGTTTCAACGATGGGTAAAAAATCGAGCAGACGAGTCATGAACCTTACTGACTAGAACTAATCTATTATAAACGTACAGCCCTCTCGCCTCTCGGTATGAAACTTGAACTTCGTCGTCACTGCTCACCAGTGCACACCTTTTTTTTTTGACGCGAGGAACCTTCCCCATTTCCATTGATATCAACGGAAATACGACAGTTTAGAGCAAAGTAAGAGCGTTTAAGAGGATAAAACTACTACCCGTACATAACGCCTGCCTCAGACGAAATACAAAATTACAAGTAGAGTAAAGACAACGAACAAAAAGGAGGGCCATACTTCCTACAGACCCTTTCCTAGCACATGAGCAGTTTAATGAAAACATTAAAGCTATCAAAACATGCAGCCACCGTTCACGGGCTCCTGGATCGCCACATAGGCTTCAATCATCTTGATCATCGTTCTGATCATCGTCCTTCAGCAAAAGTCGTCCTTGCTTTGCCTTCTTCTTAGTCGTCAGCCTCACCGCGATTGCCAGCATGGTGTTGACGTCTGCCTCCAGTGCTTCTCTGTCAGCTCCTAGAAACAAACCTGTCCAGTAACCCATGAGCGCACACGACATACAATCGTAGCAGGGTTTGTCACAACTTTGCCTTCAAAACACACATAATTTCGTGTCTTCCAAATGATCCAGCATATAGCAGCAATACCCGGAGTGTGGAACTGCTTGCCAGCAGGTAGCTAACGCTCACACCAGGACCAGCACTGATTAAGAGACTTGGGAATGTTCTTGGCCCCAATGGAATGAGCCACAATGGCCTAGACAACCTTTTTTTTTGTTGTAATTTGGCATTTTTTTGAACAAAATTTACATTTACCCCTCTGGGCGACGTAAACTGATGTTTGGACCCTGAGGGTCGGCACCGTGACCGTGATATACGGCACCGAGGTAACACGTCTCGACGCCGTAAGTCTTGGGGCCGAGGTGCGTGGCCGGGGACCGCGGGGCAGCAGCGGTGGCGCTGACGTGTCTTAGACAACCTTAGAAGTGCTGCACTGGACCAATAGATGTTGAGAACTCTCATCTTCACTACAGAAATAGCAGGTGGGGCTCCCAGGCCACTTCCTTCTAATCATGTTATCTTTAGTTAGGATTGCATTATTCATGATAAGCCACAAGAAGATTTTGATTTTAGAGGGAATTTTCCCTTCCAAATCATTTTATGATAAGGCCCAACATCATTACTAGTCATGGTCTTGTATGTTGACTTAACACTAAAGTGACCATTAGCACCAAAGCGCCAGTGCACCACATCTTTCTCAGCATTCAGCTGAACATAAGCTACATCCCTCATTATGTGACCCCAGTTATGCCTAAGATCATCAACCAGCCATCTGGTAAAGGTCACCCCATTAGGATTCAGTTTCACCTGACACACTATTGCATCAGGTTGTTCACAGAGCTTGAACAGATCAGGAAAGAGTAAGCATATAGGTTTATCATAAATCCAAGAGTATTTCCAGAAGAGGGTGGTATTCTTCCCATCTCCAATTTTCACTTGTCTACCATCTCTGATTTTTAGAAGATCAGACCACATGTCAGAATCGGTTTGCCTGTGATTCACCAGTGCACACCTGCTCCTCGCCGTCGTTTGTCTCATCCATGGCTTCGACCACACCGCTAGTCCTGACCATGGCCGTCCTCTACTTCGCGTCCGACACCGTCTCCGTCCAGTCCGCCATCTCGGGCGGCCAGACCGTCCTGTCGAAACTCGAAAGGCGGAAGCTTTGAGCTCGGCTTCTTCCGCCCTGCCGGTGCCACTGCCACCACCACGTCCTCTCGCGGCAACTACTACGTGGGCATCTGGTGCAAGAAGAATAGCTATACTTTTATATAATAAATTTTATAAATAACATAACTTATTCACATAATTCTTTTGTTGTTCAACGTCTTTCAAAAAAGTTATACGGAGTACACAACTTATCCAACACATTTTTTGCATAATTTGTTTAAGATAAACTACTCAACCTAGAAAACTTTATTCATAGTATATAGAAGAAAAATAAATACAACTAAAAATAACAAAGTGTCGACATTTTTAGTGCGACAAAATTTCGTCTCACCTTCGTCCTGCCGGCCCGTGCGATCCCACGCCACCCCCGCTCCCCGACCCTTTCCTTGGAAATTCGCCTCCAATCACGCTCGACATACCGTGGCCTCCATCACGCTCTTGGTCCCTCTCTCGCCCACGCTGCCGTCTCCTCTCCGTGCGCTGTCGACCTCGCTTGTCGTTCGTCGGATTGAGGTTGCCGCGACAAGCTCTGCCTCCTCTTCCTCCCTACCGTGCCGCCGCCGCCTCCGACGGAGCTCGACCTCGCTATTCGCAGTTCAAACGCACGGCGCCGACAGGTGGGACCTCCTCCCCGCGACTCCAAATCTCCGCTCCAAAACATTCCTTTCCAGTCGCGATATCTCCTCTCCACCGATCGCTAGAGGTCGCGCTGCCATCAGGAGTAGGCAGGTCGATCCCATCGCGCCGCCATTGCCCTCCGGCCTCGCTCCTCTGCCATCGCCGTCGCCCGGCAGCCTCACCGCGGCCTCCCTCGCCAAGCCCCCGGCGACCCAGTCAGCCAGGGCATCGACGGTTCCAGACGTCGTCCCCCCTGCCTCCCCTCCCACGCCAAGGATGGATCCAGATGAGGCAGCCCGACTGGTGAGCAGACTGTCGATCGTCGCCCTCGGCTGATCCGGCGACGAGGCGGACCGGATAGGGTGGAGGCGCTCGCCCTCGGTGGATCCGACGAGGAGGCATCCTAGCCTAGGTGGAGGCCGAGGGTTCAGGTGAGGAGGCACCATGGGCGGAGGCAGGTGAGGGTGAGCACCTTCTTCGCCGCTCCCCTGTCTCCGCACACGCTGACACGTCTCTCACGGTGCGGCAGTGGCGAGCTCGGCTACGGTACAGCAGCAGTAGTGGATGTCACTTAGTTGCATTCGGTGTGAACTCGTCCTCCTCTTCGGTTGAAGTGCTGGTCGCCAGCTAGCACCGTCATCGTCACCGGATCTCGGTAATCATTCCCTTTATCTGTAGTGTTTGCTACTGCATCCTGCAAATTTTCTGGAAAATCATCATCACTTGCTTGGGGCAGGAGGTGTGCTATCACAGTTCGCAGGTGGGCAGATGCAGCTGGGTAGATGAGGCAGACCTTAAGAGCACGTGTCATTGGTATAGTTGTGCATGTATCTAATATTCGAGGAAGGGATGACGTGCGGATACGACCGTACAGATATGTGGTGCTGATAAATGAAAGGCATTTAGATTAAAATTTTTATCATTGTTCATGCTATTAATTTTTTATTATTTGATACTAATCAATTTTGTAACTTGTAGGTACCACTGAATCATAATAACCGTCAAGAATACACACATATGCCGTCACTTATCGGAATGGCGGTGAGCGGCATCAGAGTTGCGCATTTTAGCTGGTCTCCATGTACAAATGAATAGAAAAAGAACTATTATATCACTGATGTCCTCGTATGTATTGACTAAATAAAGTATTAGTTATTATATATTTTTTTGCTCGTGCATGATAGGCAGAGTGACCACTACCGACTATTTTAGCGAATTGGTATTCAATCCTATTTGTAATCAGGCGCATGATTTTCAAAACGAGATTCTTTTAGGGTAATTCATTGATTTAATTTATAACTACAACACTGACCTAAAAGTTTTTTATTTGTTTATAGGCCTACGCAACCGTCTGCTTGTTGATCAAGCCAGACGTCGTCGAGTTCAAAAATTTGCTAAGGACACCGTGTCGTGTCTCATAGATTTAGAGAACTAAATAATATTGAAATTATTTACATGCTTGTGACATGCACTTTGAATAGATGATAAACATGAATTTAGTTTAATATAATAGTCATTTTGTGCATTTTCGTTGGTCAAACAGGTTCAAAATATGTGGATTGAGCAATGTTTGTCTGACATATTTGATTGCTTCATTTAGTTTGTAATATCGGAGACTTCTTGTCGATATAAAACATTATTTTAGCCGTGTAATAGAAAGATCTATATAGTAGAGTTTGTGAGCCTGCAGTGTTGTGCTCCTAGTGATGGTTAATTTCACAAACTTTGCTTTTTAGAATTAAATGTCAATTTAATGTCTTACAGTATTGTTATTTTATCGTGCGATCTATGTGTTTTTAGTACAAAAATTTAGTTGTCCTATAACAATGTACGGATATGCTACCTAGTAAAAATAAGAAAGAAGAGAAATAAGAGCAGAGAAACGGGACGGACCTATCAGATTGGATACCACGGCCGTGGAATCATTGTAGAAAAGTTTTGTTTCAAAGGTAATGTACAAAAGTTATCAGGATAATTTGTCTATAAAATTGTATCAAAAATATATTGAAAAAGTTATGATTAGAAGTTACAGACTTACAATGATAGGCTATGCCCTGTAAAATGCTATGGACAAAAGTTATGAATATAACTGTATAACTTTTCAAATTAAATAGAGGCGGAAATGGAACCAATTGTTTTCAAAAGGGAGGGTCTACTTAGCAATAGTGTTTTTTGAGATTCTGACACTCGGTTGTTGGGCCAGGCACAAACACCCCATAAGACAGACTACCGCAAAGTGAGTGTTACAGCAACCATAAACGCACGATTTTGCAACCATAAACACTCGATTATCATGACCGTAGAATCCAGATCAAATGAACCAAATAAAACTTATAAAAATAATGCAAAAATATTAAATAAACAAACCAAAAAATATTCGAATTATTCTATGAAAAATAAATTGGAAGTTTTCAAATGGGAACCAAATAAAACATACAGAAAATAAAAAAAACTAAAAAAAATCAAATAATAGTTCGAGTAATTGTGACTATTTTCATACGAACAATCAATTTAAATCAATTAAACACAAAACATATACTAAACAGGAATATTTAATATGGTGAAATAAAATGTACTTTCCCGTCTAGAAATGTACTAAACCGCACCTTTCTCTTCGACAAATTCAGTGCTACTTGTGTTGCGTACCTTGTGCTTGGCACGGGCACAGCCGGACTGCGATAGCGCGACAAGTGGCGGGATGGCACCCTCGAGTACAAGAAACGCACGGTTATGCGGGGAATCGGAGCACATCTGCAGCAGCGCTGCCTCGGCGAACTCCTTCTCCTTGGCAGGGCCGTCCTCGATGGCCCAAACCATCGCGGGGATCCCGCCAGCCTCCACCATGGCTTCGCGGCCGTCGGCGATGCCCGCGAGGCTCCCTAGAACCATTCCCGCTGGTGGCCGCAAGGAAGGTCAGCGAAGGGGAGGCGCTTGTGGCGCAGCTGGACGAGCGGCTGCATGGCGACGCCGACCCGCGGGAGCTGGAACGAGCGTGCAGGGTGGCCTGCTGGTGCGTGCAGGTCGACAAGGCGCACCGGGCGACGATGGAACAGGTGGTCCAGGCGCTGGAAGGGGTCGTTGCCGTGGACGTCACTGCTACAGAAACCATTGTTACGAGCGGCTCGTAACCCATCGTAGGGACGGTTTGATTAGTCGTCTCTATCGAATCGTCTCTACAAATCATGTATTTATAGGGGCGATTCTCAGGCCGTCCCTGCGGCTCGTATTACCAGCAGGGACGGCTGTAGTACTAGCCACCTCTATAATACCTGTTTGTAGGTGCGATTCAATCTAGAATCGCCCCTACAGTACGTTTTCCTATAAAAAAAATTCAAATTTATAATTCAAATTCGACCAGAACACTGTTTGTTTCCGCGTATTTCATCTAGTGCTCGCGTTGCCGAACGCCCCGCGACCACCGTTCCGAACCCCTTAGACTACAAGCACAAATGTTTTATATAAACTACAATTACAGGTCCAATTCACAAGAATATATACAATCCATCATTAAATATACAAATTCCATACACATTGTTATCAACGTCCTAGAGCTAGCCTTTCTGTCTCACGAATGTGTTGGTACTGAGGATTTCTACCTAAGTCAGACTCTCGGTCATGGTAGGCGCCTTTGACGTGTACAATCTGGTCCAATATGAAGTTGCAAAGGTCGCCGACGAACTCTAAGAGTTGGTCATCCTTGTATGGGTCTCTTTTCATTCCTTTCTCTTCTTTTCATTACAAGGGAACAAGTTTCGGTTTAGTATTTCATACCATGTACGAAGTTTTTATACTACGGGTGAAGAGGCTCAAACTTACCCTTAAGGGATGTCTCCTGTAGGCACGGGTGTTACTCATCATAGAACATATATAGTATCCATAATGTACACTCTCAGGCTTCTACTTAGGGCATTGTGTGTTTTGCATATGAAAATGTTAAGTAATGCTTTTGACAGCCATGTAATAGAGTACTGAAGAAGTAAGTTACACTTACCGCACATAGTGTTTTTATAGCCAGCTTTTCCTTCCTTGCTGGATCATGCCTTCCATGATGATTAGTGACATAGAACCTAAATGCCCTGTTCGAATTATTTTAGCAATTACAACTTGTTAGTATCCAAAAATGAACATTACAAGTATGTATACGAACATATAAGCTAATGAGGATTATTGATATGAAGTCTTTGTATGTCATCGGATCCCTATCTATTGAATCAAAGACCCATGCCATGCTCCTTCCGACATCGGCGGCTATACAAATCCAGTGGTTGTTGCATGGATTTAATCATAGAACTAGATAAGCTCTTTTGTATCGAATAAAATATATCGAAGAAAGCTTTAAGTATAGAGTTGAACTTACTCGAAGTTGTATGGTAGCCATATAGTAGAGTGTTGTTGGAGAGTTTTGAAAGCTAGGGCAATGTATGTCGCAACCTTAAGGGACTCTTCCCTTAGTTTCGCCGTACGGATGTGCTCTTTCTCCCGAAGAATCTTTGCAGCAGCTAGCTCTTTGGCATTTAGTTTCCACTATTTAGGGTAATTAAAATTTGTTTGGGCTATAGCTTGAGGGTCTAGATACCCGACTTTCACACTTGGCATTTGTTTGACAATATGCACTTGTATTCTATAAATCACGGCGTGGGTTAGTTACAACAAAATTCAAAGATTACATTCATATCATATTGGGAGGACAATGACTTACAGGCACCACGTGCGAATTAGATTCATCTCCATTTCTTCCAGGTGAAAGCATGTGTGCATGTCATTGAAGTCAAAGACAATTTTCCCGGCTGAGCTTCCAAATGTGCCGGTGGGGAAGCATGCTTGTATAAGGTCTATGCTCGTTGGAAGAACACGCAAGTACCAATCATGGAACCTTCTCATTCCAAGTGGTAGGCGCTGGATGTCCCGGTTTGGTAGGAAGGGTTTGTCTCTTTCATATGTTTTCAGGCAATCCTTTGATCATTTGATGGCATCAACATTTGGATACTGCTTTGTAATTTGGTGGAGTTTGCTAGTGACGGCCTCCTTAGAACCCCGTGATGAGACTTTTTTTTAACTTGGTTCTCAGGTTTGAACTGGTCATGGGAATACCACTTGGACACCGACAAGATGTCTTTCATCGGAATATAAACTGGCCTTATGGTGATTGGATGTTTTTTTCGAAGTTCCCATTCAGTCACGTCCTCATCTTCTTGTGCATCACCTTCTTCAGGAGGCACTCGTTGTTCATGTATCGACTGTGCTTGTTGAGAAGACTGTGCCATCTCATCATGCACTTGCTCGGTACGAGCTAGAGAAGGTTGTGGCATCTCATCAGGCACATGCTCGCTAGGAGGCGGGGAAGAATGTGGCAGCTCAGGAATGTGGTGGTCACGAGACGATAAAAATATCTCCCTAACCTCAACAACTTGCTCCAAATTTGGGAGAGGGGGAGGCGGCGAAGAAACAGTCAATATAATGTCCCATTTGTGCCAGAGGATGAACTGCCCTATAACGTCTCCAAGTAACATAAGCCCCTCGGAAGTTGCGTAGTCTATCCTCGACTACATAAACTCAGGCTTTACGGTATGCACCTCGACCCTAGTGTAGTCTAGCAGTATCTTATTATTATGGTGTAAGCCACCGGGAGGATGTGCCACACCCGTTGCCACCTCCATCATAGTGTTTTGCCGGCCACTGAGAAACACCAAGGTGCAACTAGTTGGTTCCCGTATGCGATCGACGCGGGCTGTGGCTGTAGTGGAACCTTGGCTGCTAGAAACTTTCGGAGGGCTACCAACTAATGGCAGTTCTCCCGGCGGCGTCACTAATATCCGTGGCTCCATAAACAGTACTTGCTCCTCCAGCGCCTTCACAACTAGAGCCTTTACTTGGAGCTCAAGATTAGTCTCCCGGTCTCTGCCATGTTTCTTGTACAGGTGCCTATTCTCTTGGAATCCTTGCTTTCAGGTCGACCTTTTCCCTAGCCCCCTGGTGCGGCCTGTGTGCTCCTTGTTTCCCAAGCCAAGGCTAAGCTCGTCCCTCTCTCTGGAACAATTGTATATATGCACAAATATAATGTTTTGTATTATTCTATATATGCAGAAATATATATAAAAACAATTGTAGTCAAAATAATGTAGAAAAAAACAAAAATTAAAAATTTGAATTTTAAAACTTTGACTACAATTTTATGTCATTAAATGAAATAAAATGAAAATATTGTAAACATAAAAGTTGTATAACTCATCAACATGTACAACTTTTATTTTGGTCATCTTGTCATATGACTTTGTTTGAATGATTCAAAATTTGAAATTCAAATAATTTGAACTTGAAATAATATTTTGAGAGAGTAAATGATTTCAGATGAAAAACTCATGAATACCAAAGTTGTAGAACTCATCAATATGTACAACTTTTATGTTGATCATATTTTCATTTGACCAAATTTGAACAGTTGAAATTTTGAATTTCAATAAATGACAACTTCAAACAAAATTTTGAAACCTTAAATGATTTCAACAATAAAAGTCGTGAACATAAAAGTTGTTGAACTCATCACTATCTACAACTTTTATTTTGGTCACTTCTTCATGTGACAAAGAATTAGTAAACATTGTTCACAAATTCACATATGACTCATAGTTTCATGAACTATACGAGAAACATGTTGATTTGTGAACAATGTTTACTATCACTTTATCAGATGAAGAAATGATCAAAATAAAAGTTGTAGATCTTGATGAGTTATACAATTTTGGTATTCATCACTTTTTCAGCTGAAATCATTTAATGGTTGAAAATCTCATTCAAACTTGTCATTTTTTAAATTTGAAAATTTGAAGTGCTCAAACTTTGTCAAATGAAAAGGATGACCAAATCAACACACTAACTTGATAGGGCATGATTTTAGAAAATTTTAGAAAAAAAACCATCACATTTGGAGTTAGTATGAGGGAGAAAGACTAGTTACAAATTTTACCCTGAGATTAAAAAGAAAAATCACAACTGTTCATGATGATCAATGATGAACAAGTGTGATTTCTCTTTTTAATCTATGGCTGAAACTTGTAACTAGTTTTTCTCCCTCATACTAACTCCAAATGTGATAGTTTTTCCCTAAAATTTTCTAAAATTATGCTCTATCATTTTAGTCTAGTCATCTATCTTTGTCACTAATTTTGAACAATTCAAATTTTGAATTTCAGAAAATGACAGCTTCAAACCTGATTTTCAAACACTAAATGATTTTAGCTGTAAAGGTGATAAATATAAAAGTTGTATAACTCGTCAAGACCTCCTACTTTTATTTTGATCATTTCTTCATTTCATAAAGTGTTAAGTGATTTCATAAAGTTTTAGTAGTAAAAGAGTAGATGTTCAAATAGATTCATCTGGATGTTGCAAAGGGTAGTCTCACACACATGCATAAATGTAGTCTCACACACATACAAAAATATGTAGTCTTACACACATACATAAATATATAGTCTCGCACGTATGCATAAATGAAGTCTTACAAACACACACTTACACAAACACTCCACGTTCAACAATTAGCTAGCCCGCTGTAACGACTTTCTCCTTGACACCTTTTCGTTCCCATGGCAATATGTCTTTGGGTAGGTTCTTTTCCACAACACTGATCTTCTTAGGAAAGTCTGTGAATAGCGACATCTCATCGTAGTTATTGTGAGCTTCAACATCTTCCACGCCATCAACTCTAATAATGTGCTGTTTTCCGGAGGCAACCACGTGCTTTGTCTTCTTCTTCGGGGGGAGGTTACTTTGTGGGTCAGACATATAGAAAACTTGTGCGACACGTGAAGCGAGCACCCAAGGGTCATCTTGGTAGCCTAGATTCTGAAGGTCCAGGACTCTCAATCCGATCTCGTTCAGTTGGTGTTGTTTGATCCAGCGGCATCGAAATAGGGCCACCGTTATATATCCCTTCCATAGTCAAGTTCCCCTATCTCTTTAATGATGCCAAAGTATTGGATCTTTTGCCCCAATCCATCGAGAGCCTCTATTCGAACACCACTGTTTTGGTTCACATATTTACTATCCTTTGCGTGGGTATAGTACGTGTACCCATTGATGTCATAAGCATTCCAAGATGTCACTTGTCTCGATGGCCCCTCCGCCAACCTACTGATGGTAATAGAGTCTATGATTTCTCTAGGTGGTATGTTTTGGTCCTTCAACCATGTAGTTAGTCGTTGCTTGTGTTGTTTCATGACCCAATCATCCGAACGACCATTTCTCTCCGCCATAATGATAGCCAAGTGTTCATCAATGTACGGTTGCATCAGTTGTGTACTCTGCAAGACACTATAATGCGCCCGACCCACCTCTTTGTAATCTTGGTCGATGAACACTTTTCTACCACTAGTGCCCTTCCCAGCCAGCCTACCCTTATGACGAGAATCTGATTTACCAATCCCTTTCTGTACTTTTAGGTACTCTTGACAGCACTCGACGACTTCTTCAGTACTGTAACCCTCTATCATGGAGCCCTCTGGGTATGCTCAATTATGCACGTATCGACTTAGAACCGACATGAACCGCTCGTAGGACCACATTTCATGCAAGTAGCAAGGGCCCAGCGCCTGTATCTGATAAACCATGTAAATCATGAGATGTGGCATTATATCAAAAAAAGCAGGAGGTAAACACATCTCTAGTTGGTTTTGTGTCTCCACCACAACTTCATGTAGGTCACTCAGCTCTTACTTGCCAATCGTCTTCTGTGAGATCTTCGAAAAGAAGTAGCACATGCGGGTGACGGCTATTTTCAAGAACTCTGGCTTTATAGCCCTGATTGCAATAGGTAGAAACATTGTCAGCATCACATGGCAATCGTGAGCCTTGCAATGTGTTATTGATAAGTCCTTCATCGACACTAGCTTCTTCATATTTGCTGAAAACCTAGTCAGGACTTTGATCTCCCTCAGGAAAGTGCATATAGCTCTCTTCTCGTCTGGTGTTAGGTTGAAGCATGCCGTGGGCAGAGTGTATTTTCCATTAGCATCAGGTACTGGGTGAAGCTATGGCATCACGTTTAGCTACACCATGTCTTTCCGTGCTTTCAGACCATCCTTTGACTTGCCAGTGTCCATCAAGGTAGCAATGAGACTCTCAAAGACATTCTTCTGCACGTGCATAACATCAATGGCATGGGGGACCTCCAAGTCTGGCCAATAAGGCAGATACTGAAAGAAGATCGATTGTTTCTTGAAAGGTACGCCTTCGATAGGAGGTGTGCTTCTATCTCTGTTCGTCCCATCCGGATTCTTCTTTTCATAGACGATGCGTATGGTTTTCACTATTCTGTACACGTGTTCTCTATTATGACGTCTCTCCGGAGGGGGCTCAATCTCCAGGGCGTTGTCATAAAATCTAAAGAACAATTTGCTGCAGTACTTATGACTTGTCTTTAAGAAGCGTCGGTTCCTTAGGTAAACTATCTTCTTGGATGCATCCAGGTACACCCATGTAGTACCATCCAAGCAAACCAAGCATCCCGTCTTCCCTTTGATCTATCCAGACAAAGCAAACAGCGTGGGGTAATCATTGGTAGTAACAAATATTATTGCTCTACATATGAAGTCCTCCTTTCGGAACGCATTGTACATCTGCTCTCCATGCCTCCATAGCCTCTCCATTTCTTGCATCAAAGGCTTGAGGAACACGTCTATATTAATGCCTGGTTGTTTAGGGCCAGAAATAAGAATAGTGAGGAGAAGGTACTTTCTCTTCTGACACAACCATGTTGGAAAGTTGTACATGGTCAAGATCACTGGCCATGTGCTATGGTCGCTCATCCTCTCATTGAAGGGATTCATTCCATCGGTGCTCAAGCCAAACCGTATATTCCTTGGGTCATCGCTAAATTCTTTATGCTTCTTATGAAACCTTTGCCACTAACTACAATCAGCCGGACATGTAATCTTATCATCATCCACCTTGCGCTCATCCTCCCACCATGTCATGAGTGCGGCTTCTTTAGGGTTTAGGAAGATACGTCTCAAACGGTCGGTCACTGGCAGGTACCACATTACCAAGGTAGGAATTCTTCTCTACTTTGCATCGTTGCCTAATAGAGTGTCCTCTGGGGGCTGAGATTCTTGTACCACCTTTTTTGTACCCTTCTTATTCCTCTTTTTCCCCGTGGAGGCTTCGTCCCCACCGTAAAGGTCATTGTTCTTGTACCGGCTAGCCCCACATTGGGGACATTTATTCAGTGACTTGAACGTTTCACCATGAAAAAGTATACAGTGGTTGGGGCATGCATGGATTTTTTCAACACCCATTGTCAATGGACTTATGAGCTTCGCTTGGTATGTGTTGGCAGGAACTGAGTTTGGTTATGGCAGCACCCATGACAGGAGATGCAATAGGTCATTGAAACTACAGTCTAACCAGCCGTACTTAGCCTTAAGGATGAGCAGCTCAAGCACAAAACATAGCAATGTCCAATATGTCGGACATCCCTTTTCAACACTATACACAGTCTTCTTCGATGCTTTTGTCACCCTTTCCAAATTTTCTAGACCTTTCGGGCTATTTAGTAAAATCTCTGGTCCAAGGGCTCGAATCATGTCCTCCAAATTATCTTCATCCCCAACACGTGCTCCACCATTATTATTGGCACCACCTTCGTCGTTACCATCCTAACCACCAGCATCACCACCTTGTTCATTGCCAAACTTAAAATCCATTCGTGCATCAAGCTCTGCTGAATATTAGGACAGGGATTCTATGGTTTCGTCATCGTATTCCTCCTCATTCTCATTGTTAACAATAACCATTTCACCATGATGAATCCACACTATGTAGTCCTCAACAAATCCTCGCATAATCAAATGTGATCTGATGATAGTCACATCTGTCCATGCCATACGGTTCTTGCAATCTTTATAGGGGCAAATAATTGTATCCTTATTCTCTTTCAATGTCGTTGCATGCTTCTTTGCGGCTTCAATAAATTTATCCACCTCTTCACGGAAACCTACCTTGAACCTTAACGAACCATACATCCAAGAGTTCATGTACTCCATCTTTTACAACAACAACAAAACAAACAATAAAGGACTACTTATTCAGATATATAAAAATAAATCAAATTAATAATTACTTGAGAATAATTGTATATACTTCAGATATATATGAATATAAATCTAATATAATTACATGAAGCATACAAACACACCATGGTAGAGGAAAATTAATTAATGGTCCATTTATCCATAAATAATTAAAATACATATTTATTGATTACAATAAACAATTTCAAAAACAACAATTAGCAACAATTATATTTTACCCAATACCTTTCATACAAACCCTAGTCCAATTTTATTCAACATAAATTTACAAAAACGAAATTAATAAAAAAACCAAACCCTAGATCTAGATCTACATGCACATGAAACATGCATAAAACTAACTAATTGTTCACTAAAATCAAGAAACATGGACCAAATAAGGGTTTGATCTTGTTTCCCTCCCTAATTTACCCTAGTACATTTAAAACTTGGGTCTAATTTGCTTCATAAGTAGCTCAAGCACCATAGAAGAGAGAGAAAAACAAAACTTTAATTACTCACTAACCAACCGTTAAAACTTCAAAAAAATTTGTGGAATAACATTTTCTTACCTTCTACAATCTCTCCACCAAAGGATTTGAGACCAAAACCTTCCCCCCTTAGTAGAGAAATTTTTGAGAGGTGCCCAAGGCCTCCCCACCTTTCTTTCACTGGTTGGAGTGAGTGACCTAAGGAGGAAGAAGGTGCTGCAGTTGTGCTATATGTGGGTCATTTGTAGGGGCGGCTGGTGATTGAGCCACCCCTACAAATCGGAGGTATTTTATATGGGGGCATTTGTAGGGGCGGCTCAATCACCAGCCGCCCCTACAAATAGAAACGCTGGGGCGGCTGGTGAGTGAGCCGCCCCTACAAATCAGACCCATTTGTAGGGGCGGCTCGTATCACCAGCCGCCCTTGCTGTTCCATTTGTAGGGGCGGCTAGTGTCTGGGCTCTCAAGCACGCCACTGTAGGGGCGGCTCCATCACTAGTCGCCCCTACAAAAAATTCGTCCCGTTGCTAAAAATCGTTTTTTACGTAGTGCGTGCCGCTGATTTCGACATCACTGCAACTGCAGGCCTTTGCGGATTGATAGGAGACTAGGTAGCGTGCCTGTGCGTTGCTACTAAATAGCTAATATTTTGTACTAAAAACACATGGATCGCACGATAAGATAATAATACTGTAAAAATTAAATACCAACGTTAAAATGACATTTAATCCAAAAAACAAAGTTTATGAATTTAACACAGTCACGGAGTGCGCGATGTCACAGGCTCACAAACTCTACTTTATAGACCTTTTTGTGATGCGGCTAAGATAATGTTTTATATTGGCAGAAAGAAATCTTCGATATCTATTTCTTTCGTGCTCACAAACTAATGACCCTGGTGCAACAATGGGAAATAAAAAAGAGCTATCATCCTGAATGCGCGGAACCAATGCCACTACGATCGTGCCATCCCACGGCCACTGGTATGGTGTTGTTTAGCACTGTTGTTCATTATTATCGCTAACTTGCTTCGTTGGTTTTATTCAAGTAATTTATGTTTGTAATTATGCATGTGCTAATTCGGTTGATCCCACATTGGCACATGAGAAAAGTGGGGGAAGTCGACAAAACTCATGGTTTTGAGAACATACACGTGTAATAGTTATGAATGGTTACAAAACGAAATATTATGAACAAAACACTCAAAGTGTCATTTTTATAACAATAATATAACACATGTTCAATTTTCATTATGCCATCACACAAGTGTATATACAACATCTCCGTGTAGAGTCTGATAAACCATTTAAAAATACCTAGAAACAACAACAAATATGGCATTAGTAAGATATTATTTGTACAATATAAATTGTATGAAAAAATGCATTGTATGCATTAGTAATGTTCTGTTACCTCGCCTATGGCGTTAGAACCTCCTTGAATACAATATTCTTCATAAAAGTTCCATCTGCTATTGGGGTCTTCTTATCCTTATCTTTTTTATTTGACACATTCTTATATTTTTTCCCTCGGCATTTTTTAGCATTTTTCTTGTCTATCTTTTTGACCTCCTCCTCTTGTGGCTCCGCATCAGGCGGGAGGGCAAGGATCTTAATATTGGTTCTTGACATGGCTCTAGACATCACAATGTACAACTAACCGTGAGAGAACACCGGTGCGGATAGGTACACACCCACATTCGGAATAGTTTGGCCCTGTGACTTGTTGACCGTCATGGCAAAGCTCAGCTTGATAGGAAACTGCTTCCTCTTAAACTGGAACGGGAACATCTCGTCATCAGACGGGCATAGCGGTATTCGAGGAAGGAATACCCGCTTCCCAGCATGTTGCCACACCACGATTTCAGCGTCGATTGTATTTCTTTGGAACCCCCGCACCACCAGCCTTGTACCGTTGCATAGGATGTAGAATTGGTTCTAGATGCAAAAAATGATATTTGATTATTAACTTCAGTCATGTTTGAGTGTGATGGCATATTGTAAGTACTATGCTGATGGTTGAAACTTCAATTGAGCATTATAACTTCTACAAATATGTCTGATTTATTCCAACTTCTACATGAAGATTGCACTAAAGTATGGAGCGGCATAAAGGTCAAACAAAGAGTTCAATGTCCATGGAATATTTTGGCATGGAACACATGAGCTTGTTTCCCACAAAGAAGGCATTAGTCCCATGGGGAGTTTCTCTGAATCCTGATATAACAATTCGGTTATAGTACTGTCAATGTTTTCTGTACAGGGTGAAGTTTAGTGAATGAGCTGCTCAATATAAATTAAAAGGATTAGTCCTCTCATCATTTTGTCGGGCTAGCTTGGATGTACATGTAGATGAATTAAAAAATTAAACATTTCAGTAGGTGTTTGAAAGCATAGTAGAGTAAAGGGATAGCATTTACTGTTACGTCTTGTGTGGGCGATGGGCGTTGACACGTTGACCTATCGAGCTACCATCCCTGTGCAAATTTAGGCATTACTACTATTTCCAGCATTTGCAGAAGAATTTAGGTGAATTTAGGTGGACATCAGCATAAGGGAACTATGTTCGTACCGAGCATGTCCAGACTAAAGGGACGTATAACAATTTGCATATATTGTTTTTATTAATTACACAATAAAGTGGTGCCCGACAGCGGAAAGGAATCCGTGCTTTTTATTAGGTATAAGCATTGGTAAGCTGGCATCGTAGAACCGAATTTTGAACTACATGTGTTTTGTCGTTTTGATCCACATGAGAATGCTCTGATAAATCGTATTCAAGCGAGGAGGTCAGCATGGATACCTGGCTTGTACCATGGAGCCTAGCTAGGTTCGTATAGAGTTTGAGGGTTAGGAAACTATGAGACATTTAAGAAACACAAATTAGATGATTGACATGGCATAGAGAAATACAAAGTGCACAGCCTAGTCCTAATTAAGTAACACCAACATACCTTTCTTTTTAGGATTAACAGAATGATACTTTTTTCTAGGATTAGCACCAGGACACCTTCAGCAAGTTATAGGCAGCCAATCTAAAATATATTGTTAGTAAGAAGAGCCGGTTGAATTTAGTGTATGCATGGCACTGAAATTTAGAAACCTGTCGATGTTTCACCACCGATAGCCTGCCACGGGGGTACCCGGGGCAGTATTGTTCAGGCTTCGGCGTATGCTGAACTCGATGGTAAACGCAAGAGACAGTCGATTTATCCTGGTTCAAGCCCTCGATCGTAGATCGAGTAACGACCCTACGTCCAGTCGGCGTTGGCCTTTGCGTTGGATTGATTATGAAGTGTTATGTTGTACCATTGTCGTTCTCTTTTAGGAGCCCTGCCCTCCTTTATATAGTCAGGAGGCCAAAGTCCTAGTCGGTTTACAATGAGATTTCCTAGTAGGATTACTTAATAGTTCTATTACTAAGATTACATAGGAAGAATCCTAGTTGAACTAGATCTTCTCTCTCCCTTGCGGGGTATCCTGTGGGTCCCGCATCGACAAGCCCCCGAGCACTTCATGGTTGAGCTCTGAAAGTCTCGCTTTGCTCCTTCAAGTCTTGTTAGGTAGGAACAAAATGTTATCCGAGTGCTTTCTGGAGTGAAACCTTGTAGCGCTTGGGACCTTCGGGTGGTGAGTGTTTTGTGAAGAAAAAGTACATCCATCTGGTTGTAGCCCCCGAGCCTCTTGCTATTTGGAACAAGGAGCTAGAGGATCTTGTCTTGAAGTTGCTCTGATTGTTCGTTGAAGTTTTGTCAAAAAGAACTCGAATATGGCTCGTTCCGGGTTCTTTTTGTCGTAATGTCTTGAAGTGGTCTGCGTTGAGGAAGTCTTTTGGTGACGTGCGCTTTTTCGAAGAAAAAGTGCACTCACTGAGTGTAGCCCCCGAGCCTCTTGCTATTTGGAACAAAAAGTTGGAGGGTCTTGATCCTTTATGTTGTTTGAAAATTTGTGTTCTGAAGTAGTCCCCGAGACTTGAATTATGTCATCATCCGAGTAGTTTTTGTGGCATCTTTCCAAAGCGGCCCTTTAGTCTTGGATTAAACCATCATCCGGGTAGTTTCGCGGCATGCAGCCTCCGAGCCTATGTCCAGGTTCTTTTTGGGTGGGTGCAATTTTTCATAAAAAATTGCACTCACTAAGTGTAGCCCCTGAGCCTCTTGCTTTTGCTTGCAAAAGTTGGAGGGTCCAGATTCTTGTCTTCAAAAAATTCTGGGGCTATGTATCCCGCAGCCTCATGCTTTCTCCGAGTTCTTCTCTTTAGAAAAGAAGTCGGATGAAGAGTCTTGATGTGTCGTCGTCGTTGTAGTCTTGAGTTTCTTGTACTCTTGGTCTTTTGTCTTTGGTTCTGAGCCCCCGGGAGTACTTGAAATGAAGGCCGAACTCCCTAACTTAGTGTTGATTAAGCTATGATGCTGGCCGAGCCCCCGAGCGTATATCCGTGTTGTTTTGTTCAGGAAGAACTCGGATGCGAGGTCTTGGCGTATTCTTTGATAGTCTACTGCTGTCAGATGTAGTTGTATGGTGGTGGTTGAGTGTAAATGCCTTTTGTTCACAGGTTGTATTGTGCTGGTATATTCTTCCGAATATGCCCGTCTTCGAGTACTGTTTCCTCTCGCCTGAGTCATCCATTATTGAGTCCTGTCTTTTCACTGTGTCCTTTGTTAGGCTTATTTCGTTGGTACTCCTAGTCCATGTGCGCCGCTCCTTTGGTCTATAAATACTGTCCCGGAGTGCTTGTTTTCATCTATTGGATATTCCGTTGAAACCTTCGTGGTCATGAACATGGTAGTTTGTGAAGTAGAGCAGCCCCCGGGCATATTTTGTAGTTCCTGTGTGTCTTGTCGTAGCTAGAGGAAGTCTTGTGATAGGGATTAGAGGTAGGCTAATCCCCATGACAAAGATTGTGCCGTGGATGTACGTGGTGGTAGTTGGAGAAAGTCTTGTGATGTGGGCTTCGCTTTCTTCATCTGGGCGCTTACGGGTTGATCCTTGTCACTGCCTTGAGACCGTCTAAGTGCAGATCAACACCATATGTAGCATCACATCGGTCTTGGGTAGACAGATGCCCGCCGGCCTTCTCTGCTCCATGTTGTCTTGCCGTGCTGCCGATTTCCGCCTTGGGTGCACTGCGTCCGTCCTTTAAAGAAAACAATGTAACTGATGGCGGTTTGTCCTTCCGAGTAGCAATTTGGGACACGTAGTCGTTCCAGAGCCTAGCCGTGTCCGCGTTCCTCTTTGCTACCTTGCTTTTCGTGGTGCCGAGTTCGTTGGGTCTTGTAAGATTTGTAATCTTCTATTTTTGAAGTCGCTTGTAATGTAACGAATCTTGTCTTTAAGATTTGTAATCTTCTATTTTTGAAGTCGCTTGTAATGTAACGAATCTTGTCTTCTGAGTTGTCTTTTACTTTTCTGTTGTGATCCCTGTTGTTCATGAGATTACCGAGTTCTTTCTTAAATAACCGGGTTCTTTTGTTCCTTGTGAGGTAGCCCTTTCTTTCTTCTTGGTTTGACGAGTTGTTCTTGTAGCGATCTGATAACCCTACCGTGGTGCTGGACGGATAAGTCTGAAATCTGCCTGTTGGTTTGTACTGTTGTGTGGATTTGTGCCCTCCGTCGTTTTAGCTGCGTCGGTAAATGGACCGTCGCGTTCCCACACTGTGTTTTATCGGGCCTTGTGGGCCGTTTGTATCACTGAAAAATCTATTTAAAGACCCTTGCTGCCCAGCTCTTGCCTTTAAACCCTAGCTTTCAGAAATCTGCCGCCGTCATCGTCGCCGTCACCCGAGCACCATCATCCTAGCTTCATCTTCCTTAGTGCCTTTTTGCTTCCCGCCAGTTCATGGAAAGAAGAAAACCGCAAGCAAGTCTCAAGCGACCTTCGCAGACGAGGAGTCATCCTTTCTTTGATCGAAAACCAGGAGTTCGTGGCTATGAGGGCTGCTCGTAAGGTTTGGCCGGCTCCAACAACAAGCGAAGACCAATCACATGAGCTCGTTAGCGATGGCTTGATCCAAAGCAAAGTCATCGCTGAATGGAGAGTTCCGGCGAGCATCGGGTTCCAGCCCGGTCCCGTGAGATTGTCCTCTTCATTTCTTTTTGTCCGCGCCGGACTTTGCCTTCTCGCTCCGCTTTCCTTCTTCATCGGGCTTGGTTATTTTGGGGTTAGTCCGAACCACCTAACCCCCAATGCCGTTCTCCATCTTTTCATTTTGCTCATCTTTGCGAAGCTTTCCTTGAATCCTCCTTCTCTCTCTTTTTCGCTTTTTCTTTTTCGTCTGAAACCTCAACCCCGCCGTGAAGAAACCAGCGTTTTGGCGGGTTATGGATTCGGGCTTTTGTCGTGGTCTCAAAATTAAGTTTTTGACTATGACCTGGTCGATTCTGTAAAAGATTGGCGTGCCGAGTGGTTTTACGCTGCCAATTTGATCCCTTCCTTGCCGTCCATCCCGGATCTGGTCCTGTGGTGAATGACCGATGGGACAAGAAGCTTGAATCGCCTGCTGAGATTCAAGTGATCCAGCCACTCCTTGATAGGATGAGCATGCTGAAATAGCAAGGTTTGACCGGCTTTGGTATTGTTTCGAGCTTTCTTCGTCGCCGAGTTCAGCCTTTGAAAGAGCGGGAGCATCTTGGCTTTGAGTATTCTCGGGGCCGAGGATCCTTCACGCATGGTCCCAGCTCTTGAGCTGACCGTGAGGAGGTACTCGAGCGCTCTCGAAGATGCTTTGAAAGGAGTGAGCGCCATTCCTCCCTTTGTCACCGAAGTTCTCACCAACAACCCGCCTCCTGTTGTGAGTTGTCTATCTTTTGTTTGAGTACTTTATGCACTCTTGCCGCATCCATTCTTGCTTAGCTTTTCTTTGTCTCGGTGTTTTATCCTTTTTCGCAGGAGCTTGGGTGGAACTTTGTCGACCCGGTCCCTCCCGACGTTCTCTCTCATTGCGTGGCGGAGATCGGGATAGACTTATCGGAACTTCGCAATTAGTAAGTCCCAAACCTCTACCGCCCTTCCGGGTTTCTTCCGGATTTGTTGATGTATATGAAGAATATGTTCTCGTCTAGTCCCTCGCGGTCCTCGTAGTGTCCCAAAGAGGGGCGAACGGATGGGTCTTCATCCGCCCGCCTGCTGCTCCAAGAAGCCTCGCAAACCAAGTACTCCCTCAGTACTCCAGCTTGTTGCTAGCATGCTCTTAGGTGAGCACATTTAATACTCTTTGTTCTTTTATTTTCCTGCTTTCTCTTGATCCGAGTACTTTTTATCCTCTTTTTCAAAGAAAGTGCTCTGGTTTCCTTGGTCGAGGAGGAAGAAGATGATGAAGTACCCTCATCATGCGCGGTGAGTTGCTTTTCATATTTCTGTTGCATTGAATTTCTCTTCTTTGTCTTGACTTTTAGTCTTGAACTTTTTGAAGTAATCGGAGGCCGGGTGTGAGTTCTTCCGAGGCTCCCGTGCCGACTTCTTCTGAAGCTCCGGTGTCGAGTTCTTTGGTAGCCCCGGTACCGAGCTCTACCGCTCCTCCAGTACGGAGTTCTTCCATGGCTCCAGCCCCGGCTCCTTCCGCGGCTCCGTTGTCGGCTATTCCGCTCCCGTCGCCGGGTGGCGGGGACGTTTTCACCGTCGTGGTTCCCCCTACGAGGCCTTCTCTTGGCTTCGCGAAGAAGAAAGTGGTGGGGTGAGTAGATTCTAGCTTTATCTTTTTGGCTTCTATCTTCCTTCCTCTGGTTCTTATCGGTGCTTCCTTTTATCACTTTTCAGTGTTTCGTCTTCTCTCATTCCTTCATCGACTTCTTCTCTGCCTCCCGCTGTGCCAACGAGTTCCGAGCCTCAGGACTCACAGCATTCTATTGATGAAGTTGCTGCGGGGGCTTCAGAGCAACCTGGCGAAGTTGCGGTCTTGGCCGCTCTGGAGGTGACTGTGGCCGTCGCGCCGGGTCCTTCTGAGGGTTTGACTCCGGCTTCCCTGGAGGTTGCTTTGGTCGTTCCTTCTTCGCCCCATCCGGCCTCTCCTTCCCCTTCTCTTGCTTCCGGCGGTCCTTCTTTTTCTGGTGACGTGGTACAACAGTTCGATTCCACCCATCGGTCATCGAGCTGACCGCACTGGGGAGCTTGTCGACCTCGTGACTCTTTTTGGTGAAAAGCTCCGTGTAGGTTTTTATCGCCACTCCTCTTTGCATGCTCGCTTTTTTTTTGTCCTTACGCCTTGTTTCTCTTTGCCTCTTTTTGCTCAGTCTTTCTCTCGTGATCATTCTGGCTTCTTTTTCTCATCTGAAAATGAGAGAAAGTTGTCTTCTGAGGTGGACGCTCTGAAAACCGATCTCGACCTTCTCCGGGCTGAGTTGGAGATAGAGCGTCAAATGCACCAAAAGGAGGAGAAGACCCTCCGTGCCCGGGTAGTGGAGACGGAGAAGCAGAGAGATGCCGTGGTGGAGTCTGCGAAGAATGAATGCAAAGGTGCCGCATGGGTCTCGCCTATTTTTTTTCTTGTATTTTGACTTCTTTTGTTGACTTGTTCTTGGGTGTCTTGTCTAGTTCTCCGAGCTGAGAAGCAGAAGCTCTCGGAGAGTATCGATGAAATGAAGGCTCTTGTCCGCTCTAGTCATAATAAGGCTGAGGAGGTAATTACTCATGTTGAGGAAGAACTCGCCCTTGCAAAGCTGATTAGGCGCGGAGCTGACAGAGATCTTGTGCAGCCCCAAAAAACTATTGAAGGCTTGTCGGGAAGTCATGATTGCCATCATGAAAATTGGAACGTTTTGTGGAAATCTTTTCGCTCAAGAGCTGATGTTCTCTCGGACTCAAATGGATGACGGGCAATCTTGGGCGCAGATTCATTCCCGGATTTCGACTCGTTTCCAAGAGTTTGCGAAGAAGTGTGCCCAAGTATGTACCAAGAATGTGCTAGCCCAGTCCGGGTCCTTGCTCCAGAGGCGCCTCGTCCAAGATAGCAAAGGAAGTCGAAAGCCAAGAATACCTTTGACGCCGTTGAGAGGATGGAGCTCGAGGTCGAAGGTTTAGCCAAGAGGGTTGTAGATGCCTAAATATTGACATTTCCTTCCCGATGACAATGCTCGATCCGATTGATCAGCTTCTTGTAATATTACACTCCTCTTTAAATGAATATTCTTTGTTTTCGTTGATGTATTCTTTGCCCGGTGTGGTCGGGTTACTTGACTTGTCGAGTACTTTGTCCCGCTTTTGCTTTTTCGCCCGCCAAACAACTCGTGTGTTATCCTCGACGAGACCCCTCGATTTGTCGAGTACTTTTCTTTTCTTCCTCTTTGTGATCCGTCGAGTGCTTTGTCCACGCCTGTGACTTGTTAGATGTAAATCTTTGTGTTGACAACCTTTCGTCTGCCGCTTATGTAAAATGACTCAAGATAGAATGTCGCTTTTGAGTGGCGCTTGTATTTTTCTCGAGGAAAAAGTATTCCTATCTGGATGTAGCCCCGAGCCTCTTGCTTTTTTGAACTAAGAGTCGGAGGGTCTTTTGAAGTTCAATTTCGGTTGACTAGTTTTGGGTGTTAGCGTCTTTTCAGCTATTTTGCTCTCGGCCGGGATGCTCAATCATGTTTTCAGCCATTTTGCTTTTTGTTTCGGGTGTTAGCTTTTAGCTACCCTCATCGGCGGGCTCAAGCGTGTTTTCAGCTATTTTGCTCTTGGCCGGGATGCTCGTGCATGTTTTCACCATTTTGCTTTTTGTTTTGGGTGTTAGCTTTTAGCTACCCTCATCGGCGGCTCAAGCGTGTTTTCAGCATTTATTTTGTTTCTACCGGGATGCTCGTGCATGTTTTCACCATTTTGCTTTTTGTTTCGGTGTTAGCTTTTAGCTACCCTCATCGGCGGGCTCAAGCGTGTTTTCACTATTTTGTTCTCTACCGGGATGCTCGTGCATGTTTTCAGCCATTTTGCTTTTTTTGTTTCGGTGTTAGCTTTTAGCTACCCTCATCGGGCGGGCTCAAGCGTGTTTTCACTATTTTGCTTTCTACCGGGATGCTCAGGCATGTTTTCAGCCATTTTGCTTTTTGTTTCGGGAAAACAACTCGTTGGAAGTCATGACAAGACATGCTGTGGATGAATATCATCTTTATTGATCATGAATATGAACTAATACATATGTTGTCGAAGAATATCGTCCTTCGTCGATTGTGAATGTTGGTCCCTTGTGGCTTGCATATCTGTTTTATCTTGAGTTGTTTTTACGCCAGAGAATCTTCTTAGAATGGTTGATGTGCCATGTATTGTCGATTTCTTTTCCATCTTCGGTTATTAACTTGTATGTGCTCGGTCCGGTGACTTTTGTGACAATGAACGGACCTTCCCATGGACCGAGAAGCTTATGTCGTCTGTCGGTCTTTTTTTGTATCCTTCTTAGCACTAAGTCTCCGACTTGTAGTGATCGAGGATGGGTACTCTTGTTGTAGTGCCGCCTTAAACCTTGTAGGTATCTCGGGTGATTGAGGGTAGCGTTTACTCTAACTTCTTCCGAAATGTCGAGTTCTAATCTTCTTGTGTGTTATGCTTCTCCTTCATCGTATTGTTCTATCTTTGGTGATGTCCAGATCAAGTCAGCAGCAAAGACGGCCTCGACCCGTAAACTAGGAAGAAGGGTGAGTGACCTGTTGTTCGCTTATTTGAGTTCGTAGCCCCCATACTACTTTTGGTAATTCTTTTCAATCCATTTGGACCCATAGTCCACTAGTTCTTCAGATAACCTTGGTTTTAATCCGCTAGGATGAGTCCATTGGCCCTTTCTACTTGTCCGTTGTCTTCGGATGTGCAATGACGCATAGTCTATACCGAAACCACAGCCTTGTGCCCAGCTTTCAATTTCAGAGTCGTGAAGGGGAGCCTAGATCTCGTGATGATTCGATTGGGCATGCCAAAGCGGTGCGTAATTTCTTGGATGAATTGATCGCTTTTGTTATACCAGATTTCACGAGTGGTTTGTATTCAATCCACTTGGTGAACTTGTCGATTGCTACAAAGATGTACTCGAAGCCGCCTTTTGCTTTCTTCTGTGGGTCCCACTTGATCTAGCCCCAAAGCAGAAAAAGGCCAAGCGGGTGGGATGCAGATAAGATTGTGAGTGGCACATGGGCTTGTCTTGCAAACATTTGGCAACCTTTGCATTTTTTTGACAAGTTCTTCGCGTCTTTCAAAGCGGTTACAAGAGAATCCTGTGCGAAATGCTTTTGCCAACCGTTGTCCTTGAAGCGGCATGATTTCCAAGAGAACCCGAGTGTATCTCGTCTAGGATCTCTTTGCCTTCTTCAAATGAGACACATTTCAGAGTACCCTCGATGATGCTTTGCTTCAGAAAGTCTATCTCCTACTAGAACGTAGTTTTTGCTTCGCGAACAACTTGGGTGGCTTCGCTTTATCTCGCCGGTAATTTATTTTCTTTGATATAGTCGATGAAAACTTGGCTCCATGAGGTGTTGATTACCAAGATCCTGAACGCCTTTAGCCTGAATTTCATGGGTTGTCTCACCGGGTTGTTTGATAGAGGGAACCGATAGCTCTTCTATAAATACACCGGTGGAACCTTTGCTCGTCTCGATCCGAAGCTATAAGGACATCTCGCGTAATGTTGGAATCGCAGACGTGTAAAATTTCTAATCCTTGGAAATGTTTTTCAAGTTTCCGTATTTCAAAGACAAAAGAAGCACCCATGTTTTATTTTGTGCAATCCCAATCTTTGTTTACTTGGTTGATGACTCATCGCTGAATCGCCATATACGAGTAATCTCTTTATTCCGAGGGTAATTGCCACTGTGAGTCCGTGGATGAGGGCTTCATATTCGCTTCGTTATTTGTAGCTTGCCATAATATCTCAAGGACGATTTGAGTTGTTTTCCTTCCGGAGAAATGAGGAGAACGCTCGCACCGGCTCCGCCTTAGTTTGAGTGACCCATCAAAGTACATCTTCCAAAGTGGTCAAGGATTGTATATGATAAAGGTCATTGAATCTCCGCCCACTCGCCACAAAATCGGCAAGGGCTTGAGATTTGATTGCTTTCCGTGGGGTGAAGTCGATGTTAAGAGCTCCAAGTTCAATCGCCCACTTTGATATGTGTCCCGTCGATCTCTCGTTGTGTAAGATGTCTCCGAGCGGGAAGTCTGTCACCACGGTAATCTTGTGGCTTTCAAATAGTGGCGGGCTTATGTGAGGTGATAAGTAGAGCGAGAGTAGTTTTTTTGTACATGCGGGTACCGGATTTTTGATTCAGATAATACTCACTGATGTAGTATACGGGTCGTTGTACTTTATACACGCGCCCTTCTTCTTCTTCTTTCACGATTATTGTCGCGGCCGACACACAGCAGAGTCGCCGCAATGTATAGCATCATATCTTTGTCTTTCCTTGGGGTGTGAGAATTGGTGAGGATGTGAGATATGCCTTAAGTTTCTTGAAAGCTTCGTCGGCCTCCTTTGTCCATTCAAACTTGTCTGCCTTCTTTAGTAGTTTAAAGAAGGGTAACCCCTTTTCACGAGTCTTGATATGAAACGGTTGAGGGCCGCCATGCATCCCGTTAGTTTTCAGACATCTTTGATACTTCTAGGTTGCCCCATTTTTCGTTATAGCTCGAATTTTTGCTTGTGCTGGCTTCAATTCCTCGCCGACCGACCAAAAATCCGAGTAGTTGCCCTCAAGGAACTTCCGAATACACATTTATTTGGGTTCAATTTCCATCTCCATCTCTTCAAGTTTTCGAATGTTTGCTCTAAATCTTCAATCATAGTGTCCGGGTTCTTTGTTTTCACCACTACATCATCCACCTATGCCTCCACATTTTCACCGATTTGATCCTCAAGGCAAGTTTGGATAGCTCTTTGGTATGTGGCACCGGCGTTTTTAGTCCAAACGACATGGTCTTGTAACAAGTAAGCACCGAACGGAGTAATAAAAGATGTCTTGCTCTGGTCTTGTTCTTTAATGCGATCTCGGTGATACCTCGAATAGCAATCGAGAAAGGATAATAGTGCATACTCACCGCCGAGTCGACTATCCGGTCAATGCGTGGTAGCCCGAACGGATCTTTTGGGCAATGTTTGTTGAGATCCGTAGTCGATTTATTACACGCCACTCGCTCGTGTTCTTCTTTCGCACAAGGACCGGGTTTGCTAGCCATCCGGATGAAGGATTTCTCGATGAACCCGCTGCCATCGGGTTTTGTGATTTTTTTTAATCGCTGCCTTTTTGTCGGGTGAGAATCGTCAGTAGCTGTTGCTTTATAGGCTTGGAGTTTTCATTAACATCAATTGTGGTTTCACCAACTCTCTTGGGACACCGGCATGTCGGCCGCTTCAAAGCTTAAGATATCTTTGTTGTCCCAAGAAAGTTGGTGAGCGCGAGTTCCTATTTTGCCGAGAGGTGAGCACCGTTGGTTGTCTTTGTCTTGGAGGTATCGCCGGTGCCCAAGTTGATTTGCTTGACGTCGGCTTCTTTTTGGTGGTGTGATGATGCTGGGCTTTTTAGCCGGTATTTCTAATTCTTCTTGGCTCATCTCTCCGCAAAGAATTGTGGCTATTTCTTTTCTTCCATTGTCGGCTTGTGCTTTGGCCGCAATTTGATTGCTCGAAACGTCATAATCAAAAGCACGCTTCAAATCGCTTCAAGAGAAAGGATACCGTTGGGTCCCGCATCTTAAGCAATAAGTACGGATAATGTGGTATTGCCATGAATTTTGCCAATGTTGGGCGTCCGAGGATCGCATGATATGACGAATCAAGTCTCGCAACCTCAAATTTGATAAACTCGTTCGGTAGTTCAAGGAGTTCCAAAAGTGACGGGTAAAGTAACTTGTCCGAGTGGCATGGCTGCTTTGTCGGGTACTATTCCGTAAAAAGGAGTGCTTGTTGGTGTAATCATCCCGTGAGTTGTAGTCCCATCTTCCTTAGTGTTTCGAAAAGATGATGTTGAGTCCAGCCCCGTCGATTAGTACTTTGGTGATGATCATATACCGCAATAGTTGGGTCTAAAACTAGTGGGTAATGGCCTGCGCTCCCTACGCTAGTCCATTGGTCTTCTCTTGAAAATTGGATTGATATTGTGACCAATTGAGATATCTTGGTGTAGCCGGTTCTGCTGGCCATGATAGTCCCAGAGTGCTAGTTTTTCTTGATGTTTGTTTTCGCAACTGGAGCCCCGAGAAGATCATCGCTACTGTTCCCTCGGTTTTTGAAATCCGTTGTCCTTGTGGTTGTCTTCATCTTTCTTCCGATTGTCCTCTTTGGTGTTCTCCTTACTATCTTTTCTTGTGTATTGATCATTGAAAGTGTAGCAGTTTCGATGGTGTGTCTCCGTTAGGGTGTAATGGGCAACGATGTTTTCAATGTCATCATATCTTCCGGGTTTGGAAAACTTCTTTGATTTGTCGGCCATTGCCACGGTATTGTGTCGGTCTATGTTTTCTTTCTTGATGTCTCGCTATTTCGATGATTTTGCCTATCCGGGTTGTCTGGTTGCTTCTATCCGGAACCTTTCTCGTGTTTTTTTTCTTCCGCAGAATCATTTTTTCTACTGCTCATCCGAACTCTTCATTGTTTCTCGGATTTTCTTTTGCGTAAGTCTTGAAATTGCCACCTAGCCATGATTCCGTGAGAGAAAGCTTCAATTACTTCTCGCTCGGTGATGTCATGCACTTGAGCCCGCAGTTCATGAGAAAATCGATAGTAATTTCGAGACTTTCGCCCCTTTTGCTTGAGTCCTTTCAGGCTTCGCATGAGTGATCGGGTGTGTGATGATACCCGCAAAATTTTCACAGTAAAGCTTTTTGCAAGTCTTCCCAAGTTCGATCGATCCCGGGTTCAATTTATCGAACCATTGAGGGGATCGCGCCCAAAGTGCCATGGGAAAGAACAAGGTTTTGATATCATCGTCTCCTCCGGCTAGTTCAATTGATTGTGAATATATTCTCGAGCCATTGTCTTGGTTCGGTTTTGCCATCATACTTGGAGTGGTTAGACGGTTTGAATTTGTGAGGTAATCAGATCGATGCCAACCTCTTGTTTGCAAAACAGGGAATCATCGTATGCTTCAAAGCTTCCTTGAATTCGGATTCGGCTCCTTCTTCCGCCAAGTGTTGTTTTGATGGGAATAAGTCTGCGAGGTCTGTCTGGTAGGCACTCTACTCCCGGTCTTCCTTGGTTGTTCAAATTGGTGGCCCCGACTATGTTCCTTCCTACTTTCTCCGTTATGGCTTCCCACCGCCCAAGTCTTTCAAAAGCGGACTTCCTTTGATTTTGATCTTCTTGCTCGCGGGTTGTTGATCTGGCGGGTAGTCTTGATCGGGCTCTCTTCATGCGTTCTTGGGATCGTCGACCGAGCAAGTCCTCGAGCTATTCGTACTTCTCTCCGTGATGTGAAGTTGCCCCGAGTTCTTCTAATGCTTCTAATCTTATCGTAAGGCGTATTCACCGTATGCTTTCTTTCTTCGCTTCTTGTTGTGATTTTCTTTTGTCGATTTAGCCAACTTTGACTCAGATTCCGGTCCAGCTTTCTACGTTTGCCTAGCGCGGTGTTGGCGCCCTTGTTTTAACTTGTTTTTCCTTTTCTAGCCTGCCTCTCGACTCTCGTTTCTCCATCGTAGCTCCGGGCAAAGGGTGATATGTTGGACTCGATTCATCCGATGACCGACATCGGGTGCTTTCGGGGATTTAATGGTGACCGAGGGACATCGAACCATGAGCACCTCCCGTGCGTGAGCCGTTCCGTTATTGGTGTTAGTTTTCATACTGTCGGAGTTGCTGATGACTTCAGTAGGCGCCTCGACATCGCAGATTGAGTCTCCTTCTTGGTAAGGTAGAATAGCTGTTGTTGTTGTGCCAACTAGTTGGGTTCCGCTATCCTCAGGAACGGAACTCGCCGATGGATGATCTGATCTTGCGATGTTATCGTTAGCACGAGACCCTCCCGAGCTCCATCGCTGGTATCCCAAGCATTGGATTGAAAGACCTTTCGAACTGTCCCTGATAGGATTTTGTCGTGTTGTCGAGCCCAAATGGAAAAGAACTCGGCCTTTTGAAAGAACTCTGAGGATAATCCGAGTTGTTTTGGGTTGTGCTCTGGAATCTTGCCAAAAAAGAACTCGGTTTCTTGAAAGCACTCGAATAAGACTTCATCTCGGACACGGAGCTTGAATTCGAGTCGGATGCGCGTAGCCGTGAAATCTTATTAATCGGGTATTATGAGCTGCGCGGATCTTCCGTGAGCTGATCCGTCGAAGTTGTCGAAATAGGAAATTCTTCATGATGATCCAGATCTTTGAGGAGATGGCTTTGAAGCTTGCCGTAGTTGTCCGCCTCGCAGATCCATGAGCCGAAGATGAAAATCGATCCCATCGGGAAGATCATGTTATCGAGGTCCATCGAGCTCTCGGATGCAAAGTCGCAGAAAGCCCCTACCTGGCGCGCCAGCTGTCGATGTTTCACCACCGATAGCCTGCCACGGGGGTACCCGGGGCGGTATTGTTCGGGCTTCGGCGTATGCTGAACTCGATGGTAAACGCAAGAGACAGTCGATTTATCCTGGTTCAGGCCCTCGATCGTAGATGGAGTAACGACCCTACGTCCAGTCGGCGTTGGCCTTTGCGTTGGATTGATTATGAAGTGTTATGTTGTACCATTGTCGTTCTCTTTCAGGAGCCCTGCCCTCCTTTATATAGTCAGGAGGCCAGAGTCCTAGTCGGTTTACAATGAGATTTCCTAGTAGGATTACTTAATAGTTCTATTACTAAGATTACATGGGAAGAATCCTAGTTGAACTAGATCTTCTCTCTCCCTTGCGGGGTATCCTGTGGGTCCCGCATCGACAAAACCATATGTAATATTCTATTTAAGTAACACCAGCATATCTTCTTTTTTTAGGATTAACAACAGCATACCCTTTTTTAGATTAGAACAAGCACACTTTCAGAAAGTTATAGGCAGCCAATCTAAAATGTATCGTTGATAAGAAGGGGTTGTTGAAATGTATATGTAACAATAGTGTCATAATTAGATGTAGAAAGGGAAAATTGAGGAATCGGTAAGATTTATATTAGAATCTACTCTGCATCGTACTGAAATCCGTACAAATCATATAAAAAATTGAAGCAAATAATCTGAAAAACATCATATTCACATGAGAGCCCTAGAAGTTGCTGGGATAGAATCTAATTTGCATCATTCTGAATCCCGCTTACTGGTATTAAGCAAGTAAACACAATTGAGAAAAGTATCATAAACTCATATAATTTGTATCATCAATATAGGAAGAGGTTCTCGTAACTATGAACCCAATCTAAGACAACTCGTATAGGAAGAGGTTGGCAGAAGGTAAAATGCCATGGTAGATGATATAGTGCACAACCTATCAGAGTTATGTGGGATGCACAGAAGCTAACACCAACATGAATTATATGAACTGAACAACAACTGTTATTAACAGTAAGCATTTTACCAGAGAAATGAAGTCGTGATGCGACTGTAATCATGGAAGGACTAAGCAAGAAACCTAATACACGAAGCATTATGTAAAAGTTAGAATATGCACCCGGAAATTATGGCAGTAAGTTAAATATTTGTAAATTGGGAGATTGAGTGGAATCTAAGGCTGCACAAATTTCTTATAGCCCATATTAAAATATAGTAAGGAACCTAATACAGTAAGAATTATGTAAAGATAAACTGTGCAATACAAAATTATGACAGTAAATTAAATCCATACTTCACCTTGATAATTTACCTTGGCATGTTGTGACGGTATTGGATGATCACACTTTGCCATAACTGGATACGAAACCCTGAATAAGTACACCTCTAAAAATGAAGGAAAACCGTAAGCACTATGCCAAATTTAATTGGTTCAAGAACATAGAAAACTGAATTATGTGATCCTCGTTAGAGGACATGAAGGTAGGCACGCCATATGCAAGCAATGATCTTTCCAATAACGAATGAAAAGAACTAATTTGACTGTGATATATGTGTATCTTTTAACCTTAAAAGTAACCAAAATTATGGAGAACCGAGAAGCCCCACCTAGCACTGATCTTTTTTTTGACGACTATGGTAGCAGCTTGTACACACGCATCATCTCCCTTTGGTCTTCTCCATCAGCAAATGAGCACATAGTAATTTAATGAAAGACAGAGGAAACTTGTGAAGAAGAGTGTACAACATGAGGGGAACTGTTGACCATAACTCTATCTAAGATAAGCAATACCTGGATCTGCTTGGGTTGGAGGCATCATGGCCGCCGGTGGCAGGGTCGCCGGCTCCTAGGCTGCGTCGCTAGGTCGCACGCGCTAACTGGTTGCTGGGTCGCCTGCGCCTGGGCTGGGATGCTAGAGGTTGATGTGGCCGTCATCGAGCGCGCCGACAGCCGGGGTGCGCCGTTATGGTTTGCCCACTTCAGGCCTCCCGTGCTGGTGCGGCACAGCATCGGGCCGTCGGAACCGGGAGGAGGGAGCGGTGGAGCGAACCTGCTGGGAGAGGCTAAGCGCGTTAGCAAGTCGAGGCGGGCGGAGCTGCGGCTTCCCGGCGTCGTAGCGATCAGCGCCAGCGTCGCAACCCCAGGGGGAGGGGAGCGACGGTGCTGCTGCGGGGCCATGCAGCCGCGGCGTACGACGGCCGGAGGTTGCAGGAGGGGCTGCGCTCCGGCGGGGGGACGCCGTAGCCTGCGGAGGTCGCAGGGACTATGGAGGGAGCGTGATTGGAGGGTGATGGAGTGTGATTTGAGGGGAGGGGAGGGAGCGGGCGGCGGGGGACAATCATTGCATATATTTTATACCAAAATTATAGTTTTAGTTCGTTGTAATTTCTATAAACACAATCTGTAATTTTTGGTTCCGAGAATAAAAATCCTGTTAGACAAAACAGCAAACCTGACAAAATCTGATATGTGTTGGCACAAAGACAATTTACAATTATTTCTATAGTCAACAAAAATTTGATATGTCATGACATAGACAAATAACAAATCAAAAAATAACAATCTTGTACTATTTGATAGTACAAGAGTGTTGTGTGAAGTCATCTTAAATTTAGGCACCTGAAATATATGAGAAGTTGATTATAGTATATATGGTAACGCCCACTTGGTAGATCGTACCAAATGACACGCACAAGCTTTTCTGCTAACTTCGTCGCAAAAAAAGCTTTTATGCTAACTGGTCTTTCTTCATCTCAATTCAAAAATATAAAAAGTAGGACTGCGGTCTTGCAAAGGTAATTTGAGGTAGTGTAAAAGAAACTAGGTTCCTTTTTTTTCTTTCCCAGAAGTATGTTAATAAAATAAGAGTTGCTATATTTTAAGTGTCTGAATTTTGAGGTAACAATTTTAGATAACCAGATAGTGGTATAACAGTGGCATAGCTAGGTGACGAGATCCTAACATATGGGTACGTTAAGCCTCGGGTCCAATGGTTCCCGACCGAAGAAGACCCCCCGACTGACCCCTTTAGGATAGCCCGGGGGCTCGGGGGCTATGCCCATCAGACACACTTGCGCGCACCCTCTGGCAAAGAGACCCGGCCAAGCCTGAGTTGGCCATGACCGCCGCTTGGGGATCGAGGGTTCACCCGAGCCCCAGGCACCCGATCTACGACGCATCCAGGCACAGCCCTTGGCTCCTGCCCGGCTAACGACGCTAGCCAAGGTCCACGCACAAGAAGACAAGCTCCGGGCTACCGGTGCTCGAGGGCTCCCTGGCGCCGCTCCCCAGGCGCGGTCCTACCAACTGCTCCTCTGATAGGGTTATGTCCGGGGCATGACACAAGAAGACAAAGCTTTCCCTCGGCCTCCCTGGAGCTCGAGGGATCTAGGCCCGCACGGCAGCCCCTGGAGCCGACCTCCTTTGCCACCAAGAAGACTCTAGAAAGTCCACCTGGGGGAGGCCGGTCCAAGCCGACACAGCCTGACAAGCAGAGTGTTAGAACAGAGCAACCGGATGACGCCCAAGGCTTCTTCGGCACCAAGACACCATCACGGTCCATGGCGCACTGCTGCAAGACCCTCCTGGACTCCGGCGCATGTAGACTATAGACCAGTTCCCCAAACCACCATGTACCCACCCTATCTCGTTATATAAGGGATAAGGTCAGACCTAGGAGGGAGGAGGATTCTAGATCGATCACCAGACACTCCATTCCATTCCATCTGCCTCTGCTCCGCATAGGGAGCAAGGCAACTCGGAGAGGGGCACTGAGAGCTCCTCCTCCGCATCTCGTCGTCTTCCTCCTCTCTAACGAGGGAAAGGCTCCAACGGTGGTGAGGCAACCTTAGGAATAGCACCGAGCTAACCCCCTACCAAATGTCTCTCTACACTCTGTTGTAACCCCCTGATTTTGGGTGCTCTTGAGTATAAGGATCATCAGCTGCTGGACGTAGGGACCGAATTGGCCCAAACCAGGATAAACCGCTGCTTCTTCTCTACGTGATTCTTGTGTTCCTAAGTCCACCCGAGCCACCGGAGACCCGTACTCTGACACCGACTCGAACAACTATGCTTGCTGCGGTTTTGACCCCGTGACAGCCACCCGCCTCATCACCAGAGCAAGTGGCACCACCGTAGACGACGGTATCCACTTTCCCGGTGAGTTCTCTGTCATGGCCGACGCCTTTGCTCCAGGCCAGGTCCTCAACTTTGGGAGCCTGGCCTACGTCATCGACTACTATGGTGAACTTTGTCCACTCTACGAGGCTACGCCGGCGGGCAATGAGCCCCCGACGTCGGCCCCTCCGCTAGGACTTCTAGGAGCAGATCTTGAGGTTCTGGTCCACCAGATCTGGCGCGGTCTAGGCCTGAACCCCATCGTGTCGGACCGCTGCCAGATGTTTTACATGCTAGTCAACGTCCACCACTAGATCGCCACTAGTGAGGTGCTCCCGCCGCCTGATCGCTTCTGGTACTACCTCACAGATCTGCCTTTCGTGATACAAAACACGACGGCATCCTTCTAGTAGGAGCTGGAGCACCTCATCAGTCGCGGGGCGCCACAAAGCGCCATCCTCTCTGGCACAGCGGGGACCAATGTCCCCTCGCTCCACACCTTCCTCGAGATCCTTTTGGGGGATGACCTAGAGTATGACTCTGATGGCATTGACTACAATGCCCCACCACGCATGTGCTGCCACATCGACATCGAGGATCCTGCTGAGGAGGCACCTGAGCTCACGCTGCTAGACTAGGGTCCCCATAGCCTATACGACCTACCTTCAGGAGAAGGTGGACCGCTTGCGAGCTCGATAGGTGGACTTGGAGGCTGCCGAGGTAGAGCTCGAGCGCCAAAGGCAGAACTTTGTGTGGCAACAAACCGCGCGCCCTCTCGACGACGACAATAATGCTCGCATGGGGGCTCCTAGTGGCCTTCGCTTCCCTCATGCGGCGTACAACATGGCGGCGGCCGCCTACCACCTGGAAGACACCTCCGACACGCCGGACCTAAAGACCAACGAGCGACTGAACAAGGCGAAGCGGCTCCTCCGCATCGCCCTCGAGCAGCAGGCTAAGAGTTTGGCCTCCCGGCGCCGCGCCGTGCTCTCTCGGCTGTCTAGGATGATGGCCACCGCCAACGGGGACTGCTTCGACACTCACACCCCACAGACGGGAGGAAGTGGCGGCAAAACCTTCGATAACAGCTCTGACTGACCGTGGACCTAGGGCGCCAAGCCTCGGCAGGAGCGATGGCATGACCTTTCTCCTCAGCGTCCCCCTGCGCGCCACCAGATCAGCGACGACCGTGACTTCCGCGACACCATCGAGGCCAGATGCCATGCTTAGGCATAGTCCCACACCCCTGAGCCACGAGGCGGGGGTGCCACCCTAGATCACTTCGTCCCCTTGGTGTTTGGGGCAGCGATCCGGGTGGCTCCCTACCCTAAGCGATTCCGGCCACCGATGCACATCTCCAAGTAGGATGGCGAGACCAACCCAGACCATTGGCTAGAGGACTACTACCTAGCCATGTAGGCTAGGGGGTAGTACGATCGCAGCTGTGCAAGTGCGTCAGCTCCGTGGCCATCCCCTAGATCCTTTGTAGACATAGGGGCCTCCGGTTTGATGTCGGGGGTGCTCAGCACCTTGATGCTGACTTCCTCCATTGCGGTGGGAGCGGCGGCTATGAGCCAACGCAGTCAAATAAGACAGGACGGGTGTCGGGGACCAATACCAGGGTACCCAAAGAGGAGGAGCTAATGGTCATCAATATTGATTCGCCCAAGCAGTCAAGTGCGCGACTATAGCTCCAACCGACCCCCAAGTGTGTGGGTTCTGCCTCCCCCGACCGTTGGGGCACGCGGTCTAGCTCGCCTCATCGCTAGGGCATGGGCTCTGCCTCGCCCAACCTCTGGGTCGGGGGCTTTGCCTCGCTTGACCACTAGGGGCAGGCTCTGCCTCGCTCGACCTCTAGGTTAGGGGCTCTACCTCGCTGGACCATTAGGGGCAGGCTCCATCTCGCCTGACCCTTAAGGTGTAGCTCCCAATGGAAGCCCATACCGCCGCCAACCACTACGAGCCAGAAAGTATGACCCAAGGTCAAACTTCTAGCACCGTGTAGGGAGCGTGCACATCTCATCTTGACCCATGCCCGTGATATGTCACTCTAGGGAACTCACACCACCAACAGTGATGGACACGTGGTTACTATGCTGCCTACTCCCTGTATGGTCGCTGACCAGAACACTGGTCCACTGTGTCGCTCGTCGAGACGAGATGGGATGCCACGACCCACTGACAACGCCAGGGCACGGAGTCAGCGGTGATCAAGCGCCCGACGTGGAGCCATCCTTGTCACCTTCTGTAGTACCGGTAGGACCCGCATAAAAGAGAAAGGGGAGGCCTAATATGACTCTGCCCAACAATAGACATGACACATCCTACCAACACACACACGCACCAGAGACGTGGGATCCTGTCCCTCTCTCACTCGTTTGTAACCCCTACTTCAAACCTTAATTGCTAGTAAAATGAGCAACAGTGATGAACTGGATGTAGGGACTTTCTGCTCGAACCAGTATAAACCTCATGTCCTCTAAGGACACCATCCGAGCCAGACGTGCAATACTAGAATTTTACTAGTCGGTAACTCAAAACATCGACAGTTGGCATGTCAGGTAGGGGCCTTTTGCATGTCTCGACGTCATCTCTAAGCTTCGGATGGCCAACCACAGCATCAGCTAGGTCCTAGGCATGCACGTGCGTTTCGGGAGCCCAAACTTCGTCATGACGGTGGAGGGAGAGCTGGCACAGGCTCTTGCCATCACCCGGCTTCTTCACCCCACTAGCCTCGACACGTTCGATGAGGCATTCGAAGAGCTACGGCTACACACACCAGAGGCTCGTGTCTCTAGGAGCAACCAGCTCCTCAACTTCGACTATAGGAGGCTTGAACGCCAGCTTGTTGCTTTCTTGGGATGCCAACCATCCTAGGAGGACCTACGCTGACTCGCCTTCTCCTACACCACCGTCATGACGTAGCTCGCTGGAGGAGAGCCGCTCTCCCCGGAGCAACTCACTAGAGGAGCCACGGTGCTGTTCCTTTTTGACCTACGCAATGCTATGTGGGCCATTGGCCACCCCATGGCGTAGCACTTCCGCCCATCCCCTACGAACAACGCATTCATAGGAGCGGTGGAGTATGTTGTGGAATCACTCCATGACCTTCTCTTGGAGGACTCAAAATATATTTCTGGCTCCGACTCTAGTGGGGGAAGCCATCACCCCTCATAGGAGTGCTTCATGGTGGAGGGTCCCAAAGGGTGCGCCGAAAGCATCCACGAGGCGGCTGATCTGGCGCGCGACGATGACAACAACAACGATGAAGGCACGGAGGCTTTGCTACACATGCAGGAGTAGCAATTGCATGCGTGGCACCTGGAGCTCGAGGAGGCGCGGCTCTAGGTCGAGCAAGAATGTACGGAGCTTGAGCAAGAGATCGCACGACGAGGAGACGGCAGACGCGCACGCTAGTTCCCGTGAGGTGAACCAGAGGATCGTCGAGGATGACGGGGGCCTCCCGCGTTTCGCCCACGTGAGCCAAAACATAGCAGCCGCGACAACCTTGCTCCAAGGGCTCCTTGAGCCCATGACACCATAGGACCATCGGACTCACCGAGAGATCCGTACGTTACTTGAGCACGCCACGGTGCAGCAAGCAGAGAGCTTGTTGTCTCAACGATGCGAGCTTGATGTTGGTCGCCACGTGCCCATGGGGCAACACGACAAGGATGTCTCCGTCCACCAAGCACCGCGCAATGATGGACAGAGGGTTGCGGTCCTGGTGCACGAGCGCCTCGGCCGCGATCGTAACACCTGTGACACTCTGAACGCCCGCAGGCGTGCCCACGGCGGCAAAAGGTGGGCCCACCATGGCTACCACCCTCGTCATGATGGGTGCTACGATAGTGCTGAGGACCAAAGCTTGAGTCCCAACCTACCTGGACCTCAAGCTTTTTATCGCCACATCCTCAATGCGCCCTTCCCGCCATGGAACCGGCCACCAACCAATATCCCAAAGTACTTCAGGGAAACAAACCCTAGGCTGTGGCTCGAGGACTATCGACATGCTTGCCAGGCCGGTGGGGTGGATAGTGATAGCTTCATTATCCATAATCTCCCACTATTCCTCTCCGACTCGGCATGGACATGGCTAGAACACCTTCTACCCAACCGCATCCACATTTGGGCGGACCTAAAGGAGATCTTTGTGGGCAACTTTTAGGGCACCTACGCATGCCCTAGAAACCCATGTGACCTCAAGAACTATCGGCAGAAGTCTAGAGAAACTCTTCGCAAGTACATCCGATTCTTTTCTCGGCAGTGCAATGAGCTGCCCGATATCACCGATGCCGACATCATTTGGGCCTTCCTATCTAGGACTACCTATGAGTCCTTGGTCCACAAGTTGGGCCACAAGGGTCCAAGGACCACCAAGGAGCTCCTCGACATCGCCACCAGCCATGCCTCAGGCGAAGAGGTGGTCGAAGCTATCTTCGACTGCTCCAAGGGCAAAGCAAAGCAGGATGATGACACCAGCAAGGGCGCCTCCAACCGCCCCCATAAGAAGAAGAACAAGCAATGGTGCGAGAGTTTGCTCGTGTTCGCTGCCGACCGTAAGGGGGTCAGAAGCCCACCGAGGGCACCCCCGACCACTTCGAAAAGCTACTCGAAGGACCATGCTCGAACCATGCCTTCCTCGTCAAGCACTTGTACAAGGACTGTGCCTTCATGAAGAGGTTCTTGTCCCGCGGTGCCAGCAAAGGAGAGCCAAAAAAAGACCCTAGGCTAATGATGGACGACGCCGATGGGAAGGATGACGGCTTCCCGACCCCCGATGGATGACTCATGATCTTTGGGGGTTGGTGGCCCATGACTCTAAATGCCGACAAAAGCTGGTGCACCGTGAGGTCTACACGATCGAGCCCGCCATGCCCACCTTCCTTCGGTAGTCAGAGTCCACCATCACCTTTGACTAGACCAACCACCTCGACAGCATCCCTCAGCTGGGAAGGTACCCACTCGTCATTGACCCAATCATCGACAAGAAGCTACTTACCAAGGTACTGATGGACGGTGGCAGTGGCCTCAACATCCTATACGCCGAGACGCTCGTCGCCATGGGCATTGACCGATCGTGTGTCCAACAGACTGGGGCGCCTTTCCACAGCATCATGCCGGGGAAGCTGGCCATGCCGCTCAGGTAGATTGATCTGCCCATCCCTTTTCGGAATCCAACCAACTACAGAATGGAGACCCTTATGTTCGAAGTGGTCGGGTTCCGTGGGACCTACCACGTGATCCTTAGGCAACCTTGTTACGCGAAGTTCATGGTCGTCCCCAACTACACCTACCTGAAGCGGAAGATGCCAAGCCCACGAGGGGGCATCACCGTTGACACTTCTTTCCAACGTGCCTTGAGTGCGAGGTGGAGTACTACGAGCAGCTTGCGGCAATCCAAGAGAGGACCATCGAGGAGCCCTTGGACTCCAAGCAGTTGGCTGGGTCCTTTAAGCCTGCTGAAGGTGTCATGGAGATCCCTTTGGACCCTAGCAGCCCTGATGGTAAGGTGCTCCAGATCAGCACTACGCTTTCCTCCAAATAGGAAAGCACGCTCGTCAACTTTCTCTGCACCAATAGAGATATCTTTGTGTGGAAACCCTCGTACATGTCGGGCATTCCAAGGGAAGTCACTGAGCATGCCTTGAAGATCAGGCCAAACACTAAGCTGGTAAAGCAACAACTGCGCCGCTTCGATGAGGAGAAGCGCAAAGCATCAGTGAGGAGATTGCGAAGCTTTTGGTGGGCGAATTCATCAAGGAAGTGTATCTTGAGTGGTTAGCCAATCCCGTTCTTGTAAGGAAAAAGAGTGGGAAATGGAGAATGTGTGTTGATTACACGGGTCTCAACAAAGCGTGCCCAAAGGACCCATTTCCCTTGCCACGCATAGATAAAGTAGTCAACTTGACCTCAGGGTGCAAAACTCTCTACTTCCTTGATGCGTACTCCGGGTACCATCAGATCATGATGAAGGAGTCCGACCAGCTCATGATTTCTTTCATCACCCCTTTGGATCATACTGCTACGTCACGATGCCGTTTGGTCTAAAAAACACGGGGGCTACATATCAGCGTTGCATGCTCAAGTGTTTCGGTAACCTCATTAGTCTGACCATTGAGGCTTATGTGGATGACATTGTAGTCAAATCCAAACACACTGACGATCTTATAACCGACCATGAGTTAACCTTCGCAAAACTCTAAGCGAATGGCATCAAACTCAACCCCAAAAAATGCTTCTTCGGCGTTCTGAGGGGTATGCTTCTTGGGTTCATCATTTCCGAGCGTGGCATCGAGGCCAACCCGGAAAAAATCTTGGCCATCACAAACATGGGCCTGATAGAGAATGTAAAGGGGGTATAGTGAATCATAGGGTGCCTCACCGCACTCAGTCGCTTCATCTCACGCCTCGGCGAATGGGGCCTCCCCCTTTATTAACTCTTGAAGAAAGCCGACCGCTTCGAATGGACACCCAAGGCCTAGGAGGCACTTGACAAGCTCAAGGACCTCCTGACAAGGGCCCCAATCCTAGTTCCCCTGACCGTCGGGGAGCCACTCTTGCTCTACATTGTGGCCACCACATAGGTGGTCAGCGCCGCGCTAGTGGTGGAGCAAGAGGAGGGGCATGCCCTCAAAGTACAATGTCTTGTGTACTTCATCAGTGAGGTCTTGTCCAACTCCAAGACCTGCAACCCCTAGATCCAAAAGCTCCTCTATGCCATCCTCATCACCAAGCAAAAATTACGCCACTACTTCGAGTCACACCCAGTGATGGTGGTGACGTCCTTTCCTCTCGACGAGGTCATCCAGAACCGAGATGTGATGGGAAGAATCACCAAGTGGGCCCTTGAATTGATGGGACAAGGCATCTCATATGTCCCATAGACCACCATCAAGTCCCAGGCACTGGCTGACTTTGTAGCAGAATGGACCGAGATCCAAATGCCATCAGCAGCCGTCGATCAAGAGTATTGGACTATGTATTTTGATGGTTCGCTGATGAAGAAGGGTGCCAACGTTGGGCTAGTCTTCGCCTCACCCCTTGGGGTGTGCATGAAGTACATGGTTCACCTCCATTTCCCCATGTCAAACAATGTGGTAGAGTATGAGGCTCTTGTCAATGGTCTGCGTATCATGATAGAGTTGGGCATCCGATGGCTCGAAATCCAGGGTGTCTCCTAGCTTGTCATCGACCAGGCCATGAAGGAGTCAAGCTACCACAACCTCAAGATGGCCACATACTACCAGGAGGTCCACAAGTTGGAGGACAAGTTCAACGGCCTCGAGCTCAACCACATCCCCCGATGGCTCAATGAGGCGGTTGACGAGCTCACAAAAATGGCATCCAACCGAGAGCCAGTCTCGGCCGATGTCTTTTTTGGTGATCAACACAAACCCTCAGTCCAATACAAAGAGCCAGGGTAGGCTAGTGGCAAGCCGCTCATCTCGAACACAAGGGCTGGGCGACCAATAGCTTCGCTTGACCCCTCAGCCCAGGGCTCAGGGGCTGGGCAACCGACAACCTCTTCCGACCATTTTGGCCCGGGCTCGAGGACTGGGGACGACAACGCGCTGCCCACCCCAGGCTCGGGAGCCAGCCCTCCATCAGCACCGTGTGACCTCGAAGCTATGAATGTCCATGAAGGTCTGGTGATGGAAATTAACGCCGACCCAGCGGCAGAACCCGACCCTCCTGCCTATTGGAGAACACCTTACCTCGACTACCTTCTCTAGGAGGTGTTGCCAGCGGACAAGACAGAAGCTCGGTGGCTCACGCGCCGCACCAAATCATTTGTTATCATCGAGGAAGAGCTCTACAAACGCTGCTACATTGAGATCCTACAGGGTTGTATCCTGATCGAACAAGGGAAGCAGCTGCTCGACGACATCCACGGTGGGGTTTGTGGGCACCATGCCGCACCTAGAACCTTGGTTGGGAATGCGTTCTGACAAGGCTTCTACTAGCTAATGGCAGTAGCCAACGTTGAGCAAGTTTTACGCACCTGTGAAGGGTGCCAGTACTATGCTCGGTACAGCCACTTGCCTACCTAGGCGCTCCAGACCATCCCCATTACATGGCTATTCATGGTCTGGGGCTTGATATGGTCGGGCCTCTTAAAAAAGCGCCTTAGGGCTACACGCTCCTACTTGTCACCGTAGACAAGTTTACAAAATGGATAGAGGCTCGGCCGATCTTCATGATCAAATCCGAGCAAGCTGTGCTATTTTTTCTCGACATTATCCATCATTTTGGAGTCCTAAACTCTATCATCATGGACAACAACACGTAGTTCACCAGGAAGAAGTTCCTCCAGTTCACCGATGAGCATCATATCCGCATCGATTGGGCCGCCATGGCACACTCCCTTAGAAATGGGCAAGTTGAGCACGCGAACAATATGATCCTTCAAGACCTCAAGCCTAGGATTTTCAACCAGCTCAACAAGTTCGGTGGCCGATGGGCCATGGAGCTCCCCACAGTGCACTAGAGCCTAAGGACAACCCCAGCTGGGCCACATGATACACTCCCTTCTTCATGGCCTATGGCTCTGAGGCCATCCTCCTGACCGACCTCAAGTATGGAGCACTGAGGGTTAGGGCGTACAATGAATAGGGAGCCAAGGGGTCCCTCGAGGATGCCATGGATCAGCTCGATGAAGCGTGTGATGTAGCCTTCCTCTGCTTGGCTAGGTACCAGCAAGTGTTGCGCCAGTACCACAACCATCAGGTGTGGGGTCAGGCCTTCAATGTCAGAGACTTGGTACTCTGCCTCGTCCAGAGCAACAAGGGTCACCACAAGCTATTGCCGCGATGGGAAGGACCATACGTCGTCGCAGAAGTGCTCCGACCAGACACCTACAAGCTCAAAACCATCGACGGCCAAATCTTCACCAACGCATGGAACATTGAGTAGCTACGTCGCCTTTACTCTTAGCTCTTTTCCAAGTCATTGACATACTTGTAAAACCATGTTTCTAAAATAAAAAGTACTCTTCCTTATCAGTTTTAATTCGCTTCCCTGTTTCTTAGTGACACCTGACCCCTACAAATGGCCAGGGTTCGGGCCTCACTCGGGGGCTGACAGGGGGATACTCTCACTCAGAAACTCGCATCCGACCTCTTCCTACGTTAAGGCCTAAAAAGTAAGAGTCATAGAAATGAACTATGAGTAAAACCGGACAGATTGCTAAAAGACCTATGCCCCAGCGGCTACGGTGCTTTTGCTCCCCGACATAATCAAAGCTTTTTCACCATCTCGAGCTGAACAGAACCAACGACAGAAGGGGTCAGGTCATGCCTACTCGCTTTACATTCAAAATAAAAACTTGTTCATCATGAGTTCGCATCACACTCCCTTTTTCACCTTTGGAAAAGGACAAACGTTTAAGAACGACAAAAAATATTTGTTCATTACAAAATTAATGTCTCCATGGCCTAAATTCACCTAACTAACTAGCTCCTCTGGGGAAGACTATCTTCAATCTTGTCCGCTAGGTTCTACGAATGGGGAGCCACCACCAATTCCATCTCCTCCAGCTCACAAGCTTCATAACTGGGCGCGAAAACACAAATTACGATGAGATCCAACTAAAATAGGAAAAACAGAGCAATTTATAATTCATCTCAGCGACATCAGGTGGCAGACGCATTTGGGGGACGAATCCCCTGACCCCTACTCTGCCTCATCAGAGCGAGGCCATTTTGTGCCCACCCCCTGCTCCTGGGCAGAGGGGCTCACCCCTAATGGCTCTTGGGGCACATTGGCGGAATGCCCCACTCCCCTTGGCTCTTGGGGCACGACGGCGGAGCCGCCCACTTCCGCTGACTCCTGTGGCGCGATGACAGCGCCACCCACCTCTGTTGACTCCTAGGGTGGGCCAGCGGTGTGTCCCATTTCCACTAGCTCCCCTGACGTGCCCTCCCCTCCGTGGAATGGGAAGGGCCCCAACACCTACGAGGACAAACCAATACCTGTCAGTGCGTCCTCGCTCTCTAGGTTGTCCCACTTGATTTCATCAGCTACCATTGCTCTTTCTTCCACCTCCTCGTTGATGTCATCATCATCCTCGTCATCATCATCATCGGTGTCCTCCCCTTGATCCCACGCCCGCTGCCTCCTTTGCTGTTTCCTCTTCTTGTTCCCCTTTGCCTTCTTCCGCCGTTCGGCCTCGGCGTGGTTCACCGCCTTCACGCTGGATCCCTCTGCAGCGGCGCCGGGTGATCTATGAGGATGATGTTCCTCGTCTGGTCCCGCCCCTCTCCAAAGTCAGTCTTATGGGGTTGGGAAATCAATTGAAAAAGAGGCTGGAGAAAGGGAAACTTATGAACACAATGTAGCCTGGTTCTGGCCGCATCAGATGATGCCCGACACCGGGTAAACGTAGTCGAGGGCAGCGCCCGCATCGTCCCATAGAGGCCCCATCACCTCCTTGATGCGTTGTGTGATATCAAAGTTGGGGGGCACTCCCTCGGCGACCATCGTTCTGTCGCATGATGCCTTGGGCGCCATCGCATATAGCAGGAGTGCGTGCATCATCAACGGTGCCACCCTCCTCGCGTGGTAAGCCCCGATGACGCCCGACCCCTTTAGTCCGCTCTCCTTTAGGAGGTGGATGACAACAATATGGTCCTAGATTTTCTTCTTGTCCTTCTCTAGGATGCCCCACTTCATCCATGGCTCCGGGGCTTCCTCGATCTGGCGCTCGGTGAACTCCGATAGAGGGGCGACAGCATCATTCTTGAGGTAGAACCACTATGAGTGCCACTCCTTGTTGGAAGACGAGAGCCGCATCGATGGGTACTCGCTGACCTGGTTGTTCCAAAGCTGAATGCCGGCGCACCCCATCAACATGTGTAGATCTAGCTTGCCGCCCTTCTCCCTCTTCTTCTAGAGGTTGACGGTGAAGAAGTACCTCCATAGGTCGTAGTGAGAGCTAATCCCTAGGAATCCTTCACACAGCGCGACGAACGCTGCCATGTGCTAGATCCTATTGGGATTGAGGTGCTGCAGCTTGATCTGGTAGTAATGCAGCAACTCTTGAAGGAATTTGTGGGCGGGGGTTGTGAGCCCACACTCATGGAAGTGGGCAAACGACACCACATAGCCGTTGGGCAGCGATGGCATGCCCTCGTTGCCTAGTAGCAACCACTCCTGAGCCACGGTCTACGCACGGAGGAGGCCGCGGTGGATGAGGCCCTCCATGCGCGTGAAGGTGATGTCAGAGCAGCATCACAGATCCATCGAAAGTAGGGGGAGATGAACGCGAGCGTGGCAACGGTAGAGATGTGAAGGTAGGAAACCTAAGATATTGGCGACGGTGGCGTGGCTACGGTGGTAAGGATGCAGGCGTATGTATGGAACACGGGGGACTAACCCTTTGGTTTTATAGGGGCGACAGGTGCGAGGAAACCAACCGCCCACCTAGATCTCCACACCCACCATGACCTGTCACCACGTCTCGTCGTGGATGCAACATCTAGCCATCCCCTCAGAAGATGCAATGGACATTTTGCCTCCCCGAATAAGCCACGACCCATCACAGGTAAAAGGGATACGGAGCTAAAAATGCTCCTACGGCCCATCTACGCCCAGGAGTTCAAAGGTTGGCCCACCGATGGGTTCGACAACCGCTCTAGGAACCTTTAGAGTGAGGGGTGGAAAGATGCCGATAGAATATCGCCGGTAGTCCACCGAGGGGTATCCCACGATGGTAGATTTGTTGGTGGGGGTGCACGTGATCAGGAATCGGATGGTGACACAAGGCGCAGAGACAGTGATTTAGACAGGTTCGGGCCATCTGATCGACGTAATACCCTACATCCTGTGCCTTTGGTGTATTGTATTGATCTGGACGACCAAGTAGCTTGTCCGCTAGGGGACCCCTGCCTCTCCTTATATAGTCTAGAGGGACAAGGTTATAAGTCGGTTAGATCTAGGAGATAACTAGAAAGTAATAACTGATTACCAGAATCTAGGGATCATACATATCCTAACAGATATTGCAGTATCTTTAGGATATCCTCCAGATGTCTTGAGGGAGGCACCGAGCAGAGCCGTGCCTCATAAGGCTTCATCTTGTGGGCTGGGCCGCCCCTAGGGGCGTAGCCCATGTGGTCTGCCATGGGTATCCAAGGTCATACCCCCCACAGCTAGTCCCCGAGCCTGATAGTAGGTGATGTAGTCACGTGGTGCTAGGGTCAGAAAGTAGAAGACCAGCCGATCAGGCAGCCAGTCCCCGGGTGTAGCCTCATGATAAGAAAAGTGCACATTCACCGCAAGGGTGAAGTGTGCCCACTTAGTCCCCAAGCCTGCTGGAAGATGAAGAATGAATCTTGTAGCAGGGTCAGAGAAAAAGAAGTCTGAAAGCTTGCCTGATATGCACGTATCAAGACCCCAGACGTGCTGCCCAAGATCAGCACCCTGATCCGAACAACATGGAGCAGCTTGATAGCACACTGATGAGATGTAGCAAGATCTGAGAAGCAAGAGAGTCCCCAGCGTCGCTGGCGATGTCCGAGCACCGAGGAGCGAGGAGTCCCCGGCGTCACTGGGGATGTCCAAGCACCGAGGAGCGAGGAGTCCCTGGCATCGCTGGCGATGACCGAGCACCAAGGAGCGAGGAGTCCCCGGCGTCACTTGCGATGACCAAGCACTAAGGAGCGAGGAATCCCCGGCATCGCTGGAGATGTCCGAGCACCGAGGAGCGAGGAGTCCTCGGCGTTGCTGGCGATGACCGAGCACCAAGGAGCGAGGAGTCCCCGGCATCGCTGGCGATGTCCGAGCACCGAGGAGCAAGGAGTCCCTGGCGTCGCTGGCGATGACCGAGCAACGAGGAGCGAGGAGTCCCCGACGTCGTTGGCGATGACGGAGCACCGAGGAGCGAGGAGTCCCCGGCGTCGCTGGCGATGACCGAGCACCGAGGAGCGAGGAGTCCCCGACGTCGTTGGCGATGATCGAGCACTGTGGAGCAAGAAGTCTCCGGTGTCATTGGCGTTGATCGAGCACCGAGGAGCGAGGAGTCCCCGGTGTTGCTGGTGATGACCGAGCACCGAGGAGCGAGGAATCCCCGATGTGCACCAAGGGAGCACCAAGGAGTCCTCAGCGTCGCTGGCGATGACCGAGCACCGAGGAGCGAGGAGTCCCTGGTGTCGCTGGCAATGACCGAGCACCGAGGAGCGAGGAGTCCCCAGCGTCATTAGCGATGACCGAGCACCGAGGAGCGAGGAGTCCCCGGCGTCGCTGGCGATGACCAAGCACCGAGGAGCGAGGAGTCCTCGGTGTCACCGGCGATGTCCGAGCACCGAGGAGCGAGGAGTCCCTGGCGTCGCTGGCGATGTCTGAGCACCGAGGAGCGAGGAGTCCCCAGCGTCACTGGCGATGTTCGAGCACCGAAGAGCTAGGAGTCCCCGACGTCGCTGGCGATGTTTGAGCACCAAGGAGTGAGGAGTCCCCAGCGTCCCTGGCGATGACCAAGCACCGACGAGTGAGGAGTCCCCAATGTCGCTGGCGATGACCGAGCACCGAGGAGCGAGGAGTCCCCGGCGTCGCTGGCGATGACCGAGCATCGCGGAGCGAGGAGTCCCCGGCGTCGCTGGCGATGACCGAGCACCGCGGAGCGAGGACTCCCAGGCGTCGCTGGCGATGACCAAGCACCAAGGAGCGAGGAGTCCCCGGCTTCGCTGGCAATGACCGAGCACCGAGGAGTGAGGAGTCCCCAGCATCGCTGGCGACGGCCAAGCATCGAGGAGCGAGGAGTCCCCGGCGTCGCTGGCGATGTTCGAGCACCATGGAGTCCCCGGAATCGCTAGCGATGACCGAGCATCGAGGAGCGAGGAGTCCTCGGCGTCGCTGGTGATGACCGAGCATCAAGGAGCGAGGAGTCCTCGGCATCGCTGGCGATGACCGAGCACCAAGGAGCGAGGAGTCCCCGGCGTCACTTGCGATGACCGAGCACTAAGGAGCGAGGAGTCCTTGGCATCGCTGGAGATGTCCGAGCACCGAGGAGCGAGGAGTCCCCGGCGTCGCTGGCGATGACCGAGCACCGAGGAGCGAGGAGTCCCCGGCGTCGCTGGCGATGACCGAGCACCGAGGAGCGAGGAGTCCCCGGCGTCGCTGGCGATGACCGAGCATCGAGGAGCAAGGAGTCCCCGACGTCACTAGCGATGACCGAGCACCAAGGAGCGAGGAGTCCCTGGCTTCGCTGGCAATGACCGAGCACCGAGGAGTGAGGAGTCCCTAGCATCGCTGGCGACGGCGAAGCACCGAGGAGCGAGGAGTCCCCGGCGTCGCTGGCGATGTCCGAGCACCATGGAGTCCCTGGCATCACTAGCGATGACCGAGCATCGAGGAGCGAGGAGTCCTTGGCGTCGTTGGCGATGACCGAGCATCAAGGAGCGAGGAGTCCCCGGCGTAGGCGGCGATGTCCGAGCACCGGGGAGTCCTCGGTGAAGCCAGCAATGTCCGAGCACCGAGGAGTTCCCGACGAAGATGGTGAGGTCTGAGCACCGGCGTAGCTAGCGATGTCTGTGCAGTGAAGTGTGCCCACTTAGTCCTTGAGCACGAAGAATCCAAGGGCCGAGGAGTAACCGACGTAGCTGGCGATGAAGCACGAGCGATGAACATTCTGGTCATCTGGTCGGTGGCGAAGTGAGCATTGACTAGAAACAACCGGCGAACAGTCCGATCAACTGGTCGGCGACGGAGTCCATGAACCAAGCGGTCTGACCAGTTGATCGGTGGAGAAGTCCGAGCACCAGGTGATCCGATCACCTGGATGATGATCCCGCAATATAAACATGTAGAACGGGTAGTACATGATGTAAAAATAAATTAACTCTGGAGAAAAATCAGCAATGGTGATGAAACGGTGTATGCAGTTCGGCGATCAGTTGGCGTGAAAATATATTTATATTTAATATAAACCGCCCAAACAGTTTGTGTGTAGCTGAGTCTCCAGCCCTAGCTAGCCCATAGCCCATAACATCGAGCCCAGAGCCCGTGCACGTGTAGGAGGAACAGGCATCACCAAGGAACCACTGCCGACCACCCATAACACAGAGCGTGGAGCCCGTAGCACGTGTAGGGAGGAGCCAGAACAGGGCCATCTCTGGAGGCGTCCAAGCATCAACGTGACTGTTCGAGGGTTCGGAAAATCGTTTGGAGAGCAAATATGGAGAAAATAGTTTGGAGAAACATTATGGCGATATACAAAGATCGGAGAATATTTAGAATAATATTAAAGCATGACTTAGCTTTAGACGGAGCGTCTGGTCGGTGACGTATGGTGTTATCTGGTTGGCGTTGACGAAGTTGCCCGACACTCGTGCTTTTCGAGCTATCATCATGGCGGCGGTCGCGGTTGTTGGTGAAGATGACCTCGGAGGTGGTTCCAAGATCGGATCTGCTATCGCGGGGGTTGGTGTAGCCAACGATGAATCATCATTGTGGACTGACATGGATCTCCACAGGATTGTTGATGAGAACGCGCTGTTGATTTGAGGTCCATCTGGCTCGCCATGGGATCAAGCGCACACCGAGGGGTATCACACGATGGTAGATTTGTCGGTGGGGGTGCGCGTGATTAGGAATCGGATGGTGACACAAGGTGCAGAGACAGCAATTTAGACAGGTTTGGGCCGTCTGATCGACGTAATACCCTACGTCCTATGCCTTTGGTGTATTGTATTGATCTGGACGACCAAGTAGCTTGTCCACTAGGAGACCCCTGCCTCTCCTTATATAGTCTGGAGGGACAGGGTTACAAGTCGGTTAGATCTAGGAGATAACCAGAAAGTAATAACTGATTACAAGAATCTAGGGATCATACATATCCTAACAGATCTCGTAGTATCTTCAGGATATCCTCCAGATGTCTTGCGGGAGGCGCTGAGCAGAGCTGTGCCTCGCAAGGCTTTGTCTTGTGGGCTAGGCCGCCCCTGGGGGCGTAGCCCATGTGGTCTGCCGTGGGTATCCAAGGTCATACCCCCATAAAAGAGATGGGCCTGCTATCAGCCAGTACCCAGGTGCATGAGCACCACAAGCATCTCGGACCACGTTCGAGTCTTGGCCGGATACAATTCATGGTTTTTCCTTAAAGAAAGGTAGAGAGCCCTCGGGATCGGTCGAATGGACCCGAGAACTATATGGATTGACCGCTGAGAATGTGGAGTCGGTCACCAGCTGACCCAAGCTGGACCCCCATGAATAGGATGCTGGGACCCCGCTCGGACTAGACTGTTAACAACTCACCGAGCACCAGGATTCGTCCATAGAGGAAAATCATGGCATGGCTCAGCCCCTCCGTTTTATCAGAAAAACGCTTGAGGAAGGATGTGACGAGAACATGACACCCATACATATGACCATGTTTGGCACATGGTATGGAGGGGTAGGAGGCCAGAAAGTGTGTCCAAGTCAAGAAGGAGGCCCGAGGTTAATTCGGTTCGAGTCCCCGAAGTGGAGGCCCAAAGCAACTCAAGTTCGAGTCTGTCTCGGCCTCCAGGACCAGTCTGTCTGAAGCTGGTCACCCAGGACGCATCCGGACTCCGTTTTCGACGATCCAAATATGGTTGGAAAGCTAATTTCATAAGGAAGCCAATCCAAGTGGTCTCACATCAAAAGGCCTCTAGAATCAATGGAAATCGTCAAAACAAGTCAGCGTCCAGAATTTGCCAGGGTGCTGCGACACCGTCTTTTGGTCCGATGGGCCGTGTATCGTGTTTGAGCCCATTAGGGGACGTGTCCTGGGTAGGCGATGACCCTAAGACCTTTATAATCATACGCCGCTGCCATCATTAGGTTTTGGGTTTTGCTTAGATTAATCTGTCAAGAACAGTTTCGCCATTCATCAGTTTGTGAGACCCCAACTTCGTGAGATTAATCATTTATCTGCAATTTGGTTGCTTTCTTTCTTGTTCTTGCTTGTGTTCTTTGTTGCGCAGGCAGGGATTAGCCTTCTTGGCGAGGTCAACCGGATCCGTGTCTTGGTTGATAACCAGAGGAGTTGTTGTGCTAAGATTGCAGGGTTTGATCTTTCGATCTGAAGCCGGATCGGTGTGTCATTCTCCGCCACAACAATAGTTACCTCTACCTGACGGAAGATCGGGATCCCCATTCCCATTAAGTGGTATAAGAGCTTTAGGTATTACCATCAGATTTATCATTACCCTAGTTTTGTTTTGTCTTTGTCCTATAAATCCAGAAAATTGTCCCACAAAAATATTTGTGTTAATCTTTGTTTTCTCCCTATCCTATCACCCGTTGTGCTGTTGCAATATTTTAATTTCAGTTTGCTTTATTGAGCGGTTGTCCCTTATGTGTCTTCATTGGTTTACTCGAGTTTCGGTCTAGCATCAAGTCTTGCTTGTGATTTAGCGTCAAAATGTTTTCCCTTATCACAAACATCCGAGGATAGCTTTCTGTTAAGCACGTGAACATCTCACGTAGAGAGTGTTAGATGAGTTGGAGAAAGATAAGTAATATTTGTATGGCCAAAGTTGTCTTCCATCTAAAATAAAATACCAATCTTGTTTTCCTTCAGCCGGTTGGAAAGTATAAATCCATTTGATTATATTTGTTTCCAATTAGCGATAGGACTCTTTGCTTGTTTGATCATACGTACTCATTGGATTGTTTGTAGATCAGTTGCTAACTTGCCTTTTGAAAGTAATGAGAGAAAAGGAATTTGCCTACCATCTAATTGTTGCCGACAGTTTTTTTTCCTTCCTTCCTTTGTCAAAGAAACTTCCTTGATCTTAGCTGCTGTGTTCCACTCGTTTCCAACACAGTAGGTTCCTTGCCAAAACCGTTGCATGTATTTCTATCCTAATTTTTGTGCGGCACTTATCTGAAAAAAGGCAAAGAGGTGCAAAAAAACACACCAAAAAAAGAGATAAAAAAGAATAGAAAAAGCAAAAGGCAACGTGGTGGAAAAAAAGCCGCACCAAAAAAAGTGTAAACAAAAAGAAACAAAAATAAATTCAGAAGTGCTTGCATCCATTTGTGTCCTTGTGCTGAGTTGTATCATTGCTTGCTTGAACTAGGTCCAGGACAAGTTTAGGCCGGCGACATAGACTAGCTTGGGACTACTTTTCAATCTTGCAATTTCTGAATTAAATTTATTGCTATTCCTTGTTACCATATTTTAAGTCTCCCAAGCTCCACATATATACTTCAGATCAGTATAGAAAAAGGACCTTGCAATCTCGGTACCACTGCCTCACAGGTATCATGAACCAGCCACCGATTGTACCGTCCACTGCTTGTGTTGGTAAGAACTTTGTAAGAGCTTGGTAAGACGCTTTCACTTGCTGTGAAAAGTGACACCACTGCAACCACATAGTCATTTGATAGGGATAATACTTTTGTGTTGTCTTTTGCTGTCTTCTAACAATGACAGGTTGTTCGTATCCACTGACTTATGATGGTATAGGTGCTGATGAGTACATGGAGTGGGAAATTGCCATAGATAACATATTTGCTACTCGCTTTTTGTGTCCAAGGAGGAAGGTAAAAAATGCAGCTAGTGTTTTGCGACATTCTGCTTTATCTTGGTGGGAGTCTTTAGATCCTTCTGATAAACCTCAAACTTGGAATGATATAAAACTCCTTATGTGAGAAACCTTTGTTAATCCACCTCCTGTTTTGACTTCATATGCTGAGGTGCACCATTTAGAGGAAGAGTCTGTTGTTATTCCTCTTGCTATGACTAACCTTCTACAGGATAATGTCCATAAGCGAGAGGATGACATAGAAGAAAATGAGGAGCTCACAACCTCATATGCAAATTCAGAACCATCACTTCACAATGCACCTATTACTCTTGCTGAGAACACAGGTAATGCTCATGGTGCTACACTAACGGAAGGTGAGAAATGTTTTAATGTACTAAAATTTTCCACAAACCATGCTATCATAGAGCAATTGTTAGTGGAACCCTCTCTTGATTTATCTCTGTCCCATGATAATCTGCTCGAAGTTCCTTGTGATAAAGATGAATTGGTTGATGATGCTTCAGTTTTACATGTTTTGAAACCAGTCACTTGTGCTGAAAATAAACATGTTCATATTGCTAATAAAACTGATGAGTTGAAACTGTTGTCTTCTTTACATACTTTGGGTTACATTGAATTTGATGTTTTATGTAACCTAGATTGTTTGGAGGAGAGCCTTTTTAAATATGCTGATTTGCCTTGGTTTTCTAAACACACATATCATGTTATTGGCAAATATAACAACAAGGGACAATATATGATACATCGAGTATACATTCGTAGTAATATGAAATTTCCTTTTGTTGTACAAGATTATGATCGTTTAGAGGGAAGCCATAATAATACAAACATTTTCTCATGTTCCTCAAAGAAACAAGTTCACTTCCAAGAAGGGGAGCATTGTTGGTGGTTACCTATGTCTGCTAGACCATCTATTCCTGCATTGTCTTTGGTTAGTTCTAATCTTTTGCATGATAGTGTTGACATACATCGTGTGCATTTGGATCATGGAGTTTACATGCTTGCTGAAATTTCTTGGGAACATGGTCACGTTCCTTCTCACACTTATTTTAGTTCCCTTTGTCTTTGCAACCCCGTTCTCCTTTATGTTGTGCAGGATCAGTTTCAAGCACAATTGACGCCGAGGATGACTTTTCATCAAGAAGGGGAGGATGATGAGGACATGACACCCATACATATGACCATGTTTGGCACATGGTATGGAGGGGTAGGAAGCTAGAAAGGGTGTCCAAGTCAAGAAGGTGGCCCGAGGCTAATTCGGTTCAAGTCCCCGAGGTGGAGGCCCAAAGCAACTCAAGTTCGAGTTTGTCTCGGCCTTCAGGACCAGTCTATCTTAAACTGGTCACCCAGGATGCATCCGGACTCTGTTTTCGACGATCCACATATGGTTGGAAAGCTAATTTGAGAAGGAAGCCAATCCAAGTGGTCTCACGTCAAAAGGCCTCCAGAATCAACATAAATCATCAAAACAAGTCAGCATCTAGAATCTACCAGGGTGCTACGACACCGTCTTTTGGTCCGATGGACCATGTATCGTGTTTGGGCCTATTAGGGGGTAGGTCTAGGGTAGGCGATGACCCTAAGACCTTTATAATCAGATGCCACTGCCATCATTAGGTTTTGGGTTTTGCTTAGATTAATCTGTCAAGAATAGTTTCGTCATTCATCGGTTTGTGAGACCCCAACTTCATGAGATTAATCATTCATCTGCAATTTGGTTGCTTTCTTTCTTGTTCTTGCTTGTGTTCTTCATTGCGCAGGTAGGGATTAGCCTTCTTTGTGAGGTCAACTAGATCCATGTCTTGGTTGATAACCAGAGGAGTTGTGGTGCTAAGATTGTAGGGTTCGATCTTTCGATCTGAAGCCGGATCGGTGTGTCATTCTCTGCCACAACGACAGTTACCTCTACCTGATGGAAGATCGGGATCCCCGTTCCCATTAGGATGATCACAAAGACAAGCCGACCCTCGACTGGACCCTAGCTATGTGCGAAGGGCTCAAGGAAAGTTGGACTCGCAAGGAGACCGAACGTGCAGTCGTAGACAACTGAAGGTCAGGCAGACTCCCGTAGGGGTCGGAATCAGGAGAGACCTTTTCCGACCCACCGGATCTCACAGCTATACCCCCAAGAGGCCTAATCATGATGAAAGGGAATCAACGTCCCTAGAACATGCCATGGGCGATGAAAGATGGCCAAGGCCCTTAGTATCCTCCCATTCGAAAAAGCCCCCGAAGGAGTATTCTACTCCTCCGCATGCTTGGGGGCTATTGTCGGTGACCAATACCAGGGTACCCGAAGAGGAGGAGCTAATGGTCATCAACATTAATTCGCCCAAGCAGTCAAGTGCATGACTATAGCTCCAACCGACCCCTAGCACGTGGGTTCCGCCTCGCCCGACCACTAGGGCACGAGCTCCAGCTCGCCCGATCGCTAGGGCATGGGGTCAGCCTCGCCCGACCTCTAGGTTAGGGGCTCTGCCTCACCCGACCACTAGGGGCAGGCTCTGCCTCGCCCGGCCTCTGGGTCGGGTGCTCCACCTCGCCCGACCACTAGGGGTAGGCTCTGCCTCGCTCGACCACTAGGTCGGGGGCTCCGCCTCGCTCGACCACTAGGGGTAGGCTCCACCTCTCTCGACCTCTGGGTCAGGGGCTCCACCTCGCTCGACCCTAGGGGTAGGCTCCGTCTCGCTTGGCCTTTTATATGCGGCTCCCAATAGAATCCCATACCATCACCAACCACTATTAGCCAGAAAGTATGACCCAAGGTCAAACTTCTGGCACTGTGCTGGGAGCATGCACATCTCATCATGACCTATGCCCGCGATACGTCACTCTAGGGAACTCACACCACCAACAGTGATGGACGCGTGGTCATTATGCTATGGTCGCAGACCAGAACACTGGTCCACCGCATCGCCTGTCAAGACGGGATGGGACGCCATGACCCGCTGACAACGCCAGGGCATGGAGTCAACGGTGATCAGGCGCCCAACGTGGAGCCGTCCTTGTCACCTTTTGTAGTACCGGTGGGACCTGCATAAAGGAGAAAGGGGAGGCCTAATACAACTTTGCCCAGCAATAGACACGACACATCCTAGCAACACACACACACGCACCAGAGAATTGGATACCGTCCCTCTCATGCCTGTTTGTAACCCCTACTGCAAACTTCAAGTGCTAGTAATACGAGCAGCAGCGACAAACTGGACGTAGGGACTTTCTACCCAAACTAGTATAAACCTCGTGTCCTCTAAGCACACCATCCGAGCTAGACACGCAATACTAGAAATTTACTAGTCGGTAACTCAAAACACCGACACCGGGGTTTTGGAACTCGTTGACCTGGACCTGAGCCGCTATGAGATGCACTCGAACCTTCTCAACCTCTAGAGTTTGAGGAAGTTTCTCGAGCTCGTTGAAAGCAACAACGAGATTGGCACTTGGGGTCTGGTGGACCGGTTGGTTGCCCACCATGTTGAACTCCTCTTCTAGATTATGGCCATGAAATGGTGGGCCATGTTCTTCGGCCCCATGGGCTGCCTCTGCATCTCGGCAGCGTTGACGACCGGTGTTCTTTGTTAGGCGAGCGTCACGCTCATCGGAATTTTCACCATCCCTGGTGGCGCTGTCATGGCTGACATGGAAAATCATGCCCCCATACCCCGGAGGGAAAGTAGGGCAGGTCAACACAGTCTTGGTCGAGCCCTCGGAGGAATCACTGGGGCTCTCCTCTAGGATGTCATAGAGGAAATCGCTCAGAAGCTGGCGAATATCCACCATGTTGACCACGGGCACGGGCTGATCAGACTTAGTCAGATCAATCATGTAGAGGTTGGTGACGTGGTCGCGCTCGATGTGGTCGGCGAAAAGGTGGTGGATGGCATTCTGGTACGCAGATCCTGCACCCTCCAGCCCAAAAGGATAGGGCTTCGATGGGTTCTCCATCAGAGCCTCATAGTTGGCCAAGCATAGGCCGGTAGCAGGAAGTGGTTAGCACCGCACTGTGTGCCCCTCTGGAGTGTCCATGATCACCATATCAAAATCTGGCTGCCTCAAATGATGTGGCCGAGCAGGTCACTTGGTTGCCGCAGCTTGGTGATCTTGGAGTGTAGGAAATTCATTGCTTGTGGTAGACCGATGTAAGACCGAGTCCACGAGAAGCCGACATTTTGCTAAGTGGTTTGTGACCCAATCGATAGATGCGATCAGGTCATCATTGTTGATGGATCTCCTAACCCAGCGGTGGGGTGCCAGGATCAGGGATGTCATTGCAGATGTTGGCACGATCGGCACAAGGTGATCCTACACCGCCTCCATGATCTTGCCATTGCCATCGGGGCCAATGACCTAGGTCATGGATCCAATCATGAAGATCTGCCCTGGCTTAGGAAAGTCCATGGAGCTCAGAAAGTGAACCATCTAGCTAGCCATGAATTTAGCATGCACACTTCCTAGCTGGCGCGCCACTATCGATGAAATATGTTCAGCAGTCTACCGAGGGGTATGCCCACGGTAGTAGATAAATTGGTGAGGTGCGCGTGAGAGAACCAGATGGTGATATAGAACACAAGAGACATCAATTAGATAGGTTTAGGCCATTAGCTTGACATAATACCCTACATCCTGTGTCTTTGGTGGATTGTATTATGATGTGAGATCCAAAAACGAGGGGTCCCTATCCGCCTTATATAGCCCAAGGGGTAAGGTTATAGTTCGGTTGTTTCTATCCTGATTGGTTTACAAGATAGGAATTACAGAGATTGCGGAATCTAGCATATCCGAATAGATCATCCTTAATCACCAAGAATCTTCACGCAGTCTTGCGAGGCACGCTAACCCATGCCGTGCTCTGTGTGGCGTAGTCTTGCTAGCTAGGCCTCCCCTGGCAGCTTAGCCCATGTGTAGCCCTGTGGGTATTAGGGGTCATACCCCCATAGTTAGACAATGACTTTGCCGTCCAGTACCTTCTCCTGCTCCTGTCAAGCTCGACCAGAGCTTGGCTCAAGCAGCTCAAGCCCGGCAGCATTCGCTACTGGAGCAATCTCTGTTATGTCTTCATTGACCACTTCTAGGGCACCTACACCCGCCCAGGGAACTCTAGGGACCTCTACAACTACAGGCAAAGGGCCGATGAGACCCTCTGGGAGTACATTCAGCACTTCTCCAAGAAGCGTAATGAGCTCCCCAACATCACCGATGCTGACATGATCAACGCCTTCATCTGCGGCATGACCTATGAGATGCTCATCCACGCGCTAGGCTGCGAGACCCTATGCACGATGTGGGAGCTCCTGGACATCACCACCTAGTACGCCACCAGCGAGGAGGCGGTCTAGGCCAACTTTAGTGGGAAAGCCAAGGCTGTCAGCCACCTCAGTGGTGGCAATGGCGACGATGATCCCACCCCATCCCAACGGTGCCACGACAAGAGAAACTAGGTCCGAAAGCGTTGCTAGGAGGAGATGGTGGCTGCGGCCAACCGCGCCACCAGACCTTAGCCCCGTGGGTGTGGCGCACGCCTAGAGCACTTCGAGAAGGCACTCAAGGCCCCCTGCCCCTTCCATGGGGGGCAAGCGAAGCATCTCCTCAAGGACTACGCTACCATGAAGGGCTACATCCATAGCACCCTCGACCAACAGGGCAAGGCCCAGAAGCCTACCCCGAAGGTTGGTGACCCAGCGGACGACGCATAAGAAGAAGACAATGAGTTCCCCGAGGCCGAGTGCTACCTCATAATCTTCGAGGGCTCCTAGGCATATGAGTCCTGCCAGCAGCGCCACTTCACCATGCAGGAGGTGAATGCTATTCACATCCTCGCCACCCTGACATGGCTCCAATGGTCCTAGACGGCCATCATCTTCGACCACGAAGATCACCCCGATCACGTCCCTCATCGGTTTGCTACCCACTCGTGGTTAGCCCAATCATGAGCACAGCGTGCCTCACCAAGGTGCTGATGGACAGGGGCAGCGGCCTCAACATACTCTACACCAGCACCCACAACAAGATGGGCATCCTCGGAGCAGCCTGTGCCCTAGTAAGGCGCCATTCTATGGGATCATGCTAGGAAAGGAAGCCATGCCACTCGGGCGCATCTGGCTCAATGTCACCTTTGGCCAGCCAGACAACTTCCGTAAGGAGCCACTCACCTTCGAGGTGGTCGACTTCCCTGGCGTCTACCACGCTCTCCTTGGTCGACCATGCTTCGCCAAGTTCATGGCCACCATCATCGCTGAGAAGACAGATCTAAAGAAGAAGAAGAGAAGGGGGCCAGAGGAAGGGATTGAGGACGTCGCTTCCCTTGGGGGCTCCCGCTTTATAGCCCAGTCGGTGTGCCATGAGCGGCTCTGGGTCCTCCGATTGGCCATCAGCGGCTAGAAGGGGCCCTGGGGAACTGGCTAGGCACCTCTTCAACCCCCGTAGCGTGCCTCCGGGCGGTTGCGTGATGACGACCATAGTAAAGGTGGAGTTAGGGAACTGCTGACAACGAGGCAAGTCCCTGCTCCACTTTCCACCACGTGCACCGCCCACTCCGCGCATGCCTCCTCATGGGACTTGGGGGGATTCAGCTCCCCCAAGCCCATCGGCTACCATCAATGGCCTGGATCTGCCCACACCAACTACAGCGGCTCCTCCTCCACCAGATCTACTCCACATGGCTCTTACGTCCCATCTCCTAGATGAGTGTTGGTATTTATTAACGTGTCACTTGTTTTAAGTAGTCACCCTATGTTGTTTACATTCCTTAGCATCTTTTACTAAGTTGTCATCTCTAGTGTTGGTGCCAGAAATGCTTGTTGGTACTACCTAGTAATACTACTAGGGTAGTTCTTTATTAATTTATGTGACTAGGAAGAATATATAGATATATATGAATGAAAGTAATCTACAAGCGCACAGATAATATACCATTGTAGCACTTTACCTGAGAGTATTCTAGGTATCGTTATTTATATTTTACCACAGGGAAGGTCTGGCATGGACATGTATTGATAACTTATACTATTGATGGAGAAGTAAACCATAACCAATATTCTACTCACAACAGAGGTAAGTCATAGGATAAATTATGCATATGATAAGTATGGATCGATGATAAATCACTCAGAGTACTCCTTTCTATGGCATCAGCATGGTTAAGTAGAATATTAGAGGAATAATTAGTACGTCATTCTTAGTTACAAGTCAAAGAATACATTGATTAGTGTAATTACACATAGTAGTCATGGATAAGGTCATCTTTATATCTACACATAAGGGATATTACTACGGAAGGTTAAGAATAGAGCTTGTTCTTCCTTCGTAATCGGACCCTACTTGCACCTATATTCGGGGAGTGGACTACAAAGGACTCAATAGGAGTGTCACATCTGTAATCTACCACATGACCCGGAATATAGGGTGTATCCGTAGGTAAACAACGTATAAGCACCATGCTTACACAATGTCGACCACTCACCCCGTGTACATCAGAGTGAGCGCTATACGAACTTATGCATAAACATAATGATGAACTTTACAACTAAGAACATGAATATTGTGAATACCAATGTTGTCATAACAATTATAGCAAACATTAAAAGTAATGAGAGATAGAAAAGAGAGGGGGTACAAAGATTATACCAAATCACGCTCTTGATAAGATCAGGAATCCAAGCGAAGCCTGCCTGCCTCCCTCTAGACCTAGCCTAACTAGCTATACCCTAGAATATGGTGGAGCTCTAAGGATGATTAAGGTTTCTATCTTCTTAAATGACTTATGCAATCCCTTAGGGAGGGGGGTAGGGGCTGGTATATATAGGCCGGAACGTCAATCTTGAGCCCTCGGATCAAACCGACTTGAATAAATGGCATAGATGCAATCTAGGAGGTAGTGGAGAACTGGCATAATAATGGGGGCTAACAGGTGGGCCCTAGATGCTGGCCGACCTACAGGTTGGGCCGATCGGCCCCTCCTCACGGCGCCTCACCCTCTGCTTCAGTGTGGAGTCGTCTCGAGTCTTCTGGAACCATTTGAGGTCGTTTTCGCTGTGGATAAGCGTGATTACATCTGACATGTAGATCCACCTTTACGATTTTCTTGATAAACTCTGCAAAAAATACAGATTCACCAAAACTCATGAAATTTGTTAATTTAAACCCTAGACCTTCGATGGTGATTATATTTATGTCCTTATGCATGTTATATTGACGGTTTATAATGGTTGTTAACTAGTGTCAACAAACTCCCCCAAGCTTAACCTTTGCTAGTCCCTTAGCAAAGCTAAACTCAGCAAAAAAGGGTCAGGAGTTTTGAAAACATCGAAGCAACTCCTTAAAAGTACGCCTGCGTTCAAACAAGAATTATCCTCTGGATTAGATTGAACCGATCTAACTTTCAAACTCACCCATATTACCTTCAACCATGGGGCTTATCAGCCTTCACTTGGGTCTTGAGCAATTGAAAGACAGAATGATCAAGTCAAGCACTGTATCTCAAGTTTTTTGCTCAACCATTATTCCAGAGTTTTTATAAGTTTTCAAAATAAAACTCAGAGCTTCCTTTGTATGACACACTCAAGTCTCTCAATATATGTGGTATTTGTGGACCCTCACCAAGGCAAAGGTGATGTTATGCCTTTCTTTTCCTATGACTAAGGCTTATCTAGAGCTCATAGGAGTGGAAATAGCATGAAAGAGCATACTTGCAATACATATATTGTAAAGTCAAACCTCGGATCCAAAGAGAGTTGAGTCATACAATCAAATCAAGATGTGTATGTGTGTGGATGTATATGGTGGATATATATGGTGGCTAACCTAATTCTACTATGCTCTTTGAAAACATATCTCTCTTTTGAAACTTGGAAACATTTGCAAGAGAACATGTGCTATCTTATTCATTTCTTTCTTTTTATAGGTGGGCATCTGAGTACCCATTGTTTTCAATATCTTAGACACTTGTCCATTTTTTCTCATCTCTTTTTTATTTTTCTCTTTTTTATGAATAACTTTTGCATAGCCTCATGTCTCTTTTCTGTAACAAAACTTTTGAGAGATAGCAACAAGAATTTGGAGCATTTATTTGGTAGATGGAAAACCTATCAAGCTTGTTTTTTATGTTCACTCCTAGTGTAGTAGTAAAATATTTTTGGGTGGATCTAGATAGAAGGCATGTTTTTGCGCCTACCCCTAGTGTAGGAGTAGTGCATATTTGGGTGTTGTGTACGTGATCTTAATTTTAAGAACAAGACAAACCTCTCATAAGGGTCATCAAAGCTTGACTAAACTCAATGCAAAACAAACAACATGTATGTGGAAGTTTTCCTAATCTAAATATCATGTATGGCTTTGGTAGGAATTTAAGCTTTGTCATACAGGAGCTCATCATGTAGGATTTTCATATTTTTCAAAAGATAATTCTCCAGAACTTTAGTATCACTTGGAACAAGATAAACAACAGCTCAGACCTTCTCATATCATATTCGTCAATTACCTAGACTTAGATCAAGCATACGCTACCCACGAGTTTCAAGTAATTCTTATATCAAAACAGTCGTATCTAAAACTTGAGAGAATTCAAGGCTGAAAACTAGGTACTTGAAAGGAATTACAACAGAGCAACTATTCATCATTTCCATTGTAAAAGATTATCTTCAGAGTCCATTTATTTAGCTCTTAAAAACATAAAACTAGACACACTTTTTTTGTTTTCATTTTTAAGATCACAACTTACTATTACATATATCTAGCATGAAGATAAATTTTTATTTTTGTTTTTAGTTATGCATCTTTTTATGACTTAGAAATAATAGAACAAAAGGGAAAGAAATACTTAGCTAGATACATGGGGATGCCTTTCCCCCAAGCTAGATGTTGGCACGATCGAATGTTGAAGTTGAGTGATCCTTCTCAGAGCAGATTTGCCAGTGATGCCCTTCTCTTCATCGATGAATGGAGTGAGATGAAGTCGAACGGGTGAACTTGCTCTTGATCATATCATCCTGCAAAATACCAACAAGAACACCAAACTCGCGGAACGGATTAGGATAAAAGGGGTTAGCGGTCTGCTATCCGGAGATTAGTTATTCTTGAAATTTGAAAGGTTTTTGATTTGGTAGAATTTTAGCGGCATGTCTTTCTAATATATTTTATATTTTTTATGATATGCACAAAATGAAATATAACTAAATGTATGCATGGTATATTTATATATATGTTTTTTATGCCACCACAGTGAATACTCCCTTGGGATTTTACACACCAAGAAAATTATTCACATGGGGCTTTAGTCTTTTATAATGTGATGATGCAATTTTTATTTTCTTTTACTAATGCAATGTTAATGTATAAGAGTAAATATGCTGAAAGTGAAAATAAATCATGTAATGCAAAAAATTAAATATGGATAACTACCAATGTTTCCTCCCGGTGAGGGTTCAGATTTTAAGTCCTCAAGACAGGACTTTACTAGAGAAGAGTCCTTTATTCTTCAGGTGTATCATCTGGTCTCGGAGATGGAGACCTCGATGGCTTCACCTCTTGTGATGTTGACACAGATGACGTCACCTTTTCTTTCCACACCTGTTGGTCTGTGGACTTGATTTTGATGGAGTGGGTTCATCTTTTACAACTTCTTCAGGTTCCTCCCATTCATTCTTGGGGAGTTGATTCCTTTTGCGTTAGGATGATCGACGTTTCATCCTAGAGATGGACTTCTTGGGCTGCTCATAAGTGGTGTAACTATTGAAATAATAGCGTACCTTTTTTCTTGGGAATTGGGAGTGGACTTGTCCAGATCCGACGTAGATAGGTGTATCTTCTTCTTCTTCACCCATGTCCTGAACCATGAAGTCGGTAGGGGCAAACTTATAGTGTATTCTTACCATGACACCTTTTGCTATTCCTTCAGGAAATCGGGTTGATTGGTCTGCCATCTGCAATTCCATATATGTAGGGAACAAAGGTTCGTTACCAAATAAATATTCATACATTACCTTGGACATTATATTGATACCCGACCCAATGTCGCAGAAGGTCTTATGGAAAATTCTTTGTCCAATGGTACACTCGATTGTTGGTACGCCTGGATCATCCTTCTTAGCAAGGAATGGTGAAGCGAGGAGGTGGTCATACTCTGATCGGAGTGTGTTGATCATGTTAACTAATTCTTCTTGTAGCTACTTGGCCTTGTTCTTCCTCCTTCTCCTGTTGTTCTTCTTCTTGGTCACTGTTGTCTCTTCGGGTAGGTACGACGTCTATGGATGTCTAGGAGATTACAGGATGTGGTTCTTGAAAGAAAACTTCTCCTTTTTATCCTTGATTGTGAAACAGATCTTGGCAATGTCCACATAGATGATGGCTTTTGCGGTGCTTAGGAAAGGGCGGCCCAAAATAATGGGTGCCCTTACATCTCCACCTGTTTCCCAAAACACAAAGTCTATGGGAACATATGATTGTTGTTGACAGTCGTTAATATGCTTTATAAACCATCAACGTAACTTGTATAAATGCATAAAAAGGATCGCCAACATAGGTTTAGGGGTTTAAACTGACAAATTCTATGAGTTTTGGTGAATCTGTGTTTTTAGCCGCCAAGGAGGACTTATTTGTCAAAAGAAATCATGGAATTTCACTACGTAAACAGCGTGGGAAGATTCTAGAAGACTCTAGGAGACTCTCCATCAAATATGACCATGAGAGGATGACACAGGGGCCTGGCCAGCCCCACCTGTAGGCCAGTCATCCTGTGGGTCCTACCAGTCAACCCCTCCTTCGTATGTCGGTTTTCCACCGCCTCCTAGATTGCATCTACGCCATTCTTTCAAGTCAGTTTGATCCAAGGGTCCAGAATTGATGCTCCAGCCTATTGTAACACCCAAAAATTTCAACTACAAATTAGTAATTAATTTTGGGCATTTATTTAATTTTCTATGTATTTTTAACCTAGGCTAAATAAGAAATTTTTGGTTAAATAAAATTAATTACAAGGTTTAGAAACATGTTTGTTGCATTCATGCCGAAGCATACTGTTTTTGGTTGAGTGTAGGGCTAGAATGGTTGAAGTTGAATTCAAATTTCATTTGAATTTGGATTGGATTTGAAAATTAGAAATAGAAAAGGATTTTTATTGGAAAAACTTCTTCCTTTTTAGCCCAGCCCTAGGAACTGGCCTGGCCCTTTTCTTTCTCCCCTTCCAAGCCTAGCCTGCTCGGCGACCCAGCTTGCGTCGTCTCTCCCTTCCCTTTTTCCTCCCACAGGGCCTGCTCCGCATCGGCCCGCTCCACGCCCCTTCCTCCACACCGCTTGCGCGCGCCTACTGCTCACCCGTGTAGCCTAGCTCGGCGCTACGGCCTACTTTGTCCTGCCCTGTAGTGCCCACGCCCACACACGTCTGCTCTCCCTTCCTCTCGCTACGACTAGGGACCCGCACGTTAGTGCCCACGCCCCTTTCCTTTCTTCCTCGTGCTCCTTTCCTTCTTCGCTGCCCGGCGATGGTGCTGCCAAGCATGGCAAGTCACTGTCGTCACGCAAGCAGGGAAAGCGACCAATTCTGCCCGAGAACCATGCTCCTTTCCTTCTACCACAGTGCTACTCGCCTACAAAACCCGAGCCGGGCCCCTCCCTCTCCCCTTTCCTCTGTTCACGCTCAAGCTAACTCACCGTCGCCGACAATCCACCGCTCCCGCACCTCAATCACCATCACCGATGCCTCTCGGAGCTCCGCTACGACCCACCGGTGCCGTAGGTGTCCCCAATTTCTCATTTTGGTCATGGATTCACCCTCACCCATGCCCCTTTCTCTCTCTCTAGTCACCGCCGTCGTCGACCCAGCCTTTAGAGCCCCTCCTAGACGCCGCGGCCGTCGCTGTTGAACTCGCGGTGAGCTTCTCCACTTACCTGTGCCCTCCGTTAGTCAAATAGCGCACCGGAACATCGTATCGGCGAGCACCAGATGCCGTCGGCTATGGTGCCACCACGGGACATCGATTCGGTGCGTTCCCCGCCCTCGGTTTGTACCTTATAGAATTTTCGAGAGCATGTACGTCATCCCCGTGGGTTGGGTTTGATCAGGATAGCTCAGAACGCCATACCGTTGTTCGCCGCTGTGCTTGCCTCACCACCGGCCATGGCAGGCTCACCGGAGCCGCTGTGCAACCAATGGTAGATCACTCGATCACACTAACGCCGTCGAATCTATTTTGAACGGCTAGGATTAGAACATAACGGTTCAGTGTGTAACCAGTTCACCATGGCTATGGACTCGGTCCACCGCGCCGCATAAACGCGCACCCACACACACGTGGTGCACCACACCAACCAGATTAGGCCACGTGTTAGCCCAATCAGCAGTCGGGGTCAACGCGCGGTCATGTCACACCTATTTTGCAAAACAGTCCCTCGGTTTCTAGAAAAACGACCCGCAGTCCCGTCCTGTTCAAAATAAATACATTTTAGTCCTATTTTTATTCACTTTAGACCCTGTAGTTTCCAGAAATAGTGCACGTAGTCCAGAATCCGTGTAAATTCAGATTTTGATTGTTTTAATTCATAAATGAGTTTGAGTTATTTATAGAAATGCCATTGAACCTTATTTCATGCATAACTTTTGTGTTTTAAGTCTGATTTGAGTGATTCTTTTGCTCATGTGTTCATAGCAGTACGCAGAATCGATTTATAAGCTTTTCAATCTATGTTTTTACTGTTTGGTATATTGTTCTAATAGAAGTCTATTTCTATGCATGTAATGATTGGATTGATGCTTGATTGGTGAATTGGAAAACATTTAGAGGGTGAGCAGTTCATGGTAACTGAAGACCAGCAATAGGATCAATAGTACCCAAAGGATAACTTTGAAGAAGGCAAGTGTACCAAAGGCCCCTTATACCTATAAACTATTACAATTCATATTCATGCATGTGTCTAAATTGAAATAGCCTTAAGGACTTTACCTAGATTATTACTTGTACCACATATCCTTGTTACCTAGGGTTTGGGTATGCATTTTGGATAGATGCTGCAGTGCTTAACATAAAATAACTATTAAACATGACTAAAGGCATTATGCAAGGTGATAAAATGGAGCTTTTTAGCAAAAATTAGGGGGCTAGAGTACGGGGGTGGTAGAGGGGCCCATGTTTGAGGAGCCCATTGAGATAGAGGAATCTGAGGAGGAGCCTATGGAAGAAAATGGATAGGGTGGTCAGGAGGGAGCTGGTGATCCTGATGATGGAGATGATTCTGATGGTTCTGATTCTGATGGTGGTGATGATGGAGATGGTGGTGATGGTGGATATGGTAATGGAGATGATGGTGGTGACGGTGATGGAGATGGAGGAAATGATGGAAATGGGGGTGATGATGATCATGATGCACTACTGGCTCAAGGGTGGACTGCGGAGATCCACTATGATTTGGAGGGCGATGCCTACTACCACCCCAAGCTTCTCTCACTCGTACGTCGCTACCACACCAGATGCACTGTTCAGTATAGGACGGAGCATTGGACCCACTCCGACTACACCGGCTTCTGGGAGACAGAAGTGTACATCCGTGAAGGGACTTGGGTGCACTACATCCACTGCGCCATCACTGCATGGCTCACATGTGTAGCCGCCATCAGGGATGCTGCTCGACAGGCATTGGTGGTCAACCACGACCGCCACTTCGACGACATCACCTAGGAGGAGGGTTGTTATCTTCCCCGCCGTCGGAGCGGCCAGTCTACTTGCAACATCACTGAACCTGAGGCTTAGGCCTACCCTATTGTGCTTGGCTCAGACCAACACTAATTTGGACCAGGCCTTGGATGAGTTAGGTGTCATGGGGAAAGCCTACATGCAGCTCGCCCATGAGAATGCTACACTAAAGCAACATCAAGGAGGTCTTGATGTGGAAGCACCAGATGTTCCTGCTCAGTCGCCCTGAGGAACAGAGGAGAATTTGGAGACCCCAACACCAGCACCAACATCTACCCATAGGAGGAAGTCTTAAAAATATGTAATAAACATGCGTAGATACACAGAGAGTGTTTAGTTTCTTTTCTTTTAATGGTTGAACAATTAATACTTGTGTGGTTGGATGATTGTCATAATGAACAATGTTTGATTTAGATTTTTGGCATGATTGTGATGACTTGTGGGCATGTCCACAGTCATTTAGTTTAATGATAAGGTTTAAGGATAATATGAATAAATAGTTGGGTTTCTTTTTATCTTGCTGTCCATTCTGTATCATTCTGAGCAGTCCATCTTCATCAGTTCATATCTCATGTTCTAGATGTCCAATGATCATGAAAATTTTATGGAGATAACTAGACTTTTGCATCTTTCTTTTGGATCTAGAATCACCTCAATACCTATTATAAATTGTGAGATACAGCTGTTGTAAGTTGAGGTTTCTGTGCTGTTAGAATTCTGGAACATTACTGCTTGTTGTCTGTTTTTGACTAAGTAAACGTCAGAATCTAAAAACGTGTTATAAATGAAAGTTGTAGAGAATTTCATAAACTTTTCAGAAAGCTAAAATTCGCAATAATATGATAAAAAATAGTGAGATATGATCATTTTACTGCACTGCTGTTTGTCCAACTCGCCAGAAAAGTTCAGAACAATTATGTTCTTGCATACCCTACATATATTTCTTGTCTTGATCTTGTGATACCTACTCTTATTAGACCCTTATCTTCTAAAGATTATATATTGTGGACATATGAGACTTATATGATGTATCTACAGATGTTGAACATCAGGAGGAACAACCACGAAGGTGAGGACCTGCCACCACCACCTCCTGTCACTATAGAGTAGCTGATGATGATGCAAACCCAGTTGCTTCAGTAGATGGTTTAGAACATGCAGAACATGGGTCATGGGAATGGGAATGCACCCCCTCAAGTCAGAGATAAGAGGGGAGAGTTTCTAAACGGACATCCACCTGTCTTCAAGCACTCCACTGACCCACTCCAGGCTGATGACTGGCTACGTGCTATTGAGAGGCAACTAGAGATTGCCCAGTGTGATGACAAGGAGAAGGTTTTGTGTGCTTCTGGACAGCTGCAAGGGGCTACACTGGATTGGTGGGACTCATTCCACTTTGGTCGTACTGAAGCTAACCCCATCACTTGGCCAGAGTTTAGTAGTGCTTTCCGCTCTCATCATGTGCCTGCTGGATTAATGAAGCTGAAGAAGAAAGAGTTCTTGGCTCTCAAGCAGGGGAGCATGACTATTGCTGAATATCATGACAAGTTCATACAATTGTCATGGTATGCACCCACTAAGGTGGATGAGGATGAGAAGAGACAGGAGCTATTCATTTAAGGTTTGAATGATGGTCTCTAGTACCAACTGTTGTCTCATACTTTTGCTAGTTTTCAACAGCTGGTGGACAAGGCAATGGTTATTGAGAACAAGCATCGCCAAATAGAGGACAAGAAGAGGAAGTTCTAGGGACAACAATCTAGGAGCAACTCTCGCTTTCGTGCCAATCCTCAACAGACTCAACCATAGCAACGCTATCAAGGTCAGTCCAGTCTAGTCAACCGCAACCATCAACCACAGCATGCACATCAGTAGCAGTATAAGGCACCAGTCCAGTGCCAGTAGCAATCCAACAACGTCCCTATGAGGAATAATGTCCCCAATGCTCCACAGAAGAATGGCGACTAGCGAAGGGTTACGTAGTGAAACCCTACAACACTCCCTAAGTAGAGGTGTTGTGGGCTTTTCAAACCCCAGCATTGGGAATCATGGCTCAGTGGGTAAAGATGTACAATTTCTATAGAAATATTTTACCTGTTATAATAGCTATGCTCATGGATACGAGCGGTCTGGATCCTTCATGATTATGGTTACTGTGGATGGTTGGGAAATGATATAAATTTGATTATATATTATTATCACTTGGGATTTGGGATTGTTCACTAAAGTAGTGATTCAGGATGCTAAAACTTGATCAACTAAAATTGCGAACTACAGTCAAACCGTGTCAAGCCTCTAAGCCTCATAAACCCCTTTGATATACTTGCTAAGCATGGTGAGCTTACACTTGCTTTACATTCAATGAAAATCCCGGATGGGTAACAGATAATGGGTATGAAGAGTTTTTGGAGAATGTCTAGGACTACTAGGATGATGTTCAACAGTTGGAGTCCCTATGGTAGAGTGGGTCTAGATATTCCGCTGTGTGTGTAATAATGTTGCCAATGAGTAAAACTATGTATTAACATTATGATGAGATATGCGATGTAATAAGTACTTTACTTTGATATTATTGCAATTTATGATATATGTGTGTGTTTGGACATCCTGGGCGCATATATATGAGTACTTGATTTTGCTATGCAAAATTGGGTTCGACACCTATATATACCAGCCCTTGCCCCCCTCCCTAAAGCCATCCTAAAACCCTAATTCATATTCTCCTCGTCAGGATCAGAGCAAGCTATCAAGAGAAGATTAGTCCTCTTTAGGATCTAGTCTTGTAAATATTTGTGAGATAGAGAGTGAGGGAAGAGTTTGGAGGAGGTGCCGACCTATCGGTGTTCTATCTACGGCTTGTACCTTGGTGGATCCAAGTTCTATCTGAGCTTGCCTCTGAGATTTCTCTGGTAATCAACTTCTGATCCAAGTAAGCATCTTGTTTATATTGTTTATTAGGTTTGTGACTCTTTTGAGTGCTTTATTCTCTTCCTAGGGTGAGTAAAGTATTAATTATAAGTGTAAGCGTGGTGCTTAGACTTAGGAAAATCGTAGATGCATCCTACATTCCGGATCGGTGGTAGCTTATGAGGATGACTCTTATAACCTCGTTGAATCCTCTGTAGTCCACCTCCCATTTGTAAAGGCACATAGGATGCGGTTGCGAAGGAAAGCATCCTCTTCTGGTGTCTTTCCCTAGTAATGTCCCTAGTTGAATAGTAGAAACATAGCTTACCCAAGTTAGAATTAGAGAACCTTGGTTTTCCTCTCTACGCTCCTATTTAACCTAATCTTGTTGCTACCCTTAGTTAAGTTAGACCGTAGTTAGTCTCACACGTTTCCCTATGGATATGATACTTGGAATACTTTCGAGTGAAAGCTACAGCAGTATCCGTGTGCTTGCGGTTTTATCTGTGTGCATTAAATATACCAATAATTGTCCCACTCAAACAATGGCATCTTCTAGAACTACTTGGGGTAGCAGAGTGACTACTTACTCCTCGAGGGTGACTCTTGCGACGAAGCTGGCGATGTCCGAGCGCCAAGGAGCGATGAGTCCCCGACACCGCTGGCAATGACCGAGCACTAAGGAGTTCCCGGCGTCACTAGCGATGATCGAGCACCAAGGAGCGAGGAGTCCCCGACATCGCTAGTGATGTCCGAGCATCGAGGAGTCCTCGGCGTCATTGGCGATGTCCGAGCATCGAGGAGTGAGGAGTCCCTGGCGTCGCTGGTGATGACCGAGCACCGAGGAGTCTCCGGCGTAGGCGGCGATGTCCGAGCACCGAGGAGTCCCCGGCGAAGCTAGCGATGTCCGAGCGCCGAGGAGCGAGGAGTCCTCGGCGCCGCTGGCGATGACCGAGCACTAAGGAGTCCCCGGCATAGGCGGTGATGTTCGAGCACCGAGGAGTCACAGGCGAAGCTGGCGAGGTCTGAGGACTGAGGAGTCCCCGGCGTAGCTGGCGAGGTCCGAGGACTGAAGAGTCCCCAACGTAGCTGGCGACGTACATGCATTGAAGTGTGCCCACTTACTCCTCGAGCACGAAGAAACCGAGCGCTGAGGAGTCCTCGGCGTAGCTGATGATGAAGCACGAGCGACGAACAGTCTGCTCAACTAGTCAGCGGCGAAGTGAGCATTGAGTAGAAGCGACCGGCGAATAGTCCAATCAACTGGTCGGCGACGGAGTCCATGAACTGAGCGGTCTGACCAGTTGATCGGTGGAGAAGCTCGAGCACTAGGTGATCCGATCACTTGGATGATGATCCTACAATACAAACATGTAGAATGGGTAGTACATGATGTAAAGATATATGAACTCTGGAGAAAAAATAGCGTATGTAGCTTGGCGATCAGTTGAAGTGAAGATGTATTTAATATAAACCGCCCGAACATTTAGTGTGTAGCTGAGTCTCTAGCCCTAGCTAGTCTGTTAACCATAACACGGAGCGCAGAGCCTATGCACATATAGGAGGAACAAGCATCACTAAGGAGCCGCTGCCGACCACCCATAACGCAGAGGGCAGACGCTCATGCACGTGTAGGGAGGAGCCGGAGATAGGGCCGTCTCTAGACGCGTCCGAGCATCAACATGACTGTTCGAGGGTTCGAAAAATCATTTGGAGAGCAAACATGGAGAAAATAGTTCAGAAAAACATTGCGGCGATATATGAAGACTGGAGAATATTTAGAAAAAAATATTAAAGCATGACTTAGCTTTAGACAGAAAGTCTGGTCGGCGGCGTATGGCGTTATCTGGTCAGCGTTGACAGTGAACACCTGACGGGCGATGAGTTGTTGGTGAAGGCGACCTCAGAGGTGGTTTTCGAGATCAGATCTGCTGTCGCGGGGGCTGGTGTAGTAGCGATGAATCGTCGTCGTGGACCGGCATGGATCTCCACGAGATTGATGATGAGAACGCGCTGTTGATTTGAGGTCCATCTGACTCGCCATGGATCAAGCGCACACCCCTACCTAGCGCGCCAACTGTCGACAAAAGATGCTCGGCAGTCCATCAAGGGGTATCACATGATGGTAGATTTGCCGTATAGGTGAGCGAGATTAGGAGCGAGATGGTAATACAAGCACTAAGACACAAGATTTAGACAGGTTCGGCCGTCAGTATGACGTAATACCTACATCCTGTGTTCTAATGTATTGCATTGAGATGTATAGATCGTTATGTAGATGTATGTATCTTGTCCGCTAGGGGACCCTTGCCTCTCCTTATATACTCTAGAGGGGCAGGGTTACAAGGAAAGTAGCCTATTTGGTACTATACAATATCTTGCGGTGCACGCCGAGCAGCGCCGTGCACGCCTTGATCTTGTGGGCTGGGCCACCTCTGATGGTGCGGCCCATGTCTTGTCTTGTGGATACCGGATGCCATACCCCCACAATGACTGATCTGCAAGCGGCAAACACATATTTGTGTATAACAAAGTATCTCCGTTAATTTTATCATAGATTACCTTAGGCATGATGTTGATACTTGATCCAAAGTCACAAATAGCTTCTTGGAAAATGTGTTGTCCAATGGCGATGGGGATGATAGGTCTTCCTAGATCACTCTTCTTTTGTGGCAAGATAAAATCTATCCACCTCCACGATAACGGTTGTATACAGTAGTATGCTGCATTGTGAATATCGACAAGATTTGTAGTTTCTAGATCTTCCAGTTGCCCTGGAATCTTACCTTTGTCAGATGAAGGAACTGCAGCTGCCAGCTGAGCTATTTGTGATTCTACTATTTTATTAAAGTTGTGCTGGTTCTTAATGGTAGAAGCAAAGCTATCCATTCTATTATTTATGTTCTCTAGAATTTTATCATTGGTAGCTACCTTTCTAGATAATCCCTCCATAAGTTTGGATTGACCAGCAATTAATTCTCTCAAGGGTGGTTGATTAAAATTATTAAAATTATTACCTTGATAGTTAATTTGGTAATTACCTTGGTAGTTTGGCCTCTGTTGCTGATTCCATCCTGGATTCTATTGAGGATGAAAGTGGTTGTTGTTGACAAAGTTCACATCCTTGTGAATTTTAGGGCAGTTGCTCCCTAAATGCCTAGTGTTTCCACACTCTTCACATGTCATGCGGGAATTATGAATGTGCATGACTTCTTGCTTCTTATTAGCTCGGTCTTCAAGCTTCTTCATCAGCAGGTCCATCTTGGCAGACAATATGTCTACCTCCTTAAGTTGATACATACCTCCACCTCTCTTATGGGTCTAAGTACGTTCTTCATTCCAACTTTAGTTGGAGGCCATCTTCTCTACGAGAGTTGTTGCAGCTGGGATAGTGAGTGATAGGAAGACACCTCCAGTAGCAGCATCCATAGTCTCACTGGTACTGTTGATCAACCCATGGTAGAAAGTCTGTATGAGTAGCCAATTCTCCATCCCATGATGAGGACATTCCGCAATGTAAGCTTGAAAGCATTCCCATGCCTCAGGGACAGATTCATCATGTTGTTGCTGAAAGCTTGAGATTCTCCCACGTAGAGCATTGGTCTTGCCTGTGGGAAAGAACTTTGCTAGAAAGACAGTGGAGCAGTTATCCCATATAGTATTTCTATCTTTGTTGGTGTAGAACTATTGCTTTGTCTTCCCTAATAGTGAGAATGGGAAGAGGTGAAGTAGTATGGCATCTTGGGTTACTCCTTTGATGGTGAAAGTGCTATAGATCTCTAGGAAGTGTTGGAGATGTGCACTCGCATCATCATGTGCCTTTCCACAAAATTGGCTTGCTTGCACCATGTTGAGGAGGGCTGGCTTGAGCTTGAATCCATCATCTCCAACATTAACTATTGGTCCGGTTTGGATGTTTGCTATAGTTGGAGCAGAGAATTCACAGAGACTCTTGTTAGCCATGGCTTCAAATTCTGGTGTTAAGCTTCGCCTTATATAGTTGTCTTGCGACTCTAAAGCTAAAACTTTCTTGAGCTTAGCTCTAGTTCTCTTGAGTAATGCTTCTGGATCATCAACGTAGTTTGTCAGAAGGTCAAAATCGGTCATACATTACCCTGCATAAGATACAAAAGTAGACAAAACAAGGGTAAGCCTATTTGAGCAGAGGTCAATGGTTATCTCTATCACATAAATAAGTATAAGTTTATCAATACTTCCTTTGCCTAGCTACCTTATCCGACAACGGTGCAAAAAATGCTTGTTGGTATTTATTAACGTGCCACTTTACACAATGTCGACCACTCACCCCGTGTACATCAGAGCGAGCGCAATACGAACTTATTCATAAACATAATGATAAACTAGCTATACTGAGTATATAATCAAAGTAGACGATGAACATTATAACAAAGAACATGAATATTGTGAATACCAATGTTGTCATAACAATTGGAGCAAACATATAAAAGTAATGAGAGATACAAAAGAGAGGGGGTACAAAGATTATACCAAACCATGCTCTTGACAAGATCAGGAATCCAAACGAATCATGCTTGCCTCCCTCTAGACCTAGCCTAACCAGCTATGCCCTAGAATATGGTGAAGCTCTAAGGATGATTAGGGTTTCTGTCTTCTCAAATGACTTATGCAAACCCTTAGGGAGGGGGGTAGGGGCTGGTATATATAGGCCGGAGCATCAATCCTGAGCCCTCGGATCAAACCGACTTGAATAAACGGCGTAGATGCAATCTAGAAAGTAGTGGAGAACCACCATAACAACGGGGGTCTGACAGGTGGGCCCCAAGGGTCGGCTTGCCCTTTGCTTTGGTGTGGAGTCCTCCTGAGTCTTCTAGAACCTTCTAGGGTCATGTTTGCTATGGATAAGCATGATTATATCTGACATGTAGGTCCACCTTGACAGTTTTCTAGATAAACCCTACAGAAAATACAAATTCATCAAAACTCATGCAATTTGTTAGTTTAAACGCCTAGACCTTCGTTGGTGATTATATTTATGCCCTTATGCATGTTATATTGTTGGTTTATATTGGTTGTTAACTATCATCAACAATCAGATGGGATGGCACGGGGGTGCACGACATAACTCCTCCACCAGGCACGACAGCCCAGACGCCATCAATCGCCTGCGCAAGGCATCAGTGAATGGGACGTGCCTAGAAGCCACCCCTTCCACTAGCAAGGAGGCCCCACAGTGGCCTCAGGGGTTGCACCAGCTCCCTAGATGGAGCAGCCCGACCCCCCGATCAATGGGCGCTCGGGTGCCGCGTCCCCCAAAAACCAACCAGCTCTCTAGAGTTGGGTCGGGAGCCGTTGAGCAGTGGGCCCAACAAGGGCCCTTGTCCAAAGCTCAGCATGCTCCCTGCTCCCCGATCTATGACCGCAGAAGGTCAGCCCTAGAAGGCCGGTTTGAGAGGATCGAGGCCTGCTACCGCAGCACTTAGAAGGGCATGGCGCTTCAGATGATCAGATGGCCCCGAGCCAGAGCCTAGCGCTCTTGATCACCTGGCCCATGGCTGGCTCTGATAAAAAAGGAGGGTGCCCCAAGGCCTGAAGTCGACAGCTCCTAGATGAGTTCAGCAAGCAAGTTGAAGACTCATGCGACATAAACTCACGAAGGGATCAACACCATCTCTGCTCAGCCCCGATAGTCAACCAACACCCATCACGATGAAGAGGAAGGCCCCAAGCAGGGCGTAGCACTCTTGTTAGCAGAAGTTGTCCCCGCCAAGGAGGGTTCGATCAACACAAGGGTGAATTCAACCCTTTGTCGCCATCACGCTAGGTGAGGCCACGAAGGGCATGGGGGCTCCTGATGAGATCCTAACATATGGGTAGGTTAAGCCTCGGGTCTAATGGTTCCTGACCGAATAAGACCCCTCGACTGACCCCTTTAGGATCGCTCGGGGGCTATGCTCATTGGGCACGCTCGCGCGCACCATCTGACAAAGAGACCAAGCCAAGCCTGACTTGGCCATGACCACCGCTTGGGGCTCGGGCGCTCCCCCGAGCCCTAGGCACCCGATCTATGACGCATCTAGGACCGGCCCTTGGCTCCTGCCTAGCTAATGACGCCAGCCAAGGCCCGGGCACAAAAAGACAACCTCCAAGCTTTCGATGCTTAGGGGCTCCCTGGTGCCGCTCCCTAGGCATAGCCCTGCCAACTGCTTCCCTGATAGGGTCACATCCGGGGCATGACACAAGAAGACAAAGCTTTCCCTCGATCTGCTGGGAGCTTGTGGGGGTATGGCCCTCGGTATCCTCAAGACAAGACATGGGCCGCACCATCAGAGGTGGCCCGACCCACAAGATCAAGGCATGCACGGCACTGCTCGGTGTGCACTGCAAGACATTGTATAGTACCAAATAGGATACTTTACTTGTAACCCTGTCCCTCTAGACTATATAAGGAGAGGCAGGGGTCCCCTAGCGGACATGATCCATCAAGATCTATCTACTACATCTCAATACAATACACCAAAGACATGGGACGTAGGGTATTACATCGATCAGACGGCCCAAACCTGTCTAAATCGCTGTCTCTGCGCCTTGTGTCACCATCTGGTTCCTAATTACGCGCACCCCTACCAACAAATCTACCATCGCGGGATACCCCTCGGTGGACTGCCGATGATATTCTGTCGATAGTTGGTGCGCCAGGTAGGGGTGTGCGCTTGATCCATGGCGAGCTAGATGGACCTCAAATCAACAGCGCATTCTCATCGTCAATCTCGTGGAGATCCATGTCAGTCCCTGACGACGATTCATCGCTGGCTACACCAGCCCCCGCGACTACAGATCCAATCTTGGAACCACCTCCGAGGTCATCTTCACCAACAACTCACCGCCCGCCAGGTGCTCGCCGTCAACACCAACCAGATAACACCATACGTCACCGACCAGACGCTCTGTCCAAAGCTAAGTCACACTTTAATATCTTTCTAAATATTCTCCAATCTCTGTATATCGCCATAATGTTTTTCCAAACTATTTTCTCCATATTTGCTCTCTAAATGATTTTCCGAACCCTCGAACAGTCCTGTTGATGCTCGGATGCCTCTAGAGACGGCCCTGTCTCTAGCTCATCCCTACATGTGCACGAGCGTCTGCCCTCTGTGTTATGGGTGGTCGGCAGCGGCTCCTTAGCGATGCTTGTTCCTCCTACATGTGCACGGGCTCCGCGCTCAACGTTATGGACTATGGGCTAGCTAGGGATAGAGACTCAGCTACACACTAACTGGTTGGGCGATTTATATATTTTGACTCAGCTATACATCTTCGCTCCAACTGATCATCGAGCTACATACGCTATTTTTTTCTCCGAAGTTCATATATTTTGACATCATGTACTACCTGTTCTACATGTTTGTATTGCAGGATCGTCATCTAGGTGATCGGATCACCTGGTGCTCAGACTTTTCCACCGATCAACTGGTCAGACCGCTTGGTTCATGGACTCCATCACCGACCAGTTGATTGGACTATCCGCCGGTCGCTTCTACTCAATGCTCACTTCGCCACCGACCAGTTGACCAGACTGTTCGCCGCTCGTGCTTCATCGCCAGCTACGCCGGTTACTCCTTAGCGCTTGGATTCTTCGTGATCGAGGACTAAGTGGGCACACTTCACCGCACAAACATCGCCAGCTATGCCAGGGACTCCTCGATGCTCGGACCTCGCCAGCTTCGCCTAGGACTCCTTGGTGCTCGAACATCGCCGCCTATGTCGGGGACTCCTCGCTCCTCGATGCTCGAACATCGCCAACGACACCAGGGACTCCTCGCTCCTCGGTGCTCGGACATCACCAGTGACGCCGAGGACTCCTCGCTCCTCGGTGCTCGGACATCGCCAGCGACACCGGGGACTCCTCGCTCCTCGGTGCTCGATCATCGCCAGCGACACCGGGGACTCCTCGCTCCTTGGTGCTCGGACATCGCTGGCGATGCCGGGGACTCCTCGCTCCTCAGTGCTCGGTCATCGCTAGCAACGCTGGGGACTCCTCGCTCCTCAGTGCTCGATCATCACCAGCGACGTCGGGGACTCCTCGCTCATCGATGCACAATCGTCGCTAGCAGTGCCAGGGACTCCTCGGTGCTCGGTTGTCACCAACGACGCCGGGGACTCCTCGCTCCTCGGTGCTCGGTCATCGCCAGCGACGTCGGGGACTCCTTGCTCCTCGGTGCTCGAACATCGCCCGTGACACTGGGGACTCCTCGCTCCTTGGTGCTCGGTCATCGCTGCCTACACCGAGGACTCCTCACTCCTCGATGCTCGGACATCGCCAGCGACGCCAGGGACTCCTCGCTCCACAGTGCTCGGTCATCGCCGCCTACGCCAGGGACTCCTCACTCCTTGGTGCTCGGTCATCGCCAGTGATGCCGGGAACTCCTGCTCCTTGATGCTTGGTCATCACCAGCGACGTCGGGGACTCCTCGCTCCTCGGTGCTCAGACATCGCCAGCTTTGCCGGGAACTCCTCGGTGCTTGGACATCGCCGCCTATGCCGGGGACTCCTCGGTGCTCGGTCATCGCTAGCGACGCCGGGGACTCCTCGCTCCTTAGTGCTTGGTCATCGCCAGCGACGCCAGGGACTCCTCGCTCCTCGGTGCTCGGTGCTCGGTCATCGCCAGCGACGCCGGGGACTCCTCGCTCCTTGGTGCTCGGTCATCGCCAGCGTCGTCGGGGACTCCTCACTCCTCGGTGCTCAGACATCGCCAGCGATGTTGGGGACTCCTCGGTGCTCGATCATCACCGCCTACACTGGAAACTCCTCACTCCTCGGTGCTCGGACATCGCCAGCGACGCCGGGGACTCCTTGCTCCTCGGTGCTCGGTCATTAACGCCTATGTTGGGGACTCCTCACTCCTCGATGCTTGGACATCGCCAGCAATGCCGAGGACTCCTCGCTCCTCGATGCTCGGTCATCACCAGCGACGCTGGGAACTCCTCACTCCTCGGTGCTTGGTCATCACCAGTGACACCGGGGACTCCTCGGTGCTCCCTTGGTGGTCGGATCCTGCTATGTCTCATCAGTGTGCTATCAAGCTGCTCTATGCTATTCAGATCAGGGTGCTGATCTTGGGCAGCACATCTAGGATCTTGATACGCGCATGTCAGACGACGTCAGCAAGCTTTTAGACTTCTTTTTCTTTGACCCTGCTACAAGATTCATTCTTCATCTTCTAGCAGGCTCGGGGACTATGTGGGCACACTTCACCTTACGGTGAATGTGCTTGTTCTCATCTCGAGGCTACGCCCGGGGACTAGCTGCCTACTCGGCTGGTCTTCTACTTTCTAACCCTGGCACCACATGACTATGTCACCTACTGTCAGGCTCGAGGACTAGTTGTGGGGGTATGGCCCCCGGTATCCTCAAGACAAGACATGGGCCGCACCATCAGAGGTGGCCCGGCCCACAAGATCAAGGCATGCACGGTGCTGCTCGGCGTGCACCGCAAGACATTGTATAGTACCAAATAGGATACTTTACTTGTAACCCTATCCCTCTAGACTATATAAGGAGAGGCAGGGGTCCCCTAGCGAACATGATCCATCAAGATCTATCTACTACATCTCAATACAATACACCAAAGACACGGGACGTAGGGTATTACATCGATCAGACGGCCCGAACCTGTCTAAATCGCTGTCTCTGCGCCTTGTGTCACCATTCGGTTCCTGATTACACACACCCCCACCGACAAATCTACCATCATGGGATACCCCTCGGTGGACTGCCGATGATATTCTATCGACAGAGCTCGAGGGCTTTGGGCCCGCACGTCAGCCCCTGGAGCCGACCTCTTTCACCACCAAGATGACTTCAATAGGTCCACCCAGAGGAGGCCGATACAATCCGACACAGCCTGGCATGTAGAGTGTCAGAACAGAGCAGCTGGACGACGCCTAAGGCTTCTTCGGCACCAAGACACCGCCATGGTCCATGGTGCACTGCTGCAAGACCCTCCAAGACTCCAGCGCACGTAGACCATAGACTAGTTCCCCCAAACCACCATGTACCTGACCTATCTCGTTATATAAGGGATAAGGTTGGACCAAGGAGGGAGGAGGATCCCAGATCAATCACCAGACACTCCATTCCATTCCATCCACCTCCGCTCCGCATAGGGAGCAAGGCAACCTAGAGAGGGGCACTGAGAGCTCCTCTGCATCCCGTCATCTTCCTCCTCTCCGATGAGGGGGAAGGCTCCACCGGTGGTGAGGCAACCTTAGGATTAGCACTGAGCTGACCCCTACCAAATCTCTCTCTACACTCTATTATAACCCTCCGATTTTTGGTGCTCTTGAGTACAAGGATCATCAGCTGCTGGACGTAGGGACTGAATTGGCCCAAACCATGATAAATCATTGCGTCTTCTCTGCGTGATTCTTGTGTTCCTGAGTCCACCCGAGCCACCGAAGACCCGTACTCTGACACCGACTCGAACAGCTATGCTTGCCGCTGTTTTGACCCCGTAACACTAGGATTTTAGGCTTTACACACACAAAAGCCAGGATTTTAGGCTAGAGTGATCCATTACAACATAGTTTTTTTAACCACCGCAAATGTAGCATCAATAGGCATGTATATAAATTATATGTTGCTGCTTAGACCCTTCAAACAATTCGACCTTCTTTTTTATGCATATTTCTGAAAAGGAGATGTAATATATCTCCACTCCTCTTTAATTATATTCAACTAATCTCTCTTTAACTATATTCAACAAATCTACAAGAGAGTGGTACAAGGCTTTAATTTACCATTCCAACTATGCACTAAAATCTTCCAACTAAAGTTAAATAGAGTAGAATCTAAAAAGATGCCTCTAATTTAAGCTTAACATTTCAGGGGAGAGATCACGAAATAAGGAAAACCCAAATATAGATGGAACTGGTCACAGATCGATACATACCCTATTCCTACAACATTTATGGTGCTACAGTGCTGCTAGCCTCAACTGTCGCCGTGATGATGAAGACGAAGGGCGACATGGACTTTGTGAACTTAGTTCATTGTGACTTGTGCAGTCAAACGGGTGGCCAGGTAGATGAACAGATGCATACATCACCTATCTAGTGAGTCTTGAAGTTGCATCTGCTAAATTTACTATTGGGTAGTAGTTTTTGGGCCAAAATTTTGAGGTGGTCCACATAACACATGGACCCCTATCTAGCTTTGTAAAAGTGCATTTGCCCCCTATGTGGTTTTGATGTATTAATGACATCCAAATTAGGGCCTAATGAGATCTTAATGAGATATATTGCAGTTTTAGTCCCATGAAAGATTTAAAAGAGTTGACTTAGATGAAATGGTGTCCCTCAATTCTTGAAGTATAAAAGGCGGACGAACTCAAAGCGATCTCCAAAGTTTACATATCTTGTTTTGGATTTAGGTTCGCCGTACTATAAAGAGGAATGCAAGTTTAGGTGGTCTGAGGAAGATAGAGTGCTCAAGCATAATATTAAAATCAATAGAGTGACACTAAATCACCTCACGAACACCTAGATATAGGTTGTGAACTTTTGACAGTCAGAAGTCTTGACTCCCACCGGGAGTCCCGATGCCTTGGACTTAGTCACCAGGCTCGGCTGGCCATCGGAAGTCCCAACGGGAGCTAGAACTCTCGACAGCCGCTGGGTTCTGACTTCGGCCGAGCTAGCCTAGCTGTCTACGCGTATGAATAGTGTTTTTATTAGGCGCCAGAAGTTCTAGCGATCTATGTCGGAACTTCCGACGCAAATCTGAATGGTTAGATTTTGCCTAAGAGTATAAATAGCTCTCTCCTCTCTTCTAACCATCACCCACTCATTCATTATGACCTAACTCTGTCCAATAGAGCTCCCAAGCATTCAAGGCTCCCCTCTTCTCTCCCCTTTGCTCCCAACTTCGATTCCCCTAGGGTTTTGAGTGAAAGGAGAGCAGATTGAGTGAGAGAATCACTTTGGCAAGCTTGAGCACTTGATTTCTTCATCAAGCAGGTTGGATTTGCATCTATTTCTCTTGGGGCTTTGTCCCTAGCCGGCTAGGCGTCTCCTAAGAGCTTCCATCTTGTGGAATAGCCTTGAAAAGTTTGTATTACCTTGATTTCTTAGTGGAAAGCTCAAGTGACCTTTGTGGTTGCCTTGAGAGAGGCAACGAGGTGGAAGAGACTCTGACCTTTGTGGTCACCTCAACAACAAGGATGTCAGAGCTCCTTTGTGGGGTTTCCCGAACCTTGGGATAAATCTTTGAGTCCCGCGTGCTTGTTGTTGTTGTTGTGATTTGTACTATCATATTTGTTCTTGGTTGTTTCTCTTCTCTCTAAGCACCTCTTAGGGTTTGGACTCGATCTACAGAGTGGAAGCGATTTGGCATTAAGGGAGTAACTCTTTGTGTCTACCTAACCACTTGGAAGTGGGGTTGTAAGAAATCTCGAACTCAAAGGTCATTTTAGCACTTGTAGTAAAATCCAAGTAGGAGTCAGAACTTCTGTCTATTTGCGTCAGAACTTACGGTTGCTGGAAGTTCTGGATCAAAGTGTCAGGACTTCCAACAGTTGCTGACACTTGACTTTGAGTTTGTGAAGAATTTTTTAGATACGCCTATTCACACCCTTCTAGGTATTATTTAGATCCTTTCAATTGGTATAAGAGCGAGGTCTTCTTTTAGCGCTTAACTGCATGAGAAGAAACAATGTCGGACTCTAAAAAGATGAAAGCCGATACCACCGAGATGGCAAAGCAAATTGCAAAAGAGTTGATGGCTGAGCAAGCAAAGTTTTTCCAAGATAAAATGAAGAAGATGCAAGATGAGATGAGCAAGATGAAGGAAGAGTTGAGCAAGAAGGTTGAAGATGCTATAAGTGGCAAGAATGATGAAATAGTCATCGTAGAGGAATCTACTCCAACACCAGTTTTGACTACGACAACTCATCAAAGGTCCGCCCATTGAAAGGTCCTAAATGCCTAGAGGGGGTGAATAGCCTATAAAATTCTCTACAAATTCACTAGAGCAATTGGTTAGTACACTAAATGGCGCAATGCAATTTTGCTCTAGCTCTACAAGGGTTGCAGGCCACTGATCCCAATAATTCTAGTTGCTATGATCACTAGGCACACAACAAGCTAGGTCACTACTCACTAAGCTAGTGTGCTCTCAAAGACTAACTAAAGAGCCACACTAACCAAACTAATAAGCTCTCAAAGACTGACTACACTAAAGAGCTTGGCAACTAGTTTGCAAGGAATGTAAAGGAGTGAGTAGGGTGATTATACCGCCGTGTCGAGGAAGGAACCAATCACAATATGAAGCCAATCAATCACCGGGAGAATTCCAATCACAAGATGATACAAGAATTTTTCTCTCGAGGTTCACGTACTTGTCGGCATGCTAGTCCCCGTTGTGACGACAAACACTTGGTTGTTTGGTGGCTAATAGGTGTTTCACAAATCTAGACCACCATAAGGGCATCACAAGAACCTACCCACAAGTGAGGTAACTCAATGACACGAGCAATCCACTAGATTTACCTTTCGGCACTCCGCCGGGGAAGGTATAAGACCCCTCACAATCATCGGGAGACGGCCATGAATAATCACTAACTCGTGCCGATGCTCCTCCGCTACTCCAAGCCATCTAGGTGGCAGTAACCACCAAGAGTAACAAGAACTCCGTAGCCACAACGATCCCCAAGTGCCACTAGATGCAATCACTCAAGCAAATGCACTAGGAATCACTCCCAATGTCACTATGATGATGAATCAATGATGGAGATGAGTGAGAGGAGTTTGTTTAGGCTCACAAGGATGTCAAGTATGTCAAAGTACCAAAGGGAGTGAGCCCCAAGCTGGTACCTTCCTATTTATAGAGCCCCAAGGCTCAAAGAGTCGTTGGCCCTCGCAGGCGTGACTGGATGCTGGGACCAGACGTTGCCCCTGCACCCAGTCGGGCGAGTCCGGTCGCCCGATACCTGTCAATCATCCCCAACTAGCACCGTCCAATCTCAATGGTCAAAACTCAATCACTCATGTGTTAAGTTATGACCAGACGCACCTGAGCAAACGACCGGATGCCGTGCTACTCAGGGTCCGGTCAAGTCTAGTATGGCACTAGAGAGGTTTTTCTTGGACCGAACGTGTCAGGTCACTAGGGACCGGATGCGTCCCACAGTCCGGTCAGCACTTCACCTCTCTTCTCACACCTGCGATGCTGACGTCACGCCTTGACCCGACGCACTAGCGTTGCATCTAGTTTAAGCCACCTCCTAAGTCCGGTCACGAAGCCGAGCAACGCCTCCTCTGGAACCACTAACTGAACGCGGCGCCCGCGTCTGATCCTAGCGTCCGGTTAGTTCACCGCCACTAACCGAGACCAAGGTTTAGTACCAGATGCATCTGGTCAAGCCCTGACTAGCGTTCGGTCACTACCCCACACGTCCTTTTCTTTTTCTAAGTCCACAACTACTTCACCCTTGCTTCTAAGTTGCTAACCACAAAGTGTAGAACTTGTGTGCACATGTGTTAGCATTTTTTCAAGCATTTTCAAGGGTTAAATGTTAGCACACTAGGTCCCTAATGCATATGCAAGAATCATGTCATCTAGTGGCACTCGATAAAACACTTAGCCAAAGAATTCCCCTCTTCATAGTACGACTATCGATCCTAAATACACTCACACCCTCTATGGTATCTTGAGTGCCAAAAATAAAAACCTAATTGATACCTTTGCCTTGATCTCCTTGGTTTTTGTTTTTCTCTTTCTTCTTTTCCAAGTTGGAGCATTTGATCTTCAAGTTTGGTCTTTATCATCACCTTGATCATCATCTAGCTCCACCACTTCGTATAGGACCATCCTTTCATGTCTACACACTTAGTAGAAGGATTAGTCCCTAGGTTTCATCAATTATCCAAAACCAAACTAGGGCTTTCAATCCCCCCCTTTTTGGTAATTGATGACAACCTTTTCACAAAGATATTCAATAAAATCTTTATGGATTCATGTTGCTTGCCCAAGCATTTTACCATGTGTAAAGGATATGGACAAGTTTCATAAACCCAAATTGGTAGCATTAGCTCTCCCTACATATGTGCTAAGAGTTTAGATTTGAAAGCTTGCACATATGCATAGATTGGAAGTGTGGGGAAATAATGACTACCAAATGATGCTAAGGTGTAAAGAGTGGACCTTTGAAGCGTGATACCAATCGGAGTTGCCATTTGAACACCATCCTTAGCACCATGGTTTGCTAGATACCACTTGAAATAGTACAAAGACAAACTAGATACCTCGTGAGATCAAAATTATAAGCAAGGCTCTAGTACCACTTGTAAAACAAGCAATTCATGTGTCTAGCTATCCTATACATGCTAGTTCTTCATTTTCTAGCTCCAACACTAGGTTCACAAGCCCACAAACATGTCATATGCTACCACTAGATCATTTCAAACATAGAAGCAATAGTGATACCATACAAGCATCAAATTCATTTGATTTTCATGAATGAGCCTTAGACATGATAGGAATGACTAGATGCACTACACAAGTCCTTAGCAAAGGATGAATGATGTGTCAATCAATTATACCTTGCTTTGCTCGAAGGAGAGGTATGTCATATAATGGGGGGGTGCATCAACACATATTAGAGAAGTCAGGTATATTCAATTCGTTCCTTAGCTTGCAAAACCTCTTATCATCAAATGGTTTGGTGAAGATATCGATAAGTTGATCATCGGTCCCCACACTCTCAATGCAAATGTTCCTTTTTTGTTAGTGATCTCTTATGAAATGATGACGGACATCTATGTGCTTTGTTCTTGCATGTTGAACGGGGTTGTTGGTGAGCTTGATTGCACTCTCATTGTCACATAGCAATGGCACATGCTTGAACTTGATTCCAAAATCATTCAAAGTAGCCTTCATCCAAAGTAATTGAGCACAACAACTACCAGCCGAAATGTACTCCGCTTCGACGGTTGAAAGTGCCACACTATTTTGCTTCTTTGATGACCAAGAAACAAGTGATCTTCCCAATAGTTGATATGTGCCCGATGTGCTCTTTCTCTCAACTTTGCATCCCGTATAATCGGAGTCTGAATATCCAATCAATTCAATTCTTGCTCCTTTGTGATACCATAATCCAACATTTTGTGTATGCTTCAAGTACCTCAATATTCTCTTGGTTGCCTTCAAATGACTTTCTCTTGGTGAGGCTTGAAATCTAGCACACATGCATACACTAAACATGACATCCAGTCTTGATGCGGTCACATAGAGTAGGCTTCCAATCATTGACCGATACAACTTTTGATCCACCATGTTGCCACTTGCATCACTATCCAAGTTACCATTTGTCCCCATTGGTGTACTAATATATTGCCTTTGCATCATCATTCCAAACTTCTTGAGCATGTCTTTGATGTACTTGCCTTGACTTACAAATGTACCATTCTTCATTTACTTGATTTGAAGACCAAGGAAGTAACTAAGCTCTCCAATCATGGACATCACAAACTCACTTGCCATCATCTTTCCAAACTCCTCATAATAATCTTGATTGGTTAATCCAAATATAATATCATCAACATATATTTACAACACAAACAAGTCCTTGCCAATCTTCTTGGTGAAGAGAGTGGTATCAACCTTGCCCATCTTGAACCCTTTAGAGAGCAAGAAATCTCTCAATCTCTCATACCATGCTCTAGGTGCTTGCTTCAAACCATACAAAGCCTTGTTCAACTTGTACACATGGTTGGGCTTCTTGTCATCTTCAAAACTAGGAGGCTGCTCAACATAAACTTCTTTATTGATGTATCCATTGAGAAATGCACTCTTCACATCCATTTGATAAAACTTGATGTTGTGGGCACAAGCATAGGATTACAAGATTCTAATTGCTTCCAATCTTGCAATCGGGACATATGTTTCTCCAAAGTCAAGACCTTCAACTTGAGTATAGCCTTGTGCTACCAATCTTGCTTTGTTCCTTACTACTATCCCATCTTGATCTTGCTTGTTGCGAAAGACCCATTTAGTTCCAATCACATTGTGTCCCATAGGCCTCTCAACTAACTCCCATACTTGATTTCTTGTGAAGTTGTTTAGCTCTTCATGCATGGCATTTACCCAATCAACAGCCCTCAAAGCTTCTTCTATCTTCTTTGGCTCGATGAATGACACAAATGAGAAATAGTCACAAAATGATGTTAGTCTTGATCTTGTTTGTACACCTCTTGAAATATCACCAGTTATTGAGTCCAATGGATGATCTCTTGCAACATTTGTTGGTTGGAGCACTTGTACTTGATTGCTTGCACTTGATTGGTCATTTGGTTGAGATAATGAACTAGCCACTTGTTGTTGATCTTGTGCTTGAGCACCACTTGTACTAGCTTGATTTTAATCATAAGAACCACTAGCTTGCACATTTGAGTTAGAGAACACTTGATCTTTGTCATCTTCAACTTCAATCACCTCTCTAGGCCTAATGTCATCAATATCCATCTTCTTCATTGTATTTTCCAATTGAGTACCTCTTACATCATCTAGATTTTCATCTTCCTCTTAGGAACCATTGGTTTCATCAAATTCAACATCATGAACCTCCTCAAGAGTACCACTTGCTAAATTCCAAACTCTATAAGCCTTGCTAGTAGTGGAGTAACCAAGCAAGAAGTCTTCGTAGCACTTCTTTTCAAACTTGCTCAATCTAGTGCCTTTCTTCAATATATAACATTTGCAACCAAACACCCAAAAGTATGAAATATTGGGCTTTCTTCCATTCAAGATCTCATATGGGGTCTTCCCCAACAATTGATGACAATAGAGACTATTGTTATAGTAGCAAGCCGTGCTGATTGCTTTGGCCCAAAAGGAATGACTAACATTGTACTCATTTAGCATTGATCTTGCCATGTCAATCAAAGTTCTATTCTTCTTCTCAACAAGACCATTTGATTGTGGAGTGTACTTGGCCGAGAATTGATGCCTAATTCCAAACTCATCACAAAGCTCATCAATTCTTGTATTCTTAAATTCACTTGCATTGTCACTTCTCACATTCTTGATTGTGGTTTCAAACTCACTGTGAACTCTCTTCATGAAAGACCTAAATGTAGCAAACACATCACTCTTGTCAACAAGAAAGACTACCCAAGTATATCTAGTGAAATCATCCACAATCACAAATCCATATTTATTGCCACCGATGCTAGTGTAAGTTATTGGTCCAAACAAATCCATATGCAATAGCTCAAATGCCTTAGATGTGCTCATGATGCTCTTCTTAGGATGAGTGTTTCCAACTTGCTTTCCGACTTGACATGCACTACATAGCTTATCCTTCTCAAAAGTGACATCTTTCAAACCTCTAACTAGATCATGCTTAACCAACTTGTTCAATTGTTTTATTCCAACATGACCAAGCCTTCTATGCCATAACCAACCCATGCTAGATTTGGTGAACAAACATGTTGACAATTGGGTTTCACTAGCATTAAAGTCAACCAAGTATAGATTCTCTTATCTAAATCATTTGAAGATCAAGTTAGAGCCATCTACACTTATGATCTCTACATCATCCACACCAAATATGCACTTGAAACTAAGGTCACACAATTGAGCTACCGACAATATGTTGAAGTTAAAGCTCTCTACCAGTAGCACATTGGAAATACTCAAGTCATTGGATATTGCAATCTTACCAAGCCCTTTGACCTTGCCTTTGCCATTGTCACCAAATGTGATACTATGAATACCATCATTGTCATTTGAGTTAATTAAATTGAACATGCTTGAATCACTGGTCATGTGTTGTGTACACCCACTATCAAGCACCAAATGCCTTCCTCCGGCTTTATAATTGACCTACAGAAGATCAATTCTTTTTAGGTACCCAAACTTGCTTGGATCCTTGAAGGTTGGTCACTAAGCTCTTTGGTACCCAAATGGCCTTGTTCTTTGGGCCCAACAAGGATGTACCAACAAACTTAGCCTTCACACCATTGGCACCCTTAGTAAGCAAATAACAAGAATCAAAATTAATTGAGGATACATTAGCATGTGATTTCTTGTTCTTGCATTCTTGCTCTTTGTGACCAACTTGCTTGCAACTAGTGCAAAACCAACCATTGTTCTTCGCAAAATAAGTCTTATGAGGAGCAAAGGCCGCCTTGCCTTTCTTGGGGGTATAGTAGAATCGCTTTTTGTAGAGAGAAGCTCTTTGGCTACCCAAGCACTTAAGCAAGCGGTCCTCACCACCATAGGCCTTGCCTAGGGCGCAAGTGAGCTCATTGACCTTCTTTTTTAGGGTATTATTCTCAACCATTAGTGAGGCATCACAAGTGAAACCATCACTACTAGATGAGGTAGAAGTGGAAGTGCTACAAGAAGGGTTAGTAGGAGCAACAACAATAGGCTCAAATAAAGATTCATTAATTAAATCACATGTTGAGCCCTTGCCACATGTCATGATGACTTCCTCCTTCTTGGCTTGCTTGAGGAGAGAGGAGTGAGCTTTTTCAAGCTTAGAGTGAGCAATGCTAAGCTCCTCATAGTCTTCCTTTAGACTCTCATGAGAGGCTTGGAGCTCATCAAAAGATTGCTTGAGAGCCTTGAGCTCTTCCCACAATTCTTTGCACTCCTTTCTCTTCACTTCAAGACATGTGTGGGTTTGCTCCAACATGTCCATGAGCTCCTCCTTTGATTCCTCCTCCTCCTCATCACTCCTACAATCATCACTTTCACATTCATCATCACTTTCATCATATTTTACCTTAGTGGGCTTTGCCATAAGGCATGTCAAAAAAGTGTCGGCGATGCTTGCTAGTGCCTTCTTGATGGATTTCTTATCATCATCACTAGAGCCATCATCATCATCAGAGGTTCCATCACTATCCCAAGTGACTACATAGCCACTTCCCTTCTTCTTCTTTGTGAAAGTCATTTTCTTCTCCTTTTGCTTCTTATTCTCATCCTCATCATTGTCACTATTGTAGGGACAATCTGCTACAATGTGATCTAGGCTCTTGCACTTGTAGCATCTCCTCACATACTCCTTGTTGTGATATCTTCTCTTTCTTGCACTATAGCCCTTCTTCTTCATGAACTTGCCCATCTTGCGCACAAAGAGAGCCATAGCCTCTGTCGCAGAACCGACCAATTTATAAGAGTACAAGTACAATGGCAGCCCGCAAGCGGTCGCACTATCATACTTGAACCCATATAAACCCGGTAGTCCGTCGAGTACCACGACGGGTCTCGATAAACGATTTACAACAACCAAGATCGTACATGATTCAACATACATGCCACATATTACATAAAGTTCACAGATACATTTCTCCATCAGAGTACGAATAAAAGTTATTACAAACCGAGTTTGATAGATAAAAGCGGAAGCAAATTAAGTTTGAAAGTAACGTTTCCAACATAGTTTAGTACAGTGCCAAGATACGATCACGGTCCACAAAAGCATGTAGAAGGATTAATAAGAAGCCTGCCCAAGGCTTACTCCTCATCCACAGCGGGATAGAAGCAACTCTTGCAATAACCATGATATACAGTGCCATCTGCAACATGGGAAATAAAACCCTGAGTACGAGAAGGTACTCAGCTAGACTTACCCGTCATAAACCAGAAATAAAATGACTCCAAGGATTATGCAAGGCTGTATAAGTGGAGATAGCTTGACAACATTTTGCATAAAAGCAATTGACTTATTATACAATTAGGATTCCTTTATCAATTATTTATAACTATCCATCTCTAGATTAGCAACTATCCTGTGCCAAACATGTGGTATATCCATTTAAAAGCATACAATAGTAACCATAGCAGGTATTGTAATTCCATATTCATTTGAACCATCATGTTCCATAACACAGTTACTACGATGTTGGGACTAGCCAAGTTTCTCACTATACGGGAGAGATGGCGATTCAAATCGATTTCAACCAGCTGGGAATTTATTCCTAACACAAACCCAGGTCTACCAGCCACGATAGCCTTAGGTCACCTTTGGTACAACTCAGGTACACATTTTGTGGGTCCGTACCACGCCGCACAATCTGGAACACCAGATGCCAGGACGTTCAGGCCTAGCCTGCCCTTGGGCTCAGTCTGATCGTTCCCCGGAAGGAGCGCACAACAGAATGGGTCCTGGCCTGAGTTGAATTACTCGGCTTCGCGGTCGGAACGAGTTATCCGGCCAGCTAAGTGAGAGGCATGCGTTCAATCTTGTCAGAAGCACCAACAACGGTACAGTCCTTAATCGACACAGACAGGGATAGATCCACACCCAAGACCTCCATGTCTTGTTGCATCTCTATCGACATCCCGCCCGGTCTCCATTTACATTAACCATGGTTCTTTTCCACGATAGCAATTATAACCAACCGTGCTCCGGTATCCACCTATATCTCGTAGGTGACAAGAAATCACCCGACTTCTACCGGTCTAAGCATGGCTAAGCATATATTCGATCCTGGACCTATACCGGTTAAAGGTGTAATAGCTGGACAAGGAATGTATATGCATCAAGTGGTTCCATTCAACTCTTATAACCTAATGCATCAATCATAAGTACTTGAGTAATCATTTGTAAAATACTGCAAGACTTAGAATGCTCCAGGGCTTGCCTCGCAGGAAGGAAGTAGGGCGGTGATCAGGACACTCCGGAAGCTCTTCAGGATTCTGCTCCACGCCTTCGGGAGCTGCGGCTTGCGGATTCTCCTACTGGTCCCCTTCCTCTGCTTCTTCGAATTCCAGCAACGTTATTTCTTCCTCCGATCCTAGATGCATGAATATGGCATAAGTATTACGAATGCATATATGTTATCAAGTGCATCATGTTTATTGAGTAGGTGCATATCTCTTCTCGATTATTTAATTACTACTTTCACGATGCATCTACTATATCACAAAACAGCAACTACTTGTTTTACTCATAACAGGAGTTCTACTAATCCAAATGCAGTGATCCTAGACTTTCTGGAAAGCTTATCAAATTATCTACAACTTTGTTATTAACCATTTTTATAGCAAACATCATCTCTATCATGCAACTTAGCAAACTCCAGAATCTGTCCGGAAACTATTCCAATTCGCATTATAAAGTAACAATACTTCTACTTCATATAAGTATTCAAATCTTTATGACCAAAAGTCTACCAACAATTTAAGCATACCAAATACATCCAAGAAAACATAATGGTGAAGCCCAAAGTATTGATTTAAATGCCTTTATTATTTTATTTGAACCCATAGGTTAAATAATAAACCTATACCAAATGTGCATCATAAATTCTCAGAAAATTACAGTGGCTTACTAGTGCTACCAATAGACTACTGTAAAAATTTCATGCCATTTTGCCAAGTAAAACATCCTATACGAAAATGACAAGGCAGCAAGGCTTGAAATAGCATAAATAGAAAACCTTAGTGAAAAGTGTCAAGCAATAGATTTCCTATTTTTCTTAGCATCCTTATGGTACTAGGATAACCTCCAACAAATTTCATGAGTATTGGATTCCTAAATAATTTATAAAAATTTACACAAAGATCTCCTAATTATAAAAAGAAAATCTATAACTACAAATCTACACATGCACTCATCTTCAAATTTTTACCAGAGCTCATATATGCTAAAACTAGCTTACCACAAAAATTTCATAATTTTTGGAGTACAGGAACTCTAGATATAAAATAAACAAATTTGAATGCATTCAAAAGCACATTTCAAAACTCTATTTAAATCTTCAAAAATTTCTACTGTAAATGTCAAGAACATATTTTTCCTAAATACTACACTTCCTAAGTAACACTACACAATTTATTGCACAATTTTTGAAGCTACCAAACTGAAGATTCAAAAATTACAAAACATATGAAATTTGCATTCAAAATGAACTAGCTTATTCTACTTCTGTCGCTGACCGGTGGGACCCGCCTGACAGAGGACCCCACACGCCTGTGAGACACGAACAGAGCAGCGGTGCTGTGAGACGGTGGCGCGGCCAAAGCTCGCCGACGGCGAGGTTGCCGGCGGTCACATCATCACCCAGTGACCTACTCGACCTAGTGCATCTATCGCACCACTTGGCCGGCCCTATAGTCGACGCCAGTGACGACGACGGCGGCCATGGCGGAGCGGTGGCGCTGGACGATGGCGAGGCGCCGGTGGAGGCTACGACAACTCGATCTAATGCTACGCCGAGCATCACCAAGCTACGGCGGACCTAGCTAACGCCCTATCGCGGCCTGGGGTGGACGGTGGCGATGTGGCCACGGAGACGGGGCTAGCGGCGGAGCTCCGGCGAGCTAGCACACGTCGCGGTTGCTTACCAAGTGCTACCAGCGGACATGGGAGGAGGCAGTGGGTTGCTGGGGTGGCGGTGGAGCTGTTGCGGTGGTGGAGGAGCAGCGAGGACGAGCTGTGGCGAGCTTTTCCGTGGAGGTGGCTATGGCGGCCGAGGTTCCGGCGAGAGGGGAAAAAAGGAAATACGCCCTCACCAAGGCGCAGCTGAAGCAACCAACACGTCAAGGCGGTGGAGGTGGATGAGGCACAATGACTGGCGAGATGGAGATGGCGGTGATGCGGTGTAGTGCACGTGAGGCGACGGCGGAGGCGGTGCTGTGCTCGGCGGCGTTGCTTGGTTCCGCGGCGAGAGCAAGGGAGGGCGCGGGAGAGGGAGAGAGCTGGCGGGAGTGAGTGGAAATGGAGCGGGCGCACGCGAGGTGATAATGGCCTGCTCAGGCCTGGCGCTGCCCGGCGGATCAGAGCAGCGGCGACGCACGGCCTTCATCGTGTCCATGCGGCGTTCGTGTTCTGGCGCCGGTCGGCCACCGAGCGCTGGTTCAGTTCGTCAGTCTACCACGAAGCCGAGCCTGACAGAGCGTTTTCACGTCGATCAAACTCCTAATCCGTGGACTTCTAGCCAAAACTACCTAAACCAAAGTTGAAGCCCGAAGTACCAGCTACAATTATTGTTCAAAGAACTTGTTCTAATTCGCAACAGAAACGGAGTAAAATCATCCGAAACATCGGCTGTCAGACTGTCAGCTAACCAAGACTTAAGAAAATTTGTTAAGTGTTGAAATGTTGATTTTACTGATTCTTGTGATCCAAAATTCAAGCATGTTAGGAGCTAAATCAGTCAATGACCCAAAAATAAAAGTTGTTCCTTATGTCAAATACTACAACTTTGCTTTAGTGATCTCCTCCATGCAAGGTCTCTAACACCTAGTTCAAATTTGGTCAAACATGTCACTTTTAAATGATGATACACATCAAAGCATGGCTTAATGACCTAATTACCCCTAACCATGAATATCAAAGTTGTTCATAATGATACTCTAAACATGTTCAAGTCATTTGCAAGGTCATTCAATCATTTCATGTAGTAGTCACTCATAGGGCTAGCTAGTGTAATCACATGAAGCTTAAGTGTTGGTTCATGAAATGTGACCATGAACTAAGTCCTATTTGCTAACCTAGGTGTTGCTACATGTTTGTGTGACTCACATCCACCAAGTACATGTGTACACTCATGATCATATGCATAGATACATGGAGACATGAAATAACGAGAAAAGTTGCATATGTTTAAGAAACATGCGATAACAAGCAAACGTTGCAGATGTTTCAATCTAATGATTCAATGGTAAATGCTTGTTTATGAATGCTTGATGATCATGCTCATGTTATGCAAGTCAAGTTATGCAAGGCTAACACCCGAGGTGTTACAGCCCCTCCCCCTTATAAAAATCTCGTCCAGAGATTTGCAAGACCTACCATTCTTGGAAAAAGGCGGGATAAACTTCTCGTAGATAACCTTCTCTTTCCCACGTAGCATCTTGTTCACTATGATTGTTCCACACCATCTTATAGAACTTAATAATCTTACTCTGTGTTACTCTCTCCATCTCCTCTAATACTCGAATTGGCTTTTCTTCATAGGTCAAATCCGATTGAAGCTGCACATTGGTGGGTGCAATAGCTTCTTCAGGTACTCGAAGACATTTCTTCAACTGAGAAACATGGAAGACATCAAATATTGCACTCATCTCAGGTGGAAGTTGTAACTTATAAGCAACATTCCCCTTCCGTTCCACAATCTTGTACGGCCCTACATATCTTGGTGAAAGCTTCTTTTTCATCCCAAATCTCTTCACACCTTTCATGGGTGATACTCTCAAGTATACATAGTCACCCACTTCAAAAGTCAGTGGTCTTCTTCTTCTGTCGGCATAACTCTTTTGTCTTGATTGAGCTGCCTTCATGTGTTGTTGGATGATACGTACTTGTTCTTCGGCTTTATTGACAAAGTCAATACCAAAGTATCTCCTTTCACCGGGCTCAATCCAATTTAATAGAGTTCTACATTTTCTGCCATACAAGGCTTCAAATGGAGCCATCTTGATACTCGCTTGATAACTGTTGTTATAGGAGAATTTAGCTAAAGGTAACCATTTCTCCCATGAACCTTTTGAAGATATAACACAAGCTCTAAGTAAATCTTCTAGGATTTGGTTCACTCGCTCTGTCTGTCCTGAAGTTTGTGGATGATAAGCTAAACTTTTGATTAGCTTGGTTCCCAAAGCCTGGTGTAAGTGCTCCCAGAAACGAGCTATGAACTATGGTCCTCGATCTGAGATTATAGTCCTGGGTACTCCATGCAGTCTCACGATCTGGGAAACATATATCTCAGCGTATTTTCCAACTATATACCGTGTGTTCACGGGTATAAAGTGTGCTGACTTGGTGAGACGATCAACAATAACCCATATTGAATCGTGACCTTGTGGTGTCATTGGAAGGCCTGTGATAAAGTCCATGCTGATTTCCTCCCATTTCCATCCTGGAATCGGCAATGGCTGAAGTAATCCAGCAGTTTTCATATGGACAGCTTTTACTCTACTGCAGTTGTCACACCTAGCAACATAGGCTGCGATTTCTTTCTTCATCTTAGTCCACCAAAAATGGGTTTTCAAATCTTGATACATCTTACTACTACCCGGATGGATAGACAATTTGGACGAGTGAGCTTCCTCTAAAATTTGATTCCTTAGCTCATGGTCTTTTGGTACCACAAGTCGGTCCTCAAACCATAATATACCTCTTTCATCCAATCTAAAATGCTTGGTCTCTTGCTCTTGCATTTTTCTCTTGATGTGACTTATTCCTACATCTGTCTGCTGCAAATCTATGATTTTGCTCTCAAGTGAACAACTGATCATGATATTGTGTAGTACAGCAGGATGTAACAAGTTGAATCCATCTTCCAATAATGCTTCTATAGTGTTGCAATGAGACTTCCGACTCAGTGCATCTGCTACTACATTAGCTTTACCCGGATGGTAGTGCACTTCTAAATTGTAGTCCTTAATTAGCTCTAACCATCTTCGTTGTCTCATGTTCAGTTCTGGCTGGGTAAAGATATACTTGAGACTTTTGTGGTCAGTATAGATATGACATATATTGCCCAACAAGTAATGGCTCCATATCTTTAATGCATGAACAACGGCTGCAAGTTCCAAATCATGTGTAGGGTAGTTGACTTCATGTTTCTTCAATTGCCGAGAAGCATATGCAATTACTCTTCCTTCTTGCATAAGCACACATCCCAAACCTATTCCCGATGCATCACAAAATACATCAAAAGGCTTTTCAATGTCTGGTTGTGCTAGCACAGGTGCGGTAGTCAACAAAGTTCTGAGGGTGTGAAAAGCTGCTTCACATTCTGGTGTCCATTTGTACTTCTCATCTTTCTGAAGTAGTCTGGTCATGGGCTTAGCTATCTTTGAGAAATCTGGAATGAAACGACGATAATATCCTGCTAACCCTAGAAAACTCCGAACTTCATGAACCGAAGTTGGGGCTTTCCAATCCATGACCTCTTATACTTTTGATGGGTCTACAGAGATTCCATCTCTTGATAAGATGTGACCTAAGAAAGGTACTTTGCTCAACCAAAATTCACATTTGCTAAACTTGGCATATAGCTTATGCTCCCTCAATCTGGATAGGACAATCCTCAGATGCTCTTCATGATCTAACTCATTTTCCGAATAAATCAATATATCATTGATAAACACGACCACGAACTTGTCGAGTTCGGGCATGAATACCGAGTTCATCAGGTACATGAAGTAGGCTGGAGCATTTGTTAGTCCGAAAGACATAACCAAATACTTGTATAAGCCATACCTAGTAGAGAAAGCAGTTTTAGGTATATCCTCTGGCCAGATCTTTATTTGATGGTAGCCTGACCTCAAGTCAATTTTGGGGAATACCTTTGCCTTCGCTAGCTGATCGAACAAGATGTCGATGCGAGGCAATGGATATTTGTTCTTTATGGTCACAGCATTGAGTGGTCTATAATCTACACACATTCTTAGTGACTTATCCTTCTTTTTCACAAACAAGGCTGGACATCCCCATGGAGATGAGCTAGGTTGGATAAGACCTTTGTCCAATAGATCTTGCAATTGAACCTTAAGTTCTGCTAACTCATTGGGTGGCATTCTATAGGGCCTTCTTGATATGGGTGCTGTACCTGGCACTAACTCAATCTTAAATTCCACCTCCCTATCAGGTGGTAAGCCTGGTAATTCCTCTAGAAATACATCCGGAAACTCACAAACTACTAGGATATCACGTAGTGTGGTGGTTTGGATAGCGCAAGCTAAATGTTGGAGTTCAAAATTGCGGGAGAGTGGTACTAGAAAAGCATTCCCTCCCGTGGGTTCTCTCAACATAATAGTGCGGGTGCTAGTGCCAATAAGAACACCATGATCCTTCATCCAATTCATGCCTAAGATTACACTTATCGATAACCCGGGCAATATTATCAAATATGTTGTGTACTCTCTCCCTTGTATAGAGATGAGTACATTTTTGACTATCTTTTTGGTAGTAACAGTACCCCCTACTGAACTTATGTTATAACCCCCTTTGCTTACTTCAATTATTTCTTGATCATGTCTAGATGCAAATGCTTGACTCATAAATGAATGAGAACCTCCCAAATCAAATAAAACAACAGCGGGATGCTTGTTGACGAGAAACATACCAGCCATGACAACTTCTCCCGTGGGCACTTCCTCAACCGCGGTATAATGCACGTATCCTGGACGTGCCCTTGTGTTCGCCTGTCTTTGATTGTTCTGATTTGGGTTGCCATTCTTCTTGGGGTGGGGGCATTCCTTGGACCAATGACCCAGTTGGTTGCAGCTGAAACATGGTTGATTATTTCTGAATCCGGTGGAGCTGTCCTGACTGCCATTTCCTTTTGGCAAGGCAATTGTGAACGCCTTACGGAATGGTTTCTGAGGCCTGTTATTCTGAGCTTTAGGCGGTGGAGGCCTAAACTTGGGTGCAGGTGGACGGAATTGTGGCCTAGCTGTGATAGGCGCTTTTGACTGGAAAGATCCGAAGGCACCAGCCTCAAATGCCCTCTTGCGACCCTTGGCAACTGCATGCATGTTATTGTGGTTTTCCTGGGTCAAGGCATCACTAATAAACTCATTGTACGTGGCACACCTAGAATTTGCCATAGTCTTCATCAGTTTCGTACCTAGACCCTGTTTGAAGCTCTCTATCTTTTTCTCCTCGGTATCCACAAAACCTGTTGCATATCTGGACAAGTTGTTGAATGCGTGCATATATTCTGTGAGTGACTTTGTTCCTTGAGTGAGCCTCATAAATTCGGCCGCTTTCATGCGCATCAGGCCCGGGGGAATATGATGTCCCCTAAAAGCCAGCTTGAACTGTTCCCAGGTAACTCGCGCATTAGCAGGCAAGGACGATAGGAAATGTGTCCACCAGATCCCTACTGGTCCTTGCAATTGATGAGAAGCATACTCAGCTTTTAGATGCTCGGTGACTCTTAGCAAGTGAAACTTCTGCTCAATGGTGTTGAGCCACTCGTCAGCCTATAGTGGTTCCTCAGCCACCTTGAAGATAGGAGGCTTTGTATCCAGAAATTCTTTGAATGTACTGTGCTGATTTGGCTCAGCCCCTGGTTGCTGTGGGTGGCCATGAGCGGTGTTTTGCGTGATGAGGCGCAGAGCTTCTTCCATTGTCCTTTGGCTCCCCAAGAACTAAGCAAAGAACTCCTGAGCAGACGGCGGCGGTGGTGGTGGTAAGTCATCACCATTGCCATCGTGACTGCTACCAGCTCCAGCACGGGTGCGCGTCATCTGCAAAGTTGCAACAATAAGCGATTATTGGTTGATGTCAAGAGATTGCAGATGAATCATAATCATGCCAAACTAAAATTACTGGAGAAAATTCTCAAATTCACAATAAAAACAGAGGCATAACAATTCATTCTCGCAACATGGCATCCCCAATTTGACCACTTATCGCGCTCATAACGCATGTAAGTTTAAATCGTGATCACCAACAAGGAACGGAATTGCATTGATGTTCAACCAAAGGTGCGATAGTCGTGCGATTAACAATATTACATGATAGTCGGATTACCCATACTAAATTCAAACTACAGGTCCATTACACGAATAAAGGTGATACATGAGCCCTTCCACTAAGTGCTAAGCGATCTAATCCTCATCATGATCACTATCAAGGTCAGACGTAGGATCATCTCCTTCCTCAAGCTCCACTTCTTCTTCAGGCTCCACTTCTTCTTCTTCCTCGTCCTCCTCTAGATCCATCTCTGTGGCTCCAGGCGGAACGTAAGGGTGGAGCTGGTTATTCAGCTGATGAACCTCCTCATGTAGGCTGTCGTTGTAATCTTCCGCATTGGCCAGTTGCTGCTCTAGCTCAAACTGTCGAGCTCTCAAAACATCTTCCCTGGACCAGGCTTCATTCCTCTGATGAGTTAACTGAGCCATCTCTACATTGAGCCTCTCAATCTCGGCGTCGTGCTCCCTCTGAAGCTGACGTCGGTCATCGCGGGCATGACCAAGAGCACCAGACACATGTCTTAGGCTACCTTCTACTCCATCTATCACCTTCATCACTGCGAACATGGCGCTCATGGTAGGGTTATCGCTGTTCTGCCCTTCTGCTGCACCAATATCCAAAGGTCTTCCTCTTGCCTGCTGCCATGAGTCAGTGGAGGGGTTGCCCCTCGGAAAGACTCCAACCAAAGCAGCTGCCAATTCCTAAGGAAAACGATCCATGATATCCCTCAGTATCCCAAAGGCTGCCCTGCCAGCTGCTTCTTCAGCAGTCCTGCCAGTTGACTCATAACACCAACCTGTCCACTCAGAATCGTCACCTCGGGGACGAACAACGGCCTCCACAGTAACCAAGAGACCTTCCCCCAACTGCTCATTCGCCCAGAAGTAGCGGGGCTCCATTCCATCAGGATAGCCTACATAGCTGAGCACCCTCCACAAGAGTGTAGGCATCCCAAACTCTCCAAGAAACGTGTGACGTTGACGGGTACGTGGAGCAAGCTGACGGCTAGGAGCTCTGCCTCCGGTGGACTTGCGAGCGGTCTGCTTTGTGCGTGCCATCTGCACCATTAACATGTACCACTTGGTGAGACAAGACCATGACGGATAAGAGTTACATAACCGAGTAAGAATTTTATAAGGGGAGGAACAATTTAATTTTGTGAATGGTAATTATCATGATGCATGCTCGTTCCGTATGTCCTCACAAACTTAGGAAAAATTTGTTTCTAACGGTAGACACGGTGGCATACATTCGTTCTCTCATATATAGCGTAACTAGTCGAGCTACACGTTTCGTTGTTAGTGTACCTGCATAAGAATTTTCATTTCAGCCCTAAACCCATAATGAAATATGCAGAATGTAATTTGTAAATACTTCCATATATGTATACCCATACATATACTTCCGTATCAATCTACCCGACAATAATTTAAACCCATAATTAAATACGCACCATATACACATGCAAGCATGCATACATAGACGTACCAAAGCTAACTCTCCCCGACCGCATGCTCACATCTTGCAGTCATACACTCATCATCTTACCTTGGCGTAGAGGCATTTGATCCATACATTACCATTCAAGTGAATGGCATCCATACAATAGCACGCCGTATGGACGACGAAGTAAAACCCCCCATGTTAGTACTTAAATAGCCACCTAATAGTCCTTAATTTGGGCATAAGGAAAGTGATCATTGGCACACTTTAGATTTCAAATACCTATTATATAGCTATCAGTTGCTAGAGAAGGGTTTTTGGAAAACAAAAACTTTTGTTTTAAATACACATGTGACAATTAACGTTGAATCTTGCTCTGATGTCAGCTGTCGCAGAACCGACCAATTTATAAGAGTACAAGTACAATGGCAGCCCGCAAGCGGTTGCACTGTCATACTTGAACCCATATAAACCCGGTAGTCCGTCGAGTACCACAACGGGTCTCGATAAACGATTTACAACAACCAAGATCGTACATGATTCAACATACATGCCACATATTACATAAAGTTCACAGATACATTTCTCCATCAGAGTACGAATAAAAGTTATTACAAACCAAGTTTGATAGATAAAAGCGGAAGCAAATTAAGTTTGAAAGTAACATTTCCAACATAGTTTAGTACAGTGCCAAGATACGATCACGGTCCACAAAAGCATGTAGAAGGATTAATAAGAAGCCTGCCCAAGGCTTACTCCTCATCCACAGCAGGATAGAAGCAACTCTTGCAATAACCATGATATACAGTGCGATCTGCAACATGGGAAATAAAACCCTGAGTACGAGAAGGTACTCAGCTAGACTTACCCGTCATAAACCAGAAATAAAATGACTCCAAGGATTATGCAAGGCTGTATAAGTGGAGATAGCTTGACAACATTTTGCATAAAAGCAATTGACTTATTGTACAATTAGGATTCCTTTATCAATTATTTATAACTATCCATCTCTAGATTAGCAACTATCCTGTGCCAAACATGTGGTATATCCATTTAAAAGCATACAATAGTAACCATAGCAGGTATTGTAATTCCATATTCATTTGAACCATCATGTTCCATAACACAGTTACTACGATGTTGGGACTAGCCAAGTTTCTCACTATCCAGGAGAGATGGCGATTCAAATCGATTTCAACCAGCTGGGAATTTATTCCTAACACAAACCCAGGTCTACCAGCCACGATAGCCTTAGGTCACCTTTGGTACAACTCAGGTACACATTTCGTGGGTCCGTACCGCGCCACACAATCTGGAACACCAGATGCCAGGATGTTCAGGCCTAGCCTGCCCTTGGGCTCAGTCTGATCGTTCCCCGGAAGGAGCGCACAACAGAATGGGTCCCAGCCTGAGTTGAATTACTCGGCTTCGCGGTCGGAACGAGTTATCCAGCCAGCTAAGTGAGAGGCATGCGTTCAATCTTGTCAGAAGCACCAACAACGGTACGGTCCTTAATCGACATAGACGGGGATAGATCCACACCCAAGACCTCCATGTCTTGTTGCTTCTCTATCGACATCCCGCCTAGTCTCCATTTACATTAACCATGGTTCTTTTCCATGATAGCAATTATAACCAACCGTGCTCCGGTATCCACCTATATCTCGCAGGTGACAGGAAATCACCCGACTTCTACCGGTCTAAGCATGGCTAAGCATATATTCGATCCTGGACCTATACCGGTTAAAGGTGTAATAGCTGGACAAGGAATGTATATGCATCAAGTGGTTCCATTCAACTCTAATAACCTAATGCATCAATCATAAGTACTTGAGTAATCATTTGTAAAATACTGGAAGACTTAGAATGCTCCGGGGCTTACCTCGCAGGAAGGAAGTAGGGCGGTGATCAGGACACTCTGGAAGCTCTTCAGGATTCTGCTCCACGCCTTCAGGAGCTGCGGCTTGCGGATTCTCCTGCTGGTCCCCTTCCTCTGCTTCTTCGAATTCCAGCAATGTTATTTCTTCCTCCGATCCTAGATGCATGAATATGGCATAAGTATTACGAATGCATATATGTTATCAAGTGCATCATGTTTATTGAGTATGTGCATATCTCTTCTCGATTATTTAATTACTACTTTCACGATGCATCTACTATATCACAAAACAGCAGCTACTTGTTTTACTCATAACAGGAGTTCTACTAATCCAAATGCAGTAATCCTAGACTTTCTGGAAAGCTTATCAAATTATCTACAACTTTGTTATTAACCATTTTTACAGCAAACATCATCTCTATCATGCAACTTAGCAAACTCCAGAATCTGTCCGGAAACTATTCCAATTCGCATTATAAAGTAACAATACTTCTACTTCATATAAGTATTCAAATCTTTATGACCAAAAGTCTACCAACAGTTTAAGCATACCAAATACATCCAAGAAAACATAATGGTGAAGCCCAAACTATTGATTTAAATGCCTTTATTATTTTATTTGAACCCATAGGTTAAATAATAAACCTATACCAAATGTGCATCATAAATTCTCAGAAAATTACAGTGGCTTACTAGTGCTACCAATAGACTACTGTAAAAATTTCATGCCATTTTGCCAAGTAAAACATCCTATACAAAAATGACAAGGCAGCAAGGCTTGAAATAGCATAAATAGAAAACCTTAGTGAAAAGTGTCAAGCAACAGATTTCCTATTTTTCTTAGCATCCTTATGGTACTAGGATAACCTCCAACAAATTTCATGAGTATTGGATTCCTAAATAATTTATAAAAATTTACACAAAGATCTCCTAATTGTAAAAAGAAAATCTATAACTACAAATCTACACTTGCACTCATCTTCAAATTTTTACCAGAGCTCATATATGCTAAAACTAGCTTACCACAAAAATTTCATAATTTTTGGAGCACAGGAACTCTAGATATAAAATAAACAAATTTGAATGCATTCAAAAGCACATTTCAAAACTCTATTTAAATCTTCAAAAATTTCTACTGTAAATGTCAAGAACATATTTTTCCTAAATACTACACTTCCTAAGTAACACTACACAATTTATTGCACAATTTTTGAAGCTACCAAACTGAAGATTGAAAAAGTTACAAAACATATGAAATTTGCATTCAAAATGAACTAGCTTATTCTACTTCTATCGCTGACCGGTGGGACCCGCCTGACAGAGGACCCCACACGCCTGTGAGACACGAACAGAGCAGCGGCGCTGTGAGATGGTGGTGCGGCCAAAGCTCGCCGATGGCGAGGTTGCCAGCGGTGACATCATCACCTAGTGACCTACTCGACCTAGCGCATCTATCGCACCACTTGGCCGGCCCTATAGTCGACGCCAGTGACGACGACGGCGGCCATGGCGGAGCGGTGGCGCTGGACGATGGCGAGGCGCCGGTGGAGGCTACGACAACTCGATCTAATGCTACGCCGAGCATCACCGAGCTATGGCTGACCTAGCTAACGCCCTATCGCGGCCTAGGGTGGACGGTGGCGACGTGGCCACGGAGACGGGGCTAGCGGCGGAGCTCCGGCGAGCTAGCGCACGGCGCGGTTGCTTACCAAGTGCTACCAGCGGACACGGGAGGAGGCAGTGGGTTGCTGGGGTGGCGGTGGAGCTGTTGCGGTGGCGGAGGAGCAGCGAGGACGAGCTATGGCAAGCTTTCCGTGGAGGTGGCTATGGCGGCCGAGGTTCCGACGAGAGGGGAAAAAAGGAAATACGCCCTCACCAAGGCGCAGCTGAAGCAACCAACACGTCAAGGCGGTGGAGGTGGATGAGGCGCAACGACTGGCGAGATGGAGATGGCGGTGATGCGGTGTAGTGCACGCGAGGTGACGGCGGAGGCGGTGCTGTGCTCGACGGCGTTGCTTGGTTCCGCGGCGAGAGCAAGGGTGGGCGCTGGAGAGGGAGAGAGCTGGCGGGAGTGAGTGGAAATGGAGCGAGCGCACGCGAGGTGATAATGGCCTGCTCAGGCCTGGCGCTCCCCGGTGGATCAGAGCAGCGGCGAGCGCTGGTTCAATTCGTCAGTCTACCACAAAGCCGAGCCTGACAGAGCGTTTTCACATCGATCAAACCCCTAATCCATGGACTTCTAGCCAAAACTTCCTAAACCAAAGTTGAAGCCCGAAGTACCAGCTACAATTATTGTTCAAAGAACTTGTTCTAATTCGCAATAGAAATGGAGTAAAATCATCCCAAGCATCGGCTGTCAGACTGTCAGCTAACCAAGACTTAAGAAAATTTGTTAAGTGTTGAAATGTTGATTTTACTGATTCTTGTGATCCAAAATTCAAGCATGTTAGGAGCTAAATCAGTCGATGACCCAAAAATAAAAGTTGTTCCTTATGTCAAATACTACAACTTTGCTTTAGTGATCTCCTCCATGCAAGGTCTCTAACACCTAGTTCAAATTTGGTCAAACATGTCACTTTTAAATGATGATACACATCAAAGCATGGCTTAATGACCTAATTACCCCTAACCATGAATATCAAAGTTGTTCATAATGATACTCTAAACATGTTCAAGTCATTTGCAAGGTCATTCAATCATTTCATGTAGTAGTCACTCATAGGGCTAGCTAGTGTAATCACATGAAGCTTAAGTGTTGGTTCATGAAATGTGACCATGAACTAAGTCCTATTTGCTAACCTAGGTGTTGCTACATGTTTGTGTGACTCACAACCACCAAGTACGTGTGTACACTTATGATCATATGCATAGATACATGGAGACATGAAATAACGAGAAAAGTTGCATATGTTTAAGAAACATGCGATAACAAGCAAACGTTGCAGATGTTTCAATCTAATGATTCAATGGTAAATGCTTGTTTATGAATGCTTGATGATCATGCTCATGTTATGCAAGTCAAGTTATGCAAGGCTAACACCCGAGGTGTTACAGCCTCATCATCAAAGTCACTTGCTTCTTCATCACAACTTGATTCTTCTTTCTTTGCTTTGCCCTTGCTCTTGGATGTGGTGCTAGTCTTGAATGCTACACTTTTCTTCTTATAGTCTTCATCTTCTTTCTTCTCATCCTTGTCAACCCCTTTCCTTTTCACACGGTATGTCTCTTGAGTCATAACATCACCTAGTACATGGTTAGGGGTAAGCTCCTTCAATCCTCCTCTTATGATGAGCATTCTCAACATCTCAAATCTTGGAGGTAAGCACATTAAGAACCGATGGGAGACATCATCATCATTTATCTTCTCTCCCAAAGCCTTCAAATCATTCACAATCACTTGGAGCCTATGAAACATCTCTAGAATACTATCATCGTCCTTCATCTTGAAGCTTGTCAACTTGTCCTTGAGGATGTATAGCTTGGCACTCTTGACCGCCACCGTATTCTCATAGGTCTCCTCCAATCTCTTCCACGCCTCACTAGCTCTATCAAGATCCTTGATTTGTTCAAACACCTTTGAATCAATGGCATTGTAGATGGTGTTGAGAGCTATTATGTTGTATTGCTTATTGGCCTTGTCTTGGTTGGTGAGATTGGTGAGATCAAGAATCACATAATCACTCTCGGTCATATCCCACACTTGATCATTGATTGAACCAAGATACATCTTCATCTTTCTCTTCCAATAGTCATAGCTTGTACCATCAAAGAAAGTGGTTTGCCCCCCACATGGTTGAACACAACTTGAGCCATAATTTGATATCGAGGTTGTTAAGCCTTCAATTAAACAGTGACCACGGCTCTGATACCACTTGAAAAGTCCTAAATGGCTAGAGGGGGTGAATAGCCTATAAAATTCTCTACAAATTCACTAGAGCAATTGGTTAGTACACTAAATGGAGCAATGCAATTTTGCTCTAGCTCTACAAGGGTTGCAAGCCACCTATCCCAACAATTCTAGTTGCTATGATCACTAGGCACACAACAAGCTAGGTCACTACTCACTAAGCTAGTGTGCTCTCAAAGACTAACTAAAGAGCCACACTAACCAAACTAACAAGCTCTCAAAGACTAACTATACTAAAGAGCTTGGCAACTAGTTTGCAAGGAATGTAAAGAAGTGAGTAGGGTGATTATACCACTGTGTAGAGGAAGGAACCAATCACAATATGAAGCCAATCAATCACCGGTAGAATTCCAATCACAAGATGACACAAGAATTTTTCTCCCGAGGTTCACGTGCTTGCCAGCACGCTAATCCCCATTGTGTCGACCAATACTTGGTGGTTCGGTGGCTAATAGGTGTTTCACAAACCTAGCCCACCACAATGGCGCCGCAAGAATGTACCCACAAGTGAGGTAACTCAATGACACGAGCAATTCACTAGAGTTATCTTTCGACGCTCCACCAGGGAAGGTACAAGACCCCTCACAATCACCGAGAGATGGCCACGAACAATCACCAACTTGTGCTGATGCTCCTCTATTGCTCCAAGCTGTTTAGGTGGCGGCAACCACCAAGAGTAACAAGAACTCCGCAGCCACAATGATCCCCAAGTGCCACTAGATGCAATCACTCAAGCAAATGCACTAGGAATCACTCCCAATCTCACTATGATGATGAATCAATGATAGAGATGAGTGGGAGGAGTTTTCTTAGGCTCACAAGGATGTCAAGTATGTCAAAGTGCCAAAGGGAGTGAGCCCCAAGCCGGTACCTTCCTATTTATAGAGCCCCAAGGCTCAAAGAGCCATTGGCCCTCACAGGCGTGACCGGACGCTGCCCCTGTGTCTGGTCGGCCGAGTCCGGTCGCCCGATACCTACCACGTGCCCCCTGTTCGAACCAGCGCCATCCGATCTCAACTGTTGAAACTCGGTCGCTCAGGTGTTAAGTTATGACCGGACGCGCCTGAGCAAACGATAAGACGCCACGCTACTCAGGGTCCGATCAAGTCCAGTAAGGCACCAGAGAGGTTTTTCTTGGACCGGACATGTCAGGTCAGTAGGGACCGAACGCACCCTAGAGTCTGGTCAACACTTTGCCTCTCTGCTCACACCCATGATGCTGACACTAGCATACGTCACGCCTTGACCTAATGCATTAGCGTCATGTCCAATTTGCGCCATCTCCTGAGTCCGATCACTGTTGGTATTTATTAACGCACACAAATAAATCCGCAAGCTCACAGATACCGCTGTAGCTTTCACCCAAAAGTATTCCAAGAATCGAATCCACAGAAAAACGTGTGAGATTAACTATGTCTAATTTAACCCAGAGTATCAACAAAACTTAAAATAATAGGAGTATAAGGGAGATCACTAAGGTCTTCTAGTTCTAACTTCGGTAAGCTATGTCTTCTATTGTTCAATTCTAGGGATATTACAAAGGGAAACACAGGTAGAGTATGTTTTCTATAGTAACTAAATCATGCTAGGCCTACAAACATGAGGTGGACTACAGAAAGATTCAACGAGGCTATAAGAGTCACCCTCGCGAGCTACCACTAATCTGGAATATAGGGTACATCTATGAGTACCCGAGTCTAAGCACTATGCTTACACTACAAAAACTACTTTAACCCAGGAATGACAAGGATTAAAGTACTCAAAAAGAGTCGCAAACCTGAAGAACAATATAAACATGTTACTTACTTTGAATTAGAAGTTGATTACCAGAGAAATTTTAGAAGCAAGCTCATGAAGAACTTAATTTAACCAGGGTACAAGCCATAGAGAGAGCACCAACAGGTCGATACTTCCTCCAAACTCTTTCCTCACACTCTATCTCTCTATTTCTAATATAAGACTAGATCCTATGGAGGACTAATCTTCTCTAGATAGCTAGCTCTGATCCTGATGAGGAGGATATAAATTAGGGTTTAAGGATGGCTCTCCTGGTGGGGGTACAGGGTTGTATATATAGGGGGTCACGTCAATTCTGGACCCTCGGATCAAACCGACTTAAAAGAACGGCATAGATGTGATCTAGGAGGCAGTGGGAAACTGACGTAGAAAGGAGAGACCGACACATGGGTCCCATAGGCTGGCCAGCCAAGTGGTGGGGCTGGCTGGCCTATCTTAGTGACAGGTGGCCCCCACCTTCAGTGGAGAGTCTTCTGGTGTCTTTTAGAATCTTCCCAAGTCGGTAGCGTCGCGGATAAACGTGATTTACTTTAACGAATAGGTCCACCTTGATGGTTTTCTGATTAAATCCTCCTGCAAATACAGATTCACCAAAACTACAATCCATACATATTTTTACATTGCATTATGTGGCATTAATGTACAAGGTGCTGCTACTTTCCCACCCTTCAAGCAAGAGCCACTTGAGTACCTGGAAATATAGAAATGGGGGTGTGAGATATAAAAATCTCAGCAAGTAAACCGCTTTAACAAGCTATTTACACTACAAGTTCATTAAACATCAATTTAAACCTCATTTATATGTAAGCCAACAATAAGCAATGAGATGTGTCCAACAATTGATACAACCCCATACATGCTAAAGTTTAATAACCACCAAACCTTGGAGAAGCATAATTTATATGTACGCCAACAATAAGCAATGAGATGCGTTCAACAATTGATACAACCCCATATATGGTAAAGATTAATAACCACCAAACCTTGGAGAAGCATAGCTTCTCACAAACTCATCCAAAGCCTTAATCCATGGCCATCATGCCACAGGCCAAAAAATGCAAATGCCATGTCTCCTGCCTTCATACCCAACAAAGTATGAAGCCGCATTGTTATGCCCAATAAACGATGTTGTACCGGTACGATCGCAGCTAGCAAGCAGTGACATAACTCCATATGTCAATGAATGCATATGATGCAATGCAAATGCCATAAGAAGAATAATAAATAATCACATATAACACCATGAGCGTCTCTCCATGTGGACAACAAGCCTTGTTCCATTGAATCAACATGAGCATAATCAAACCACAAGTGTAGGACATAGATATTCAAATAGAGAGCATAGAACATGTCACAAAATCATTATATCATGGTTGAGAGGTAACGTTATATTGTATTGGGTTCTGAATTTTTAAGGTGGAGATAGAATAAATAACAAGTTAAAGCTTGTAGCATACCACCACTATGTTTACTTGCCTCCAATGAAGTGATGACCGCTCTATGTGCGATCCGAAGCACTACCACCTGATTAAGCAGTATAATATCAGAGGGAGAACTCATCTTAACAAATATAAACAGTAGGTAAAGCACTCCTACTCCCCAACCCGACATACAAGTAAAACAGCAAACAAAGCGACAAGTAAAATGCAGCGGTGCTGCTTCACCTTTTTATATATTTTAATCCATAAAGGATATGATGGTAGAGAAATACATTTTCAGAATCGACAGATGAATACCTACAACTTTCATAAAGGAGCTATATTTTTATAATGCCACTAAGATAGCCTAATCCATAGTTGAAAATAGAGTTCAGAATCTGCTCGAGAATTGAGACAGCAGGCTTTATATTCTCATATCTCCATATCCTTATGGACTAAACTTATGAAATTTCACCGGCTTGAAAATCATCTCATAATCTACAAGTTTCATATTACTCATATTTGCAGATAGGGTCAGCAAAATGGCCCAATCCATAGTAGAAAATGGACTTCAGAAACTGTCTATGAATTGATGAGACAGCAAGCTTCACGTTTTCATATCTCCAAATCCTTAAGTCCAAAATTTATGAAATTTAACCAGCGATCATATAATTCCATAATCTACATCTTTGGTATTATGCACTTTTATAGAAGGGTTTTTTGGATTCACGTCATTACAATTTTTCGAGTTTGGAGATACGCCATTACAATTCGCCTATTTGGAGAATTGCCATTATAATTCCATCTCTCCCTCATCCATGCCATTTTCTACACCTCTTGCATATATGGGTCCACTGTCAGACCCGTATTCATACAAAAATGCATACACGAACATGTATAGATGCGTACAGGCCCACTGGACGCGCACGGCAGCTTCCGCGATGCCCTGGTCACGCTCACCGTGCTCCAAGCTGAGGCTCGTGCTACGCAAGGAGGAGCCGGTCCAGCTGGCGTTGGCCGGGTGCGCGCTCTGCCGGTCTGCATGGGACCTCCCGCTGGTCGCGTCCTCGGCGCGTGCCGTGGCCGCCAAGACCCAGCCCGCAGACCCCCGACAAGACCCCGCCCGCTCCGACGAGGATGTGTTGTTCTTGACAGACTTGCGGCTAGCGACCGTCTCCTTGATCTGGCGGAGGATCTCGCACGCGTGCTCCTTGGCGACCGCCCTCTCGTCTTGTCCACGGTGGCTGCAGGCACCATCCTTCTTCTTGCCGGATGCGGCGGCGGCGGACCAGGACGTGGGTGTGCTGGGCATGGATATGTAGTGCACGACTCAGTCAAGGACGTTCTCCTTCAGCGCCTGCAGCAACAGCCTAGGCCTGTCCCACGACATCATCGTACAACAACATCGCGGACAGCCCGGACAACCCCCGAGCGACATGTACGTGGGAGTCCCAAGGACTACATGGGCAAGGACGTGAACGTGAACGTCAGCAACTTCCTCGTTGTCCTGCTTAGCGATAGGTCTGCATTTATCTTCGAGAGCCTCCTGCCGGAGAACATCGACGTGTACGTGACCACGGAGGGGAACGTGGAGGAGAGCAGCTGGGGCACCTACTGACCCGGCAACAACCCGGATCCACCGCCCGAGTTCGACACCTGGCTCGAGGGCCTCCACAGCGTCGCGTGGATGGAGGACAGCGACGCGGGCGATCGCCGCGCCGAGTTCACTGAGGCAGTAGTACGAGATGGTGAAGGACTGGACGTCAGCGCACAGCACCTCGTCGCGCAGAGCCTCTACACGTTCTCATGGGCACCGACGTGAAGGACCCAGGGTGCTCGGCATCGTGCGGCCACCGTGGCAGCCCTGGACGACCGAGGACGAGCGCGCAGTGGGCTGTACGTGTGTTACTGTATACATATGTATCCGACAGTGGCCCATGTATGCGAGAGGTGTAGAAAATGATACCGATGGAGGATAGATGGAATTATAATGGCAGTTCTCCAAATATACGAATTATAGTGACGTATCTCTGAACTTCAAAAATTATAATGGCCGGAATCAAAATAACCCTTCATAGAAAGAGCCAATTAAATGGCCCTAAGCATGACCCAATCTTAACTGCGAATCCAGCTGAGGAAACAATACATTGAGCTTTGAAAATCTATACTTAGAGCTTCCATTATCTAACAATCATGATTCTTACCAATCTGGAAAGCTAAAGGAATTGAAAGTACTACAAGTCTCCTATAATTTTCAAAGTCCGATCATGCCTCTCAAGTTCTCAAAATCTACCTAGATCCAGTTCTGTCCAAAACTTCGTCAGAACGTGACAGCTAACTTAGAAAACTCATATCTCCCAAACCGTTCGGGATAAAATCATGAAATTTCACAGGACTACAGATCTGAAGGTACTCTACAATTTTGTAGTTCATCACAACATTCAATTCAGATTCCAATTGGCCCTAATGGCTCCCCCAACAAAAGCTACTGTACAACTAAAATCCGAGGAATGATATCCCAACAACTTTCCTTCCCCTCTAATCCAAGTATACCCGAGGCCAAAACCCATCATACACATCTAATTTGGGCAGGGAAGGACGGAGTCTAACTCACCTTGGTCACCCACAAACCCTAGGGCAGCTGGAAGAGACGGGGAAAGACCGATCTACATGGAAGATGCACCTCTTCTTGCTCCTCTTGTTGTCCTAAATCCGTTTTCCTAGTTCTCCCAAGGGTTTGCTGCTGTAGAGAGGGGATTTAGGGGAGGGAAGCCATGGGAGAGCAAGGGGAGGAGAGAGTAACATGAGAAGCAGAGGAGGCCGGTCCGGAGAGGAAGAACGTAAGAGGGGGGATTTTTATCTTTTTGCCATCCTTACGGATGGCACTCCTTCGTTTGCCTGCTTTACGAGCACTCCTACGTAATTGCCATTGCAAATAGTGAACCTCCTACGCTTTTGCCACTTTCGCTAAATGGCACGCTAGATGGGCAAGCCAGCGTGGCAGCCAGCCTGGGAGCCCAAACTTGCTACATGAAATGACCTATTTACCCAAGCTGCTTCTCTCCCTCTGCTCTCTGATGTGTGGGCCCCACATATCAGCTTCATCTTCAACCTCTGGCCATCACCATGCAGCGAGGGGAGGGGAAGAGCTCGTGCGCAGTCTCAGCCGCCTGCGCAACAGTCTGGGTGCGCGGCAACAGCCCGGGTGTGTGGCCCACGGCCTGGCCGCGCAACAGCCTGGGGCACACGATGGCCTGGGTGACAGCTGATGGCCAGTTCAGAGCACGCAATGACAGCGCTTAACCAGTTCCGATGGCGCCAATCCAGTGCTCAGTGATGATGGTGACGCTGTAGGTGGCTAGAAACGGCGGTGGTGTTGAGCTCGCCGGCGGCGGCCATGTTCACGGGAGCTCAGTGCTCGGTTTAGGCTATGGCATTACGGCAGGTGAGAACAAACTGATGCGTTCATGATGTCGTGGAGCAGCAGCCAGCAGGTAGCTTCTTGGACAAAGGCCTTGGATTCCTTTCCATGCTCATTAGCGTGCTCGAACGCTAGGCTGTGTAGCCTTCAACACATCAGGACATGGAGCGAGCCATTCTTGGTGACTGAGCAGATGGGGCCCGCGTCAATGGGGGGACCTCGGGCGAGTGGCACAGCCACAGGTGCTGTCATAGGAGCAGAAGCACGCACCCACCGCCGCCGTCGCATGCCTTGCAAGATGAGTAGACGATGTTGTAGCCTTGTCGTCGTACGCTCAGGCCGCTGCGTGATGCGGCCAAGACTCCGCATGAGCTCCCCCTCCCCTAACACTACCGGATTCAGCTTCTTTGCCGAGTGCCTCAGGCACTCGGCAAAGACCGATATACACTCAGCAAAGTCTTTGCCGAGTGTTAGGCGCTCGGTAAACAGTTTATCGGCAAAGACCTCTTTGCCGAGTGCATTTTATCGGGCACTCGGAAAAGCCTTTGCCGAGTGTTAATCTGACACTCGGCAAAGATAAGTCACCGTGACAGTGAGCGCCACCGTGACGGTGGCTTTACCGAGTGTGAAGGTCAAGCACTCGGTAAAGGTCACCGCTTTGCCGAGCACCGTTGACTCAGACACTCGGCAAAGGTGGCCGCTTTGCCGAGTGCCACCGGCAACACACTCGGCAAACAGGCGACCTTTGCCGAGTGCCTTTCCTGTGGCACTCGGCAAATCTATGATGTTTGCCGAGTGCAATGGCCTTTGCACTAGGCAAAGCATGTTCCTAGGTAGTCACTTTGCCGAGTGTCATGGCCATCGCACTCGGCAAAGTGATTGAAAACGGCCTTTTTTATTTGTTTTTTACATCCCATCCAAACAAACAGAAGATATATATAACAAACATCACCAACATCACATATATCATCAACAACACATATATATCACCAACACCACATATATATCACAAATGTCACATATATATCACAAACATCACATGTCTCACAATATATCACAAATAAGTTCACAAGTAATCCAAGTGCTCCATCATCTACAACCACAATTGCAAATAGAAGTACCATTAACAACCACAAGTATGATCATCAATATGGCCAATGAGACTAATTTGGTGAAGGATTCGCTGAAGCATGAGGATCGTTCGATGTCACAGATTGATTCTGCACAAAGGAGAAAAGATTGCATGTGTGAGACAAGATAAATATATACCATACATGAATAAAACTTTCATACTCCACTAGGTTTGACCGTAAGCATGAACATACAAACTAAAACATTTATACTCACTAGAGTAGAATAGTGAGGAGGTGGAGATGGAGGTGGAGCGAATAGTGAAGGTGGCGGAACTACACCTGTAGAGGCGCCAAGACTTTGCATGTACTGAAGAATGTCAGCCATCCTCCATTGCTCGGCCTCCCGCTCGGCCTCCACCCTCTCCATCTTCGCCTGCATCTGCTCCCGTATCCTCCTCTCTTGTTCCAACTGGGCCTACAATATATTCACCCCAATGTTACAATAATGCAAAGGAAAGGTATGAAAAAACCAATGAACGACGAATAAACCAGGAATAACCTCGAGTGCCTCCACCCGGTGGTGTAAAGTGTCCTACCGAGGTCATATGGCCGGGCTCATGCTCGTGCTTCTTGCTCGAATCTAGGAGAGACTGGGAGTAGTGGCTGAGTCGATTGCGCCGTCGCCAATCCAGTACCACCCATGCTTCTTGCCTCCTCCCACCCTTATGACGACTTCTCCATCAAGGTCCTTAGTGCTCGGATCGTACTCTGGCCCATGGACCTCCCTTGCCATCGATGTGTACTTACTGAGGTGGTTATGGACGGTCGCATTGTTGTACGCCTCAGGCCCATCCTCTGGGTTGTAGTCAATGTTGGATGTCGCCTTGCCCTTGTGGGCCATAGCAAATGCCTTGAAGATGGAGCAAGGCTAGCCTCCATGTGACACCGACTGCGAGAAAAATAGCAAGATGATTAGAAATCATGCAGAATTGAGCGTTAGAATAAATAAATGAATTCGTGTACCCATGTTTCTATGTATCCGCTGAGGTTGTGGCTACCTTGATGGTGTGCTACACCTGGCATCATCAAACGCCGCTCCCGGCTCGTGTGAGCACCACTTGTCCACCATCTGTACCCAAAACTGGGGATGCACGGCGCACCAATAAGGAATCATCTACATGCCATCAAGTACATGACATATCAGAAGATGAAATTAAGCCTACTTAATCTCCAAAGGAATCAGTATTAATGTTCTGTATTTACTTGCAGGTACTAGTCCCGGGTCAGCGTCATGGTTCTTGCGTCCCTTTTGGTGACCTTCGTTCCAAGGATGGTACCGTGGTAAGTTACAACGGCCTAGATGCACGCCTCATAATGCATGTCCACGACCAGTTTTTTGCAGCATTTGGTAGCCACCGCATCCGCCCTGGCCTCATGTCCGTCCTAGCATCTAAAGAAATCCTACATACAAACACGATGTATCCATTCATTATTTCAAGAATGTCCAATGAATGCGATGTATTGAGCAATGTAGTGCGAGAAAGACTTACCCACAGATCTTGCTTCACCCGCTCTGCCTTGTTGTTGAATACCCTGTAGTCCTGATCTACAGCATCGGGGGCGGCGGTGTAGTGGTCAAACAAGTAGGCCGGCCCCGTCACTCCAGCGTACTCAACCAGGCCAGGGAAGTGCTCCTTGCATAGAAGACCGAGGATGTCATTGACTTGGCGTGTGTGAGCACTTCCACTCGCCACAATCATCCAGTTCCTACCCAAGTGATTAAGAAAAATTATTAGTTTCTATTTTAATTTTCAATATATCATTTAAAGTAGTGATAACATCTAAAGTTACTTACTTTTCCCCCTCGGGTCGAATCAGCGGGCGTCTCTCATGAGGTATCGGTCACTGAGGGAGGCTCACGGGACCTTGCAAGTAGGCGCTCGATGAACTAGAGGAAGCGGAACCCCCTGCTATATCGTTGTCCTCCTGTGCCTCCTCCTATGCCTCCTCCTGCGCCTCCTCCTACGCCTCCTCAGCGTCCTCCTAGGGCACCTACTCCTCCTCCACCTCCTCACACGATGGGGCGACAGGTGATGGCTCCCTCCTATGGCTCCTCCTCCTCCTACTCTCCCCCGGTGCAGCGGTCGTTGTCCTTCCGTACAAGGACGCTAGCTTCCTCATCCTACCGCCGACCATCTTTGTTCAATCACCTGCAATTAAAAAGAGTAAACCAATAAGCACAGATAAACAAGAAGTACTTAGAAAGAGATGCAAAATAAACAAAACGTAATTACAAAATAACATAGTATTACATGTATTAGAAATAATCTTCATGATCAGGATTAGCTGGATCATAAGTCTCATCATCACTATCAATCATGTCGAAATAATCAACACTATCCGAATGAGCAATGTTGCCATTGTCATTGTCTAAATGTAATCGCTCAAGCATTTGTAAGTCCTTCACATTTTGCACCTCATGTGTAGCGTCCTCTTCAATAACCATTTCATTGTCTACTTCTATTCCGATCGCTTCGATTAAGTCTATCTCAAACCTCCCTTCTAGTCCCTCTTCTTGAAAGAACTCTCCATCATATGTGATTGGGTCTAAGTTGTAATCTTCATCGTTTGGGACAGGCACTTTACCATGTGGTGATACCCTATGCATAATATCCCAACCCTTACGATGCCTTTTGGTTTGACACGCATATGGGAGATAATAAACTTGCATGGCCTGTTGGGCCACAATATAGACATCGTCTCCTGGTAAGACGGAATCCTATCGAATTTCGACTAGCCCAAGATTAGAATATATCTATCTCGTTACTTTAGGATCAAACCAATGGCATTTGAATATGACAGGATTAAAATGTTTGGAACCATGAAACTTGAGTTCATATATTTCTTCAATTCTTCCATAATACTCGACCTCATCAACGCCGGGTGTAAAAACTCCAGAACTTGTGGTTCTTTGATTGGACTGACTCTGCTCATAGCTTGTTGTGCGAAAGCGATATCCATTCACGTCATAACCGGAAAAAGACCTAACCCTATAGGCAAAGCCATCGGCAACCTGTCTCAACTCGGCATGCATAGACGCATCCCTCTAGCCCTGCAAGCTCAAGCAGGATACATCGTTATATTATTCGCATGTATGAGTAACTTGGAATGTCAAACTAAGTATGAGCCAATTCATTAATCACGGGCTCCATGAACACTCTGATATTATTCTCCGAGTGTTCAGGAATTATCAACGATAAGAATTCGTTCTGTCGTTGAAAGCATACGCTGGGGGGAGATTGAGGGGGATAACGAACACGGGCCAACATGTGTATGGGGCAGCCATCATTCCATAAGGATTGAACCCATCTGTTGCCAGCGCAACACGTACATTACGAGCCTCTTTAGCTTTCTCATGATGAATGCCATCAAAGTGGGTCCATGCTTCACCATCGGATGCATGTACCATCCTGTCAGGATTGTATCATTTGCCATTTTTGTGCCATGTCATCTGTTTCGCGGATTCCTTGGTCATGTATAGCCGTTGGATCCTCGGTATGAACGGAAGGTGCCATAGGATTGTCACGGGAATGTCAAGCTGCCTCTTCTGGCCATCACCAAAATCTACCTCTAGGAACCTAGAGGATTTACACTTTGGATAGTACTTTGCTTCCACATATTCTTTCCTAAATAGGACGCACCCCTTCAGGCAAGCATGTATCTGCTCATACAGTATCTTAAGTGCACGAAGGAGTTTCTATGACTTGTGCATGCTCTTTGGCAGAAGGTGACCCTCCGGAAGCAGGCTGCCAATAACTGTCAACATACCATCGAAGGCATCTTGACTCAGGCTATACTGGGACTTTAACACCATTATGCATCCAATGGTATCCAGTTGAGAAACCTTTGTCTGGCCGTGAAGGGGTTTCTGTGCCGCAGCAAACATGTCGTAGAATGCCTTTGCGGTTGCCTCTGGCTCCTCCTTCGTACATCCTTCAGCGAACTGTGCCTCATGATAGTCATTTAACATGTCTACTACCCCGGCATCAGCATCATAATCCTTGACGTGTGGTCTCACAAGCTCCTCTCTCATACGATCGGCTTCACCATGGTAGACCCATCGGGTATAGTCTGCTGTAAATCCATTCTTCCAAAGATATTCCCCCATGACCTTCTTCGTTTGTCTTTTCCTATTTGCACATTTGTTGTAGGGACAGCAAATTTTACTCGCTCCTTTAGTAGCCATGTCAAATGCCCATTCTAAGAAAGCATCGGTCTTGTCGATCCATTCATTGGTGACTTGACCCTGACTTGCGTGGCCCGTGTACATCCACTCACGGTCCTCCATCCTCTAACATATATAGCGGCGAGTAATATAAACATCAATTGCATCTACACAATGTTCCTACTATCTAATAGGTGAGGATAGGTCCTAATCCCACCCATGGATCCGTAGATGAGGTTTGTTTCCATGCTCTACTCCTATCTGAGACAGAATTTTGGCAGCACCTCCCCGCTGTTCTCTAAATACACGTCCTGCCAGGGAGAGTGTGTATTCGGAGAACAACAGGGAGATGATGCCGAAACTCTGTCTCGGATCAAAGCAGACCATGGAAACTAACCCCACCTACACATCCATGGGCTATCCAAAAAACGTGGACAATTCGAAACAGATACAGTTTTAGATATGGAAATATCTGCATATTTCCAACCGTATCTCTTTCGAACGGACGACGCCTAACTAGGTTACGTGATCTACGACCATGATATGGAAAGAGGGGTTATACCTAGGGTGGCGGTGGAGTCAGGCTAGTCGAGCCATGGCGGGTCAGTGCAGCGGTGAGGCGACGCGGTGCAGGCAGACCCGCAGCGGCGAGGAAGGCGATCGGGGTCGCCGAGGTACTTCGTCTCCGCTCCGACGGGCTCTTCTCTGCAAAAAAAAAGAAACATAAAACTGTCAATACAAAATTTCGGCAGCACCTCCCCTGCACGGTGAGGTTTCCAAAACCTGCAAGAAAACCAACGGCACAATGGCTGACATGGACATATATATGAACGACACGATGGCCGACATGCACAAGATTATATCCAACCACAAATATATAACAATGTCACAACCACTACTATGACTCCTACGACTACCACCACTGCTACTCTACCACTACTACTACCGCAACTACTAGTAATACTAGGATGATGACGATGGTAGGGCATACCTAGTGGGCATTGTAGGGCGGCGGTGGTGAAGGGGCCAGGGCGCCGGTGGACAAGGCGATGGCTAGGGAAGCACCGGGGACGTGGCAACGGCGGCCGGGGCACCCCCTCCTCTGCCTTCTTCTTCCTCCTTCCTCCTCCTCCTACTTCTCTTCCTCCTTCTTCCTCCTCTCCTCCTCCGACGGCGCGGCGTGGGCGGGTGTGGCGGCGGCGCTGGCGCGGGCGGCGCGGGCGTAGGCAGCAGTGCTGGCGTGGGAGCGCGTGGGGGCGGCGGCAGCGCTGGCGCGGGCGGCGGCGCCGGTGGCGCGGGCGTGCCTACGTGCGTGTGTGCATGTGTGCTGTGTGTGTGGGCTGGCTGGGCCGGCGGGGTTAAATACCCCTTTGCTGAGTGCCCCTGATCTAGCACTCGGCAAAGTATTTTTTTATTTTTTTAATTCTTTGTCGAGTGCCATCCGGACTGGCACTCGGCAAAGAGGGTTTTTTTAAAAAAATTCCCTTTGCCGAGTGTGTTCTCCTGACACTCGGCAAAGCGCTAATTTGCCGAGTGTCATTTTTTGACACTCGGCAAACCATATTTTTTCACTTTTGACCTTCAAACTTTTTCTGTAGTCCTCATACAATACCTGGTACTCCAAGTTCCAATGTGGCACATTTCTCAAACTTTTTCTATATTTCTTTAATTTATTTTATTTAATTGAATTTTCTTGGATAATTAAAATTATAACCGCTAGTCATTCGAATAATGAAAAAAATGAATGGAAAATGATATTCATGTTATTTAGTATAATGTGAGGCCGTATCCAGGAACAGACTACCAATTTTGAACATCTTATTCACGAAACATGACCATGAACTTGCGGTCGAGTTGTTTTTAAATTCTATAAAAAGCAAATGAAGACCGAAAATCTTGAAACTTGTCGAGATGTCATGATATCATATGTGGAGGCTATGATAAAAAAGTGAGAAGGTTTTGTGCAAGTTGTCACGTACGATGCTTGCAAACCGAAGAATCTCTAGCAGTTATAATTTGAATTATCCAAGAAAATTTTTCCATTCATTTTTCCATTCATTTTTTCATTATTCGAATGACTAGCAGTTATAATTTGAATTATCCAAGAAAATTCAATTAAATGAAATAAAGTAAAGAAATATAGAAAAAGTCCAAGAAATGTGCCACATTGGAACATGGAGTACCAGGTATTGTATGAGGACTGCAGAAAAAGTTTGGAGGTCAAAAGTGAAAAAAAATATGGTTTGCCGAGTGTCAAAAAATGACACTCGGTAAATCAGTGCTTTGCCGAGTGTCAGGAGAACACACTCGGCAAAGGGTTAACGGCGGCTGCCAGCCGTTAACGGCGGCGGCCCTTTGCCGAGTGTTCTGATTTGCTGAGTGCCCGACACTCGGCAAACCTTGTCTTTGCCGAGTGTTATTGTTTGCCGAGTGCTCGGCACTCGGCAAACTACATATTTGTCGAGTGCTAGTTGTTTGCTGAGTGCTTTCTCTCTGGCACTTGGCAAATAGCCTCTTTGTCGAGCGCCCGATAAAAAGCACTCGGCAAAGTCTGGGACACTCGGCAAAGAAGTCGTCTCCGGTAGTGTAACTGTGTGGTGATGACCGGAGGTCGAAGATGAATCCGACATGTGGGGCCCACACGTCAATGAGTAGAGGGAGAGAAACAACATGGGTAAATAGGTCATTTCCCATGCTAAGTTAGGGCTTTCAAGCTTGCTGCCATGCTGTCATCCCACCTAGTGTGCCACATCAGCGAAAGTGGCAAAAGCGTAGGAGGTTCACAATTTGCGATGGCAATTACGTAGGAGCGCTCGTAAAGCTAGCAAATGAAGGAGTGCCATCCGTAAGGATGGCAAAAGGTTAAAAATCCCATAAGAGGGAGGGGATGTTCTATCTGTAGGGTTAAGAAGAGATGGGCTGGCTTGCGTTGGCCCAACAAGCAACTTCTTCCTATTTTTTCCTTATCTTTTTCCATAGTGTTACAAATCAAGACCCCATCGGCACCTCCAAGCCATCGGGACGTACCAAGGCCGCCTGTCCCTATGATGATGGTAGTGCTCGTGGCCGTGGCAGAGGTGCCCGTGGCTGTGGCACCTAAGGTTCAGCAGCTCCACCCCCATTGGTTGGTGCCGCGGCTCAAGAGTTTATACTAGGCCCTGGAGATGTGTTTGTCGTTGATCCTACTGAGGAAGCCCTCGATCAAGCTAGTAGGACCATTGCTGCTGATGTGTGTACCATGACCCCACCTTCTGGTCCAGGTTACTTTGGGGTCAGCCATCAGGTTCCCTTCAAAGGCCCTCTTCCCATCTTCCGGGAGCCCCAGCACACTCCAAATCCAACTAGTGGCTACACCCCCCCATTTGATGATTGACTATCGTCACAAGGTGTCTGAGATTTGTCATCAGCGTGCCCGCTCCTTCTTTGATGAGCCTAAGGATTTGAGGATCGAGTGTAGGTTCTAGCACCCTTTTCACTTTGATTTCTATCATCATTTGGTCTACCTCTGCTACCTCAGAAAGCACGAGCCTCCAGTGATTCAAATGAAGTACATTGACACTTACAGTCTTGGTCAGATGCCTAAGTTGGAGATTAAGCAGATGGTCCATGATTTGAAAAGGATGGGACTTGAGCCGTTGATGGAGTTCCACAAGCCATGGAACAATGAGTTAATTTGTTAGTTCTATGCACCCTATCACCTGGACACTACCAGCGACACTCATGTCATTCATTGGACCATTGAAGAGAAGCACTACAAGGTTGTTTTTCCTACTTTTGCTCGCCTTCTTGGTTTGGACCACAAGGATCACCGGTCTTCCACCATTAATGAGATTCTGTCTCTTGCTATGGACGGGCATCAGTACATGTACTTGAAGGGTCACCATGCTGATGGTCAGACAGTTTGGTTGAAGCCATACTACTATGTGTTGAACAACATCCTTTGCCAAATTTTGTATCCTAAAATCGGTGATTCTACTCATCTACGTGATGACTCACAGGTTGTGCTTGATTGCTTTGGCGATGAGTTCACCAAGTTCTCCATCAGTTGCTACATTTGGGACAAGATTTTCCAGGCTAGTGAGGATGTGGTGAGGCACTTCTCTTATTTTTTTGAATGTCACCAGGGGGATTACTCCCCACCTAAATATATATTGATATAGCCCCAAACTGGCTCGTTTTATATTTTACAAATGTTGAGGAAGGAATAAAAAACATTAACAAACAAGACGCCCTAGCACCAGGGCAAAGAGTGGCAGAAACCACAAATATACTAGTAAAATGCGAAGACTACCACAACAGGGCACAGGGGCTCTTCGACAATGCCTCTAGGGAGGTGAACGACGCAAAAACATAATCATCGTCAGCCAAGCAGGAGCTTGGCAAGGCTTTCACCCGAGCCTTGTGCCGAGGGGTATTGCACCGCGATGGAGGGAGGCATGCACCGGCAAGCGTCGATGCCTTGGATGGTGGAGGGCGTGTCGACCGCTGCCACACCGCGCAGAGCCGTTCCTAGACTCGCACACGACGGTGGGAGGCGCACATCGGTAATTGTCCATGCTTGGATGGAGGGGGGTGTCGGTCGCTGCCACACCGCCTGAGATGGTGGGAGGCATGCATCCACAAGCGGGGATGTCAGCTGCCGCCACACCACGCATAGCCATTCCCAGACTCACCCTCTATGGTGGGAGGCGCGCACCGACAAGCGTCCATGCCTGGATGGAGAAGGAGGGGTAACGGTCGTCGCCACGCCACGTGGAGACATTCTTAGACTCACTCACAATGGTGGGAGGCATGCACTGGCAAGCGTCCGTGCCTAGATGAGGGGGGTGCCAGTCGCTGCCACACTGCACAGAGCCATTCCTAGACTTGCCTACGATAGTGGGAGGCATGCACCAATAGTGTTCGTGTCTGGACAGGGATAGGGGTTGTCGGTCGCCGCCACACCTCGCGGAGCCATTCTCGGACTTTCCTGCGAAGGTGGGAGGCACGCACCAACAAGCATCTACACCAGTAGTGCAGGAGAAGAGGAATGAAGAGGACACCTCCAAGGAGGAAGCGACGTCCGCAGACATCACCGTCTGGGCTTACGCCCTAGCCTCAAACAACCCACTACTGTGATCCTGCGACCTTCCAGAGCCCCATGGAGGAAACCTGCAGAATGACATCGGTGATGAAATGCGGGCATCCCCACCAGCATCGGATGCCACCACGTGCACTATGGGCGTCCCTGTCGCACGCACAACCGCAAGAAGATGCTCCTAGCCAGCCACAAACATCGACCCATAGTTGCCCCTTGGAAGGCGCAACGCGGAGAGATCTGGCCACCACTACAGGCAATGACCGAAGGCCGAAGGGGTGGCAGCAGCCATAGAGGAGCACCATAGTTAGGAGGCCCCACCAAAGATGTTGAGCCCAATCACTGAGGAAGGCTGAATCTGGTCAAAGAGAGAGCTGGATCCATGGCCGACCGATAGTCAGGCGCCCAAATTTGGTCGGCCGGCTAAGGATGAGATGACACCGCAAGCACCTTGTAGATCTAGGTGAACCACCATAGGAGCTACCAAATCTAGGCTAGACCGCCACGAAACTCCTAGAGAGACGTCGGAGACAACGAGGATACTAGCGACCAAAGTGAGGAGGATGGGAGGGAAGAGGGAGGTCGCAGCACACCAGACTTCTGGAGCAGCCATGGGCCACCGTCACCATGCACCAGACAACAGCAACAGTGGACGGGGAGGGTGTGTGGTGGTGGAGCTTGGGCTGGCGATGGCCGTCGCCCTCCCATCGCCCAAAGAGGCAACGCTGAGGGTATAGGATCGGTTGGCCGCTAGCGATCATCCTTCAGGCACTTCCCTTATGCTCCCCATATCATGCATATCATTGAGCAAGTGTCAGGCCTAAGCTTCCCTACAGACGGTCCTCATCGAGTGCTCAAAGTTTCCAATAAGCTATACCTTTAGGCGAAGAAAGAATTGGAGGAAGCTGCAAAAGGCAAAGGATAAGGTGCTTCGGGCTCTACCTCTTGTGCCCCTCCACCTCGTGCCTCTCACTCTCGCCATGCTCATAGTGAGGAGCCTGTCTCCTCCTCCTCTGGTGGTAAGCCCCCAAGCAAGTTCAAGTTCTTCATGAAATACATGTTTGGGGCTTGTTGTGCTAGTGCTGAGAGGGAGCAAGAGATGTTAGTGAGGATGCACCGCATTGAGCAGAAGCTTGACATTCACTCCGCACCACCTTGGGACTTGGAGCCACTTCATGATCCTTTTGAGCTTTATGATGAGGCTTGCAAGGAGTACTATGGTGAGTCGTTCGATCAGCCTCGTCGCCATGGAAAGCAACACGTTGGGGCTCAAGACGAGGAGTACCACGAGGAAGATGATGATGATGATGATGACGACGACGATGATGATGATGTTGGTGACCTTGATGATGATGAGGACTACGAGGATGAGAAGTCATTTCTATCACGCGGCCTACCCCTTTTGGCACTTGTTGACAAAGGGGGAGTGTTAGGCTTTGATCTTATTGTAATAAGTTAGTTGGTCGCTTGGAGTTCGTCAGACTTTAAAACTTTTAGCTTGTATTAACTATGTCGTGTGGTGGCACTATGTGATGGACAACTATATATTTGTGTGGTGGATGATTGTAGGACAAGTAATGCTTATCTATCTATCTTATTAGCTATTGTGTCTGTCTTTACTTGTGATTGGTGGTTGTTATATTTTTTGATGGCCTTGTGTTGCTTCAAGTTTCTACTTTAAAGATCTTGGCCATCATCTCCTTTTATTTGTTGGTGAATATAACATGTCATATTGCATATCTTTTCACGATGGTACTGCAAATCGATTGTTAGTACAAATGGATCTACAAATGTTCTAAATCTAATATGTTATCATCAATAGTGACGTTCGACCGGATCGATGGCAGCTATGATGATAATAACAAACTAAAGCCGAAGAATCCATAAAGTTGTCTATACATTGATAGGTTTTTTGAAAGATATGCTATATGTGTGAAAGTACAAGCGAATTGACTGAAATAGTTGATTCAGGTGGAAAAGGAACAACAGCACGTGAACAATCGACTACTTAACACGGACAGATCTATGAACTCATCAGACCTAACCTGCTATCTTTAATAGTGGGGTTCGACCAGATCGATGACAGCCATGATAAAGATAACAAATCAAACCTTTAAAATAAATAGATCTATTCACATTTAACAGAATCATAAGAACATACTGTAGGCGTTAAAGCGCAGGCAAACAGCTATTTAGCCGATGCAGGCATAGCAAACAGCCAGGGTCATGCCTGGTCGAAAGCAAATCTACCAGCTCGCATCCTCCAATCTAAAGTACTAACAATGGGGGTCGACCAGATTGATATATCCATAATAGCAAGCTATAGACCATATTCAACTAGCTAGTAAACCTTCTCAAGATCAGGCGTGCCTTGACCGCGTACTATACATGACCAAGATCGAAGCAGAACGGCCGATGAAACATAATCCGTCGTTTAAAGTAAGAACCGTCGCAATGTAATAAAATAAAACGATGGATTAAAAGGATGTGAGACCGATCTAGATCGATCTCGATCGGGCAGGTTGATACTGATGAAAACTAATCACAATGAGAATATCAGCAAGATCAGTAACTTAATGAATCTATCCAAAGGATGCCACCCTCAGGTAGAGACGATAACTTGACCTTAATCTAATTCAAGCAGTGGAGGTCAAACTTAACTGATGTAGCCGTACTTGAACTAGATAAGGATCGATAACTAGCTTATAACTAGCTTAACGATGGAATAAAAGAAAAAACATTCCTAACTTAAGATAACTTGGACCCTAATGTTTCCCTTTTTGTAGAGTCCGACAAGTTTTTTCCCGATGCCAAGTTGCCAACCATAGCTTATTGGTGTTATCTGCTGACGTCATCCGAAGAGAGCCGAACCCAGTACCACATCCGAACCAGCTGATGTCGATCCTTACGCAATCGATTCCTTAATGACACAATCTAGGAAGCTCTGAGTTCCTGCATTCTTCTTCCCAAATTTTGGTGTAAACACATGCCCCCAATTTTAGGGTAAAAATGATTTTATTCCAAAATTTCTATCCACTTGTTCTCCATGTCACAACTGTTTATTCCGAGATATACATGTGACTCTTGATATTCTTGGTCCAAATTTTATATAATACTCCAACAGTATCATTTCTGATTCATTCGGCCCATCTACTTTCCCCTTCTTCTTCAAGCGAGCCTCAACAACCAAAGCCGCCATCGCCAAAGCCTCAACCCTAGCAAATTCTCTGCTCCATCAAGTTGTTATTCAACCTACCTTCCCCAGATTCAGATCTATTTTGGTTGCAATAGTGACTAGCGACCATGTCCCTGAGGTATGATTTCAAGCTCCCATTTTCCAAGTATCAGCCATTACCCTGCGTTTCCTTCCTTTTCAAATTTATTTTATCTTGCTTCTAGGAAATGAGGAACAAAATTTTGATTCCATCGGCTATAGCTCCCAATGTCTATTTTCTTGGACCTATGGGTGACCCTGATCCATCTGACCTTATCCATCAAGAAACCAACTGAATCCCCTTCAAACAATCTATAGTGGATTTGTCCTCTAGAACGCCAAAACTCCCTTTAGAAACTGGCCCAAAATTCCTAGGGGATGGAGAGATTGGTTTTGCAGGGTATCGGGGAAAAAGGCTGGAAATTGGGAGATTTATGACTTGAATCAATGCTTGACACTCTCATTGTCTAGAATGGAGAGGAATGATTCACTCCTGATTTCTGCATCTTATTTCTGGTCTAACACCCTAAATGCTTTCGTTTTTTATCATGGCCCAATGACCATCACTTTGGCCGATGTTTATATGCTGATCAGCCTTAGAATAATAGGAATAATGCAACCTTATGACTTCTTAAGTGTTGGATCCAAGAAATTAGCCAAAATATCAGACTGCACAGGATGGGCAAGCTACATTCTAAACCATATTGGAGATGGATCAACCATTAGCGAAAGAGAATATGTAGCTTTTCTGAACATGTGGCTAGAGAGATTCATCTCCTGTGGGTCATCTTGTGGTCTGACTTACAATCATAAACTTATGGCAGAGCATCTGGCAGTAGGCATTGAAATTTGTCTTGGAAAGTATCTGTTGGGATCGGCTTACCATTTGATGCATCAGGTGGCCGCTCAGCTGCTGAAGAATGAAGCAGCGCACACTATCAGCGGCCCTTGGTGACTAATACAAATGTGGTTAAATTTGTATATGCCTAGGACTGTAAGGCCAAATCTCTAGAATTTGAGCTTTTCCTCCTCCAACTTTGATGAGGAATACAGAGGCAAAGAAGGAAGAACCCGTCGGTGCATGAACTACGGTGAAGCCGCATCGGCTATAACAATTGCTATCGATATTGGCCATATCTTCAAGAAGTTTTATAGAGGGTTTGATGCAGATATTCTAACTTGGCTACCCTATAATGAGGATGAGAACAATGAGTTGGTCTTCCCATTCAAATTTTGATTTGAATCAGGCTGCTCAGACGAAACGGAAGCTGCAATCTTCAATTCCTTCATCAAACCTTGCGTTCTTCTAGCCGAATTTCATCATGGCCATGGCAAAATGTCTATAGGTTCCTTCCTTCCAGGTAACCTTCCAACCTATGAGTTTTATAACCCTTCTTTCATAGCTCATCAGTTTGGTCTTGGTCAACTGTCTCCTCAGCTGTTCTTCAAGAATACACTAAGGCCAAGAGAATGTATTAGTGAAGTGATGATAGCCTCTATAGTCTTTCAACTAGGATTAGATCTTCCTTCTTTTTGCTTCCATGACTGGACCAGAGTCAACTTCTCTTTCAACCTTTTTGACTCCTGGTGGCAAGAATGGCACTCCCATCTCTTCTGCGGGCCAGTTCATCCTAGCTGCATAGCTCTGGATGAAGGTTTTGCTTCTAACAGTGAGGTAACAAGCTAGCTCCTTTGCTTTCATAAAGATCACTTACCAAAGTCCCTCTATCAACTTATCTAACAGAACTCCCTTGTAGGATGCTGAATTCAATCCCCCAATTGTGGACAGAAAAGGGCATGCCATAGAGTATTATCTGCCATGTCCAACCTCGAGACTGGAATCAACTGCACCTCCTCTGAAGAAGCTAATGAAAACCCATGCTGCTTCTACAATTGTAACATACCAAACTTCAAAACGCAAGGCAGCCCAAGGGACAACCTAGAAAACCATTACTGGGAAAAGGCTCCGCAGAACAAGACCATCAACGGCTCAGGTAAAACAATTCATCCTCTACCCAAAATGATATTCAATCTCTAATTCTAATTCTTCCCTTGCAGTTATCGGCCATTGCATTCCAATCTGCTCTGGGTGCTCAACTTTTGTCTCAGGCGTTTAAATTAGCACCAACCCATCCTTTACCGGCCGATTCTCAAAAGGAGCCGATTTTGGCTGAAACAACTGATGCCTCTAGGACAACAGAAGATGAGACTCTTCCCACCTCACTTCCTGATGTTGCTAAGGTATCTCTCCCAAACTCTTAATTTTATTCAATTTTTACCCTTCATCTGTCTATTTTTCACTCCAGATACTTTCTGAGGAAACACCCACGCAAGAGCAAGAGTCTGACAGTTTACCCATGGAAAATGATCCTATTGGCGTTGTCGTCTAGACTGTCGAATCTCCAGTCCAGCAAACAATTGATGGTAGGAAGATCATATATCTGTTTCACCCTCTTGCAATGAATATGAATTGAAAAATCTCCCTTGATATTTTTAGATACCAATGCTAAAAGTTCAGAGCCGATTCAACCAGATACCATTTGTGTATCATCAGCTTTTCCTTCTCCTTAGATAGAGACTACCATAGAAAGTATTGTATTCATTTCACTGTTTATCTTATTACAAATTGATTCAATCCTTCTAAAAAGATTTTCTTGTGTATAGATACTTAATGCTCCAGCTCCGAGCTACTCTTTCAATCTTGAAGAGTATCTAGATGAAGATAAAATCAGCTCATCAGCCACCTTTTCCAGGGAAGCTTTATCAGAAGAGACTAGAAATCAGCTAAGGGACATATTGCCAATGCTTGAGAAGAATATAGCCGATTTGGTTTAAGATACAGATTCAATGCAAAGAGTCTTCTTAGTCATTAAAGACAATTTATCCCCAGATCTCATCAACATCTTGTTACCTTTATTCATCATTGAAGATCAAGCCCCAAAGGTGAAAAAGGCTCAAAGGAACTTGTCTAATCATGAGGCTTTATTGGCCAAGAAGAACTCCAACAGACAAGAGGCCAAAGAGCTGACACAGCTGATGGATAATCTAAAGAGCCCTTCCCTCAGGATCGATCCAGAGCTGACCCAACTAGAAACCAAGCGTGTAGAAATTGAGAAGGAACTGGAGAACGTGAAGGCTGTCATCGATTGCCATAAGTCCAATCTAGCTCAAATACCCAATGCCATTAAGTAGAAGAACTAGGAACTGCTGACCAAGGTCAAAGAAGGCAGGGCCATCTACAACAGCCTTGAGGATATTCCTGGATCAGCTGAAGAAGACAGGCAACAAATCGCAGAAGTCGATTCTATCCGACTAAAAGCATTGAAAGCAATCCAGGATGTTCTAAACTTGTAATATGCACACTAACATGTACTTTGTGTGGAGCCAATGATAACCATACTTTCTGTCGATCTATTGTATTCCTTGTCTCAGCTAAAGAGCCGATTTGAAAATAGCCGATTCTAGACCTCTGACCTTAATCCAATTAAGTCTAAAAACACGTCCTTTATTAAGAAAAACTCTTCAATCTTCTATCCTCAGTTATCAATGCTGCATTATCTTCGGCCTTAGTGAGGTGGCGCTTCGCCTTCTATTAATTGTGGTTGCCTTTTGCACATCCCAAGATATCTACCACCTCGCTTCGTGGCTACAAATATCAGCCGAGGGCTCCAGCCTCAAACACATCCATACTTGCAACCGCTCCTATTCCTTTGCACTTATCCATCCTCACCAACTCTACAGTGGTTTTCTTCACCTTTTCATAAATCCAATCAACCTTATGGCTGGCGAGGACAACAGGGGCAAGCGCACGACGGAGGAGGTTCCGGAGGAGAACCTGCCAATTACTCAGCGCCTCCTTCGTATGAGGTGAGATTGGTATCTTCTACTCATGGCAATGGATTTCCCTAACTTGTTTATAGGTTCATATTGAATGATAGCCTTCATCCACTTCCTCCCAGGGCTGGTGAGCCCTCCAATGCTGCGTCCAATGCCGCCTCCGCACCAGATTCATCGTCGGACTCCTCCGACTCCTACAACGGCGATGACGCCCGGCGTTTCCTCTGGGAGTGGAGGGTAGCCCAGGACTGTTATTCTAAGGCAACTTAGGAAAACGGTCAGCTTGAGATCCACTTTAGGGTCTCTCAAGCAGGCCTTCACACCGCCGAGGAAGAGGCCAGTGCTGCTTGAGCGCGGCCGGCCGAGTCCGATGCCATGGTGGCGGGTAAGATGAACTCCAAGAACACCTTTATTTTGATTTCCACTATCTTTGCCATGATATCTTCTTTGTTTTTGTGATCGCCAGCCTTGACGGTGCAGTTGGAGTCCCTCCGACTGGCGGCGAACGTGGCTACGGTGACCATCAACGCCTGGGGCCCTCTCATCAACGCTCGCCTCCACGACGTCCTGGCCTGTGAACAAGAGATTGCCCTTCATGGCATCTATCATGGCGCATCGGTGGCGCTGGCCGCAGCGTAGGTCCAGACCGGGTACAAGCTCCACACCATTGAGACCTATTTCCTGATGGGTAGCGGCCCCAAGGAGCACGAGGAGTTGATCGAGGACTTCATCAATGCAGTGGAGGCCATCGTGGACATCACATCCGCTCAGGGTGTGATAAACAATGCTTTTGATTAGTTTGTACAAAGGGCAAACTAATCAATGAATAAAAATCTTCTGTTTTTCCATGACCGTATCTCAACGTACTTCTGCAATGTCTTTGTACACATCATGATTGTTTTTGTATCTATTTTTGCTATATAGGTGATACATCTTGTATTGGCTTTTTCCCTTTTTGGGTTAATTTTGAGCTAAAGGCGATACCCTTCTGGTACTGTCTATTAGAGCCGCTGACTGAACAAATCGGCTGTCAAGTATTAATCCAAATGCTAGGATAATATTCCTTCAAACATTCCCATCGATCGCTTTTTGATAGGTTGCACCAGAACTCTTCAGACCAAAGATTAAACAATTGACCGATCTAGGCCAGGCATCTCAAGACAATCTTTAAATTTCCTTTAATAAATCTTATCAACTCTAGCTTGTACTCAGGATTCGACTTAGCGCTCACATACGTCAGCCTAGGCCTATCTCCAGGACCAATGTCTATCTCCTTTAATTCACCGGCCGACATGAAGCCATGCCCTAGCTTACCACCTGTACCATCTATTAGATTATCCATTAAAACAAACTCTCAGAGTCGATTGCTTGGATCAACTGTTGGCTTTCATCATTGATCTTAATGAAGCCTCCTTCCCATAGCTTGTCAGAAAAACACTCGAAGCCTTCTAGTTTCCAATATACTGGATTGGCTATTGCGATACTTACAGAATCATAAGCGTGAACCAGCTCAACATCATCTCCATGCCATTGAATCAAGCATTGATGCATAGTCGATGCTACGCAACAATTTGCATGAATCCAACCACGACTAAGGAGTAAACTATATGACCCTTTTCCATCAATGACGAAGAATGTGGTGAGCAAAGTTTTACTTCCGATTGTCAATTCGATGTTCATTGCCCCCTGGTTTTGGATGCTTTACCCCCAAAATCCTTCAGCATCATGTCAGTCCCAATCAAATCTCCTAGTCCCTTGCCAAGCTTGCGAAAAGTAGTATAAGGCATAAGATTAACAGAAGCACCTCCGTTCACCAACATTTTTCTCATTGGCTTCCCATCAACGAAACCTTTCACATATAAAGCTTTTAAGTGCCGATGCTTGATTGGTTTATTGAATATAGCTTATTGTATAACCATTAACTTGGCAACTATCACCTCATATTCTGATTCATCAAAATCTGAATAAACTTCTTGGTTTGTTGGAGCTCTAAATTCTGACGACAATAGAAAAACCATTTGAATACTAGCCGATGGTTTCCTCCTATCGGCTGTTTGCTTAGCATGCCACACTTGACGTCTACCAGATGCCTGAGTCTGTTCTAGCTCTCTATTCCTTAGGTGTTGTACCCTCCTTTTCTGGCTCCTTGTCAAACCTCCGGACACCATTGCCCTTCCTGCAAAACATACTTTTCCTCATCATCTTCTTCTTCATAATCAGCCCAATTTTGATCAACAACTCGCTTCCCAAGCCGATCATGAACACTTCTATTTTTTAAGCACCGATCCATATTATGGTAATGATACTCATCTTGAGCATGGATAGACCGGCGGTTGGCTTGAGATTGCCTAAACTCTCAATATTGCTCACTGCACTCTGGGCAATTATTTCTAGTAGGCAATTTCAAACCTTCATTCCAACAATGTCTAAAGAAAGGACAATTCCAATGTGATTCAGCTTATTTCCTTTCATACCTCCCTTTCTCCTGTTAACGCTGGTATTCTTTCTCTTCTAACCAACGTTGATAATCCTTTTCCTTTTGCCATTGCCATTTATTCAACAAAATTTGAGATGTGATACGTGGCCTTATCGCCCCGTTCATTGATGTCTCTCCCTGCTCATATCGGCTCTTCTGTTGGTTGCGGTGTCTTTTAATCTCTCTATATCCATCAGTCGATATTTGCATCTTTGGGTCGATGGTTCCAGCTTCTTTGGCCCGAGTTGATGTTAGGACTTTAGTTTTCCCTTTGAGCAACCTAGCATCAACCATGTTCTGGTCTCTTGGGAAAGGATTATCATCAACTTTCATCTTCCGAGGTGTGTAAAATTTAAGCCTCCCTTACTGAATAGACCTCTGTATTTGTTGCCAAAAAATTCTGCACTCATTAGTAGAATGAGAAGTGGGGTAGAGGCAATATAACATGATCGGTGGACAACTTGATCTGTCCCTTCTCAAGCAAGAAATCAAAAAGCTTGTCCGATTTTGTGACGTCGAAATCATAGTTTTCTTCAACTCCTTTTCCCCAAGGATTTGGCACCATTACAGTCTTCTTGCCCCAATTCCATTCGGTCGTAGCAATCTGTTCTTCTTCATCGTCTTCATTGCCGTCACTAACTGGACATGGATTATAAGCCTCAGTGATTGCGGCACTCTTCTGGAATCGGGTATCTCTACGTATACTCTGGAATTGGCTATTGAGTGCTGCCACTCGTTGAGCCAACTGGCATAAATTGTCAAACTCTTGCCCAAGCAGCTTCTCTCTCCATGTTGGCAACATTCCTTGGACGGCCAAAGCAGTCAGCTGATCGTCAGTTAGGTTCAATGAAAAGCACAAATTTCTAGTCTCTCGGAACCTCTAAAGAAACTCGGCACCCGATTCATTAGTTCTTTGTCTTATGGTCATCAAATCTATAATTTTCTTTTCTCCTATCCTAGTATAAAAATATGTATAAAACTTCTTCTCTAGGTCAGCCCAATTGGCAATGGAATTAACTGGCAGCGATAAAAACCAAGTGAAGTCTGGTCCTGACAGGGACAAGGAGAACAAATGAACTCGATGAGCCTCTTCAATGGATGCTTCACCCAACTGTGTAAGATACGATTGACATGTTCTAGTATGCTTGTGCTATCTTGGCCAGTAAATGTAGCAAACTTCGGGAGTCTGTAATTTGTAGGAAGAGAGACCAAATCACACCACTCTAGATATGGACGTTTGTATGAAAAGGTCTGCCCTTTTGGCTTCAAACCGAACTGATTCTTTATCATCTCGGTCACTCTGAGCAACAACTCATCAGCATTTGAATCTAGATTTCTCTGTAATTGTTGACCCATCCGTGGATTAAAATTTTGGGTACCTAGATACCCTGGATTTGGAATCATATGAAGGGTATTATAATCAGTGCCATAATGATACCCTTGTGGAATCTCCATCTGTTGGGTTGCTGCTTGAAGTCTCTGGTTGTAGATATTGGGATTTGTATCTCTATGAATCCTTTGAACTGATGGCGCTATTTTTTTAGCCGACAATGGTATTTGGCCTATTGTGCCAAAATTAACCATTTGATTCTAAACTTGCCCCGTCGGCTGTTGCTCATGTTGCACTGATGATCCAGGATTATAATGCATTTGATCGGTAGTGGTACCTTGAACTTACTCAGATGAGCTTCGAACTACCTAGACATCATCATTACCAGTTAGTGCTGCTTCTTGACGACTAGTGCCGGCTTGATTAGTCCCCTGAGTCGACGGATGTGGAATGTTGCAATAAGTTGGCCCAACCTAATCAATTGGATATCCGTGAAACACCTTCTTCATGGTATTGTGGAATGTGTTCAAGAAAGTTGTATTGTAGTTCAACATGGCATCATGAACAGATTTATTTACAGCATCTATAAAGAAACATATATCTTCAACGTCATCTATATCTGATTGCCCATGCAACAAAACTCTTGGTAGTGGATATTTCTGAACAACTTTATTATCGTATGTCTTAGTGTAGGACAATAAACACTTGTTCTGAAATTCTTCTATAGCTTTGCTGATGACATCTTTATCCTCATCAGGTAGGTCTTCATAAGGTACCATAAGGATGTCATTGTTGTTGTGAGTTATCATGACGATTGTGGGGTCCCACCGGGCGTGCCAGAACGTGTGTCGGTGCAAACACATGTCGATGCGCCTGGCACACAGCAAGCCAGAAGGATCTGCTTAGGATGAGCCCGGAGATCCGCTTGGCTTCAATGCATGCCCAACCGATCCTGTGAATTTCCCAAAGGCGTGCTAGTCAATTTGACCTGCAATTGACAGGGAGAGAAAGTTTATCAGTAATTTAAGGTGGAACATACCGGTTTTGCCCAGACAGTTCCAAGTGTGCCGCTTCGGGAGCAGCCAGACAGGGAAATCGACTAAATAGCCGATACGCAAAGAACTCGACTGTTAAAGACTATAAGGCTCATGGGTTGTGATTGACTTTATGATGACAAGTGCAATGCACGCAGATATAAGCAAAATCATCAGCTAGGTGGATATTACTAGTGTAAAGCATTGAGCCGACAAATCTAATAAGAAAGGATATAACATGCAAACAAATCGACTGTCTAGTACAAATGGATCTACAAATGCTCTGAACCTAATATGTTATCATCAACAGTGATGTTTGACTGGATCGATGGCAGCTATGATGATAATAACAAACTAAAACCGAAGAATCCATAAAGCCGTCTATACATTGACAGCTTTTCTGAAAGATATGCTATATGTGTGAAAGCACAAGTGAATCGGCTGAAATAGCCGATTCAGGTGGAAAAGGAACTACAGCACGTGAACAATCGACTATTTAACACGAACAGATCTATGAACTCATCAGACCTAACCTGCTATCTTTAACAGTGGGGTTCGACCAGATCGATGGCAGCCATGATAAAGATAACAAATCAAACCTTTAAAATAAATAGATCTATTCACATTTAATAGAATCATGAAAACATATTGTAGGCATTAAAGCGTAGGCAATCAGCTATTTACCCGATGCAGGCATAGCAAACAGCCAGGGTCATGCCTGGTCGAAAGCAAATCTACCAGCTCGCATCGTCCGATCTAAAGTACTAATAGTAGGGCTCAACCGGATCGATACGTCCATAATAGCGAGCTATAGACCAGATTCAACTAGCTAGTAAACCTTCTTAAGATCAAATGTGCCTTGACCGTGTACTATACTCAACCAAGATCGAAGCAGAACGGCCGATGAAACATAATCAGTCGTTTAAAGTAAGAACCGTCGCAATGTAATAAAATAAACGATGGATTAAAAGGATGTGACACCGATTTAGATCGATCTCGATTAGGCAGGTTGATATTGCTGAAAACTAATGACAATGAGAACATCAGCAAGATCGGTAACTTAATGAATCTACCCAAAGGATGCCACCCTCAGGTAGAGCTGATAACTTGACCTTAATCTAATTCGAGCAGTGAAGGTCGAACTTAACCGATACAGCCATACTTGAACTAGATAGGGATCAATAACTAGCTTATACTAGAGCTCGCAAGAGTTTGGCCAGACCGATGCAGCCTTACAAACAAAAGTATAAGCCATGACGGTACTTACAGACAAGCCATAGGTCGGCCGGACCGATGTAGCTGTGCTTGTTGAAGAACTCGCCGAGATCTACACTACTCCTACTCCTAAGGGTTGGCGTGAAGCTAAAAAAAGTAATTGGTATTGATTGATTGGATGTCTTTTACAATAGTCGGGATCCAATGTTTATACCCGGAACCTAAACATGAATCCTATTCAAACACGACTCATTATGATCTTTGTAATAAAAGAAAATATTCCTAACTTAAGATAACTTGGACCCTAATCTTTCCCTTTTGTAGAGTCCGACATGTTTTTCTCGATGCCAACCGCAGCTCATTGGCGTTATCTGCTGACGTCATCTGAAGAGAGCCGATCCTAGTAACGCATCCGAACCAGCTGATGTCGATCCTTACGCAATCGATTCCTTGATGACACAATCTTGGAAGCTCTGAGTTCCCGCGTTCTTCTTCCCAAATTTTAGTGCAAACAGATATAGGTTGTGGAGTTTTGACAGTCAGAAGTCCCGGCGTTTGCCGAAAGTCTCGACTCCCGCCGGGAGTCCCGACGCCTTGGACTTAGTCGCTAGGCTCGGTTGGCCGTCGGAAGTCCCAACGGGAGCCAAAAGTCCCGGTAGCCACTGGGAGCTCCGATTTCGGCCAACCTAGCCTAGCTGTTTGCGTGTATGAACAGTGTTTTTATTAGGCGCCAAAAGTTCCAGCGATCTGTGTCGGAACTCTCAACACAGATATGAAAGGTTAGATTTTGCCTAAGAGTATAAATAGCTCTCTCCTCTCTTCTAACCGTCACCCACTCATTCTTTGCAACCTAACTCTATCCAAAAGAGCTCCCAAGCATTCAAGGCTCCCCTCCTCTCTCCCCTTTGCTCCCAACTTCAATTCCCCTAGGGTTTTGAGAGAAAGGAGAGTGGATTGAGCGAGAGAATCACTTTGGCAAGCTTGAGTACTCGATTTCTTCATCAAGCCAGTTGGATTTGTGTCTATTACTCTTGGGGCTTTGCCCCTAGCCGGCTAGGCATCGCCCAAGAGCTTCCATCTTGTGGAAGAGCCTTGGAAAGTTTGTATTACCCTCGATTTCTTAGTGGAAAGCTTAAGTGACCATTGTTGTTGCCTTGAGAATGGCAAGGAGGTGCAAGAGACTCTAACCTTTGCGGTCACCTCAACAATGAGGACGTACGAGATCCTTTGTGGGGTTACTAAACCTCGGGATAAATCCTTGAGTCTTGCATGCTTGTTGTTGTTGTGATTTATGCTATCATATTTGTTCTTAGTTGTTTCTCTTCTCTCTAAGCACCTCTTAGGGTTTGGGCATGATCTACGGAGTGGAAGCAATTCAGCATCAAGAGAGTAACTCTACGTGTCTACCTAACCACTTGGAAGTGGGGTTGTAAGAAATCTAGCACTCAAAGTTCATTTTAGCACTTCTAGTAAAATCCACGTAGGAGTCAAAACTCTTGGCTGTTTGCGTTGGAACTACCGACAGTTGCTGACACTGACTTTGAATTTGTGTAGAATTTTTTAGATATGCCTATTCACCCCCCACTAGGCATTGTTTAGATCCTTTCACTTTGCCACTACAATAACAGTGGAGAGGACAAGGGCGCTCTCTCCTCACTACCTGACGGGACCGAACCCTAGGGCCCCGCCCTGACGGCCTCCTTGCCACCGCCTCTGGCAGCGCCGGCCACCACCTAGGCACCAGTGCCCCTACCACCATTCCCTCCACCTCCCCCTCCCCCTCCCACTCCCCTCCCCTCCTCACCAATGAAGCCCTCGCAGGATCTGGCACAAGCTACAACCTAAGTGCACTATCGTCGTTGTCGGGCCAAGCTACCTCAGCCTCCACCATCAACCCCGCAGGAGCCAGCGTGGTGATGCCTTCGTGGCCCTCCCCATCCCAGCTGCCGCCGCCACCGGGCCCCGATGCTACTGTAGGATTCGGTGCAGGACGCCTCCACGGCCCTCCCCGACCCTGCCGCCATCGACAAGCCCGACCACACTGCCATCACTTGGCACCGATACCACGGCCTACGCCGTAACTACGAGTTCCAGCGCGGTGTGGCCCTCCCCGCCCCCACCACCGCCGCCAGCGAAGTTGGGCCCCACCAACGTGACCGCCGAGCCGGACACCATGGGAATCGGTATTGGAGCCTCTCCGCGGGCTCCCTCCCCATCACCGCAGACGACGATGCTGGGCGCCAACGTCGCGGCCGACACCAGCGCCAGCAGCAATGAGTCTGCCCCGACAGGATCCAGCTCTGCCTCCCCATCCCCGTCCACACCGACATCGAGCTCCACGCTCTCACCGGCCACGACTCCCTTCTACCCATTTTCGGGAGGGCGCACGAAGTGCCGTCGGTGGGAGGACAATGACGGCAAGGAGTCCGATGACGACCACCTCACAACCTACCTGGATGTTGTCCGTCGACCGGTGAAGCCAGTAACAGGGTCCCCGTCGTGCGCCAAGCTTTGATTAGTCGTGGTCTTGGACTGTGGCAGGGCGAACATCGCTGGACAGCAGGGACATGGAAGAAGACGGACGAATCGCAGACGGACGCGCCCCCATCTGGTGTGTGGCATACCTGCTTGCCTAGTGGATGGTCGTGTACCTGTCTGCCAACACCTCGGCCGATGCGAACGGGTCTCCGCTCCCAACGTCGATGGGTGGCGGGAGATCCTCCCCAGCCAGAAACACGATCAGCGGCCGCCTCGAATGAGACTTGCCCAGAGCAGCTCCCGCAAGCCCAAAGGATCCCCATAGAGCTTCACGACAGATGTTTCAACTATCTCTCCTACTTGCATAGAGTAGCGACTTGCCATTTGCCTCGACATTTCCTGCACTGTCGCGGCTTTAGCCACCTTGCCAGAGATTGCAAGTGACCTAGGTCTGCTTCGACGACAAAGGCGAAGGGCAGTGACCTGTCATGGATCACTACATGTGGCGGCGACCCATCGGCCCCCCAGCACGAGCCCACGGCGGCCCATCGAGCTCGGCTGGGGCCTTGAAGGGTGCCGCGAGGGGCGCCGGCAAAACCCGATGACGCCACTGGCGGCGCCGGAGTAAGCCGGCGAGGGACACTAGCTTGGATGCGTCTGACTACGCCGACAATGCTACTGCCTCTGATGATGCACACTACCTCCACAGGCTAGATCCGCTGGTGTTGGAGCTGTGCGCGAGCTTGGGACTCCCTCATGGGTTGACCCAATGCTGGAGGAGCTCACCGCCTCGCTCGCCATGAGCCGACCAGCAGGGGCGACTGTCCCTCATGAAGTGGAAGCACCGACGGTGGACACCACACCGTCGCGAGAGGGGCATCCTAGCATTGTGGATGCCGAGGTGTGCCTACAAAGCTCGCCACCTTGCGGAGGTCAGCACGGCATTATGGATGCCGAGGCGCGTGCACAAAGCCCTAGCGCCACCCCTGCGGGCACCCCTCCACGATCAGTTGACTCTACCTCCAAGAGGTTAAAGCGATTCACCGACAAGATCCTGTGTAAGGCGCCATCGTAGTTGTTGCCTCAACCGACGGTGGAGGTACAACCAAAGTTGCCAACCCGCAGCAGGAGGATCGCCGCACAGGCGCTATCACGCGTCCCAGCCTCTAAGCGTGGAGAGGAGCGGATGATGAAGCGGATGGGGTTCATCGACGGACAGGCGAGACCTTCCACAATAGACCAGAACGCCTACGACAGCATCTTCGTTGACCAGCTCAACCCCTCGCATGCTGAGGCAATAAGACAGCTCTTCCCAGACCCGCAGGGAGAGCAGCCAAGGCGGTCAAGGCACTGCTCAGGCCAGCGCATCTGATTGCCGGTGATGGCTAGGTAGCATGATTAGCGAGTAATAGGCTATGATATCTTCTGTTAGGGAGGGCAGAGCTGATTGTATAACACTATTCCCCCTAGTGTGTCATTCGTGGCACGTCGTTGTAACTTTCACGGCTTCTCGATCTTAATACAAAGATGCGCAAACCTTTTGCGTTTTCGAGAAAAAAAAAAGCTCTGACACTGCAGTACAATATAAATGACAAGTCACAAGAAACAACCCACATTTTTTTCTATAGCCAAACAATGATGAAATTATATCTTATCCGAACAACAATGAAAAAATCAGACACTTCAAATATATGAGAAGTGTAACAAAGTTTTGCAAGCAAATGTGTCTTTTACAAAATTACTTAAGGATTTCATAACATGATTATTTTTAGGATTTTATTTTTCAGATATGGACACAAAAAGAAAGACTGGCACATCTCTTAATTTGCACTGAATACGGTTAATACCAAACTAAATACTGTTTTGTAGATGGCGTCGTGAGAGGCAATCAAAGTACGCACTGTCAGGCCTACCCACAAAGGTAGCATTACCGGCGAATGCTGCTTGCAGCGACGTTGGAATCGGCGGCACGTCCAGGATCACGACCCCCTCCAGCGCCTGGACCACCTGCTCCATCGACGGCCGGTGAGCCTCGTCGTCCTGCACGCACCAGCAGGCCACCCTGCACGCGCGTTCCAGCTCCCGAGCGTCCGCGTCGCCGTGCAGGCGCTCGTCCAGCAGCCCAACGAGCGCCTCCCCTTCGTTGACCTTACTCGAGGCCACCAGCGGGAAGTACCCCGACAGCGACGCCTCCTGCTCTGTAGTCGCCCAGCCTCGTGCGTTTCTCCGGCCTGAAATGATCTCCAGCAGCACCATGCCGTAGCTGTACACGTCGGCCTTGGCGGTGATGGGCACGCCGGAGATCCACTCCGGCGCGAGGTACCCGATGGTGCCCCGCACCGTCGTCAGGACCCTGCTGAAGTCCCTCCCCAGCAGCTTCGCCATGCCGAAGTCGGCGACCTTGGGCACGAGGTTGACGTCGAGCAGGATGTTCTCCGGCTTGATGTCGCAGTGGATGATGCAGTCCCGGCACCCCTCGTGAAGGTACAGCAAGCCCCGGGCGGCGCCCAGCGCGATCTGGAACCTCACGCGCCAGCTCAGCGCCGGCGCCGCCGTGAAGAGCGCCCTGTCCAGCGAGCCGTTGGGCATGTAGTCGTAGACGAGCAGCCGCTCGCTGCCGTGGGAGGAGAAGCCGCGGAGCCGGACGAGGTTGATGTGCTGGATCATGCCGATGGTGCGCACCTCGTTCCTGAACTGCTTGTCCCCAACGCAGAGGACGCCTTCCAGCTTCTTCACGGCGACGGCGGCGCCGACACCGGACAACGTACCTTTGTACACTGAGCCGAAGCTGCCACCGCCGAGCTTCTCCGAGAAGTTCTTGGTCGCCCTCCTCATGTCGCTGTACTTGAACGCCACGAGGTTACCGCCTTCTGCTGCAGCTTGCATGAATCTTATGTTCCTCTGTCTTCTCCTAAACATCTTAACAAGCACGGTCACGATGACAGACAAGCAGGCTAGGATCGACGCAGTTGAGGCAACAGAAACGAAGACGACGACCGTTCTTTTACGACAGCCATTCGAGGGCACATCCATGGCAGACAGCCGGAGGTAAAGGTCATCCGTGCTTGCCGTGTCCATGGCAGACAAGCCGAGCAGGTCACCGTACCAGAGAGCACAGCGACTGCCGTAGGAGTAAGCGTTGCAGTCACAACTCCTCAAGCACGCTGACCTGCAGTCTTCAGCGCTTGATGATGGTGATGCTGCTGCAGCTGCAGGCGACGAGTTCCTCGGCAGGGAAATACCTGGCGCCAGCAAGAAGGCGTCGCCGCCGTCCTTATCGCGCACCGAACTGTTGTGACACTGCAAGGGATTGTTCCGGCGGCAGCCATGGGAGTGGTCTCCGAGCTCCCAGTCCTCCACGGAGGAGGGATGGAAGCCGGCGGGGCAACTGCAGAAGGGCTCGCTCTTCTCGTCGCAGACGCGGAACGCACCGCAGGTAGCGTAGACGTCGCAGAGCTTGTGCGGCTCCTCCCATATGACCATCCACTCCTCGGTGGACGGCATCCACATGATCTGCCTCGCCTGGCCGGAGACGTCCACGATTAACCTGGAGATGACCGTGGGATCTTGCTGGGAGTAGTAGAAGTAGCTGGCGTTCGCGGTTGCCACGAACTCGAAGTTGTACTTGTCGTGCGACGTCATCTCCGGGACATTGGCAAATATGCTGCCTGTCCACTCTCCAGTGCTCCAGAAGTTCACGGTCCTGTTCCAGGACAGGAAGAACTGGCTGGTCCCGTTGGGATCGATTCCCAGGGAGTACATGCCGGGAGCCGGGTCACTGGAGCTCCTCCAAGAAGTCACAGCCTGCACGTGGCCGGTGATCTTGTTCATGCCGAGACGGACTCCCGGGAGCCACGTGTCGGTGGGGTGCTCGATGCTCTGCCATACGACCTCGCCGTCGTCGCGCCGGAGGACGAGGTTTCCGCTGTCCAAGAGGACAGCCACGGTGGCGTTGAGGCTGCTGCCGGAGATGACGACGTTCGAGGACCAGACGAGCTCGCCGGCCTCGTTGGTGAGCACGAGGTTGCCGTCCGCCGCAACGGCGAGCTGCGAGGACGCGGGGTCGGAGACCGGCGCGGCTCTGTTCGCGACCCACACGGGCGTGCACGGCTTCACGGCTTTCTTGTACCAGATTCCCACGTAGTAATTATGAGAAGAAGCCGTGTTGCTGTCACCACCTCCACCTGGTGCTGCTGGACGGAAGAAGCCCAGCTCAAAGTTGCCGCCTCTGGACACGACGGTCCGGCCGCCGGAGATGGCGGAGTTGGCGGTGATGGTGTCCGCTGCGAAGCACCTTGCACTGCCGATGATGGCCACGGCCGTGACAAGTAGTAGCGTTGTTGAAGCCATCGGTGAGATGACGATGGAGGGGAGAGCAGCTGTATGTGTACGTACTGATGATCGCTACTGAGTTGGGAGTGAACTCATCTGGTACTTACCTATTCGTTCATAGCAAGTTATTACACACAACAACTAAACTAGCCCACGAAAACCGCCCTGAACCGGTTTTGACAAAATCAAGCGCAGGCGGATGCTGGAACACTCGAGTGTCCTTTAGCTTTACCGTATATTTAATTACATGAGAGAATAATGACCGGTTGAAAGAGATCCATCTCTCTAACCGATCAAAAACTAATCTATTTAACATTTTACCTCCAAATGTTAGCTGTTTCAACTCTCTTGCTGTCCAACATGTTTATTGACGAGATTTGTCAATATTTTAAGTGGCATTATTGATCCTATATCACCTTTGTTGTGCATCTCCCTCCTAAATCTTCGTGGGAGGCACTCGTGAGTGTTTTAGGTGAACGACGAGGGTCAAATCAGCCTCGTTGTTTTTTCTGCTGCGTGTAACGACCGCGCGCGTGAGATTCAGACGTTCAGGTTGTAACTAGTGCGTGACCAGAACAGAAATATAATGGCCATTCTCCGTCACCGATGGGTTGACGAACCAGTCTATACGGCATCGAAGCACATCACATCAATCGCGCCGGCTACAAAAAAAAAAAGGTGCTAAAAGAAGATGCATACAAGAAAAAAATGAAAACAATGCCATATAGAAACCCAACCAGAGCAGTAGAGCACTACCGCTACCGTGCCGCAGTCCACGACCCTGGTCCATTGCGACGCCGACCCGCGGGAGCTGGAACGCGCGTGCAGGGTGGCCTACTGGTGCGTGCAGGACGACGTGATCGTTTCGCGGATTGATAGAACAAACGACATACATGTACTTGTCCGCTAACTTATCCTATCCGCAAAGCTCACTCAACTCGGCGCTGAACTATGCTTGGGGCGTGCGGGCCATCCACCGGCGTCAAATGCTCCCTTGCCGTGACCCCGTGTGGTACCCCGTCGGCCCTGAACTTGGCCGACCGTATCAGCCCGGTCTAAAAACTAGAAAATACTATCATTTCAAGGTACGGGACCATGTCACGGGCGGCAAGACGTGGCTAGTGAACTTAGTCTCTCGTTAGGGCGCTAGTGAACTTAGAGTAAAGTCGTTGCTAGACGTTAGTTCAACTCCACATTTAAATTGGCTTAGCATTCGCGATTAACTCTTGTAAACGACTATGCACCCCCTCTAATCTGCCTACTTATCCTTACAAACGTCAATGAGAACACAACCTCTGACGAGCCACATTTTAGCCTCTTCGCGAGCGCGCGGTTAAAACATGGAAGAAGAGGCGGCAGGATCTCTGTATCCACCTGCAGGAAAGGAGAGGAACTTGTGTGGAAACCCTACCTAGTGGTGCGCGCAAATGCTCCGAATTAAGAAGAATCAATTCCCTCAATGTCATTAGAAATTTTACCTCTTCTCTCATTGTCATTGAAATTTTCAAACTTCCCTCACTGCCATCGGAATAATTCACACTTTCCTTATTGTCATTTCCGTCAACATCTGTTAAGTTGTTGTGGAAATGACCATTTTGCCCCTCACAAGCAAATGATGTGAAAATTACCCTTCTTCTTCCTTCCCAGTTCCCCCTCCCGCTCCTGACGGTTGCGCAGCGCCCGCCCTTGGCCAAGCGGCCGGGCCACCAGCACCTCGCCCGTCCGCATGCGCGCTGACGAGCCGCCACCCGCACGTGCCGCTCCCGCCCGCCGGTGAGTCGTCTCCTGCCCATGCCGCTCCCACTCGCACCGCAAATCGCCGCCTTCCGATCACTAGGGTTCGGGTCAGCGTGCGAGCTCGAGCTCACGATTCTGGCCTGCGAGGCCAGCGTGGTGTCATCGGTGGTGGTCACAGAATCGCTCGTGCAGCAGCTCCCGGACAGCTTCGCCGGCTTCGGCCCCACGGACGCCGAGCTCAGAGAGTTCCCCGACGACTTGGAAGCCCTTCTTGGCCAGCGCCTGGAGATCGTCTTGCCGGAGCTCGCTCCGCCCCACCCCTTCTCACAACCACGGTGCCCCCTGGACGCGCAGCCTCACTCGGCCAAGCTGCTCAGACGAGACAGATACGTCACAATCTGTGGACTGCCTTTAGACATTGAAAGGTGGGGCCATGGTGTCACTGGAAGAGGGCAAGGGAGGTCATTTTGCAGTTTACAAAAATACACTGTTCCTGTGAGTCCCACTAGTCAGCGAAAGAAACTTAACAGGTGTTGATGGAAAATGGCAATGAGGGAAGTGTGAATTATTCCGATGGCGATGGCAATGAGGAAAGTTTGAAATTTTCAATGGCAATGAGAGAAGAGGTAAAATTTTCAACGGTATTGAGGGAATTGACTCAATTAAGAAGGGGCACGGGGTTAGGGCGGTAACCCAATCAATGGGGCGCCTACAAAGCAGGTCTAGACTCAGCTGGTGCAAGGAACTGGGTCGTGACTTCGAGTGCGGATGCAAGCCTCCTTGCATAGTTGGATGCGGCAATTTTCATCGAGTAGTGGGATGCAGGTCCAGGATGCTTTGAGAATAGTGCTACATTGCATAAAGCCTTAGGTAACTAAGCATATCCAATTTACATTACAAAGATTTGGATAAGGTGTTGTACAGGTTACCAAACAGACCCACTTGATAATGAATAATGGGAGAGCGCTAAAAAGGAGCTGAGCAGTAAAGTCATAGGCACATTATTCTGAACTACTTCTAGATGCTATTCTCAATACATGAGAGTAAGTTTACCATACGCAAGAACATATTGTACACTACTACAGATTGAGCAATCACCGTCGCTAGTTTCACTGCCGTAGCATACAGAAGCGACGGTGTGCTACTTCCACCGTTGGTTGCTCGATAGCAAGGCCTGGAAAGAAATCAAACCGGCAGATGAAACTTCTAGCACCGATGGTTCAACCGTAGATGTGGCGGTGCTAGTGGGGTTGCATTTACTCAGTCGTATGGAACGCCGAGCCGTCTGTGATACATGTTATGGCCGCCGGCCCTACACGACCGTTTGGTCTACCGGCAGTAAATGCAGCGTCGGTGTTGAATGTCCCATCTACCTACAGAGTTCCGCTTCTCCATCTTCAATGTTGGCCTATTTAACCCGAGTCTGGGTGCACCTCTTGGGCAATCCACACACTCCTTCCTCCTTAAACACAGACAAAGCTCTTCAGCCAACCAACTTTATTTTCCTCATCGCCATGGCACTCCTTCTGCAACTCCTCCTGTGGCAGCATCAGCGTTGGGAGAAGGCCTTCAAGATTGGGTACTATCGGCATCTAGGCGCAACAGGGGCTGCTCGATCTAGGTGCTAGTGGAAATTTTACGATTAAGGGGGGGGTCATTGCTGGTGCCGGTTCATCAGTTCTGGCGCCCTGGCAATCCTCCTTCCTCTGGAGCAGCGCAGCGCTTCTCTCCCATGCCTACTCCTCTTCTTGCCTCTCTTGACTGTGAGTGCAAGGAAGATAAAGCATCTCACTGAGATGCAAGTGGAAGTTTTGTGAGGTGCTGCCTCGTCCTTGTTCTCCCTGTCTGCGGCCTAGTACTTGACAGGTCTTTGTTATTGTACACCCAGTAGTCTTCAGTAGGTCTTTGTTATTGTACAACCATGGAATGTAACTGAAGTTATCAATGAAATTTTTCCTCATGTGGTTATGATGCTTGTTACTGTTTCGTTTATATATAGTTTATGCCTTAATAAAACAATTAATAACCGAATGGGTGTGATGCTTGTTACTCCTCCGTATTTTGGAAGTGTCATATTTGCCTTGGCTACATGACGTGAGTGTTGAATGTCCCAACTCCCAACTACCTACACAGTTCCGCTTCTTTATCTTCAAGGTTGTCCTATTTAAGCCGAGTCTAGATGCACCTCTTGGGCTCATTCCACACGCTCTTCCTCCTTCAATCCTTTAGAATAGATACTCTCTTCCTCTAAGGCTCGAGATGCTAAACAGAGAGCAACCTTGATGATTGCAGATCTTCTCTTAACAGAAGATCTGCAATCATTAAGGTGCTCCCCTATTCAGGGGCTTCGATCCATACTCGACAGGTCATCAGTCGACTAAGATTGGATGCTTTATATTCCATCTTGGTGCCTTTAAGGTTGGAGATGCAGATCTGCATCCCTCACTGAGATGCTAGTTCAAGTTTGCGAGGTGCTCATTCAAGATTGGGTGCTTTATATTCCATCTCTCCTCTCACGGTCAAGAAGTAGATCTGCATCCCTCGACCGTGAGGGGTGCGAGATGGAAGGTAGAGCACCTCACTGAGATGTTGGTCGAAGTTTTGTGAGGTGCTACCTCATTCTTGCTCTCTAGGTCCGCAGCCTAGTCCTTGCTGAGTTGCTGGTGGAGTGTTTCTTTGTATCTCGCAAATGTACCGTGATGATACTGCTTTGTTACCACGTAGACCTAGAATCGCATGGTGGCGTGTTCCTCCCACACAAAAAAATGTAATTGACGAATAAAGAAAGACAAGAACAAAGAGATCCATGCATCGATACAGTTACAGGGGCACACATACGATAACTAAAATGATAGTAAAGCAATGGACATGCATGATAATTAAGCAAATTCTCACTGTCATAATAATTAACATAACAAAACATAATTACATGTCTGCTACTCAGGCTCCCTTCTTATCAGTGACATCCTTGGAGGCGGCCTTCAGGGTGCCCGGCAGTTTGTATAGGTTATCGGCGAGTAGGTGAAAAGCATAGGTGTAATTGGGCACTTTCTCCTCCTGCGGCGTGCTGACGGTGCCTAGACCGATCTCCGTTAGCATGGCGTTCATCCTCTAGAAAGTCTTCTAGAAGAGGCTAAGCACCCACATGTCGCCATGCCCAAAGGGATTGAATGGATCTTCGTTGACGTCGTTGGGCACAACTTCATCATCAGATTCATCCGTCAATGCGTGATCAGATTCATCCTCCAATTCCTCCGTCCGTGCGTGCTTGGTAGAAGGCTCAGCTATTGCAGTGGCTGAAGAGTGCAGATGCAGTGCATATCTTAGGGTGTGAGAAGGCAAGAATAGAGGAGGTTTCCACCGAGGTCCAGGTGTGGGTCACTGGTAAGGCATTCGGCACAATCTTGCTCTTTCACTTCGATGCGACGTCATGTCTTGATTGCCAGGGTTTTCTTGTTTGTCTTTTTAGCCATCCAAGAGCAAATCGAACGCCATGCTAGCCGAGGCAAAGGAGTTGCATCAGGCCAATCATGACATGGCCCGAAGAGATGGTGGAGGCGATCCGCCTCATTTGGGATGCCGAGGACAACGCATGCGTTGTCGCTTCGGTTGTCGATGGAAAACAATGCCACTTCGACGCCCTCAACGGGGTAGTGATCGCCACCGTTGCCAGTAATCGGCGCTAGTGGGGCGATCGTTGAGCAAATGTTCCATGTTGTTCCGGTGCAGGGTCCGGAGGTGGCCAACTCACGCCATTCACCAAAGGGCCACGGGGGCCACGGCACGCCCCGCCTTTGGCCGGGTCGGGACTCGTGAGGATGGAGCCGGGTTCCCACCGAGTTGTCCTTGACCACCGCGAGGAGCCGGTCGGTGACTTTACCACTACGGTCGAGGCCATCTTGGGTGAGCTGGATGTACAGGACATCATTCATAACGCTCCCCCCCGAGTAGTTGGATTGTTACCTGTTTCTGCATCCTATAAAAAAATGTTCATAATACTTGCTTACTTTGTGTTTCAACTTTGAACATATATGTTTACTGTTGCTTGAACAATACAAGATTACTATGACTAACGTGTGTTTTGCAGAGGCAATTTAAGTTAGGTCATGGTAATGGCAATTGATTGGGCAATCATGGTTGTCATGCCCCTACGATGGAAATCATTTTGGTTTTCAAAGGATGGACGACAAGGTTAAGGATGGACTAGTTCTAAGTGTCATTTGGTGTTGAAGAGACACTTAGAGTAGTTTAGGACTTTGTTTTTCCTTTGGCCGTATTATTTAGGGGGGTATGGACTAGTAGCTTGCCTAGGTGAGTCTAGTGGGTTAGGTGTGGTGCACACTTGTCAAATCTAGCACTAGGTAGCTCTGGAGTAGCCCTAAGATCAATTGGAACAAACTTCATTCACATATGATTTTGAGTTGGAAGTGAATGGAGGGTCAAATGGTGACCGGATCTTTGATGCCGGTTGTGACCGGAATGATCAAGGTAGTTCGTCAGTTCATTTGATCAACTAGAGCCATCTCTGCAGTTGCGACCAACGCTAAGTGAAAAGTGATCGGACGCTGAGTGCCAGAGTCCGGTCAACTCCAGAGAGGTTCCAGAGAGGGAGATTCCTGACCGGACACTGGTCAGGATCCAGTAACTGATCGGACGCTGAACAGTGAAGTGACCGAATTCTAGGTACCAGCGTCCGGTCAACATCAGTAAGGTTCTAGAGAGTAGTTTTCATGACCGAGCACAAGTCAGAGTCCGGTCACAACTTAACGGCTCTTTGGCGGGGATAACTGACCGGAGCGTTCGGTCACCTTGACCGGAATGTTCCGTCACCCCGCAAAGTGCTGACTCAACCTCCTAATGGTTCGTTTTGAGTGAGGGGGTATAAATACTTCCTCTATTCATCCAAGGGAGGTCTTTTGCCCATTTGTTCAGCTGTCAAACACCCTTGAGAGTGCAAAGAAGAGCAAGAGCCTGGTGAGGTGATTGAGATTTGAGAATCCAATATTAAGGCCTCATTAGTGCAAGGAGAGTAGCAAGTGTGCATCCACCCTTCTCATTAGGCTTGTTGTGGTCAAGTGAGGGTTCATGCTTGTTACTCTTGGTGATCGTCGTCACCTAGATGGCTTGGTGGTGATCGGGAGTTTGGTGATCATCCAACGGAGCTTATGGATGACCCAACTCAAGTTGTGAGTGGAGTGTCGAAGAATCAGCCCGTAGAGAGCACTTGATCCTTGCGCGGATCAAGGGGGAGCTACACCCTTGCGCAGGTGCTCCAATGAGGACTAGTGGGGAGTGGCGACTGTCCGATACCTCGGCAAAACATTGCTGTGTTCCTTCTCCTCTCTTTACTTTAAGCATTTACATTTGAGCAATTCAATTCTTGTCTTTATATTCTTAGAATTACCATGCTAGAGTAGGATTGGAACCTAGGGTGCAAAACTTTTGTGCGGTAGAACAATAGGAACACATTCTAGGCACAAGGGGTGAAGTGGGCTAAGTGTAGAGTTTAATTATTGCAAAGAATTTTAGAATTAGCCCAATTCACCCCCCCTCTTGGGCATCTTGATCCTTTCAATTGGTATCGAGAGCCTCAGACTCGCTTAATTAGGCTTAATCGCCTAGAGAAATATGTCCACAGGATGGACCTCCTCCTATCTTTGAGGGAGATGATTTTTCTTATTGGAAAATCCGCATGGAGGCTTATTTAGAAGCCTTAGATGTTGAATACTTAGAGCCGCCTCACAAGGCTTTCCAAAACCTAAGGATCCCGCCAACCTTCAAGGCAATGAAGTAAATTACGAAAAATGGAATGCAAAGGCTAGAAACACCATCTTTAGAGGCCTTTGCAAAGATGTTTAATTAATTGTGTGCGGAACCATAAGGACGCCCATGCACTATGGTCAGACATTTATGCGCTCCATGAGGGAACAAAGAGTGAGCGTGAGGAACACTATCATCTTGTCATGAAAAAGCTTAATTCTTCTGAGATGCTTCCTAAAGAAAGTGCTAATGAGATGTACTCATGCTTAAATGTTCTTGTAGAGGAAGTCAATGGGCTTGGACTTACACAAATGCAACCATCCGATATTGTAAGAAAGATCTTGAGTGTCCTCTCCATTGACAAATATGGGCACATTGTGATCGTGCTTCATCAAGGTGATCTTTTCACCGCTACACCAACTCAAATCTTGGAAAAGATCAATGCACATGAGATGTATATGCACATCACACCACAAGATGGCTCTTCTTCCACCAAGAAGAAAGACTTGGCATTCAAGGCTAGCCAAGAGAAGGGCAAAGCAAGAGTTGAATATGAGAGCTCAAGTGATGATGAAATTGAAGATGCAAGTCTTGCTCTTATGGTGAGAAGAACCGCCAAGATGCTTAAGAAGCTCAACAAGAACGGTGTCAAATTTGATGGCAAGAAGAAGAAATTCTTCACTAGCAATAGAAGGAAGCCTATCTCGGAGATGGATTGCTATAATTGTGGAGAACTTGGTCATCTAGCACATCAATGCCCCAAGCCAAAGAAAGACAAATACAAGAAGAAGAATAAGGGCAAGAAAGATGACTCAAGTAATGAAGATGAAGATGAGAAGAAGAAAAACAAGCCATACAAGAAGAAGGATGGCAAGAAGAAGGATTTCCACAAGAAAAAGAAAAATGGGAAGGCATACATCGTCGGTGATTGGCTCACGGATATTGATTCATCAAGTTGCTCATCTGATGATGATAGTGAGAACGAGAAGGTGGCCACCATTGTGATTGACTCTTCACTATCTTCACCAATACCACCGCCATCATCCTCTACACACCTATGCCTTATGGCCAAAGGTGAACAAAAGGTATCAAATAATGATGATAGTAGTAGTGATGATCATGCTAGCAATGTTGATAGTGATAGTGATGATGAATTTGAATCACCTTCCTATGATGATCTTGTCAAATTACTAAATCAATACACTAAGATCATTAGAAAGACAAGAGCTAAGAATGAAAAGCAAGAACTTAAGAATGACTCTCTTTTAGCTAAATGTGACGTAGCGAAAAAAAGCTAGTATTGAGCTTAGAGTAGAAAATGAAGCTATGTCATCCAAACTCAAGGAGCTCAAATCTTCTAAGAAGGAGCTTAAAGAAAAACATGATAAACTTGAGAGGATACATAATGAGCTCATCACTAGCTACAACATGCTAAAAGAAGAATATACAAATCTCAAGATCAATCATGATAATCTTGTCGTTTCTCATGAGCTATTATCCAACGAGCCACATGATGCTACTAACCATGTTGTTAAGATTGATATAGCTACATCATGTGATGATTTGATTATTGAGAGCATTGAGCAAGGTTCTAGTAGCAAAGGCAAGCAAGTGGTTGAGTCCAACAACTATGATGAGTATGTCAAGATCAAGAATAAAAATGAGAAGCTCAAGAAAGATCTTGAAAAGCTATCAACCACCAACACTATTGTGATAGAGAACCTTGACCATGATAGTGATCTAGCTCTTGAGAATGAGATGCTCAAAGAAGAGAACAAGAGACTAAAGAAGGAGAAAAATCATGATGAACTCAAAGAAGAGAACAAGAAGCTCAAGTTAGAAAAAGAACATCTCAAGACTGGCTTGAGCAAGTTTACAAGAGGTCAACATCTTCAAAGTGAGCTACTCATGAACACCGTCATGAAGATGGATAGAAGTGGAATTGGGTATTTGGCACATCAAGAGAAGAAGGCTCAATCTCAACAACAACAATAACACAAGTAAAGCCAAAGCCAAAGAGGTGTTTTGAGTGTGGACAAGAAGGTCACTTTGCCCATGAGTGTCAAACTCCACCACTACAACCCTTGCCCAAGCATGCTAGACCTTTTGCTTTCAATGCTCATTACATGCTTAGAAAGGACTCTAGTGGAAAATGAAAGTCATGTTCTTAGAACCTCCCAACAAGAATAGGCCTAAGAAAATTTTGGTTGCAAAGTCACTTGTTGAGAAAGTCAAGGGCCCTCAACAAGTTTGGGTCCCTAAATAAGCTTGATCTCTTGTGTGTAGGTGAACTACAAGACCGGTGGAAGTTATTGGGTAATTGATGTTGGTTGCACTCAACATATGACCGGTGATCCTCGTATGTTCACCTCACTAGATGAAGAAGTTGATGGCCAAGAAAGAATTACATTAGGTGATAATTTAAAGGGCAAAGTCAAAGGATTGGGCAAAGTGGCAATATCAAATGATCATTCAATCTCAAATGTGTTATATGTTGCTTCATTGAGCTTCAACTTACTATCCATTGGTCAATTGTGTGATCTTGGCTTCCAATGCTTGTTTACTAAGAAGGAAGTGGTTGTATCTAAGAAAGATGATGATCAAGTTATATTCAAGGGATTTAGATACAACAACCTATATCTAGTTGATTTCACCTCCGAAGATACCAACTTGAAGACATGCCTATTCACCAAAACATCACTTGGGTGACTATGGCATAGAAGACTTGCTCATGTTGAGATGAGCTCACTCAAGAAGCTTATGAAGAATGAATTGGTAAGAGGGTTGAAGGATGTGAAATTTGAGAAGGACAAGCTTTGTAGTGCATGTCAAGCCGGCAAGCAAGTTGCAAACACTCATCCTACAAAAGCTTTCATGTCAACAACAAGAGTGCTAGAGCTCCTTCACATGGATCTATTTGGACCAACAACTTACAAGAGTTTGGGAGAAAATCTCTATTGTCTTGTGATTGTTGATGACTACTCTAGATATACATGGGTATTCTTCCTTCATGACAAGACCAAAGTTGCATCATGTTTCAAGAAGTTTGCCAAGAGAGCACAAAATGAGTTTGAAGTGAAGCTCAAGAAGATAAGAAGTGATAATGGAAATGAGTTTGACAACACAAACATTGAAGCTTATTGTGATGAAGTTGGAATCAAGCATGAAGTCTCCATAAACATACACTCCTCAATAAAATGGTGTAGTAGAGAGAAAGAACTAGACACTTATCACACTTGCAAGAACAATGCTTGATGAGTACAACACACCCGAAGCTCTATGGGTGGAAGCTATCAACACCGCATGTTATGCATCTAACTGCCTATTCCTATAAAATTTTCTTGGCAAGACACCTTATGAGTTGCTCAATGGGAAGAAGCCGGATGTCTCATTCTTTCGGGTGTTTGGTTGCAAGTGCTACATCTATAAGAAGAGGCAACACCTAGGGAAGTTTCAAAGACGTTGTGATATTGGCTTTCTTGTTGGTTACTCATCAAAGTCTAAAGCATATCGAGTATTTAATCATGCCATAGGCTTGGTTGAAGAAATATATGATGTGGAATTTGATGAATCTAACGACTCCCAAGGAGCACATGAGAATCTTGATGATGTAGGTGATGAACCATTGAGAGAGGCTACAAAGAACATTCTGGTTGGAGACATCAAGCCTAAAGATGATGTACAAGTGATTGATCCACCTTCTTCATCAATTGTGCCACAAGATGGTGATAAACATGGGAGAGTAGAAAATGAAGATACTCATGTCTCTCATGATCAAATGGTGGCACAAGCTCAAGATGTTTGTCATAGAACCGACTAATTTATAAGAGCACAAGTACAATGGCAGCCCGCAAGCGATCACACTGTCATACTTGAGCCCATATAAACAAGGTAGTTCGTCGAGTACCATGACGGGTCTCGATAAACGATCCACATACAACCAAGATCGTACATGATTCAACATACATGTCATATATTACATAAAGTTCACAAATACATTTCCATCATCAGAGTACGAAATAAAGTTATTACAAACCAAGCTTGATAGGTAGTAGCGGAAGCAAATTAAGGTTCAAAAGTAGCATTTGCCAACATAGTTCAAATACAGTGCCAACACATGATCACCATCCACAAAAGCATATAGAAGGATTATTAAAGATGCCTGCCCAAGGCTCAGTCCTCATCCATGGTGGGATAGAAGCAATTCTTGCAATATCCGTGATAGACGGTACCATCTACAACAATGGGAATAAAACCCTGAGTATGAGAAGGTACTCAGCTAGACTTACCTGTCATAAACCAGAAATAAATTGACTCTAAGGATTATGCAAGGCTTTATAAGTGGAGGTAGCTTAACAATATTTTGCATAAAAAGCGATTAACTCAGTTATACAATTATAGTCCCGTTATTAAGTTAATTATAACTATCCATCTCTAGATTAGCAACTATCCTATGCCAAACATGTGGAATATCATTTGATAACATACAATAGTAACCATAGTAGGTGTAGTAATTCCATGTTTATCCGAACCATCACATTCCATAATACAATTTGTCGGGTTCATAAACCCGGGTCCCTCACAGACCGGCTTCCCAACAAAGGCTCGGCCTAGCAGACAACGTTGCGAACGACGCACAACTCCTGGGCCGGCCCAAACACCTAAACGACAGGCCAGACAGGGGAGGGTTTTCAAGGGAACTTCAAGGAATTTATTAAGGATGGTTCAAAGCAAATGATCAAGGAGTCTCGGAGGGAGAACCAAGGGGAATATTTGGTGCCAATAATAAATTCCAAAAAAACAATCATACATTCTTTCAAACAAGCATTCAAATATTTCAAACCCAAATGCACATGATGTGTTTTGATGCAAGGCTTCTGAAAAAAGTTTTAGTTAGGGTTTTATAGGGAATAAACTATTTCATGTTCTAATTTGTTGTAAGGTTTTAAAATTTCAAATTTTTGGTGGTTTTTTTATCGAGATGCAAAACACAGGGTGTTACAGTCGGTATGCGTAAGTTCCATATAAGCATGTGAAAGTGGTCTTACTTTGGTCATCGGGGTGGATCGGGATTTGGTGATATCCGGAATACCCATCAAGAAAATAAAAGAAGGAATGGTTCACGAGGCGTTCCAACATTTCGTCAATGAACGGCAATGGGAAGTGATCCTTCTTAGTGGCCTTGTTAAGTTTCTGATAGTCAATGCACATCCGCCACCCGGTGACAGTTCGTTGAGGATTGAGTTCATTCTTCTCATTCATAATGACCATCATTCCTTCTTTCTTTGGCACAACTTGGACAGGGCTAACCCACTCACTATAAGGCACAAGATAGATAATCCTATCATGCAAGAGTTTGAGGACCTCTTTCTTAACAACTTCTCTCATGGCATTGTTAAGCCTCCGTTGTGGTACCCTCGATGGTGAAGAATCAGGATTGATAGGGATACAATGAGTATAGAGAGTGGGACTAATCCCTTTGAGGTCTTGGAGCGAGTAGCCTATGACCGATTTATGTCTTTCTAGGACAGCAACAAGTTTACGGGTTTCTTCTTGGAAAAGCTTGTCGCTTATGATGACAGGAGTTTCTCAGTTGTTGTTGAGAAAGGCATATTTCAAGCCAGAAGGAAGGGGTTTAAGCTCTATTGAGGGTTGTGATGGCACCTCCATTTGGTCTAGCTCGATAGGCTCTGCTAGGTCTTCCTCTTCTTGAATGAAGTGTTCATCATCAAGAGCTGGTTGGGCCATGTCTTCTAGAAAAGCCATTAAGACATTCTCAATTGGGTCTTGTTTGGGCTTGGGTTCTACTATCACGTTGTTTGAGCGAGAAAGCAGGACGATGATAGGAGAATTTCCCAGCTTTAAATTCAAAAGACATTGTTTTGGTCTTTCTTGAAAGAGTGTCCCTAAAGGTAGACCAACCAAAAGGGACGTGTCCAAGATGTCATAGATGTGAAAATCTAGACAGTACTCGAAGCCTCTTATGCGTAAAGGAATAGATCTCATGACCCCATAACTTTCAACAGTAACTCCCAAAGGAATTCTCAAAAGCTTATGAGATGGGTTCAAGGATTCATTGGGGCAAAGTTTTTTAGCCAAAGCTGTTGAAATGACATTCATCCCAACGGTAGGACTATAGTGAGCCTCTATGGTGGTTTCCTTGAGGATGCAAAATAGCACATCTGAGGGGGCAATGATTCGGGCTACCTCGGTGGATAACTACGTTTCTGCCAACCACTCACGACTCATGATGGCCGAGAGTCCTTTGATGTGTTCTAGTAGGAAGGAATCATTGTGTGGTACATCGTCATCCTTAGATGGTGCAGAGTACACTAGTGGCTTCACTTGAACTGGTAAATTCGAGGCATTACCAAAATCTTCAAAAAGATCTTCCTCGATTTCAAAGGGGAATATAGAAGGATGAGGTTCATCATCCTCTAAAGTGTGGTCTGTTCCCTCAATGGGAGGTTCTTTGGCAACCAAATCATGAGAAGGATTTGAAGGAATTTCGGATTCGGTTGCGTGTGCCTCCTCTTGTTGGCCGGGGCTTGGCTCAACTTCTTCTTTAGGAAACTCGTCAAAAATGCCAGTGCAAGGGGTATTTTCAAGGATTTTCTCAAGAATGGCCTTCCCCTCACTAATGGTTTTGTGCATGAACGAGCCTCCAGAAGATATGTCAAGGTGGAGAGCAGCTTCCTTGCTAAGACCTAGATGGAAGTGATGTAGAAGGACGTGGTCGAGCAAGGCAAGGTTTGGACCGAAATTGATAAGGCTCATGAACCTAGCCCAAGATGCTCCTAATATCTCATTCTCTTTCTGTTGAAAGGTAAGAACTTCTATTCGAAGAGCAGCAATTCGAGAAAGAGGGAAAAAAGTAAGACAAAATTTGTCTCGAAGTTGATCCCAATTTTCATTTACGCCTCCTATGGTATGAGCATACCATTGTTTTGCTCTTCCCAAAAGGGAGAACGGAAACAATTTCCATTTAATGGTCTCTTGTGTCATGCCAGAAATAGTCAGGCAAGAACACAATTGCCCAAATTCCCGAAGGTGGGTATAAGGATTTTTGTCTTTTTGCCCAGAGAAGGATTGCTCCTAAACCATGGCTATGAAAGCAGGACGAAGCTCATAGCTAGATGTTAGAATGGGGTGCGATGATGGTGGAGGCTCCAACAATTCGCCCTTTGGAGCGGAAAGTTTATAGATGGGAGTGGAATCCATGCGGTAAAGATGGTTGTAAAATGAAAATGAAGGATATACGGACAAACTTGGTTTGATCCCAGAATAGCTACCGTTCTCTAGCAACGGCTCTAGAAAGGTTGTTGATATTTTTTAACACAAAGCAGATAAATCGCAAGCTTACACAGACATCATGCTGTAGCTTTCACCCAAGCGTATTCCAAGGTATCGATTTCCATGGGGAACGCGAAGTGTTCTAGTGAGGATCAAAAATGTCCAAGGAAAGATAAGATGAAATATTTTTGTGGGTAGAGAGGGGTTTTCTAAGGTTCTCCCAAAATAAACTAGGTAACCAAGGATCAGGCTTACTATACTTACTTACTTTGGAGCAACAATACCTTTCCGACTCTCGAAGGAGGTGAGAAAAAGTAGTCGGGGGAAGGCTACCTAAAGCTCTATGAAACACCAATTCGAACGTGGCGGATTACAAAGGCCTGACAGAGATGTCACCTCTAGGGCTACCACAACTAACCGTGAGATTGGGCGCAAACTCAGGTAAACACTAGCTTAGACACCACGTCTACACTAATGATTACTACTCTAATCCAGATCTTAAGACTAGAGCACTCGATGCAAGTGGAGTTCCCGTGAGTAAAGTAAAGTAAGAATTGAATTTAATTAAATAGAGGACTTAGAAATACTAGAAGAAGAACCTAAATTTTACTCAAAGATGAGTCAGATCCGTAGAGGTACAAAGTCGAAGAGGATCTGACAGACCCGGCTCCTCCTCCGCTCTCTCCTCTCCTGCCTCCCCATTTTCTCTACTACAACTAGGTGAGAGCCACCTAGAGGGACACTACTACAATGTGTATGATAAAGTGAAGCTCTAATGTGTAGGGTACCTTTTTGGAGGAGGTATGGGGTCCTTTTATAGGGAGAGGTGGAGTAGGGAGCAAGCTAGCGCCACGTCATCAATCCGCGTCATGTTCCTTGGCCATCGTTGGATGAAACTGACCTCAAACCACCTTTTAATCCATGGTAAGGATCTTGTGACTTGTATGAAAGCTCCCTTGAGGTGGTGGAACGCTGGTGGGACCAAGTGGAGGGTCGGTCAACCTAGGGCTGGTGTCGGCCGACCCCACTTTCTAGTCCCTGGGCCTTCCTCTATCTTCTAGCAGGTGTCCCACATGTCATAGAGTCGAATGGAAACTTGGTGCTAGTCATATATAGGTCGGCCGACCTATATATGACACCAATATATGACATGTGGGTCATCTCCTCTGACGTGTAGCTTGGTCCCACTATCATAGTATGGTAGTTGTCCTTGGATGGGTCAATTTTCTAGATAAACCCTCCTGCATTCACATAATCACCAAAACTCATGGAAATACTTAGTTTAAATCTCTACAGCTATGTTGGTGACTATTTTTAAGGATATATGCAGGTCAACATGATGGTTTATAGTTGACATTAACGATCGTCAACAATTATATGTATATATAGTTTCATACATTTTTTGTATATATATATATGTACACATGCTCGAACAGGAACTTATACGTATGGACATATCTTAGTAGCGTAGAATAAGTATACGAAAAATTAATTGAAATGAAAAAGAATTGAATTCAAAAGAAACCATAAAAGAAAAGGAAACCATAAAAGAAAATGAAAGAAAATGGAAAAAAGGGACCTTTAGTCCTGATTGGTAACACCAACCAAGACTAAAGCTGCCCGCCTCCGAACACACGGGCTAGAGGCCCCTTTAGTCTTGGTTGGTGTTACCAATTGGGACTAAAGGTCCTCTTCAATCTTGGTTCCCTAACGCGGGGCTAAAGGGGGGAGCTTTAGTCCCAGATTCGTAGTCTCGGTTGTGAAACCATGACTGAAGGGATTTACTGTTGATGGTTACTAACGTCAACTATAAACCATCACCTGCATTAATCCTTAAAATCAAACAACGCCATAGGTTTAGAGGCTTTAAACTAACAAATTCCACAAGTCTTGGTGAATATTTGTATGCAGGTTGATTTATCTAGAAAATAGGACCAAAAGGGCCCATCGTCATACAAGTATAATAAACCAACGTCAACAAATGTGCAATCACGTGAAAACCCACTCAAGACGGAGTATGTACCCACCGCCAAGGGGAGGCCCCCTGCCATGAAAGGGGTCGGCACTGTGGTGTAGGTTGGCCGACCTGCTTTGGTGGCCCCATGACCTCGCCACCTCGTACATGCCTCTAAGATCTGCACCATTGATTTTAAGGCGTTTAAGGTCGGTTTATCCAACGGTGGCCGAGGGGGTGACGCGGATCGATGACATGGCGCTTACTTGCTCCCCCTACTCCATCTCCCCCTATAAAAGAACCCCCAGACCCCCTCCAGAAAGGCATCCATTGAGATCAATGTGATCCATTGGGATCAAGAAACACCACAAGAGAGAAATCTCCACTATACTCTCAAGATGTAGAAGTAGAATAGTTAAGTTGAGAGTTAGGGAGGGCTGAGCTATGCTCAAGTTCTAGAGAAATCTTCGAAGGTCTGCTATAACTTTGTATCTTACCTTTGCAAGACTTATACTTTAATATAATTATCTACTCTATCTACTTTTATGCCTTTCATGTGTATGGTTAGTATAGTTTTCACACCATAGCATGGGAACTCCGCTCGCATCGAGTGCTCTAGTTATCGTAAGTGATTAGAGTAGTAATCAATAGTGTAGATGTGGTGTATAGACTATGGGTTACCTATGTTTGTGCCCAATCTCATGGTTAGTTGTGGTAGCCCCAGAGGTGTGACTTTGTTAGGCCTTTGTAATCCACCACGTTCGGATTGGTGTTCGTAGAGCTATTGGCAACCTTCCCCCGGCTACGCTTTCTCACCCCCCTCAAGAGTTGGAAAGGTACTACTGTTCCAAAGTGTTATTGTGTGTGATCGCTATATCTATCCATGCTTTAGTTATACCCTATGGTCTAAACTAGAATAGAACCAAAGTAATAGAGAAATATTTAGGAACCTTAAACTCATCCGTTGTCCTCTCAATTTAGCTAGACTGCTCATTTATTTTACCATGGAATTTTTCTATGTGTGTGTTATTATTCATAACTCTTATCATTATCATCACTTACCCCCACTTTAGTCTAGTTGGTATACTAGTTAGTAGATACATGATGGTGAACTATCAACTTCTTTAACCATTGTTTCCCTATGGATAAATATGATACCTTGGAATACTCCCGGATGAAAGCTACAGCAGTATCCATGCGCTTGTGGATTTATCTGTTTGCGTTTAAAAATACCAACTGGGGCCATAGGTTCTTTCTACACTAGTGATGTCTGCAGTCATGCTGCCTCTTTGGTGCTCTGTCATGTCCTCAATCATGCCGCCCCTCATTTGCCTTTTAATCCTACTATCCCTAATGCCCCGTTGTTGTCATTGACGATGTCTCCTCTTCTTGCCGTCGATGTTCTCAGGTCTCATTCCACCCTGTCGTCGACCTTGTGGCCATGCTTCTTCATAGTTGTCCTCAATCGTGCCCCCTATGGGGGCCTAGTTTCTTCGGCTGCCTTGGCCATCCCATCACGTCCTACCGCGTTGCTGCCCCAAAGACATGCAGATGGCGGATTTTTTTAGGCCGACGGTGAGGCTACGGATCTCATCGATAGCGATGCCCTATGTGGCGGGGATAAAAGCCTGCACCGCAATTTGCTCCTTGCTCCATTGGGCCCACTCCAAAGTCCCAATGGGAGTAGTTGATCTCCAAATCGTAAGCAACCGGGATCGCCTTCTATTTTTCATCTGTAGATAGGATATCTGTGAAAAATATGGATACGCATTACCCGCCAGACTTTGTTGTGTGTTCTCCGATTAATTTGGAAGGAAGGTCTGGCGTGCTTCCAAATCAATATATCTCCTTCCCTCACGCTACCCTGCCCCCTATGCAATCTCTGCTTGGTGGCGACTCCCCTGTCCTTAGTCACAGTTTGGTTTTGTTCCACGGTGGGGGTGATCTGGGATCTCTGGTGAGGAGGTTGCCCACCTGAAGCCAAGCACAAGGCGCCTGTCTGCAAGGTTTTTGGAGTTCGAGAGCACTAAGTATGGTGAGCGATAATGGGAAGGGTACAATGGAGGAACATGAAGCAGATGCTTTTCATGGGCGCAATGGCGATCTGGCGAAGACTGTATTGGAGGCACCAAACCCCATGGAGAAGAAGCGGGCGGATGATAGCCAGGCTCTAATTCTACATCCCACCTCAACATATGGTGGTGAGAAAGAAGAGGAGGAGGAGTTTGACCCTTTTGCGGATGCAAACGCATTTCCAAAGAAGTGGTTGGCACTGGGGAAGTTCTACTCCAGCCAACCCTTCAATGTTAAGATCTTATTTGCAGAGATGAGCAAAGCTTGGGGGTTTGAAGGAGACGTTGGCGAGCAGGGAGCTGGAGGAGAACAAGTGGGTGCTAGGGTTTGAATCTGAAGAGTCCTTCAAACAGACCACACAGGGTGGTCCATGGAGGCATAAGAAAGATGTGTTCATAGTCATCCCTTATGATGAGTTCATAAGGCCATCCGCAGTGAAGTTTGACAAGCTGGCTTATGGGTAAGGTTTCTCGATGTTCCCATATGCCTTTGTTGACAATCAAAAGTGGCCAAAGTGTATAATGGACTCCGCTTTGGAGCCCGGACAAAGTAATCACTTTTCGATAATGGCCTAGCTAGAACTAGCCTAGCTGGTTCCCAAACTAGCCACGCTAGATTTGTCAACTTCCTCAAATGGAAGAATGGATTGCTGTAACGACCCACAGTCGTTCCAATTGGAAATCTCTAGATAAAATATTTGAAAATGCTATCTTCGCTTCTCTGTGGAGATCCACGGTGCTTTGATCGGACATAAGGACTTGAGATTCACCGGTGAGTGGACTATATCAACTTCAAACCATCTCGAAACTCAACTAGAGTCGTCAGGTCAACTCCTATGAGACGAGACTCGGTGGCACGAGTGCAAGTGCCATTCCCAACCGAAACCAATCGATCGACATCTCCAATCTTTCCCAAGGTCATGAATCACCCTTGGATAACAAAGTTTGGCCCCAATGCTAAAGACCTTGGCTCTCAATCAAATACGCCGAGATAGTGGACTATCAGAACGTCCGCTTGAAAACCCTAGTTTGGTTTTGGATAATTGATGAAACCCATTGGACTAACCCTATGCTTTAGATTGTAATTAAGATTGGTTGGTCCAAGTCCAAGCGATGGAGCAAGATGGCACTCAAGTGAAGGAGATGGCCTAGATGATGGTGATCAAGTGCTCCAACTTGAAAAGAAGAAAGAGAAAACAAAAGTGGTCAAGGCAAAGGTATAAGACCTAAGGACCATTTTGTTTTGCCGGTCAAGACACTATAGAGAGTGTGACCGGGTTTAGGATAGATAGTCGTACTATTAAAGAGGGTGACCTCATGGCTAATATGATTATCTAAGTGCCACTAGGTGATTTAACTCCATGCATGTGCATTAGGACCTAGTGAGTGCTAACATCCCTTGAAAACTTGCTTGGAAAATACTAACTCATGTACACAAGTATTGGGAACTTGTTGGGGTTAACACATTTGCACATGGGATGAAGAGAAGAGAAGAGAAGGAAGTCACTAGGTGCATCGATCGCTAAAGCACTTAGCATCGGACGCTAGGACTCAGAGTTTGATAGCTAACCCTAGCACAACAGTGACAACGCAGGAGCATCGAACGCTACATGAGGTAGCATCGGACGCTATGAGTTTGTGTCCGATGGGACTTGGTTGCTCTTTGTTTGGAAATAATTCTGCGGATGCTAGCATCGAACAGCTGGCAAAGAGGTCATCGGACGCGATGACAACACTTCATTCATCTCTTGACGAGCGAGTCAAAGAGCATCGGACGCTTCCAATGGGGTATGATTGGATGCGTCCGATGTGTTTGGGAGCTCTGGATGACATCGGACATTGTGGATAGTTGCACCCAATGGCGCGCCGGACAACGGGCGATCGGGGGGCATGCAGAGCTATCCGTTGGGTGCCAACGGCTATCTTCAAATGGTAACTACACGTGGCGATCACTGGTGGCATCGGACGATGGCCCCCTGGTTAGCGTTCGATGACTAAGCAGAAAGTGGGATTGGGGGCCAATGGCTATTTTAGTTTTGGGGGCTCTATAAATAGGCCTTGGTCGGCTCTTGCTCACTCTCTTGGTTCTCCAACTGATTGATACACCTTGTGAGCATACTCCCACACCTCCCACTCATCAGCTTGTGATTTGTTCATCCAAAGTGAAATTGGGAGTGATCTTAGTGCATTTGCTTAGAGTTTGAGCATCTAGTGGCACTAGTGATCGTGTGAGCTGCGGGATTGCTTGTTCCTCTTGGTGGTTGCCGCCACCTAGATGGCTTGGAGCAGCGGTGGAGGTTTGGCACGTGTTGGAGATTGTTCATGGCCGACTCCAGTGATTTGTGAGGGGTTCTTGACCTTAGTCCCCGTGGAAGTTCGCGAAAAGGTACTCTAGTAAATTGCTCGTGACGTTGAGCGCCCTCATTTGTGTTGGTTCTTATGGTGCCCAAGTGTTGGGCTAGGCGTGGTACCCATTAGCGCATGAGCCACCAAGTGAACCAATCGTCACAACGAGGGCTAGCTTGTCGGCAAGCAAGTGAACCTCGGGATAAAATCTTGGTGTCATTTGTCTCTTAGTATTCTTGTGATTGGACACTTGCCAGGCTTGGTATATCGCTCTACCTCTCTCACGCATTACTTTCATAGTAATTATCTTGTGTAGTTGTAGTTCCCCTTGCTAGTTGAGTAGCTAGTAGTAATTAGTTATTTCTTGTTTACTTGCTAGCTCACTAGTGGTAGAAGTAGCAACCTAGCTCTTTGTGTGCCATAGCGATCCTAGCTACTAGAACTTGGTAGGTGGCATGCAACACTTTGTGCCGTTTGTTTTACTAACCGGTTTGCTCTAGTGATTTTGTAGATTTTTTATTAGGCTATTCACCCCCCCCCCTCTAGCCATTTAGGACCTTTCACCGCTACGTCCCGTGGACCATCCGTTAGTAACTGAGCAGCAGTAGTGAGTGGGGAATGAGTTGTCCTCCACTTCCTCTATGGACCCCACCTGTCATATGCACGAAAAGGAGTGGCAAATCAGCAGGATCAGCTCTCCTTTCTCCCCATTCTCTCATTTCTCATCCTCCCTCTCTCGCTCTCAAGGAAGCAAGAACAAGAGAGAAGTAGAGAGAGAAAGTGGAGAAGTGGATGAAGAAGGAAGATGAAGTGAAGCAAAGCCATCGAGATTAGCTCATCATCAAGCTCAAGAGCTTCCCAATATTAATCTTTGATCATGGTTACCCCAAGAGCTCTTTTCTCAAATTTTCTTGATTTACTCTCAAACCCTAACTCCTAATCTCTCATGCATGGACTTAAGAAGGAGTGTGATGATCTCTTCATCATCACAAGGGTAAGATCAAGATCAATCTCATGCTCATTCTCTCATGATCCATCTCAATCTTCTCATGCAACTTTTATGGATTTTTTGCAAGAAATGCCAAGGATCAGCAATCCAACCTCATCAAGTATGGAGATCAAGAGTGGTCAAGTACCTATTCATGCTCCTGATGATCTTGTGGTCACCAAATATCAAGCTAAGTTCTCTTTTGCTCAATCTCATGGATTTATCTCCAAATCTTTCTTATGATTAGGTAGTGCACAATCCCGTAGTTGCACTTGTTTCTTAAGGCTCAAACCCTAGCTATCACAAGCCTAGTAAGTCCCCAGTATGACCCTAAAGGTATCTTGCAGACGCACGAAGAATCCCTTTCCCAAAACTAGGATTTAGTCAAGCCTATCTCTAAGAACATAGGTTCTATCGACCGACCGACGGAGTGTTCGTTAGTATCAACTGAGGGTCCATCAGAAACCCTGAGTTACCCAAACCTTCATGACAAAACACTTATATCCACGTTGAGTGAGATGGCGGAGAGTCCGCTAATATGAGCGGAGCGTCCACCAATTTATAAAGGTTGGTTCCCCAAAAACCCGAGAGTACCCAGAACCCATCGAAGTGTCCGTTGGAATCCATGGAGTGTCCACCAATTTATAAAGAGCTAAAACTAGAAAACCTAAGAGCAACCAACCCCTAGTGGAGTGTCCGCCAGTTACTGTGGATTGTCCTCCAAGACACCCAGAACCCAAAATACCTAAGTCCTAGTCTCACGGAATGTTCTTCGGACCATCCGTAAACCTAAAGTAGTGTCTGCCATGCTCGGTGGAGTATCCGTCAGACACCAGAAGATGTGTAAGTGTAGCCTTACCAAGAAGATCAACCAACCTCGACTACACTTGGACCACAAATAGTGCAATAGTAGAGCTTTAGTTAAATATCTCTTCCCAAGTTCCAAATCATGAGATATCTCTCTCAATTATCTAATATCTACCCAATCAATCATGTCTCACTTCAGCAAGTTCTCTATCTCTCTTTTAGGTTCGTTTAGCAAGTAAGGAACGTGTATAGATCATTGTCGTCCTCCTCAATCTTCCGAGCAGTGTTGCAAGCAGGCACCCCACTATTATGAACCCTATTTTGGATACTCATTACCTGCTTCATTATGAGTTCTGCATTTCATCCTAATATGGTTAATCACTTAATCCTATTTCATTAATTTAGAACTACTCACTTAAGTAATCTTAGCGTTCATTAATTTAATGGGTTGGGATCCGTTTAATTGCTTATTTGCTTAAGTTTCGTTAGAAGTCGAGTGTGAGAAGGGAACTCACTCTCGCGCGTGTAGGAAGCTACACCGGGATAATTATTTACTAAAACTTGCAAGGGTGACAACTTGGCCTTTAATACTCAATGTGACTAAGGACCTAATGTAATTTAATCTTATTTCACCATGATGATCAATTTGGATAATGCCTACTCATGCGAGGGGTAAGGTCACTGTGAGTGTGGGATCTCAAGTGGCATAGCTCGTGGAGTAATTAAGGACCGTTCATTGGGATAGCGAGTCTGAGTAACCCCCGTACAGACCACTTGTCGCAAATGGGGGCGGTAAGCCGATTACTTAGTGATGACTTGCTTACCGGGCAATGTCGGCATGAGAGGTTGCGCAGTGTAGATGTGACGGCATTACATCGGGACCTGGTCAAATCGGTCATCGGTCTGAGAACCACATTAAGGAAAGGTTGGACCCATGAGGCAACCCTTACCACCGGACTCGGTGTATGGAGGTTCGTCCTTGGTGTCCTTGGGGGTACAGTTGTACACCTCTACATAGTATATTTGAAAACCTAAAGTCCCTCGAGGATGGAACCTTCAGTTGTTCTTACTTCTAGACCCATGGTAGCTTAATGATGAGATTTGATAATGAGACGAATGACAACTTGGATCACTACAATGATGCTACTCCTTACTTATACAAAGGAACTTACTGTTGTTAACATAATTCAATTTTGAATCATGAGCATATCATTCCTTAATAAACGCCATGCTTTTATGCAAACAAACAAATGCCTATTATCCCTATTGCATCCACCAAATATGTATGTTGGAATTAAGCCCTGCGAGTACGCAATGTACTCACGGTGCTGCCGTTAAGTTGTTTTTGCAAGTTCTTCGACTCGGTGTTTATCATAAGGTCGAAGACTAGCAGACCTTGAGATGGGCGTTCTCTTGAGATGAGCTGCGTGTTACTCTGATGACTGTAGAAAGTGAACCAAGAGTGAAACTAGATAGAGTGGGATAGTGAAATAGAAAAATGGTCATTCTTCAAAGGCAACTTGTGATGTAATTTATTCAGTGGTTAAAGAGGTTTCAATTTAAAATTATGTTTACCATTGCATTATGATGGTGTTGTACGATTGCTCGATATTGAGAAAGTATTGTGTAACTTGACCGTTAAAAAGATACTGAAGAGGAGATGCGGATGGCATTCTCCTAAGGGCCCCGTGTCGATCGGGTCTGACACTGGTTGGTCAAAAGGATGACACATGTGTTAATCAGGCAGATATGGGAACACTCCGTCGTAATTGCACCATTGCGTTTCTCTCATCGAGCTGATCAAAAAACATATATGGATCGCCTCGTTTGGAGTCAGGATGAAATAAATATGAATTTTGGAAGATTTTTTGTGCTGGGCTCGCAGTAGAACCGGCTAGGCCCAGCTGCCTGTGTGGCTGCCCAGCCCCCATGGAAAATGACCAGGCTAGTTTGGGACCAAGCCAGGCCAGTTTTCCTGTCCTATTCCAAACCAATTGGTTCCCAAATCAGTTTTGGATCTATTTTTGGTGTGGGAAACTTGGAGATTACGATTTGGACTTGTTTCCTACTGTGATAAGACCACCCCCTCTATATAAACATGAGGATCATGGTCGATTGAGGTCCAATCATCAAAAACACATCTACTACCTCTCTTTACCCTCTTTTCCCATCTACTCTTCCCCTAGTTCTTCGTCGGTGCTGCATGGCTAGAGGATTGATGATGACGAAGCTCTAGAGCGGCCATGGCCATAGCTGCCACATGCCCTGATGGGGTCCCTCCCGGGCGTGTGGGGTTTTGGGTTTCAAGAGACCTTGTCGGTGTGTCTTGCGTATCGCGCTCCCGATGAGGCTCCTCCGGCGATGTGTCTTGCGTGTCGCACTGATCGCTGAAGGCACAAGGTCCGGGTGCGGACAAACCTTAGGTGCCAGCCGAACTAAAAGTCAGTTAGGCCCTTCATCGAGCGATCTAGCTCCTTACTGATGTGTGGACCGTAATTCACGTCAACACACTTTTTGGCAACTCCGTTGGGGATGATTGGTTCGGCTATATCTTATAGCTGATCTTTCTGGCCTAGCCAATTTGTTGGTTCCAAACTATCCTTCTTGTGTTCCCATTGCCATTGCGTAATCTGGCCCAAAAGGCAGATTGCAACTGGTATTGATCCCCTCTATCAGGATGTGGAACAGCGGGTGCAACGACAATAATTTCATCGATCCGATGGGTCAGGGGAGCATCATCAAGTCTACACACAGAGCTGAGATAAAGCCATGTGGAATAGTTGAAGATTCCCCTCTTTTTCATGTTATGAGTAAGATTATGTCTAATTTTACAAATTAGAGGAAAGAAAGTTTTGTACTCCTATTGTTACTTTGCCTCATCTTTGCTTGTACTAGTGAATCGGCCCCGCTTTAGTCAACCTCAATATGAGAGGTCGTGTAACTATTGTTATAATCGAAGCAGGCTTGCATTTACTAACCAATCTGAATTGGCCTCTAACAGACCAGGATCCTAAGGGTTCCCCATAGGGTCAACTACCTGCTATAGGCTTGGGCCAGCCCACAGTCTACTTGGAGACATGAGACAAGGTGGTGTGTACTCCAAGACATCAAGGACCGACCTAGTCGGATTACTAGGAAAGTTAGCTTCTGTAATATAACTAAGACTGTTCTGTCGTAACCGGCTAGGACTAGATCAATGTGCATGCCCTCTAGACTATATAAAGAGAGGTAGGAGCACCCCCTTGTACAACACATCATACACAACAATCCAACGCAAGGCAACTCGCCTAACCGGACGTAGGGTATTATGCTGTCAAAGTGGCCTGAAGCAGTATAAATCTTTGACTCTTACGTTCACCATCGAGTTCAGCCCTCACCGAAGCCCACCAAATGTCGTCTTAGGTAGCCCCATGGCGTGTTGCTGGTCATCTAACACCGACAGCTAGCGCGCCAGGTAGGGGCTTTCAGTGAATTCGCGATTCGGAGCTCGATGGACCTTGACTTCAACATGGTTTTCTCGACGGGGTCGACTTTCACCTTCGGTTCATGGACCTTCACGGTGGACGACTCCTGCAAGCTCCAAGGTCGCCTTGAGGAGTCTCCTGGTGGTCAAGTTTCTCCTGTTTACCATCAAGACACATTGGAGAACCTCTTTGAGAAAATCGGTGAATTTTCAATTTTTGATCCTACTCGGACCCGGAATCAACTCCAATGGTTCGAGTCTTACTCGGACATGACTAGGTTTCTCGAGTCATCTTCGGAGCCATTTGGCAACCGCGGTCCTTTCCTAGCTCAACTCCCAATCGGGCTTAGGAATGCGACTTCTGTCGACCAGGAGTTGATCTCCAAGATTATGCAATCTGCCTCCATCTCAAAGGAAGATCTATAAGAAATGCCTCTGACAGGCGCTCAACAAGGCCTAGTCTTTTCAGCAATGCCAGAAGGGAACATTGCTCATTGGCTAGGAGACAGGCTGCTCTGGGACTTATCTGATCCATCTCGAGTAGTCGGCATGATGGGGCAGTTACCACATCAAGCCAGCACTACGCTCTCAGCTCTTGCAGAAGAGGAGACTACCGAGATTTGTTCTAGTACGATGACCACCGCGCCGTGCTCCAACAGCACTGTCAGCTACAGTCACAGCTGAGAAGTCTTTATGCTCCGTGCCTCGACTCTAGACGTCAATTCAGATGATGAGCTACCGGAGGATATCTCCGATGATATACCCACCCCAAATGGTGAGTCAAAAACCAACAAAGCTGCACGACTCAAGAAGAATAAGCAGAAGCAAGCTTGACACTATCGTGCCCTTCATCGCCAAGAAGAGATTAATCGGTATGAAGCCGAGTGCAAGCGTCTTGAAGATGAAAATTGGCGCAAGGTCCTTGAAGACGAAGCCGAGCAAGAACGCAGGCGTCAAGAGCACGAGAGAGACGCAAAACGCAGGCGTCGTGAAGCAAGATATGTCTCCGCTTCACGCGATCTCAAGCCTGAATTCCATGAAGTCGCTGGTCACAAGGTCTTCAATACCCCTCAGGCCAACGTCATATTTGTAGCTCTGGAACTCGGTGATGGTGGATTTTGATGGAAAGAAGACGGTGGAGGAGATGGGTTTTTTCTTCATCCCTATATGGATCAGGGTGTTGAAAATGCCTCTGGGCATGATGAACAAATGGTATGGTGAGGCAATTGGAGATGAAGTTGGAGTTTCATGGAGATGGACAAGGAGGAAGATGGATCAGCAGTTGGGGAGTTCCTCCGGATCAAAGTGAGGAAGCCTCTCATGAGGCAGGGGGAGTGATAGTTGCTCCTGGAGGAGAGAGACAAATGAAAATGATAGGCAAGAGGTCACAAGCCCTCTAATGCTTTGTTTGGCTGCACACAAATCCAAAGCTCTAAAGGTGAAGGATAAAATCCCTCCAATACTTGAATGCAATTAATGAATGTTTATGTTTTTGTGCGGGCATGGCAGGGTAATGACTTATGACTGTTCGTTTCGTCGTAAACGATCGTGGATTATTTATCGCTGGTTGGTTTGGTGGGAGAGAAAATATTGTTCCAACTTATAATCCATGATCGTATACAAGCTTCTGTAACAAAAGATTTCACACCCAAGGCATTTGGTAGAAGTCATGGTAGTCTTAACTTTGGCTTCTGTAAAATGAAAGTCACTGTCGCTTGGTCACTCGTTACTGTTAATTACGATCTTACTTAGTTGTTGGGAGTGATGATATTATTATTTTTATTCTGTGATGTGGGTATCGACCGGAGGAGGAGGCTAGGATTAAATAAATGAGTTAAGAGGTACATTCTGGCCCATTAGTCTTTGGACATTCAGAAGAAACTCCTCTACTCATGGGCCGTGCTCTCCAAAGTCTCAGCCGGTTCAATAACAAAAGAAGCGTCGTGCTCTCCGAGCCCTGTCGTGCCGTGCAGTTGGAAAGGAGCGGCTAATCATGTTGGTAGATTAGGAGTACAGTTGTGTTGGTGCACCATTGCCGGAAGCTGCTGCTGCTCTCTCCCTCTTCCGGGCTAAAGTCTCGTGTGCCCGGGCCGTGGCAGACTGGCAGCCTAGTTCTCATGGCGTAGCCATGAAACAAATGGAGCCGTTCTTCTGTGATCAGTTCGTTGGTACGTAGTAGGAGTACAGTAAAACTTGAACAAGTGTGTGACAGCGCAGATCATCAGGCGATCGATCGTAATCGTCTCGAGGATAAGAACAGTCCAGCGAGGCAGACACTGTCTGGGGTCTGAACACTGATGCTCCTTCCGTGCCAAAATAATTGTCGTTTTCACTTCCAAGAAGTCCAACTCCTTCGACTTTGACCAAATATATATAGAAAAACATTAATATTTATAGTACATAATTAATATCATTAGATAGATTTTTTAAATATATTTTCCTAATAAACTTATTTGGAGATTTTTAAATATGTTTTTTCTAATAAACTTATTTAAAGATACAAATGTTGTTAATATTTGTTTTAAATCTAGTCAACTTAGATATGTTTGACCGACACAGTTACTACAGTGACACATGTTTTTGGGATGAGGGAGTAATGCGCAGATGACGGATAGATCGACTAGATTCGGAATATTCTTTTCTCCTTACGCAACACAAGATTCCGAAGGGAAGCAGGGAGTATATATGGGCATGCAGCCCGAGCCCGTAAGCCCGGCATGAGGTCCGTATTATTGGCCTGGCCCAAGCCCAGCCCGCCCCGGTGGCCAACGGGCCCGGGCTGGCACGGCCCGGAGGAGCAGGCCGTGCCTAGGCCTCACCCCAGGCATGTGGGCCAGCACGGCATGGCCCGCTCCTCAACGGTAGGCCCGGTGGCGGCCCGGTGCCCCAGCGGCTCCCCGCCTCCCCCCGCAGGCCGAATCTGGCCCAGTCTAGCTCCCCGCCGCACCCCCTCCCGCTCCATATATAAGCAGGCGCCGCGGGCGCCCCTCTCCTCACCCCAAACCCTAATCAAAATCCGCCCCACTCGACTCGGCCACTCCCCGTGTAGTGCGGTTGGAGAGCTCCGCCTCCACCTGGCTCTGGAGTAGAGGCTCTTTGCCACCTCCACCTCGGCCACCGCCTCCAGAGCTCCGCCTCCATTCCACCTCGGCCGCCTTCTCCACGCCGCACCGCACGCGACAGCGGCGGCAGTGTCGAGTGCGGCGGCGGTTGCCTCCTCCGTGCTCTCCCGCGCAGCTGGCCGCCTCCTCCGCGAAGCGCTTCGAGCACGGGCACGGTGGCTTCGTCCTCCACGAATCCGGCCTCCCCATCCCTCGCCTCTGCGGATCCGGCCACCAAGTCGTCTGCGAGCGCGTCGGCGGCCGCAAACACCTCCCGCGGCTGCCCTTGCGCTCCCGGCCTCCCCTTCCCTCTCCGACGCTCTCTCTCTCTCTCTCTCTCTCTGCTGGCATGGGGCGGGCTTCGGGCTAGCCCGGCATGTCATTTTGGCCAGGCTTTTCGGGCCGGCCCGCCACGAAAAACAGCCCATAGTGCCGTGCTTGGGCCGAAGGCCAGGCCTGCTTGCCTGAGAGGCACGGCCCGCAGGGCACGGCGTGCCTTGTTGGCCCGACCACCATCGGGCCGGCCCGTTGCCCATCTATAGCAGGGAGGGAGCACGCTGCTGTCGTCTTTGCCGGTTGCTTTCATTTCATCATCCTCACAGCTCTGGCAGCAGCGTTGGCGGTCAGCTGGCAGGAAGCTACGGCACGCAGGCGAGCGCAAGTTGCACGGCAGAGCACCAGCTGCTACTGATCAGGTGACAAATTTTGACAGCGACTGAAACGTCACCGGCGGCGGCCAGTGCTCAACTTGCTGCTGTAGTATTATTGCTCGACGTTGGCTGATGATTTCTGCGGCTGATAAGCCGACTAATACTATTTTTTTTTAGAGAAAAATATTGACAAGGCGAGGTGTCGACACTCGACAGCAACATCCTTGTTTACTGGACTGGCAGTACCGATCCGGATTCAGAGAACAGCACCAGGGACACGGAGACGCGATCTAGAAGTAGCTGCGATGACGTCTGCATGCCCACACGCACGCAGTTGGAAACCATACGAAGCTGGCGATCCAGCGCCACCGCAGGATTAAACAACGGCAACATGCGTAGTCACAGGATCAGCAGCAGCACGAGCACACACATGGCGACGCCCGGCACGTCGGCAGAAGAAGAATCCGAGAAGCCGGCGCGCGCCCAGAATAATGCGTCCTGCCGCTGCCACCTGCACAGCTAGCTGTGCCTTCTCCCCCGGCCCTCCGCGACCGCGCGGTGGGTGTGGAGGGGACAGCTCATCAGGATCGCCAGGCAACTGTCACGCTCGTAGCACCGGCTCCCATCTGACTCGCGAGCCTCACGTGTGCATGCAGCATGCGTCGACGGATCGATCGCGTGGGCAGAGCTTCAGATCGATCGGCCGGGCGGGGCGACGGAGACGAGACACGAGACCAGCGTGCGCATCGGATTGACCAGACGAGACGACCAGCCGTGGCCGGGCAGTTGGCGCCCCGCGCGCCTCGGCGAGCGCACACGGAATCGCCCCCTGATGCGGCCCGCCGGACCCGGCGGGGATGCCGCTGCCATCGTGCCGTCGTCGCGGGCGGCAGGGGAGACAAGCGTGCTGCGAATCCATGGCGCAGCACGCGACAAGGCGGGGTTTGTTTTTTTGCAGACGCAGCTGAATGTGCTACGGCTGCCGCTACACTACCGGTGGTTGCCGTTGCCGATCACAAGAGACCTCTTCTTCTTGCGTGCGTTCGTGCGCGTACAGCTCAGCGGCAATCACGGGTTTGTTAATGCTACTGCGTCGTCCGTCTGGTGGCATGGGGCGGATCAACGTGCTGCAAATGGCACTAGACAAAAGAAGCTACGAGAGGCAGGCACGAAGGTTACAGCTTGGCCGTGATCTGGCATCTGGCTTACAGTTCGCGCCCGGCGCATCGGCTAGCATCTCGAGTAGGAGTACCAAAGAATCTTACTCAACGATTTGTCAGCCTGTTCGCTTGTTGGTTTCATGCAGCCCAAACCAATCAGTCAACAGTGTTTTTCTCTCACAACAAACCAGCACCAGCCAGCTCAAACCAGCCCAGAAACCAACCAGCGAACATGGGGTATTTTCCATCAGAATGGAACCAAGAATCTGGATTTCCATCAGAACGGAACCAAGAATCTGGCGCTCGTACGTGCATCGGGCCAGTTCGATGAACCAGCGACTGTGCAGAGATTACTACGTGTTGGAGTTTGACAGATCCGAGAAGCCCCCAATGATTTGTTATGGTGCCAACCAGATCGACGAGGCGCCTGCGCGTGCACTGAACAAGGGCGGCGAGAGAAACGGGACGGCGAGACCGACCGCTGGTTCATGCATCTCTGTCAGATTCAGATCAGACTGTCCCGGCGGCCCGACTTGATGACGCCGGGCGTTGGTTGCATCGTGACGACGCGGCACCAGTCACATCGGTTTCAGCCCAGCCGGCGGCCGGCGCGGACGCAGACGCACCATAACAGTGGAAGAGGTACCGTACGGCGCCCAGGAAACGGTAAGAGTCAGCCCGGGAAATTGGGTGCGAGGCTCAGCTCAGGCCGGATAGGCGATCGGGCACGGCAGTGGACCAGAGGTTGCTGCTGCCGACGCCGCCATGGTCCAGACTCCAGGCGGTGCGTGGATCGGGCGAATCGCAGCGGTGACGTCACTGACGTGGAGAGCTGGAGGCTTGGACGCTGACCTGGAACCGAGGAGGAGGAGGGAAAAGAGAGAAACGCCTCGAGGGCACGTCGCTTTCGGCTGCTTTCCTTCCTCGGGTCCCCGTGGCCCCGTACCCCTCGAGCATCGCTTTTGAAGCTTCCGGCCACCTTTCCGGAAGCTCCCGCTCCAGCTTACATGCGACTCATCGCGTCAGCCCAAGAACGTGTATACTAACAAAAGGCAGACGTGTTGTCATAAAAAAAAAAGGCAGACGAAAAGCGGCTCCGACGTGAGAGAGTTCCAGTTCCTGTCAAACAAAAGGACGACGAAACGAAACCAGGCCACCGGGGACGGCTTCCGTTCCGTTTCGTGACGAGGACGTTGGTGCGGACCGAGTAAACACACCGAGAAAGTGATCAGCACTCACGGCCGTCTCCCCTGCTTGGTTCCGCCGTGTCCAACTGGCCGTCTCCCCGGGCTTTTACCCGCGTGCCATTAAAAAAGTTTGTAATTACGCATAAGTCATTAAAAAAGTTGAGCTCCCGCGAGTGCCATTATTCTGAACTTCTTTACTCTCCAAGCTATTCCATCCGCATTCCGTTCGTTTTTCACCGTTTGGGAGTCCTGACAAGTGGGTCAGGTCAGTCAAAACGCCCATAATACCCGTCTCATCCCTATCCTCTCTCTCTCAAACTCGATCTCTCTTCTCGTGCGTGTGTGTGTATGAGCTTGCCCACGCCATGCATGTGGCCGGCCGGGCCGAAGCTCGCCCGCGCGCGCCATGTTGCCCCGAACACGGTGGCGGCGGCCGACGGCGGCGGCCACCTTGAGGATGGCCGCGCCGAGCGGCCACCATCGGCAACACTGCGGGCAGGCGTCTTTGGTGATCTTGGCGGTGTCCGTGAGAGCGCCGCTCATGGCGAAGAAAGCGGCGGCAGCGTGCCCACCATGAAGTCCTCCACCTTCTCAACGATGGCGACGCAAGCAGGCCGTTGGGCATGGTGAGGCCGAAGACGAAGATGCGAGGGCGGACCCGCCTCGATCCACCACCATGCGGACTGGCTCACCGCATGCAGTGTTCCCACTCGCCGGTGTGGGCCGGCGCCAGACACCGACACGAGCCCCCCGGCGACGGCGGCGGCGAGGGCCCCCGTGCAGGTGGAGGCGGCCTGCGTCCCCAACGGCGACGGCGAGAGCTAGGAGGCGGCGCGCATGGAGATGCTGCATCGGTCCTCGGCGTGGATCTGCGCGGCAGCGCATGGAGGTGACGCGAGGAGGTGAGCTCCGCCCGCCAGCAAGACTGCGTGAGCTCTAGCCCACCACCGTGGGACGGCGCGCGGGCGAAGCCTCGGCGTAGGGGGCGGCGGCGAGAGCCACGACGAGAAGAAACTGCCAACCAAGACGAGACAGGCCGAGGCCTGGAGGTGCCGGGGTCTGGTCGGGCCACCGGACGCGGTGTCTCGACGACGCGCAAAAGCGCTGCTGCGGTCTGAGGAGGGCGTCGTGGTCGTCATGAGGGAAGAAGACAAGGAGGAACACACAGAGAGAAAACTGAGGGGCAGCATGGACAATTTAATTGACCGGTCTCACTTGTCAGGACTCTAAAACGGTGAAAAACAAACGGAATGCGGATAAAATGGCTTGGATAGCAAAGAAGTCCAAAACGATAGCACTCATAGGAGCTCAACTTTTTTAATAACTTATATGTAATTATAAACTTTTTTAATAACACACGATAAAAACCTCTTTTTCTTTCCCCTTTCCTCGTCAAACGCCCTTCCTGCGAGAAGCACTCGGCTGCGCGGTCCCGCTCGCTGACGCTGACGTGATCTCGGGCAGCACTGGACACTGGCTACGTCCTGGCTGCTAACGCTTGAGGCTTTGACCAAACAAGTGCTTCTGTGCCGCCTCCATTTCCTTTTGGTTGTGCGCATCACGGCATAAGGTCAACCGAAACTGCCGCTACTGTTCAAGAATGGCTTGGGGGTCGTAGCTGAATGCAAGATCGTACAACGTACTACATCATACTGATCCATATCCATCTCGACCCAATCTGATTTGTTGTGCCCAAAAAAAAAATCCTCTTTTTTTCTTCTTGTTTTCCTACGAAACAGGAGTAGAGAAACTGGAAACCGCATAGTTAGCACACCATTCGCAGCCGTGTTGCCAAAAGGTCCGGAGAATTTCCTCTGTACCCAATGCTAAGCTCGATTATAAGCAGCAGAGAAGCAATGTGCTCCGTGTCAATGTGATGGTCAGAAGGGGAAGCATGTTATGTTAATTAATTAATTAATTCAGACTCCATTGGGAAATGGCAAGGAAGGAAGAAGGAACAGCAGATGAGTACACATGGATGGAAATCCATCGACCAATCAGCAGTCCATCCCTGCCTGATGATCCAGCTATGAACAACGGCAAGAAGAAGAAGAATTTAAAAAAAAAAAGTGAAGACGACGTCCACAATTAATTTGGGTTCCTATCCATCTCGACCGACCGATCAGCTGGTGAAGAGGAAGCGGGACGCCTGGTCGACGGCGTCGTCGAGCCACCTGCGGGGCTCGTCCATGAGCTCGGGGCTGAGGCGCACCATGAGCACGCAGAACTCCATCTCGCTGAGCGCGCCGTCGCCGTCGAAGTCGCCCTCGGCGAGCATCCCGCGGAGGTCGTCGTCGGACATGCCGCCCAGCCCCAGCAGCGGCGCGTTGCGGCGGAGGCTGTCGAAGGTGATGAGCCCCCGCGCCGGGTCCATGAGCAGGCGGAACCCGCTCGCCAGCTCCCGCATCAGCCCGTCCTCGCCCAGCCGCTCCGCCATCACCGGCAGGTAGTCCTCGAAGTCCACGGCCGCGGCCGAGGACGCCGCCGCCGCCGCTCCCGCCTGCTGCCTCTGCTGCTGTTGCTGTGACGCCATGTGTGTAGATTGTAGAAGGTGGATGGACTCTCGGTGCGGCTGCTGCTGCTGATTGTGATTCTGTGAGCTCCGGTGGCGGCTGCTTGTTCTGGCTCGGTGTGGAAGAAGAGGAGGACGACGATGATGGATGGAGGGGGATGGGAGGGGGATGATAAATAGGCGGGGGACGGGGACAGCTGGCGCCTGCTGCCTGGCCGGGGCTTCAGGGAAGGTGCCTGCCCTGCCGCGGGGCCGCCGTGGCCACGCGGGACGCGGGACGCGGGGGCGGGGGTCACGTGTGCCGCTGCCCGCACTGCGGATCGAGCGATTGATACCCGACGCGCCCCGGTTGGTTCGCGCGGGGTGGCTCTGGCTGACGAGAGGGCCAGGCAGGGGCAGGGGCAGGCGGACACGCACCGCACCGACCGGGACAGGTTGGCCGGGCGTTGGGTTGGCTGGCCCTGGGCTGGACGGCGGACGGGCGGACCGCGCGCTTCGGCGGTTCGCCCTCCCCTCCGCGCGGGCTCGCTTCGCCGTGTGGTGTGACGGAAAACGGGTACTTTTGCGCGTGGCGTGTCATATACGGACGCCGATTGTTGTTACCGTACCGTACGTTATCCACGCACAGAGATGTGGAAAGATATTTATTGTGGCGCGTACCTTCTGGGGCCGTCCACGGGAGATCCGGTCCGAGCGTCCAGATGATTGGTACTCGCAGTAACTGTCACGGTGATATCTTGCTCTCTGACGCTGTTCCAGCTCCATGGCACCGTAGCACCCTTGGGTCCTTGAAAAATATATTTCTTCTAGCAAATTTAGGACAAATTAGCAAACAAAAGAAAATACGTTACTACCCCTTCTTAACTTGCGGTACTGATCAGTTTAAGAAGCAGAAACGGTACTGTTTCAGTTATTAAGCCCTTGTTTAGAGAGCGAGAAGCAGAAGCAATAAGTTTAGGCCAAAACGTGTCTCGTAATTTTCCAATTAGTTTATCATATTAAATGTTGTTGCACTAAACCCATTTTGTAAATGTTGTTGCACCCATTACATTAACCATTGGAGAATGATGTCGAGGAGGAATAAATGTCTATGTTGACTGCTGAAAACTCCGAGAAAATAAATGCGCGTTTGATGAATGGTGAGGACATAGAAATTGATTTATTTTAAGATAAAGTTTCAGCTAGAAATCTATTCTTCCAGAGACGGGGGACTGGGGAGTATACCAAAAGGTAATGAAGCACACTGGATTCGTGTGTGTTTGATGTTTGGGAAGTTTTGTGCTCCTACACTGTGTTGCTTTGCGTGTAAGTGTAACTGTCTATTATAACTAAAAAAAAGTGAAGCGCACAGGATTTGTGCATATTTGATTGGAAAGGTCTGTGCTTCATGTTTCACAGTACTACTGTGCTTCCTAGCAAGGGGTTCCTGATATCTATTTCTTCCCTCCGTTCTAAAAACAAATACTCCCTCCATTCTAGTATCTTATAAAATATTGTGACTTTTCTATATACATTATTTTACTATATATCTAAATATAGTATATATCTAAGTACATAGCAAAGTTATATATCTAAAAATCAAAATGCCTTGTAGTTTGAAATAGAGAGAAAGTCTTAGATTTGAACTAGCTTAAAGTTTTAAGTTTAACTAAGTTTATCAAACTAAGTTTATCGAAAATATTATCCACATTTATATATTTAAATATATTTATCATAAAAATATATTTCATAATTAATCTAATTATACTTATTTGGCATAAACATTCGTATTTTAGATTTAATTAAATTTGAAATTATTTGACTTATCAACAAGTGAGAATTGTATTGTTATTGGGTGGACGGAGTAGAGTAGCAAGCGATCCTGTCTATATTTTCTAACGCGAGATATCTCGGTACTCCTATGTGATTAGAGATGGCTCCAGGAAAAGTTGGATCAGATCGAGCAAGTGAGCAGGAACCTCACCAGCTCGGATCCTGGATTATCTTAACGTCTCGTGAACCGCACCTGTCTTACTTATCTGTCTACTCTACTTAATTATCCATAAGAAGTTTCCTGCCCAACTTTTGGTGGCGCTAAAGATGACCATTCGGGCCGCCCCGCCCGGCCCGGCATGGGCCCATGCCAGGCATGGCTCGGTAGGGCACGGCACGGTAGAGCACGACGGGTCGCCGGGTCAGGCCGCCCAGCCCATCATCCGTGCCTAGCCGACGGCCTGCACGCCCGCGTCGGGCACTTTTCGCGTGGCCGGCCGGCCCGAAAGCACGGCCTTTTTTATGGTGTGAGTAGCCCGAGGCCCGTGATCAGCAGGGAAGGAGAGAGGACGGAGGACGAGGTCGAGGCGCCGGGTCACCGTGGGCTCGTCTTCTCCTCCGCCTGCTGCCCCACCTTTGCTGGCGCCTCTCGTCATCTCTTCCGGCCGCCCACCACGCCGTTGTCGCTCCATCACCCACGCCGTGCCTCCCACTCTTTGCCAAGATCCATCCATCTTCTCGGTGCATAAGCGGAGGTGGGCGGCCGAGATCCGCCGCCGATTCCGTGTGCACCGAGATCTGGCGGATTCCACTTCTTTGCCGAGATCCGGACTGGACTCCACCATGGCGCCGAGATCCTCTCCATCGTCACGGGCCTGCACGAAGCGGAGGTGGGGGCGGCGACCAGCGACGGCGATGACCGATTCCCGGTGGGCTACACGGAGAACGCCGAAGATAGGGATGGGGATGCCACGAACGACGGCGTGGGGGGAGAGGAGGGCGTGTGGGGGACTCCAGTGGAAAAGTTAGTGTTTGGATGGAATGGAGTGGGATGGGCTTTAGCAGGCCATTTCTGGCACCGGGCCACACCGGGCCTTTCACTAATTTGTGGGTCGTGTCGTGCCAGCCCATGGGCCTGAGCAGCGGCCCAGGCACGGCCTGCTCTCTCGGGCCAGGCCAGCCCGAGCCCGCACGTCACCGGGCCGTGCTATGCTCGTGTCGGGCTAAAAAAGCGGGCTTCGTGCTGTGCCGTCGTGCCTCGGACTGCATGGACATTTATAGGTGGCGTGTGGCAGCCGTGCTGTCGCAAGAGTGAGCTACAGCATCTGCTGCTGCTGACTTTCAGACACAAAATTTCCGTCGAAGCTTCAGTCAGAACTCAAGAACGCCCGACGCCGTATTATACAAAAATCCCGGCAGCGTCTGAAACTCTGAACCGCTTTGTTCCGGTCCAGCTCGCTACGGTTACGGTTAGCAAGCAAGCAAAGCTTTCCGCACGAGGATCTCGTACGGTTCGTCCCCACAATAGCTTTGGATTCCGGCTTCGAAGCTTGGGCGCCGCTTTTTGGGGGGTTTTCCACCGCCTCTTTTGCTCGCAAACAGCATGGTCCATGCGGACGCGACGGACAGTCAGCTTACCCGTACCTACCTGCCCTTTTCCCCATCTCTCGCCTCGGTCTCCACATTTTCCATTCCTTCTTCCTGTGCAGTTTTCTCTTCTGTCGAGTCGTTTGGTTGGGTACTTGGGGTCAGCTGCAGACTGGCACTGGAAAAGCAACGGAGATGCAGTGCCATGCTTGCTGAGTTGCTGGGAAAAGATGTCCGGCAGACAGGCCACAGAGGGCAGGCACGTCTGTGTGAAATTGCGATGGGTTTTACGCATCGCCCGCCTCAGACACAAAGAGGGGGAGGTCAGTCAGAACAGTTGGTGCAGGGAATTTCAGGGGAGGGACCATTTCTGACCTCGATGCCCCGGATGCTGCAAAGCCTTTGCCCTTCACTGAAATTTCAGCATTGGTGGTACCATGAACATACAGGATGTGACGCTGCAATCTCATTCTCGTTGATTTCTGTAGCATCAATCAATCAATGTACAACAAGCATAACGACACATTCAACTGTGCGGTATCCCCATTGTTCTCCTGGCTTTGGGTATCCAACAACCTTGGAAAGCATAAATTCTTCTTCGGGTTACTTATTAGAGACAGATTGAATACAAGGAATCTATTGAGGAGGAAGATCAGGGAACTTGAGGATTACAACTGTGTTTTATGTAATGAAGGACATGAAGAAACCAGCTTCCACCTCTTCTTCGAATGTGCCTTCAGTAAGTCTTGCTGGAACACCATTCCAATTGACTGGAATTTGAATTTGCAGCCACTAGATATGGTGATTGAAGCCAGAACAGCTTTCGGCAGCATCATCTTCAGAGAAATCTTTATCACTGCATGTTGGATTATATGGACAACCAGAAATGGAGTCATTTTCGACAGTGGACAGATTGACCTCAGTGCTTGGAAGAGGCAGTTCAAGAACGAACTTGGCCTTGTGTGCCACAAGGCTAAACCAGCAAGACAAGCTCTTCTCAATCAGTGGAGAGACAGTTATTCTTAATGTTTCCTCTCTTTTTGTTTTGGGCCTAGAGGCCTTGTAATCTTTCAGTACCTTGTACATTATATTCTTTCATTTAATTGAAAAGAAAAAAAAATATAGGTAGGGATTCCCCTGCTGATTCGGTCAAAAAAAAAAAAAACTGTGCGGTTGAAGGTCGTCCAAATGGTGGGCTATATACAACGAGAATAATCACAATCTAATCCAAAGACCAAAGCTATGTATGCATGTACACTTGTACAGATGGTAGTCATATACGGAGCACTTAGCTAATGGCTACTGTAGAACCACTGTACTCCAAATTAGCCATCTTCTGGGCCAAGACCTGCCTGAACCATTCCACTGACGCCTTGGGTATCCTTGTCAGGTTGTTGTTGTAGTCAATGTAGTAGAGTCCAAACCGCTTCGTGTACCCGGAGTTCCACTCCCAGTTATCCAGCAGTGACCATACGAAGTAACCGTGGACGTTGCAGCCTTCCTTCCTGCAGTGATTCAGATTCAACAGCCGTTCAGGGGCAAGAACAAAGTATTACTGATGAACAGCGTTGGCTTTGGCTATTCCAGTCAGACGCATGGGCATGCAAGTGGGAGCTTCACCTTATTGCATCTAGGAGGTTAGACATGTAGTCGTTGTGGTACTGTATCCGTTTATCATCCTGCAGATCATTCTCCAGTCTCGAAAACCGATTGTTCGCGTCATCCATGCCTGCCATTTAAACCTCTTATGCTAGTGATTTTTTTGAGGCAGAAACTTCTATCAGCTATTAATAGTAGAATCTCTTTAGCCACTCACCGTTTTCAGTGATGATCACTGGCGGATTTCCATACTTTTCTTTGATGTGCTTCATCAGTTTGAACATGCCCCAGGGTACTATGTGCAGCCATCCTGACGCTGCCTGTAAGTTGAAAGACACAGCTATCAATCTGACATTTGATGACTAGAGGATGGAAACTAGAAGTAGAACAAGTTAGCTGCGGAAATTGTACCGTGTCTCCTATTTTCTTTCCATGTCTATAAGCTGTAGAGTGGAGACAAAGGAGAGTTCAGTAACTGAAAATAGGGGAAAAAATGGGGGTAGACTTGTTTAAAATGACTAACCAGTAGGTATGATCACAGCATCAGTTGAAGCATCATTCATTACAAGTTTCCTGATCCGCATTCTGTCGTTCCTAACATACAATGTGGTATAGTGGTTTATGCCCACAAAATCTAATGAGCCTGATACTAACTTCGAAGCCTGAGTTGAAAACTGAGGCAGCCTATCCCCTGCAAGTTTTTGCATAGAAGGAGGATAGTGGCCAAACATTAAGGGATCCAGGAACCTGTATTCACACTTGGAAAATTTCATAATTAATATTATGAGCAACAGCTATGTACTGCAACTACGCAGGAATTGAAATGACGTGGTTATACAAAAAATTGTGGTAGATGTATCACCATCCAAGCTCAAAGTCCATTGCTCGTGCTGCTGCCTCTGTGTCCTCATCAACATCTGACAATGGTTCATACCACTTTGAATCAAGTGCAATGCCTACGATACCTCCTTGTTCTTTCTGCATTGAATACATAAAACCATTTTTTTTTTAACTTTTTGATACATCTCGTGGATGTGTTTATAGTAAATTACCTTGAAATGCTGCTTATAAGAATGAAAAGCACCAGCATGCGCTAAGAGTATGTTGTGAGCTACAACATACGGTTCAGTTGACGATTTTCCCTCCCTACAGAATATATGAGACAGAATAGAACACCTCCCAGGTGCCTGGATGCCAAAGTCATAGCCATCAATCGCAAAATTATGGGGCTCATTGAAAGTGATCCAGTGTTTCACTCTATCTCCAAATTCCTTGAAGCAAGTAGAGGCAAAGTGAACGAAATCATTCCTGCATAATTTAGCTGCCAAACATCAATAAAACCACTTTCCCTCAATCTAGTTTTATACTATATAGACAGTGCAAGCGATGGTACCCTAAAAAAGAATACCAATATAATAGTTGCTTACACAATTTGGGAATTTAACCATCCACCATATCTGTCTTCTAGTGCTTGCGGAAGGTCCCAGTGAAAGAGTGTTACATATGGTTGTATACCTGACCCCACAAATATAGAGGAAACCAAATAAAGATAATAAAAAGCTGAGAGTTGGCAACAATTCAGATTTAACGCATAGAAATTTAGAATATGAAATACCTTTGTCTAATAGAACATCTATGAGGCTGTTATAGTAATTCAATCCTTCTTCATTAGGTTCACCAGTTCCATCTAGCAAGAAAAATGATAAACTACATAGTATCTAGTGCTAAAAGAAAAATAACATATTTTACAAAGAAATTTCTTATTGCATACTTGGAAAGATACGAGACCATGAGATAGAGAACCGGTATGCATCCATGCCAATGTCCTTAATCAAGTCCACATCTTCCTGCTAGTCAAATGTTAGGCTTGTTGTTTCTGGATAGTATTCAGTGTAACCAATATTCTTATTCAGTTAACTACTTAGTCATAGAGGTTAGGCTAATTTGAGAAAATAGTAAAATCTTTATGTATGAAAACTTTATCGTTGATCCAAATGGCGCTTCATATTAAGGAAAACCTCTGGTCACTATCCTACTTTTGGCAGCAGCATGCCAGAGAAGTGGACTATCATTTTTTTTTGGTAACTAAAATGTCAAAGCACTAGAAAAAGGAGGAAATTACTAGAAGAAGATGAAGGTAGGATAATTATGTAAAATAATAAATAGAATGATTCTTACAGACATGAAAGGAACAATAAAACACACATGTGATTTCAATTCTTACAAATTAAAAATTGCCAGAGGATGGCCACATGAAAGGTAGACAACTTTTCAAACAAAAATGCCAAGAAATTCATTTATGGAGGGATTTTATGCTTTCAAGAAACAGAATTTTCCAGCTTTAGTAGAACAATCGAATTAATTAAATCAAACAGAAGATAACAGAGGCATATATGAATAATTGACAGGTTACCTTATAACGATGGTAGTGATCAACGGCAACATCTGCATTGCTGAAATCTATCACCCGACCTGCAACATAAATGCTAATTGAGTCACAATTCAGGACAGATTAGCATCTCATTACTGCACTATTTGCAACATAATCCTCATTATCTCACCAGGTCGTCTTGTGAGAGTATCCCATATTGTAGGTCCACGTTGACCCTCGTTGACAGCGCCTTCATACTGATAACATATTGACCAGAATCAGACATCAAACTAAGAGCACAACGGTTTAAATCAAAGAGGTCACACCTGGTAAGCTGAAGAAGCAGTGCCAAAGACAAAACCTTGAGGGAAGTCTGCCCTCCTTAGAGCTTCAGCACAAGCAGCAAAGCTGACAAGGATATGAACCAGTGTCAGAACACCCATGGCGTATCCTTCAGTAGGTTGCACTGACTAGTAATTTCCTTATTCTAAGAATAAGTACAAGGTAGGATCATATGATATATATAAACCTTGTTCAGTTGGTGAAGCGTGGGAAGCAACTGAATGCTGAGCTAGTGAACTTCACTTGTCTTGGAAGCCCTTCCAACATGCGTCTCTACTAAATAACTCTTGTGGAGGCCATAGGGTGCAAAATCTCTATCACAGTGGCCAATTAATCAACAAGGGAAGGAAACTAATTGACATGCCCAGCTCCGAAACCTATCAAAAAATGGGTCCACATCTGAAGGTTCACAAGCAAGTAGAGCTTTGCTTGGGTGCAACAAATTCAATCAGATTGAGGTTTGCCCAGCACTCCAGCATCCATGCCTTAGTTCGAGAGGAAGAGGATTGCTGAGTCCTTACCAGTTAGCCACATAATGAGAAGGCCTTATCAATTATTATTAGATCATGACTTTTCTTTTCTTACAAAATTATCAAAGTGCAAAGCATTATTATGGTCATGAGGAACAGATAGCTACGATAATGAAACTATCGCAATTATCCCGGAACAAAGCCACACCTTTCCTTATCCATTTTGTTTGGTAGCGCCACATAAAAACAAAACTCTGTGTCACGATTTGTATAATGATCTCAACGTGTGCGGTGAATAGAAAAGGAGAGAAAGAGAAAACAAATACGAGATTCTTATAACCATGATAAGGTACAATTTGTCCCAAAACATTTGCATAGTCACATGCTTATCCCATGGGGAACGTTGATGGTTTGCTTGCACGGCAGGACCATTCCTGATTCCCCAGATGGTAGTTAGATGACAGTGATAGGTGCGATTGGGGGATAGTGATCCTGAGTTCCTGACTGCAGCTTAGACAGGCCCAACTGCCCAGTGATGTATTGCACTGCACGTGTTGTCTATGTGATGTGTCATGGATATCCTACTATGATTCAAGGATTAAGGATATGCACATAAATTAAGGCCCCTGTTCGGCTTCCTGAAACTTGGCTTCCGGCTGAAAAAACAAGCTGAATAATGTGGATTATAAGGTAAGCCGAACAGGCCTAAAAGTCAAAGAAAGACATATTGACTACGAGGGGAACAAATGTAGTCCACTTTGAGAAAAGATATACCCAATGTCTCTGAAGAAATCTTAGGTAAAAACATCGAACTTGCAACCATGATTCGCACAAGAGAAATGACATCCCACCCTTTCTCTGTGTAGAATGGGTCCTGCAGCAGCAAAAGCGCAAAGCTTCGATGTCACCGCTATCCACCTACCCTCCACCCGTCCACCGTCCAAACTGTCGCTATAACGCGATTTCTTTTACACAACAGGAAAGTGAAAAAACTATGCGTAGAGCAGCAGTGGCATGGCATCAGCAGTAAACTCAGTAGCTTCACAAGATACAGGTGCAGTGGAGTAGAGTGGAACAGAGTAGAGTAGGGGGTTCGCTTGCCTCAGCAACCGTCGCGTGGCTTGCGCGCCTCGGCGCTCGAACGGGGGATCTGGAGGCGGGCACGCATCTACCGGGTAAGCAATCTTGCGTGGCCTCGCGTGGCGTGCGGGGAGACACGCAGACAGAGACCCTTGACCCCCGCCGTCCTCGTCCTGAACTCCCTGATGGCTGATGCAGCGATGCTGACGCTGATGCGTGCGGCGTAGCTCGCTGGACGGAGACGAGGCCCCAGCCTCTCACGGCGGGGGAGAAGACGAGCACCCCATGGGCCTCGCTGGATAACCTAAGCGTCTTTCAGGCCCATCTGCGCCTCACCTGAGGCCTGGCCCATTTAGTGTCGAGGCCCATGTATAATGCAGCCCACAAGTGTCAGAAGATAGAAGAGCACGTTATCCTCTTCCGGCGAACTCGACGAAGGCGTGTGCGTTATCCTGTGAGCAGTTTGGGGGTGAGCGAGTCCAGTGAGAGAGGGAGAGGAGAGCGGCGAGAGGATGGCTGGGATGGCGTCGCTGCAGGGCGCCATGGCGGCGCTCTCCGTCTCCGCGCCCGGCGCGGCCAGCACCAGCAGCTTCTGGGGCAACCGGCTCGACACCTACTCCGCGCCGCAGCCTGGGGTCTGTTCCTGCTTCCCAATTCCGTTCCGTTCTGCTGCTCTGATGGAGTGATGGTTTCGTAGATAATAATAGCTGTTTAGGCGCAATATTCTAGTGTGGAGTAACTGGATAGCGTAGCAAAGCATGGTTGGATGGAATTGTTCTTGGGGCATTCCAGCTTGCATTGTGATTTGGAGGTTTTGGAGCTAGTCTGCATGGATTGGATGCAATGAAATGGAAAATTACCAACATTTTGCGTTTTTTATTAATTGTGCATTTTCAAGGTTGAGAAACCAGGCTTACTAGTATGACTATATTTGGATTGCAGCTTAGCTGCAGTGAGTTTCCTTACCCCCACCACCACAAAATTTAGACCAAGGTGTATTGAATTTCCTCTAGCTTCTTTTTTATCTTGTATCGAAGCTTAAATGATAAGGTTTGAGTATACTAAAAAGATTAAACGATTGAGATTAATTTAAATATGACAATTTCCTTTGTCATTGGAACTCAGGTACTGTCCCTTTTTGCGTATACAACTACATGTGTGCTTTTTACTGCTAATATAGAGCATGTTGTGTTGGATGGGCTACAAGTTGTTCGAACACTCTTTATGTGTTATGTTAACTGAGTAAATTATGTTGTTTTGAAAGACGTCAAAACATCAACTGAGGAAATTTTGTTGCCCTGGTGTGCCACTGTTTTAGTTTATATATTTATGCCTGAAATATTTTGTTGTGCCAAAATATGCTCAAGATTGAGGGCAGTACTTTTCATGTTTACTCTTATTTTCTTGTAGATGTTTTTTTCCTCACATCCACCCCACGTCACATGTGACGAAACCAATTTGGCGCCAAATAGTGTATTATGAGCATAATGTTGTTTGTATTTGAGCCCTGCCTTCTTTTCTGTGTTATCTTCATTATGTCTTACCTCTATGTACTTGTGCCTGGAAAATTCCTAACTCATAAGAATTGGAAGAGGACAAACCTTTCTGTTAAGCAGCAAAAGCAAGTGAAGATTAGACAGTGAGGTTAAGTAATCATTGTTGAAGGAAGTGATAGAACTACTGTATTTTAAGAATATCTTATACTCAAAGAAACATCATAAAGAGCAGCCCTGAATCGTGTTGTGTCTTGATCAGGTCAACGTGAACCACGACCACTATGTTTGAGTCATGCCATATCTCAAAAGCATCTGATTAGTGTCTTTTTTATTTGAAATGGAATCTTATGTCTTTAGCATGTGAAGCTCTGACAAGCCGTTTAATATGTTCAATATGCAGGTAAGATTTATGGTCAAGATATGCCCAATTGAAATGAGAGTGAGTAAAAATTCTTAATCCAAGTATTTGATCCATTTTTATCCAATAATGTAAATGTCCTAAAATTTCACTTTCCACTGCAGCTTAAGAGATGGGAGCGAAAGAAGTGTAAACCAAACAGCCTTCCTGTGCTGCACAAGATGCATGTTAGGATTGGGGACACGGTACAGGTCATTGCAGGCCGTGAGAAAGGAAAGGTTGGAGAAGTTACACGCCTTTTCAAGCACAACAGCACGGTGATTGTGAAGGACCTGAACTTGAAGTCGAAGCACAAGAAAGGCACAGATGATGAACCCGGTGAAATCGTCATGGTCAGCAAAATTTCTATTGAACTTGTTTTTGGGCCTCACATGATGCTTTGCATATACTGATTTCAAGAGCATATATGTAGTTTTAGGTGCTTAATTGCTATCTCCTTATCAAACTTAAAAATTTCCTTTGACCAGATTGAAGGCCCCATTCATAGCTCAAATGTGATGCTCTACTCCAAGGAGAAGAGTGTGGCAAGCAGGGTTGGCCACAAATTCCTCGAGGACGGGACCAAGGTCCGATACCTGGTCAAGACCGGTGAAGTAATCGACAGTGTTGAGAAGTGGGTAAAGGTGTTTAAGGAAGGGAATTCGGAGTAACCATTCTAGCATGAAAAACCTGCAACTTGCTCTGAACCCTGACTGCATTTTGCATGCCGAATTGAGTCTGTTTATCCCTCTATGTTGTTTTATGCCAGCTTGTTTTCCCTGTAAATTATACAGTTATCACCAAATTTTGCAACGCAAGTCAATGCATGTCAGCATTGTTTCACCAGCCAGAATTTTATTTGGAACAAAAACTATGAACGGGCTTGTGCGTGTGGACAGCCCGTGTTCGTTTGCAGGCCTAATTTGGCCCACTACTCTCCATCTCGTTCTCCACATAAAGATCCGAGGCCCACATATATCATTTATTACTCGCCCCACTTACCCACCGTTGTCTGTCTTTGCCTCTTTGGGAGATGATGAGGCGCTCGACGGCTCTCAAGGCGGCGGCGTACATGTCGATCATGTCGTACTGGGAGAGGAGCGAGGAGGAGGAGACCCACCGGATGTTCGTGGAGTGGATGGCCAAGTGCAACAAGACCTACAACTCCACCGGCGAGGAGGAGCACCGGTACGCGGTGTTCAAGGAAAACTTCCGCCGCCGCGGCCCCGTCCTCAACATCTTCGGCGACTGGACCGACGAGGAGCTTCACGCATGGCATTCCGGAGGATGCCTCGGAGAGGGAGACTTAGCTGAGCAGCAGGTACCAGATCGCCGACAACGAGGACCTGACGGGCTCCGTCCACTGGAGGAAGAAGGGAACGGTGGGCCGGTGGCCGAGGATCTGTTTCTAGTTTCTTTATATTTTTTTTCTTTGGGTAAAAGAAAGCATCATTTTTACATGTTCGCTGCAAGCCTGCGACATACCATTTGCATCAAGCGGGCAAGATTAACCAAAATAGAGGATGTTCCGCTTCATCGTAAACGCTGATTAACAAAAAAAAGTATGGACTTTTAGTGGTCAAGTGCATTAGTTTCAGTATCCATACAGAACTAGATGTTTATCTTCTAGCTGTAGTTTCCCGTGCATATTTCAATGGTTCAATCGTGGAACCAATTTTGTAATATGGATTCATAACCATGTGCCGTCACGAGTGTCGAGTGGTGGGTGGATTATAGATGAACAAGTACTGAAGGACATAGTAAAATTAATCTATTTTGATCTTGGTATGTGGACAATTTTTAAGTAACCTCTGAGGCTCTGAGTATGATTGGCCTCACAATTCATTCTTATTACTACTATATGGCAACTGTGGGACGCCTTTGATTTACATGAGAACTTTGATTTACATGAGAACTTATTGTGTGACTTGGGTCACTTACATAATTGAGTGAGTATATTACCTTGTGATGAAGTGCAGGATGGTAGACAATCAAGAGTTCGGTTTTATGTTCGATTAGTGTTGTAGAAAAAAACATAACTTCCAAGTAGGTTCATCAAACATGGACATTAAGTTTCTCTGTGTTTGGGGCAAAATAAGTTTAGCTGAAGAGGAAAAGAAGAAGAAAAAAATCATAGTGTGCTAATGGTTGATAACACTAGTAAACACATGGGCTTCAGTCTTGGTTGGTAACAGCCTTTAGTCCTGGTTTTTCCAACCGAGATTGCGGATCCAGGCCTTTAGTCCTGGGTCGCACAACCGGGACTAAAGCCCATCCTCGAGACAAAAAAAAAATTATATCCTAGAAAACCTCTCTTGTGGTGCATGAGATTTGAACCAGGACCTCTTGCCTCGCGCAGTAGTTTTCTTACCAACTCAATTGCACAAAATATATGACAAAGTTCTAGGCGCTCTCATTTTGAATTTACCGTGAGAGACCTTTAGTCCCGGATGAGAGACCTTCAGTCCAGGTTGGTGTTATCAACTGGAACTAAAGGTCAAGGCTCTTTAGTCCCGGTTGGCACTAACCGGGACTAAAGGTCTTCTGACATCAAGAAACTTGACCCGGGACTAACATTCACGTTAGTCTCGGGTCCAATTCTAACCGGGACTAATATGCTGAACCGAAAGTCTTTTCTCTACTAGTGCAATATGGTGGACCCATATGTCGTTTTTCTCTGATGGATGGACGATCTTCACCATCTGCTGTCAAATTTTTTTCTTTGAAAGAACCATCTGCTGTCATTTGATATGATGCCAAATAGACTCTTGGAAGCATCTGAAATCTATGCCTCATGTGGGTGTTTCACATTCCTATTGGTAGCATTGCTTCCTCTGCATAGTCAAACACTGGCATAAAACCTCCCTGTTATTTTATTTATTACAAAATTTTCGTATATGTTCTCATCTGTTACTTCTAACCAGTTAGGTGAAAATAAAATCTGGAGTGAGCACCGCTCCACCATTCCTGAAGACATGAAGCATGGGTGGATCTGAATATGGCACTTCTATTTGTTGCTTGAAGTCTGTTGTCTTTGATAATTTTAGCATAACATTGGGTGAAAGCCGGTACGTTGTAATGAGGGCCAAAAATCTTTTTAATGATTTGTTGTTCTAAACATGATTTCTAAGCTAAGATCGTGATATCTTTGAGCGAGTAAAGTCTGATTTGTCTTCCTGAATTTGTTGCTAAATTTTAAAAAACATTCTCGAACTCAATTACAGTATCGATAACCTACCTATTAATTTTCAAAACCAGACAAATTATCCCCCTAAAATAGTTCAGAGTGCTTTACGGGTGTTCATCCAATGTTTCAATGGTTAGGGGTTAGGGCCTTAGGGGTGCTTTCTTCCTCTTGCATTTATTATTGACCACTACTATAAAAACCGGTTTCTAGCCTTCTAGGATGGGCTTATCAGCCGAGACTGTACGGCATTGTCTCTGTAAATAAATTATTTTTAGAGGCAGTGGCCTAGCTAGCCTCTGGGTTTATTTCCAAAGACGGCAGACGGGCCACCTAATTCTACAATCTTTGAGAAGAGCATTTGTGGAATAGCATCAAGATGTCTGCCACTAGAAATGATTTTTCAAAGGTGCTGTTCTTTCTCTGGGCATTCTTTTTCAGAGTTGACTGGCTGAGCTTTCCATGACGAATTCCCCAGCGTAAATATCCATAGAGGCTCGTGCCGGTAGGTTACTTGTGGCACTACGTGATGAAATATATTAATGACGATGAGCCAACAATTAATGTGTTTATTGCCATTTCTCTATGTGACAACATGTGCAAGACATCAAGAGTCATTCAATTAATTAATTAAATTGCACATGACAACCGTGCAAAATACTCTAATTACTAATTAGCATACTAGTCATATGAACCAAGGATAAAATCAAAGTATACTGTCTGTGAAGCGGGACCAATGCTAATAAAGGCACCCGCGACCCTGTGGCTTGGATCCCATCAAGCCTGCTCAATGTAGCCGATCAGAAGCTGATGCAGTGCAACGAGGAAGTCATGTAGATGTTCCCTGCACACTTTTGTACTAGAACACTAGGAATTAGTTATCCTCATCTTATTCAGGAACAAGCTGCCACAGGAATTGAAGTAGGCGATCACCAGGAAATGGGAGCAAGCAATCGTGTGAGGATGTGCACTACCAAAACCTATTCATACAGATGTCACCACGGACATGGTTACAGAGGCCTGCTCTCCCAACTGCCTGGTGCAGGAGCCCATAGACTTGGGATTCATTTTTGTAGTGGTGGACAGAAAAATATTTTTTGGCCAACAATCAACTATCAACCTTCTATCTTCAAGGCTTTGCTGCGAGAAAATATTCAATAGCGCATTTCCATCTTTAAATTTTTTGGAAGAAGATATCACATTTCCATCTAAGCTCGCTCTTTACAATTTCTCAAAAGGGAACATGGTCTTCATTCTGGCGGTTCAGCCAGCAGTGGTCCCATTGAAAAGGGCTACCTCCTACCTGCATGTAGTTGTCTGGTTGTCCCATGCACACACCATAAAGCATTCAGCTCCATCGGCCACCACAGATGATGTATACATGTTGCGTTCGATCTTGTAGTTGTTGGATGAAGTAATTGTCCGGCCCAACAAATATTTCCAAATTCCAATGTGATCGCACAGGTGTACGTGGACGTGTTCTGTGGTACACATGATATATAAATCTAACAATTCCTTATATATTCCAAAGATGTGGATATATAAATATACCAAGATAACGTGTGATAACTCCGGTGTATAACAATTTAGCAACAGGACCTGGACCTCTCATAAAATTCAACAGCGTCTAGCTAGACCACAATTCCTTATATATTCATATACGTATATTCATTAAAAGTGCTATAATTTCTTCCTTTATTCACTACAAGTAGTTAATAAAAACATATATTTCATTTTCCATTTATGTTATAATAGAAAATCATAGCCAAAAGGTATATTTTGGAGCTAGATAGTGTTGTCGTCTAAACAGCGAGAATTATATGAAATCAAATAGAATAGTCATGAATCAAGACCAGGAGATAGTTCCTAGCAAGTTCAGAATCGAGCAACTTTTAGAATCCATCAACCCTCTTATCAATTATCATTGAAATTAGTACTAAATAGAGACCTGATGGGACTTCCGGTACATCACTACTGGTTACACAAGAATCGGTACTGACCGGAGCATCACTGCTGCAGTTTTTTTTTTCGCGAACGTGCCCGTCTCGTGACACGTGTTTCATTGAGTAGATGATCACTGCTGCAGGTTCAAAGGCTGCAACATCTAAACAGCGAGAATTATATGGAATCAAATAGAATAGTCATGAATCATGACCAGGAGATAGTTCCTAGCCAGTTCAGAATCGAGCAACTTTTAGAATCCATCAACCCTCTTATCAATTATCATCGAAATTAGTACTAAATAGAGAGCTGATGGGACTTCCGGTACATCACTACTGGTTACACAAGAATCGGTACTGACCGGAGCATCACTGCTGCAGTTTTTTTTTTCACGAACGTGCCCGTCTCGTGACACGTGTTTCATTGAGTAGATGATCACTGCTGCAGGTTCAAAGGCTGCAACATCTAAACAGTGAGAATTATATGGAATCAAATAGAATAGTCATGAATCATGACCAGGAGATAGTTCCTAGCAAGTTCAGAATCGAGCAACTTTTAGAATCCATCAACCCTCTTATCAATTATCATTGAAATTAGTACTAAATAGAGACCTGATGGGACTTCCGGTACATCACTACTGGTTACACAAGAATCGGTACTGACCGGAGCATCACTGCTGCAGTTTTTTTTTTCGCGAACGTGCCCGTCTCGTGACACGTGTTTCATTGAGTAGATGATCACTGCTGCAGGTTCAAAGGCTGCAACATCTAAACAGCGAGAATTATATGGAATCAAATAGAATAGTCATGAATCATGACCAGGAGATAGTTCCTAGCCAGCTCAGAATCGAGCAACTTTTAGAATCCATCAACCCTCTTATCAATTATCATTGAAATTAGTACTAAATAGAGACCTGATGGGACTTCCGGTACATCACTACTGGTTACACAAGAATCGGTACTGACCGGAGCATCACTGCTGCAGTTTTTTTTTTCGCGAACGTGCCCGTCTCGTGACACGTGTTTCATTGAGTAGATGATCACTGCTGCAGGTTCAAAGGCTGCAACATCTAAACAGCGAGAATTATATGGAATCAAATAGAATAGTCATGAATCATGACCAGGAGATAGTTCCTAGCCAGTTCAGAATCGAGCAACTTTTAGAATCCATCAACCCTCTTATCAATTATCATTGAAATTAGTACTAAATAGAGAGCTGATGGGACTTCCGGTACATCACTACTGGTTACACAAGAATCGGTACTGACCGGAGCATCACTGCTGCAGGTTTTTTTTTTCGCGAACGTGCCCGCCTTGTGACACTGTTTCATTAAGTAGAAGATCACTGCTGCAGGTTCAAAGGCTGCAACACCAGAGCATGTTCTCTCTTCGTCCCATGCATGTTGGGTTGTGTAGGTGAATGTTTATGTGGTAGAGTTTACTTCACCGAAAATAACAAAAGCTAAATAATTACAAGATTAGTAAGGACCTCATATGCTACTCCTGACAAAACATTTCCTCTCGTCTTAGATTTGTTTGGCCGCACTTGTATCCAACTCAATCGACAAAGAGAAGACCTCGGAAGATAGTACAGATTGCGTAAACCCGTGCATGAGGATGGAGCCTAGGAGCGGCGCTCTGGCTAAACTAGCTACCAAATTCATGCTTATGGGTGGATGCAAGGAAAAATGAATACACCCACAACAAAGTATAGTTAAGCGCCTCAAAATTAGATGAAGAAGACTAGAATAGGGCTAGAATAGTTCAGCTCAGCTCTCACTCTCGGGGGCGTTATCTTGCTATTCCAGGTCAAATCATACGTACGTGTACCGTGTACGTACGTTTAATAAGCCAACAAGACTGCACCACCACCAGCAAATATTAATGAACAAACGCTTCCTGAGATGGATATATTGCCCTATTCGCTTGACTAATAAGGCATGGCTGAAAGTACTGTTGACTGATTTATCGTGAGAGAAAAATACTGTTCATTAGCTAAAAAAATATTACTTATAAACAAAGCGAACATGGCGATATACAGCCAGCTGAGCCAACACCCAACAGCACACTATTTAAGTTTCAGTGTGCGCGCGCGCCTCGGCCTCGCTATAGAGCTAGAAACCACCCCACCAGGCAACTACCATGCCGTCGTCGTCTCAAAGCCGCAGCCGCCTGTGCTGCAGGCTGCTGCTGCTTCTTCTCGTCTTCCATTTCTCCGGCAGGGCCGTCGTCGGCGGCGGCGGCAAGGTGCCGGCGCTGATCGTATTCGGGGACTCGACGGTGGACGCGGGCAACAACAACTTCATCCCCACCGTCGCCAGGGGCAACTTCCCGCCGTACGGGCGCGACTTCGACCGGGGCGTCGCCACCGGCAGGTTCTCCAACGGCCGCCTCGTCACCGACTTCCTCTCGGAGGCGTTCGGCTTGCCGTCGTCGGTGCCGGCCTATCTGGACCCCAGCTACACCATCGACCAGCTCGCCACCGGCGTCAGCTTTGCCTCCGGAGGCACCGGGCTGGATGATTTAACAGCGGAAATCGCAGTAAGGAAACTTCGTTCTATAGCTTCTGACGTGCCATGTTTTTCTTTATTTTGATTGCCTGGTGTCCCATGCTGCTGCTTCTCGTGATCTTGCAAAGTTTACATATATAGGAGTGAGCCAACGTCTTTTGCTCTCTCAAGACTGATGGTTTTCTGTCACTTTATTTTGACTCTGCCCTATATTAGGCCACCTTTGGTTCACGTTGATATGATAAAAATAAGCCAAAATTTAGCCATGACAAAATGTTGGTAAAGTACAAGATGTTATTTTTTTTGCCAAGGAAAGTACAAGATGTTTGGATTGGAGCCAAGTCAAAGTTCAATTTAGGCAAAGAAATAAGGTGCCTGGATGATGATAACCATGCATGACAAAGTGTAGCCAAAGCTACCTATGAACAAGACACATAAGGTCCATGTTATTAGGTTTTTGAAGAACTATAATATAAGGTGTGTTTGCAGCCTGTTCGGGAGGCCGTATCGTATCGTGGATTATTTACTGTTGGCTGGTTTGGTGTGAGAGAAAAATATTGTTTCCGGCTGAAAATTTACGATCGTTTACGAGTAAACGAACAGGCTGTTGGTTGATTATTCAGTGTCATCCCCATCTGCCAACTTCGCTTTAGCGATTCTAGGCTAGAAAACGCGTTCAACAAACTCTCTTTCTTCATTTTTTTTCTGTTCCTATCCTAGAATTCTCGCTCGGAAGAATCCGCGAGTCATCATCACTCGCCATTCGCAGGACGGCGTAGGAGTTCCCCACACGTGCCTCCCATCTCCTGCAAACGGTATTTTCTCACGTGATGCTCCCTGACGCTCTTCATAGCCACCGCCACCGCAAGGCCATGCGTGCAGGAGGATGAGGGTTTTTTCTTGCATTTCCCATCGCCGTCTTGGTATCTTGGTCCCTCGGTGCCATGCCAACACCACGGAGTAGCAGGAGGCCGGGAGCTACACCTAGTTTAACCTCGGGTTAATTCTATTGGTGTCATTACAACTTTCACAGATTGGAGATGCACAACTAAAATTCACCTATTTCGAATTATGTTATTATATTTTCCCCTAATATATACCACTTTATATGTTCTAGACAACATTGGACCCACACGCAGGTCATCATGTTCTCGTATTGCCCAAAGTCCCCTCCACACTCTTGTCTCTCCATGTCATTGACGTATGAACCTCTTCTTCCTCCTTCCTTTCCTCCCCATGACCAGATGGACACCGTTGGCCTGGCACACCCACCGCCGATCGGCGCGCTCGTCTCCTCGCCCACCATTGGCCCCGCTCCTTCACTCACGCAGCCGCACGCCCCCTCTCCCCACATCCGCGATGACACTCATCATCGCTTTGCACACCACGGGCCCGCGCACCAGTCGCCTCACGCCCCACTAGCCCAAACTCGTGCCACACACCACCACAGGCCCTACTCCTGCACCCATGCACGTAGTTGCATACCTCCCACCCCGCGTCCACAACAACGCCCACCGCCCCGCTGAGCCGACTTCGCTGCCCTCAGATTTGTGGAGCTGGTAGTGGAGGCATTAATTGCACACGGGTAGGCATCGGCGGGTACCATGGTTGGCGGAGGGGGGAGTAAGAGGGAGTCGGCGACGAAGGAAGGCAAGGAGATGTCGAGCAGTGCGGGCGGTCGCCGACCATGGGCGGCCCGAGCTCGCCTCCCTCAATGCGGACGTCGGCGGCGTTGGCCAAACACATGCAAGCTGGGCAGACGAGCGATCGCATGAACGAAGAGTGGTTGATGACGACAATAGCCAGTGTGTTGCGTTTAAACGTATTGGGGAGAGAGCAAGGGGGAAGACAGATTGGGGGAAGGGGATGATGTGTGGAGCCTACTTGTAAGTGAGTAAAAAGCATGGGTAGTTTGGTCGATAGAAAATGACCGTTTGCGTACTTCATCCTACAATTGGGTCTAAGGGCATAAAAGACGTAGAATGTGGCATAGTTCAGTTAGGACAAGAATTATAATGGCAAAATTCGAAATAGATAAATTGCAATAGTATGTCCTCCGTCTAAGAAAATTGTAATGGAAGTATGAAACCGATCCAATTAATTAACCCTTGAACCTTATTAGATCGTGTTCTAGCTCCCGGCCCAAGTGGCATAGCAGGCGACAAACTGCAAAGCTAATCGAGCTCGTGCAACTAATGAAGTTGCCCAGAGCAGTCGGCGTCCCTCCGCCGTAGCCGGGGGCCAGTGCCACGCCACGTTCGATGCCTATGATTGCAGCCCCTTTATGCTTCGTGCCATCGTCGCGTACGTCTGCCAACCGTGCATCCTCTCACTGCTATACAACTGATGACGTGCCATGTTCAAAATACAGGAGGGGACTGGTTTTAGATGATCTGCGGTAACTAACACTTTTGAGTGGCTAAATTGATTTGGAGAGCTGATTTACTTATTTTTCAATTGTCAAATTTACATAATTTCTTATAATTGCTCTAAGAATGCCAAAAACTATGTTTCCTACTTTTTTAAAAAAATGTCCTTCATTTAGTTGGATGCCAAATATTTGCTTGATAGCCACCTTTTATTTGGTGACCAATGTTGCCAAAAAAAAAAACCCTTGGGCACCAATTTGGTACCTAAAATTTGGCCATAACATATTTTTTTTGGTAACCCTAAAATAATCTTCTACAGTAAGTAGTATTCAGCAACTTACTTTGTTGTTCGAAACCTGTTCGAATCTATTCCAGTCAGTTATCCCCATGAGCCAGCAACTGGAGTACTTCAGGGAGTACAAGGCGAGACTGCAGCTCGCAAAGGGGGAATCCACGGCGAACGAGACCATCGCCGAGGCCGTGTACATCTTCAGCATTGGCACCAACGACTTCATCGTCAACTACTTCACCGTGCCTCTCCGGCGAGACCAGTACACCCCGCCGGAGTACGTCGCCTACCTCGTCGGCCTCGCAGAGGCGGCCGTCCGCGACGCCTACGGCCTCGGCGCGCGCAAGATGGAGTTCACCGGCCTCGCGCCGTTCGGGTGCATCCCCGCGGCCAGGACGCTCAACCAAGACGAGCCCGGCGAGTGCAACGAGGAGTACAACCGCCTGGCGGAGATGTTCAACGCCGGGCTGCAGGAGGTCGTGAGGAGGCTCGACGGTGAGCTCGCCGGCGCGCGGGTGGTTTTCGCGGAGACGTACGGCGTCGTGTCTGACATCGTCGCCAATCCGTCGGACTACGGTTAGTGAACCAAAATCTTATCTTCAGTTCTCACAACATACACTGATTCTTGCATTGGATCAGCTCTAGAATCACACTCGGGGGTTTTCTTTGCGATCGATGACCTGCAGGATTCGACAACGTTGAGCAAGGCTGCTGTGGCACAGGACTCATCGAGACATCTGTGATGTGCGGCTTGGACGAACCGTTTACGTGTCAAGACGCTGATAAGTACGTGTTCTTCGATTCAGTTCACCCGTCGGAGCAGACATACAGGATATTAGCTGACCATATTTTCAACACTGCATTACGAGTGTTCCTGTGACATCATTTGTACCTCTTGAGATTTTTTTGGTTTACACAAGAGAAATATATCTGTTTTCTTTAAAAGCATACAAAAGTCATAGAAACCAAAATGAAAGAAAGCTTGGATACCTATAGCTTCAGGTACCCGTTATAAAAAAAAGGGTACTGCTAGAGTCCCAGCGCCCGCGGCGGCAGTCCATTTTCGCGCGTCCATGCGTGGTCCTGCGCTGTCCGGACGTTGCTCACCCACGCCGAGCGTATGTGGGGACCGCTCACGCCGACTCCCACTTCATCCTATATGTAACACCCGATTTATTTTTGAAACATATAGATGCAACACTTGCAAAATACAAAAAGACAGATGAAACATTTGACATGCATTTGAAACACTTGCAAAAACACTTACGCAACGTCCAGATAAAACATTTGCAACATATGTGTGAAACATATGCAACATCCAAATAAACACACCGGCACATACGTCTAAAAAACAGATGAAACATTGGGGACAGACGCTTGCAATATATGCAACATCCCAATCTAGTTTTGCAACATCCGTATGAAACAATTGAAAAATACCTCTAAAACATCTGAAATATTTGAAATGTGCGCTTACAACATGCATCGTATCCTGGTGCGGCATCCTCCGTCGTCTGCATCGGGGCGCCACAGCCGTAGTAGGAAGCGAGCTCGAAGGGCTTCCGCGCCAGGGCCCGGTGCTTCTCCTTGCACTGGCAGCGACTGTCAGTGTCATCGGGCGGGGCGGGCAGGGTAGGAGCAGCGGGACGGGTGGCGGAGCAGCGACGGCGGAGCAGGAGCAGGCGGGGCGGGCGGCAGGAGCAATGGAAGGGACTCGGGGCGCGGTAGCAGAGCGCGATGGGGCTGGGTGCGGCGCCGCCACGCTGGAGAAGGCCGCGGCAAGCGGACCCCACGATGGAGGCTCCCGTGTCGGTTGCATGCGTGCGGCACGATGGAGGAGCTCGCGGTGGTCGCATGCTTGCGGCGGTGGGGAAAGGATCGCATGCGTGCAGTGGTGGGGAAAGGAAATGTCGCTAGCCTTTTTTTCTTTTTAGAGAAACTGTGCTGATGGTGGAGCCGAGCAGGCCTATTGGACCCGATCGCTGCACAGGTCTTGTCGGGTTCATAAACCTGGGGTCCCTCGTGGACCGGCTTCCCCGCAAAGGCTCGGCTCAAGTAGATAGCACGCAACTCACGAGCCGGCCCAAGAGTCTAAACAACAGGCCAAAAGGGCGATCCAGTCACCGACAGGAAGGTTTGGCCGAGGAGGAGCAGCGCCGTTTGTCGACTCCGGCTCACCTCTCCAACCGGAGCGCTCACTTCGGCCTCCAGCCCCTCCAAACGGTCTCTCCGACCGGAAGGCCTGGCAAAGCACTACCTCCGACTCTAACCCCACGTCTCCGACCGGGGGATGCAAAGACCCTGCGCGCTGCTCTTCTTCGACTGGCGCAATCAGAGCCAACTAGGACCAACCGATCGGGGACGCCCGCCCGGAAAGGACCAGGGAACAAATGGAGAAGAGCAGGGCAAGGCGCACAAGTCAAACCATGATACCAGGGACCGTACCCTATACACCTGCAGGAACAGTACTCTGCAACCGCCCTGACACGAACAGTGTTGTAGGCGCCGACTTTTTACCTACAGTATTGTGGGCGCCATTAACTCCCATACGATAAGGCCCCCCACATGTCTCTGGGCATCGACAGTGTTGTGGGCGCCGACATTTATCGTACCTGGAGAACATGGTAAAAGCCCTCACATGCCTTTGGGCATCAACAGTATTGCAGGTACCGACATCTGCCATACCTGAACAAGACGACGTGACCTCCCATGTGCATCTGACAACCAACAGTATTGTGGGCGCCTACCATCATCCTGTACCTGCCGGCGTGAGCAGCAAGGCTTAGAAGCATGCGTACTCCCTCCCTCTCACTTGTAAGGCCATCCCCTTCATCTATAAAAGGGGATGCACTCTCTCCCAAGAAACTCAGTTGATTCAAGTTGATAAGTTAACCCAAATCGATCAAGTTCACTAGCTCACAACCACAGAACCGCCAGGTTCGGACCTCAAGCACTCGCTTGAACACTTAGCTCATAGCGAAGCCCCTGTCGCTCTTAGCCCTTCCGACTGGAGCCGACCGGACCTTTTGTACTCCCCATCTTTCTCCTTTTCGTTTGTAACCCCACTGCAAACTTCGAGCACCTGGGCTCAAGAATAAAGTCACCGACCGACTCAAACTGGACGTAGGGCACATTGCCTGAACCAGTATAAACCCTGTGTCATTGAGTGCTAGGCCACCTCCGATCACAACGTACGTTAAAACTACAAATATTTACTTGTTGGTCACTTTCTGCACCGACAGTTGGCGCCGTTCGTGGGGAGGACGTTGTACGTTCAACACTTTTTGGTCATCAGATGGCCCACTTTTCTGCCACCCTCGCCGTGGCGGGCTCAGGCCATACGATTCACTTCGGCTCGCTGGAGTTTCCCGCACTCTCACCTATTGGGATGTGGGTTCCACCCGTCTTTGAGCCATTCCAGGCCTTCCTCTTTGGAAGCCTAGACTTCGTCACCGATCGGCTCGGCGTACTACACCTCCGCGAGGAGGCACTCGTTCTGGCACCCGTCGGAGGGGCGCCCTCTATTGACTCCGGGACGCACGACTTTGACGACGTGACATCTGCGCTTCATTCTGAGCAAACTCTCTGCTCAAACCCCGCTGTGAGTAATGTACATGCTGTTATTTACTTAATATTCTCTATCTTCCGCCGATTACCCAGAGGGACCCCGTTGTCCCCGACACGACCGCCATACGACCGGTTCCCCTACGGCCTCACGTCTCCCGCGGACGTGTACGCCCGGGGGCTCTGAAGGATGCTGGTGCCGCCCCCTCTCGCGTCCGAATTCGTGGGGATGGCGAGTTATGCTCCCACCTGTTTCCTCGACCTCATGGATGATGATGTTGAGAGTGACGGCTCCAGCATCGGCGATATGGCGCCTAGCCACCGACCATCCCGGGAGTGCGCTATGGCGGACGCTCCAGGACAGCCACCGGTGGAAACAGAGTCCTTGTAGACACATGCCCCTCCGGATCCTTGTGTAGAGACCCCCGAGCTCACACGGGAGCACGGCGAGGCACTACGACAACAGTGGCTGCACCAGTGCGCTCGGCGCACCACACTGCGCCCCGTGCACATAAACCGGCGAGCGGCGCTCGGGGTCGCACCTGTTGGGTCCAACACAACACCATGGACAGGGGGAAGGATCCCCCACAGTTCGCTCAGGCCAATCAGAACATCACCACTGCGGCAATGCTTCTGTGCGGCCTGTCCGAGCAAAACGACCCTCATGAACAGGTGATCCACCGGAACCTCTGGGCACTAGTGGAGACCGCCGTTGTTCAACAAGCGGAGAGCTCCATATCGCGGCGCCGACTCGCGGCCTCACTCCCCACCAGGGGAATGGGGACGCAGCAGATGGGTCGCTCCACCAGATCACCACTACAACCGCCGAGCGCGGCATTGGAGGCCGCATTGGCACCTCGTCTTGACTTGACGACCGCTCCGCACCGACCGCCTGTATACGCGCGGCTTGGGCCGAACCGAGACACACGCAGCAGCGACCGGAGTCCCAGCCCTGATGGTTTGGGACCACAGACCTTTGTCCAACACCTCCAGCAAGCGCCGCTCCCGCCGCGCTCCAATGGAGGCCGGGGCAAAGGCAAGGCCAAGCACCAGGATCAGGACGAGGGCCCCTCCACATAGAGGGGGAAAAAGAACATAAAAGATCACCACCGACCGGCCAGCTCTGCGTTGGTCCCCATGACTGATCACACGGGCACGCAACCCCAGCAGGACCCTCCGGGCCACTTCCATGAGCTCATGGAGATCCCGTGCACCAACCATGACTACCCCGTCAAACACCTCTACAAGGACTGCCAGCTCCTCAAGCGCCTTCTGCGGCAGGCCGGCGGGCCAAAGGAAGAAAAAGGCGAAGAAGCAGCGACTGAGAAAGGGGGTGTAGCGGGCAAGGATCCGGACGACTGAAGATTGAAGTGATCCGACCGGACACCTACCGACTGAAGGACAACAATGATGACATTCTCACCGAACGCTTGGAACAGCTATGTCATTTTTCTTCCCCTAAAATTCAGTCTTACCATTGTTTACTTAGCGTTTGCTCCTATAAGAGCACCCTGACCCGAACACTTTTTGGCTCGGGGCGCTCTAGGGCTCCACTAGGGTACACTATTACCTCTCTTTTTTGTTTACTATCATATGGTGAAACTCCTTCCTACCCAAACAAAAGGGTAGTTCGTTCCTTTAATTTGCCTTACGTAGCTTTGCTTTAAAACATTCCGACCGATCGCACCCCGCCTTCACCTACGGTTACGAGTAGCTGAGCCTCGCGGGCCTTACCCCGGGCTCCCAAGGTTGCAGCCTACGGGACAAACAGGCAAGTACGAGAAAGAAAGAATAAAAACAAAATCATGCTAAGGAAAAACTAAGGAACGAAAGGGACAAGCTTCCCCGAACGGAGTGACTCCATCACAAAAACAAAACCGATTGTAGTCATTATGTACACAAGAACATTTACACGGGGGCTCCCCCACAAACCTAAACTCTTTACGTTTACTAAACTACTTATATTTTACAAGCTATTGGGCTGGCTCGGCGGCATCTGCTGTCGGTGCGACCGGCGAAGGCGCAGGCTGCTCACTCACCGGTGGGACGACATTTGGCTCGGTCGAAGCCGGGGCGATGTCCACCTCTGACCCAGGCTCCATGCCATCCATAGGCTGGGCAACGTCCTCCTGACACACGCTTCTGGCCATGTCTTCACGGTGGACATCCATCACCCACTGAACAGAGACTTGCTCTGCCACCGACCTTGCGTTCGGCAGCAAGCTCTCCCCGATCGATTGGATGTCCTCTGTGCTCAAGCCTTCAGCATACCCACTGTAGATAGTAGCGAAGTCCAGGTTCGAATGATGCATTGCCACCGAAGTCAACACCCCCGACGCTCCGTAGAATAGCCCGCTCGTGATAAGGTCCCTGACCGCATCCGGGACCTCCACCAGATGGACGGCTGGCGCACTGGTACTTGGCGCTGACCCAAAGTCCTCTGAGACGACAAGCTGGGCAACATTGCGGATCTGGTCAAGTTCCCCCTCGAGAGCACGTCGCTCTTCACGGGACTTGGCCAGCTCCTCTGCATTTCGGCCAAAAGTCATCTTGACCGTCTCCAGGTCCCGCTCCAACGACTTCACCCTTCCACCTAGCTCAGCAAGAAGGGCGACAAGCTCAGAAACAAGCTAAAAAGGAAGAAACCAACACAACGAAAAACAACAAAGGTACGTACTGAGGTGAAAGTTCTCAAGGATGGAGAATTCCTCTACCTGTTGAGCCGCCTGTGCGCGCAGCCGGGCGTTCGCCTCCTCTGTCCCCATCACCCGGCCCCGAAGCGCGAGCACCTCCTGGTCTGTCTCTGACCGGGCCTTACACTCCGACTCTAGGGCCTTCTGCGCCAACTCCAGGGCGTTCTGCTCCGACACCAAGGCGCTCTGCTTTGACTCAAGGGTCTCCAGGGATTTCTGGAGTGCCACCTCGGTGTCCACCAGGGATGTCCGCAACCCTGCCTCGGTCTCTGCCTGGTGGGCCTTCGCCGCCTTGAGCCCTCGCTCGGCGGCGGTCGCCCGCTCTGCTGCACGCTGCCCCTCCGCCCGCGCCATGGTTGCCTCGGCCGCCTGGTCCTAGGACTCACGGTGAGCGGAATCTAGCTAACGCTCAAGCTCAGCCACTCGGGCGTGCTCCATTCGGAGGAAACAGGACTTGCGGGATGACATCCCCTTCAGACTCTACGAAAAACAAGCATGCTAAGGCAACCAACAAAAGATTCAAAGGTTAAGGACAAGTATGGGAAACTCACCTCCACGGCAAGCTGCAGGTCGACCTCGACTAACTGCTGGGCGGACTTAATGTAACACCCTCAGTGTTACGTTGTACTGCTTTGTTAAAACACTGCATGGGTATCTTGTTTATGTGCAAATGTGTATAACATGAATTATAAATCAAAGTTCGACCTTGAAACATTTAAGTGAAACATGAAACAAAGGTTACGTTCGTGTCACTTAATATTGCTTAGTATTCAAATCGAATTTTTTGTCGAACAAAAATGCTATAGAACGTTTTGCGAACGTCGATAAAATATGTGCGGCCGTGGGAAAGGATAGTTAGCTAGTACATCCAGTAGGTCGAAATGGGGATTCGACGCGAAATCATTCGGAGTGACGTCGTTTGCGTAGGTTTACATATGGGTCGACGAAGCCACTTTTGGCAGGCTTTGTAGAGCGATTGGCTTTGGAAGAGGCGTGATGTCGTGGCCCCGGGTGATAGCTCTGAGTACCTTCGTGCGCATCGAACAACTGGTTTGGCGTTTGGAGCATCGTGTACAAGTTTTCTAGCTGCTTTAAAAGGCGTGCATGACACATGGGTTAGCTCTGGGCGTGGTCACCACTTGGCCTGGCACGCTGCTAGCTTGCCAAAGACGCGATCGTCGTCGGCAGGCCGCGGTCCCATCGCGCGCGGCGGCCAAAAGGTTCGCCGCCGCTCGCGCATGTACGCTTTTCGCCTAGCCATTGCGCTGCGGGCCATGACCACCTGCCACCGTGCTGGCCGTGGTCACCGTCCATCGCCTTGACTGGGCGCCGCTGGCCTGGCTTCGCCCAGCGTGCGCCGAAGCACCGACTGCATCCTCGATGCCGTCCGTGAACACGCCGCGACAGACCACAGGCCGCTTTGCCGCTTTGGCTGCTGTCCGCCCTCGTGGGCGCTGTGGTCACCTCGGCCAGCTCACGCGCTGCGTCCTAGACACCAACCGAGACTGCTGTGCCATGCCCTGCCCTGCTCTGCTCTGGCCAGAGGCGCACCGGGTCTCGCGCTACACGCCGCCAGCGGCCATGCACGGCACTGCTCCGTTGACTCACCTTGGCTGCTCGCGCGAAGGACGCCATCCTGCTCCACCATCACCTCCGCGTCACTTTGCACTGTGTCCCCTTGTCTAGTGTTGCCCGCTGGTAGCAGTGCCTTGTTACAAATTGACTACATCTTTGACTATGCTAGGTAGCCTGTAGTCCTACCGACCCCACATCGCCGCCTGTAGCTCCGTCCTGTACTCCAATTTTGAAATGCCACGCCGTCGGGTCCATAAGACCAGGGTGGTCTGCGCCGTCGGCTAACCTCACAACCAAGGTACCCCGTGGCGATTCAGTGCACCACCAGCCCAGTCTTACCCTCCTAAGCACCCTGCGCACCTTGGTCGCAATGTTGCTGCAGTCCAGCCATCACCGATGCGGCCGTGCCATCACCGAGCATCGTCGCAGCGTCGGTGTGCACGCGGCCAGCTCTGCTCGGGCCATCTCCGGCCGTACCGTCAACGCGAAGGTATCCTCGGGTAGTCCCTTGAGCTCGCTAGCTTAGTTGCTTGCTCCGTCTTCGCTGTCACTCACGGGAACGCACCCGCCATCGCAGGAAGGGGACCACCGCCGGGGAGGGAGCTCGGGACAGCGCCTCTTCTCGCCGTGTCACCCCCAGTCGCTGCGCGTTGTCTTCAAGTTAACCATCGACCCCTTAGCTAGGCCTTAGAGGCTCGGGTGACGCCGGCGTGGCCGCCCGGTGCCCACGCCGTCGCTCCAGTGCGAGCACGGGTGCCGGGGGGACGTCACCGCGGTAAAGAAGAAGGAGGGGGAGGGCGTATCTGTAAAAGCATAGACTGGTGAAATAGTGCCTTAGTGCTCGCTGTAAATGCCAAGTAGATCGGGGGTGTTTTTTGCGTAATTGCCGTCGCGCGTGGGTTTTACCCCGTCGTGGGCCGTTGGCCGGCTGGGCCGCGCCCTTGCGTGGGCCGCGTTGAGGCCTGCTGGCGCGCGTAGGGGGGAAGACGGAGTGGGCTGAGCCAGCGCGAGTTGGGCCGAGGGGTAGGATTCGGTTTCCTTAAATTCCAGTAAATTAGAAATGTTTATTCATTTTAGTTATGAATTAAACTTCGATAAATCGTAGTAAATTGCGTAGTTGTCCAAAAATAGTGAGACTAATTTTGTTAGGTTCACAAAAATATCATCTGCTAGATAGTATAGTTGGATTGCAGTTAGCTATGGCGAGTATTGGGTCATAAATTCAAAACTAGAGAGCTAATATTAGGTAGGTTAATACTTGTAGGAATATTTGTGGATAATTGGTGATAGATATAGCCACAAAAATTTTACAGTAGGTTTCCTAGGCCCTTATGTACTTGCTGTAAATTTTATAGCCTTAGAATAAGTTGTTAGATAGAGTAGCTATTACCTTTGATTTATCGTATATTGCGTAAATTAGCATTAGGAGTAAGAATATCTGTAGTTGCTATAATAATCATGAACATCACACTTCAAAATGATTATCGGTAACGATAGGTAGCCTCATATTGTGGTCGGTAGCATTAGCTTAGTAGTTAAACAGATGTACTTTTATTTTAAGAGTTGTTATTGTCATATTGTTAATCATTGCATCATCATTTCATGTAGATCATGAACTGGTAGACTTCGTGCCTGTCGGCGAGCCGGAGTACGACGAGGTGATCGAGGAGTACGAGGAGGAGATCCTCGTGCAGGAGGAAGCTCAGGAGCCTATTGGTGATGACCCTGCTGACCCGACGCCTGCTCAAGGCAAGCCCGGAGCATAAATCATATTTTTATGATCACTGAATATATATATGTGATGTGCATTTAAGTTACAGGCATTTAATGGAAACTACCTGCATAAACATACCTACCCATGAGTTATACTAGTACTGGTCGAGTAGCTGCTATGCTCATATCGGTAGCGTGAGTAACCTGCCGTTACTCGCACATAGGTGACAAAATATGATCACGCATGATAAAATGATGGAAAGGTAAATGGTGACCAGGCAGGGATATGGTTTGGGTATCGGTGGGTGTCCACCACCTCGGGTGCACGGGCCGCCGCCGGGCGTTCCGACCCTGTCCCGGCCACGTCCCCCCCGGCGCCTTCGGCTCCGACCGCGAGGGTGAGCCATGTAGCCCTCCACCCGGCGAGGCAGGGAGCTCGGTCTCCCTCTCCTCTTCCACTGCGGCTAGTGGAGGAGGGGCCGCGAGAGTTACCTCCGATGCGACCTCCGCCGTCAACACCAGGATCACCACCAACGCCGACACCGCTGCTGCCACCATACCAGCAACCGATCCAGGGGGCACCACCCCTAAAAGGGAAGGGTTCGCTGCCGCCACCCTATTCCCCCTGTCGCTCGCCACGACACGCTGCAAGGTGGGCCTCCAAGTCTCCTGCACGGGAGTTGGGGCGATGCTAAACCCCATCATCACCCGACCACTGACAAAAAGTGCAGATAAGTCACACTCCGAAAAGACTCAACAGCAAAAGATCGAAAAGAAACAAAGAAAAATGTACCGGGAGGTGAGCGGCATGACTCTGAAGGCAAGACCCGACGTCGATGGGCTGGTAGGGCAAGGACTGCTCCCAGGCTATGACCCGCACCCCCCTCACTTCAACCGGGGGCAGAGTCGTCCCAACCGGCTCCTGCCCGCCTGCGGGTCACCGCGACCCTCGGCTCGGGACTTCCCGACTGGAGTAGTAGGCGGGGCATCCTCCGGCTGCAAGTCGCGTCGACGCATAGGTGCCAGTCCGCTCGTCGGACCGCCCGGCTTGCTCGACCATGTCCGCGGCAGGCGGGGCATCCTCCGGCTGCGACTCACATGCTGGCACCGGTCCTGGCGACGCACGGGTGCCAGTCCGCTCCTCGGACCACCCGGCTTGCTCAGCCACGTCCGCGGCAGTCGGTGACGGGACTGGCGATGCCACCAAGGGGACCGGTGACCACGTCTGCTTTGCCTCCCGTTTACCGATGGCATCCGTGCTTGCCGCACGCTTCCTCGGCACAGGAAACACCGTGCGCCTCTCCACCTCCTGCTCATCGCCAGCAGACATCGCCGTAGGGTCGCGACGCTCCGCCGAGGTCACAATGACCTCCCAACTTTCCTCCTCCTCAGAGAAAACCACGTCATCCACATCTATGGGATCCTCTAACATGAGCTCTGACTCGATGTCGCTCCTACATTCCTCAGCCTTCATGCGTCGGGCGATCTCCTTCTACTTCTCTTGCTTCCGCCGAACCTCCCTGGTTCTCTTCTTCTTCTTGGCGTCTGCTACCTCCTTCTAGGTGGCCTACCGGACCACGCCCTTTGGTCCCTTGGGAAGGTGCGGCCGGGACTTGTAAACTCCAAACCCCTACAGAACGGGTGGCTTGAAATCAAAAAATAGGAAAGCAGAGGAAGAAGCACGAACTAAATAGAAGGGAGCATACCAGTCTAGACACGATCGCGGAGTTGAAAGGTGTGGGCTTCCCATCGACCCTCTCTTTGGGCTTCAACTGCAGCACCCGACCAAGGCGACTCCAGACCTCATCGTCCGGTAGCTCCTCCGGTGACGCACGGTTCGGATCCGACAGGCTGCTGTACTTCCACATCGGCTGCGTCCTCTCCGCCAACTGCGCAACCCGGCGGTGGTAAAGGGTGTGGAACACCTGCACCCCATCAAGGCCGCGCCGCACGATCTTTCGGAGCTCCTCCTCAATGATCTCCACCTTCTTCTTCTCCTTACGAGCACAACCCCACGACCAACTGTCCTGCTTCTCTAGCCTCCTGTCGGTGAACGTCAAGAACGGCGCCTCTGCCGGATTCCTGAAGTAAAACCACTCCCCATGCCACCCCTGGTTGGAGTCATAGGGGATGTATGTGGGATACGAGCCTCCCACGCCCGGTTTCCTCTGCAGGGCGAAACCCCCCATCGGCGCGACCTCAGCCGGATTCCCCGTCGTCAAGGCTCTCCTAGAGAACAACCACCGGAAGAAGTCCGCATGCGGCTCCATCCCGAGGAAAGCCTCGTAGATGGTGACGAAGCCGGCGATGTGTAGCACCCCCATCGGATTAAGGTGCTATAGCTCTAGACCCTACTCATTGAGGAGCCAACACAGGAACTAGTGCGTGGGGTATCCTAACCCGCGCTCATGGAAGGAGAGAAAGGAAACCACCTCGTCAGGCCGAGGTTGCGGGAACTCCTCCCTCCTAAGAGCCCTCCAGTGCGCCACCTCCTTCGGTGGCAAAAACCCCTTCACGACGAAGGCCTTCAACACCGACTCCCTCACAGTAGACGACCTCTAGCCCGACATTTTGCTCTGGGATCGTAGAAAAGATTGGTGAAGTTTTTTCTCTTCTCCCTCGCTCTCTCCCCTTTCTTTCCTAGAAACCGCCGCGGCTCTCAAGAACACTCTCGGCGAGAAGGAAGAGAAAAGGAGGCGGCAGATGAGGAATAAGCGAAAGAATGGAGCAAAAACCTTCTCCCTCCTCCTACTTAAGGAAAAGGGTACAACAGTTAGGGGAGGGCGCGCCGATCGAGAAAGGTGAAACGGCGGAGTGAAAAACCCTCTCTTTCTCATTTAATGCAGATGAGACGCGCCCTGACCGATAAGACGTGCCCTGCCCGACAGAACAGCTCCTGATCAGACGAGACGTGGCCTGGGTATGGCCCACCACTACCGCATGCCAGCCACTACCGCACGCCAGGCACAAGAACCAAAGCACCACCGCACACAGGCGGCTCTCCGCATCCCTAGGCAGGACTTAGAAAAAACCCAAAACGAGATCTCCGTCAGGAGAGACGGTCGGGCTTCTTAAGTTGATCGAATGGCTCAGAAAGACACACCGAGCGACAGGTAAGGAGCAAAGGGATGCCCCATGTAGGCCATGCCGACTCCGTCACGAACGACGAGCATGGGTTCCGGTCGGACATTTCTGACTGGAGCTCTTCAAACCCCGTCGCTCGACTCATCAAGGTAACACTACCGACCCCCGCTATTTCTTTATTTTAAATCATTTCATACAGCCATACGCGCATTCATTCCATACGCCCGTGCCCCCCAGACGATTCGGGCCCTGAACCGCCCGGGGCTCGGGAACTAAGCATCGCACGTGCAGCGAAATACATCACAACGCTCCGTGTTGCGTCACGAAGCGGCAGTTGCCTCATTCGACATGAGCAACGACAGAGCCAGGGGAGAAAAACGCAGATGAGCCCCATGCAGCCCTCGCCCAATCTAGCAGACAGGGTCATCTCAACCTTGTCGTTCGATCCTAAGCCTCTGCCAAGCCCACAGAATCTCCATCGAGGGGAGGCCATTAGGCCACCCGGGTCGGTCTCCAGAACGACCCAGACATCTGCCGGGTTGCAGGTAAAGGAGTAGTGCAATGTCACAAGAGGGCTATGCCGACCCCATCAAGAACGACGGACCCGAATTCCACTCGATCATACCCATTAGCGAACTCATCGAGCGTGTCACTCGAGACTTAGCGATCGGGACAAGCGACAAAACTCAGCCCCTCCGGTTATGAGGAACCGAGGACGGGGTAATGCACACAACTCAAACCGACCCCTACTAAGGCCCAACGGGGCTCGAGGGCTCAAGACACCAAACGCCTGGGTCTACGACCCTGAACTCGCCCCATCCGGCTACGCTTCGACTGCACTCCAAAAACCTAGGTCTGTGACCCTGAACTCGCCCCATCCGGCTACGCTTTGACTGCACTCCAAAAACCTAGGTCTGCAACCCTGAACTTGCCCCATCCGGCTACGTTTTGACTGCACTCCAAACACCTAGGTCTGTGACCCCGAACTCGCCCCATCCGGCTACGCTTCGACTGCACACCAAACGACCGGGTCTGCGACCCTAAACTCGCCTCATCAGGATCCACGAGCTTCGGCTCACCCAATCCCTAGACTAACTAAACTAACTACCTCAGCTGCACAGGCTGCGTCGAGGCCAGGATCCACGACTCCGACTCGCCAGGTCCCGCGAGCTCCGTCTCGTCCGATCCCAAAAAACTAACTGCCTCGATCCCACGGCGCGCACCGACGCCAGGACTCGCGAGCTCCATCTCATCCGATCCCTTGACTAAACCGCCTTGCCCGGCGCGCATCGATGCCAGGATCCGCTAGCTCTGTCTCACCCGATCCCTAAAAAACTAAACGCCACGGCTGCGCAACGACGCCTTGGTTGACGACTCCATCTCGACTAAAAAACACGCACATGCACCCGCTGACAAACACCCCCAGACGATTCTGCCGAATCGTCCGGGGGCTCGAGGACTACACCTGCGGGTGCGCTCGCGCGCACCCGCTGACAAAACAAAAACCTCCCCCGCTGGCAACACGAACCCCCCTAGACGGTTCTGCCCAAACCGCTCGGGGGCTACACCCGAGGGTGCGCTCGCGCGCACCCATCGTAAAGGCAAAAATCCCCCAGACGATTTTGCCCAAATTGCCTAGGGGCTCAGGGGCTTCTGTCGGGTTCATAAACCCGGGGTCCCTAGCAGACCAGCTTCCCCGCAAAGGCTTGGCCCAAGCAGACAGCACGTAACTCACGGGTCGACCCAAGAGTCTAAACAACAGGCCAGAAGGGCGATCCAGTCACCGACCGGAAGGTCTGACCGAGGAGGAGGAGCACCCGTTTGTCGACTCCGGCCCACCTCTCCGACCGGAGCGCTCACTTCGGCCTCTAGCCGCCTTCGGACGGTCTCTCCGACCGGAAGGCTTGGCAAAACAATACCTCTGACTTCGACCCCACATCTCCGACCGGGGGATGCAAAGACCCTGGTCGCTGCTCTTCTTTGACTAGCGCAACCAGAGCCGACTGGGACCAACCGACCAGGGACGCCCGCCCGGAAGGAACCAGGGAACAAACGGAGAAGAGCAGGGCAGGACGCACAAGTCAAACCACGATACCAGGGACCGTACCCTATACACCTGCAGGAACAGTACTTTGCAACCGCCCTGACAAGAACAATGTTGTAGACGCCGACTTTTTACCTATAGTATTGTGGGCGCCATTAACTCCCATATGGTAAGGCCCCCACATGCCTCTGGGCATCGACAGTGTTGTGGGCGCCGACATTTATCGTACCAGGAGAACATGGTAAAAGCCCTCACATGCCTCTGGGCATCAACAATATTGCAGGTACCGACATCTGCCATACCCGAACAAGACGACGTGACCTCCCATGTGTATCTGACAACCAACAGTATTGTGGGTGTCTACCATCATCCTGTACGCGGCGGCGTGGGCAGCAAGCCTTAGAAGCATACGTACTCCACCCCTCTCACTTGTAAAGCCACCCCTTCATTTATAAAAGGGGATGCACTCTCTCCCAAGAAACTCAGTTGATTCAAGTTGATAAGTTAACCTAGATCGATCAAGTTCACTAGTTCACAACCACAGAACCGCCAGGTTCGGACCTCAAGCACTCGCTTGAACATTTAGCTCATAGCGGAGCCCCTGTCGCTCTCGGCCCTCCCGACCGGAGCCGACCGGACCTCTTGTACATTCCATCTTTCTCATTTTTGTTTTAACCCTCACTGCAAACTTCAAGCATCTGGGCTCAGGAATAAAGTCACCGACCGACTCAAACTGGACGTAGGGCACGTTGGCTGAACCAGTATAAACCCTGTGTCATTGAGTGCTAGGTCACCTCCGATCACAACGTACGACAAAACTACAAATATTTAATTATTAGTTACTTTCTGCACCGATGAGTCTAGAAACCGGGCGTCCAAACGGATGCGTTTGAACAGACGTCCTCAGCGGACCATTATCGTTAAAAAAACTTCAGCTACCGATGCAACAGAACAGTACCAAATATAAAAGGGAAATATAAAAAAGATAAAAATGGGAAAAATAAAAAAATAACTTCTAAAGTGTGGGACCTAATTATCCGGGTGAAGTTGGTACCAGGCGTGGAACAAGAGCATGGACAGAGGACGGATGGTGGGTGCTGCCGCCGCACCACAGGGAGCTCGAGGGACACCCGGAGGACACTGACCATCAGTCCATCACCTCTAGCGGCACGGCCTCACCGTGCGAAGTTGAATGGTGCGAGGCCTACATTTGCTACTGTAGTTCGATCGAGTGCCACTAGAGTGGCTTCTTCTAAGACCCATTTTCATTCGAGTTGCATTGGGTGTCTGATCTGATCTTCAACACTGGTACGGTGGTCAACTGCAAAGATGCGAGTCGACGCAATTTTGAAATGGTAGCCTTGATGAGGTTGCATAGGAGGGATTTGGGGAGAGGGCAGGGCGGCAAGACAGCGAGCAACTAAACAGTGAGAGTGAGCGGTGTCGCCCTAGAGACAGCTGCTGCCATGCAAGACAAGCTCTGGCGGCAGCGACCGCGTGTGGAGTAAGTTGATGACCGTTTTAACAGTGGACGACACATGTAAACAAGTTCGAGGACGGCAAAGAGATACGATAGAACTACAGTGAGAATCGATCAATGTATAGGTATCTATATAAGAATTTTACAAGTTTAAGGGACTATGATAACACAAAAACACAAATTTAGAGACCCGTAATGGACTTTACCTTTTTCTCATTTCACCCTCCAGAAATGCATACATTTTTAACTCAAATTTATTACATGCAACAGCCATATTCAGGTCCAACCTACGCTTCATCTCTCCATGAATGGTGTGCTACCTCCAGACTTCATTTGCCTCAATAACTGGTAAAATGTAACGAATGAGAATATATACAAAAATATGCAATGGATAAATTAATAGGGAGGTATTATGTCAGTGATGACAATGCAGTGCAAGGAGTGGCGATGCTACCAAGAGGCTATTTGGTATCAACCATTAGCACAGTATTTTTTTCCCTCTTCAGCTAAACATATTTTGGTCCAGATGAGGAGAAACCTAAAGTAAAGCTACTTGAAAATTTTGTTTTTTTTATTAGAGACCAATTATTAATCATAAAACCGAACTGTCTTGGATTGTCTTCCGTGCCTTACTTCACTCAGTACTGAGTAGAATCACTCAATTATGTAAGTGACTAGACACACAACGACTTCTGATAAAACCATGCAAGTACCATTAGTAGTGATAAGAATGAATTCCAAGGTTAATCATATCCCGAGGTTAATAGAAACCATGACATACTTGTGGTTTATGGTTTAACTATAGAATATTGTATAATCAGCTAACGTAATCTTCCAAGATGAAAATAAGATTTATTATTATGTCTCTCTGTACTTGTTTAACTGTTCCCTGGTCCACCCACCACTCATGAGCCATGAGGGCACATGGTTCTTTGAACACACATCAAGCCATTACAAAACCGGTTCCTCCATTGAAACATGCACTGGAAACTGCGGGGATTTTTTATTTGACCTGCAGCCCTGCAGGGAGAAGATAAACATCCTCTACTTCTGTTCATCCGTATACTGAAACTAATGCACTGAACCACTAATAATCAAGCATCAACATCTCTCTTTTACCCAACGAAGTAATTAAAAAAAACTGAAGATGCTTACCTGGAAACCGCTCCACCTCGGCCATCCCTCCCTTCTTCCACCAGCGGAAGCACTACCTGCTGCCGCTGCTCAGCTAATCTGTCGTCTTCAGAGGGTACTTCTCCGGGTTGCCATGCGTTAAGCTCCTCGTCGGTCCAGTCTCCGAAAATGTTGAGGACGGGGCCGCGGCGGCGGAAGTTTTCCTTGAACACCGCGTACCGGTGCTCCTCCTCGCAGGTGGAGTTGTAGGTCTTGTTGCAGTGGGCCTTCCACTCCATGAACACCCGGTGGATCCTCTCCTCCTCCCTCCTCTCCCGGTACGACATGATCGACAGGTACGCCGCCGCCAGCGAGAGCAGCACCAGCAGCGCTGCCGCCGCCTTGAGAGCCGTGGACCTCCTCATCTCCGCAACGACGGGACGCGACGCGGCGACGGTGGACAAGTAGATCTGGACAGTGGGTCACGTCACCGTTTAAGGAAAGAAGGGGACGAAGATGGGGAGCGTGGGCCCAGAACCTGACGGCTGACTGGCTGAGTGCCTGAGTCTTCCGATTTCTCATGTCCCGTTCCCTCACGATTCAGTTTTTTCACTCTCTTTCCGTCACATCAAATTTTTGACACATGCATGGAGTATTAAATGTAGAAAAAAAATAACTAATTACACAGTTTGATTGAAAATTACGAGACGAATCTTTTGAGCCTAGTTAGGCCATGATTGGACAATAATTGTCAAATACAAACGAAAATGCTACCGTGTCAAATACTGATTCCTAACCCCAATCTAAACAAAACCCCACTTCGGTTCATGTTCTCACAGTCAATGTTTCAAAAATATATATATATAGTAAATATTCTCACAGTCAATGTCTCCGAGAACATCGCGCAAAACACTGCATTAGAGTGTTCCTGTGAAATCATTTCCAGTGCCAGTCCAAGGATTTCGAGGGTCCGTCCTCTGGTGAACTCGTCGCGACGGTCCTTCTATACTATATATAAATTTTATAATATATAAACATTAATTTTTTTCAAAGAGAAAACAAATCCAATGATATATTTTTAATTTAACATGTTTGATAATTATCGAGCAACATTGTATACTAAAAGTAATATGATTACCTTAACGAAGAATATAACTCCATAATATCTATTGCTTCTCATAAAAAGATGGTTTTTTCGGGCGTTTCTTGACGCAAAATCATCAAGAACGGTAGTGAGATCAATAGTTTCCAAGATATCCCTCTCGATGGTGCACATAGCCAATCCATTTAGTCTTTCTTGTGACATAGTTGATCTCAAATAGTTCTTCAACAACTTCAATTTTGAGAAACTTCTTTCAGCTGAAGCTACTGTCGGGTTCATAAACCCGGGGTCCCTCGGGGACCGGCTTTCACGCCAAGGCTCGGTCCAAGAAAACAGCATGTAGTTCATGGGCCGGCCCAAGAGTCTAAAACACAACAGGCCGGAAGGACAGTCCGGTCGCCGACCGGAAGGTCTACCCAAAGGAACAAACACCCTATCGTCAACTTCTTCGGCCCACATCTCCGACCGGAGTACTCGCTTCGGATACCAGCCGCCTCCGGGCGGCCTCTCCAGTCTGACATCACGCTCCGGGTTCACAAAAGGATCTGTAAGTCCTCCCCCTCGCTCACTCTCTCTCTCACTTAGGAACCGCCGTGGCATACTGGCACTCTCGGTGAGAAGAAAGAAGGAAGAGAGACAATAGTTGGAGAATAGGCAAAGGACTGTGACGGAGAGCCCTCTCCCTCTCCCTATTTAAAGAAGAAAAGCAGACGATCAGAGCGCAAAACTCTGTCCCCATTCAATGTGGATGGGAAACGACGGGACACGCCCTGGCCAAAGGGACACACACTGACTGACAGAGCAATGCCGGGTCAGACAGAACATGGCCTGGCAAGGTGAAACGTGGCCTGGGTATGGCCCACCACTATCGCACGACCGAGCGCGAAAACCGAAGCGTCACCACACGTGGGCGGCTCCCCGCTTCCCTAGGACGGACCTAGGGAGACAAAAAACGAAATCTCTGCCGGGAGACCAACCAGCCCCCTGAGTCGATCGAGTCGCTCAGTATCCACACCGAGACACAGGTAGGAAGCGAAGGGACACCCCATGTAGGCCATGCCGACTCCGTCACGAACGACGAGCACGGGTCCTGGTTGGACGTTTCCGACTGAAGCTCTCCAAAGCCCCGTCGCTCTAGTCGTCAAGGTAGACACTATCAAAACCCCCTCTATTTCATTATAAATTATTTCATACATCCATACACGCATTTCATTCCATACACCCGCGCCTCCTGGACGATTTGGGCCCTGAATCGCCCGGGGGCTTGGGAACTAAGCATCGCATGTGCAGCGAAATGCATCAGAACGCTCCGTGTTGCGTCACGAAGCAACGGTTGCCTCATTCAACATGAGCAACCAACAGAGCTAGGGGAGAAAATCATAGATGAGCACCATGTGGCCCTTGCCCGGTCCGGCAGACCGAGTCATCTCAACCTTTTCGTTCGATCCTAAACCTCTCGCCAAGCCCACAGAATCTCCATCGAGGGGAGGCCGTTAGGCCACCCGGGTCGGTCTCCGGAACAACCTAGGCATCTGCTAGGTTGCAGGTAAAGGAGTAGTGGAACCTCACAAGAGGGCTATGCCGACCCCATCACGAACGACGGACCCAGATTCTGCTCGATCACACCCGTTAGCGAACTCACCGAGCTAGTCTTCGAGCCTGAGCGATCGGGACAAGCGACAAAACTTAGCCCCTCCGGTTGTGAGGAACCGAGGATGGGGTAACGCACACAACTCACATCGACCCCCACGAAGGCTCGACAGGGCTCGGGGGCTCAAAACAAACGCCAAGGACAGCGACCTCGAACTCGCCAGATCCACGACCCCGACTCGCCCGGTCCCACGACGCGCACCGACGCCAGGATCCGTGAGCACCGCCTCGTCCGATCTTTAACCAACTAACTACGCTTCGGCTTCAAAACGGCTTCACTTCCGACTGCGCTCCAATAATCTTGGGACCGCGACTCTGAACTCGCATAACGACTTCACTTCCGACTGCGCTCCAATAAACCTAGGACCGCGACTCTGAACTCGCGTAACAGCTTTACTTCCGACTGCGCTCCAATAAACCTGGGACCACGACTCTGAACTCACGTAACGGCTTCACTTCCGACTGTGCTCCAATAATCCTAGGACCGTGACTCTGAACTCGCGTAACGGCTTCACTTCCGACTACGCTCCAATAAATCCAGGGACCGCGACTCCAAACTCGCGTAACGGCTTCACTTCCGACTACGCTCCAATAAACCTAGGACCGCGACTCCGAACTCGCGTAACGGCTTCACTTCCGACAGCGCTCCAATAAACCTAGGACCGCGACCCCGAACTCGCGTCATACGGCTACGGAGCTCCGGCTCGACCGATTCCTAAACTAACTAAACTAACTTTCGATCCACGACGCACACCGACGCCTGGGTCCGCTCGCGACTCCGCCTCGACCGATCTCACGGCGCGCATCGACGCCAAAGATCAGTGAGCTCTGTCGCATCCGAACCAAGCTATCTCCATCCGTGGCGCGCACCGACGCTAGGGTTTATCCCGAACTAACCTTCTCACCCGATCCACGGCGCGCACCGACGCCGGGATCAGTAAGTTCTGTCTCATCCCCGCGCCTAAAACCGCCTCGGCTGCGCAACGACGCCGTGGTTAACAAAATTCCATCTCGAACTAAAAACACGCACGCCCGTTGAAACAACACCCCCAGACGGTTCTGCCCGAACCGCCCGGGGGCTACACCCGCGGGTGTGCTCGCGCGCACCCGCCGGCAAGACAAAAAATCCCCCAGACGATTCTGCTCAAATCGCCCGGGGGCTCGGGGGCTCCTGTCGGGTTCATAAACCCGGGGTCCCTCGGGGACCGGCTTCCACGCCAGGGCTCGGCCTAAGAAAACAGCATGTAGTTCATGGGTCGGCCCAAGAGTCTAAAACACAACGGGCCGAAAGGACAGTCCAGTCGCTGACCAGAAGGTCTACCCAAAGGAACAAACACCCGCTCATCAACTTCTTTGGCCCACCTCTCCGACCGGAGCACTCGCTTCGGACACCAGCCGCCTCCGGACGGCCTCTCCAATCAGAAGGCCTGGCCCAAAACGTTGCTTCCTACTCCGATCCCGTGTCTCCGACCGGGGACTCCGTAGGAAGCCTGCTCACCGCTCTTCTCCGACTGACGCGGCCAGGGCCGACTGGGGCCATCCGACCAGGGATGCCCGCTCGGAAGGGACCAGGGGTGAACGGAGAAGGCAGCGCACAAGTCAAACCATGATACCAGGACCACACCCTGTACGCCTACGGAAACAGTGCTCCACAACCGCCCTAACACAAACAGTATTGTAGGCGCCGACATTTGTGTCTACAGTATTGGCCCCGTTCGCTGGTCTGAACTTTGGCTGAAACTGGCTGAAAAACACTGTTCCGACTGAATTGTTGTGAGAGAAAAACACTGTTCCGGCTGAAAAAACAAGCCGAACAAGCCAAATTAAAGACAAGCGAACGGGGCCATTGTAGGCGTCGTTGGACTCCCGTACGGCGAAAAGCCCCCCACATGCCCCTGGGCATCGATAGTACTATGGGCGCCAGGATTCACCATACCTGGTACACGTGGTAGGGCTCCTCACATACCAATAGTATTTTGCAGGTACCAACATCTACCCTTCCTAAAGAAGACAACGCAACCTCCCATGTGCACCTGACATTCTACAGTGGCAGCAACAGTATTGTGGGCGCCTACCATCATCACTGTCCACATCGGCGTGAGCAACAAGGCTTAGTAACATCCGTACTCTCTCCCTCTCACTTGTAAAGCCATCCCCTTCATCTATAAAAGGGGATGCGCTCCCTCCAACAAAAGAAAGGGACTTCTTTAAGTCGAGATTCACTAGATCGATAGCTCACAACCCCTCAAGCACACGCTTGAACGCCTAGCTCATAGCGGAGTTCCGGTCGCTCTAGGCTGTCCCGGTCGGACCCGACCGGGCCTCTCGTACACTCCACCTTTTTCCTTCTCGTTTGTAACCCCACTACAGACTTTGAGCACCTGGGCTTAGAAATAAAGTCACCGACCGACCCAAACTGGACGTAGGGCATGTTGCCTAAACCAGTATAAATCCTATGTCATTGAGTGCTAGGCCACCTCCGATCACAACGTACAACAAAACTATAAATATTCACTAGTTGGTCACTTTCTATACCGACAGCTACAATCATAGGTATAGTTAAGAGGATTTGATAGTCAACTGAAACATTTGGATAGCAGTCTACAGCTATAACAAACTCCAGAATCTCAAGCGCTGACATCAAAGAATTTGACAAAGTCACTTGTAGCACCTTTAATTTTGGAAAAAAAATTATTGATCTCAACATCGGATGAGTTATCCTGAGAAAATATTTCCATAAAATTCTTGCAACACAACCAAAGATCAGCTTCATCCAAAGATTTCAAATTTTTTGAGTTGAACAAGAACCAAAAAACGCTATGAAATTTTTTCATCTACTCAAATTTACTAGTCATTGAAGCAATTACAGCATCAATCATAACATTGAAGTACTCTACTCTAAATGAGTCCACAACAGACCGTTATATTTCCTCATCTTGGTTATCTTGTTCATCAAAATGTTTCTTTCTCTTTCCTTGATGTTTCGTACGAAATTTTGGCTCTATATCTATTTCAGATGCAATGTTTTTTTGCTGTATCCATACTAGAAGTGAAACCTTCATCTCTATACTTCTTAAAATATGATATAACACCTTCAATATGTTTGAGAGTATCATCTATACTCATAATTTTAGATTGCAACTTCTTGCTCACCTTATTTATAGAGAATAAAATATCGTGCCAAATAACCAAACCAACTAAAAATTTAAAATTCTCTAGTGCACTCACCAAAGATTGACATTCACTAACTACCATTGGGTTATCAATTGAAGCCTTCTCTAGCGCTAATAAAGCTGATCTTATTTGAGGAGTTTGGAATCTGATAGCTTGAACACTTTTTATTCGGCTTTCCCAGTGTGTATTAGGTCATGACTTAACTGTCAATCCTGGGACATTGTCCACCAAAATCTTCCACCTTTTGGTAGATTTTGCAAACAATGTGTATATATGTTGGATGAGACCAAAAAAAGAAATAGCTTGCTTGCAAGATTTAACAAATAGTAAGTTTCAAACTTTTCCCAAATCATGGCAAATTATATGAAAATAATGTATAATAGAAATAATAGTTTACCTGCAAGATTTTCCCATATCACAAAGAGTAAGATTCAGACTATGACATGCACACGGCATGTATAGTGCTCTTCGATTAATTTCAAGCAAGCGCTTATGAACACCTTGGTGAGGACCCTTCATATTTGAACCATTATCATAGCATTGTCCTTTCACATCATCAATATTCAATTCAAGAGAGGCCAATACATTCTTTAATTCATTAAAAAGACCCAATCTTGATGTGTCATCTACCTTCAAGAACTCTAGGAAGAACTCCTCTATCATTGGAACATTCCTCGACATATTGGCACACCGAATAATTAGAGTTATTTGTTCTTCATGGCTCACATCTGGAGTACAATCTAAAATCACAGGAAAATACTTGGCATCTTTGATGATCTTTAGTATAGTTTGTTTCACACAATCTGCAAGAAAGAGAAATCATCTCATTCTGAATTTTATGCCCAAGATAATGATGATGAATCTCACTATTTTGAATCCGCCTAATATGGTCTTGCATCACGGGATCAAATTCACCCATCATTTCAACTGTGCCCAGAAAGTTACCATTGCTATCTTGATATAGTTTCTCATTTTTCCCTCGAAAAACCAAATTATGTTTAGCAAGAAACTTGACAGCAGAAACAATTTTTACTAAAACTTGTCTCCAACGCTCTCTCTCCTTTGCAATTTCTCGTTGCAAATCATTATCAATTATTTTATTTTTGCCCAACCTTAGCCTAAGTTCATTCCAAGTATTCATGTTTGTTATATGCTCAATACTATTCTCATGTTGCTTGAGTCTAAGACTAAGATGTTTCTAATCCCTCGATCCATCATGTGCTAACAAACTTTTGCTCTGACTTGATTTGAACAATTTGCAGCAAAAACAAAAAACTTTGTCCATATGTTTAGAGTAAACCAACCATTTTATATCAACTATCTCATCATTGTTTAACTTTTTAGAGTAGTAAGCATATGAAAAATATCTATTAAGAGCATCTGCAGGGAACTCAAGATTCAATTCTCTCACCGGCCTCTTTTCAATCAATATATCTCTACCCTTATTATCAAGATTTCCCCAAGTTCTAAGATCAAAGACATAATGAATAGAAGCTTCTTGCACATGATCAATTGAATTTTCAGGTTGAGAGGAAGGCCATAAATTTTAATTCTCTATAGCATCATCAATGTCATCAACTTGTTCACTTAAATTATCATTAACTTGTTGCTGTTGTTGCCCTTGTTCTTCAATATCAAGTGCATCTATAGGATTATCATCAGGCACAACACTGCTTGAAGTGGAAAAAAAACTTATGTATAGCACCTTTTTGAGATTCAATAAATTGATCTTCTACTCTTTTCCGTTTTCTTTTCTGAGACCCCGACAAATGTTTCTTAGGTAACATTCTAAGTTTCTAACATCTAAATTAGAAGAAAAACACGACTATATGAGTACCGAGTACTAGAAGTCCGAAGTAATTAATTTAGATTAAAAAATGATCAAGGAAAAAATACCTAGATCGTCGCCTTGCCGTCGTCTGCGTCCCGTACCCGCCTATGGCCTACCCGACGGCATTGTACCGGACAACCACGGGATAGCAGAACGGGAGCCGCAGTGCCTGTGCCGCACACGTGGTGTCGGCGAGACGGATCACGGACGGTGATTCGCATTCACCCTTCGGCGGCGCGGGCGTTCGGCCGTTCGCGTAGGGTCCTGGGCGTCGGGCGAGCGTTCGCATAGACGCGTTACGCGTAGTATACCTAAAGGCTAAAGGGCCTGCAGTACTGAGGGCCTATATACGTGGGGTCCTGGGCTGCCCCCCTCCCCCCCCCCTCCCGTGGGCCCTAGGCCATCGCACCGTGCACCCTTGCAGGGCCGGCACTGATCATTTCATTTGTACCTCTTGAGATTTATTTTTTGGTTCATAGAAGAGAGAATGTCTTTTGTTGAAAGCATACAAAAGTCTTGTAAGTCAAAATAGAAGAAAGCTGTGACACCATAACTTCAAGTACCGACGCAACAGAACACTACCAAATACAAAGGGAAATGAACGACATAAACATTAGAAAATAACATCCTCACTCTTCTTGTTGAGCCACTCTCAAAGAAGGACACAGTGCCTTAGGAGATGTCCTTTTTTCTTAGAAAGAAGCACTTAATCATTTCATCTTCTTAGTCACAAATGCCTATTTTGTCTCCTTTTTATCCTTCAGCAATAAAAACATCGACATTTCAATTGAAAAACATTGATATTAATAAATTAATAAATGACAACAATGTGCATGAAAAGAATCCTGTGTTGGTATAATTAAAGGAATGCGCATTAAGCTTAATTTTTTTTGAAAGATCATTAAGCTTAAATTTACAGTTCTAGTGTACATCTCGCCCTTGGTATTGAGGCTCTTGGTGGCATCCTCACAAGTCTAATTAACAGGAACACCATAATTCCAACCAAGAAGATAGCCATTACTGCCGTATATGACTAGAGACAGGTTGGAATCAAGGTGCTTCAGGGGCGAGAGGGAGATGCCTACAGGTAACAAGCTCCTTGACGAATTCCAGCTTGAAGGCATTCCACTAGCACCAAGATCTTAGCTCAAACACCAAAAATGTAAAAATTGAGCATTGTGTTTATATCTTGTTTGATCGGTACAATTTCTTAAAAAACTCTGCGTGTAAGACATTTATACCAACATAAAGGCATAAACCCTCTATCTCTATTTTGGCTTGGCAAAGATCCTTGTAAGATTTTGTGGCGTCCATGGATTTAGTATTTCAGAATTTTTTGCCTCTTGTATGCATCATAGTACGGCTGTGTTTTTCTCTTTACTGACTGGCTTGGATTGATTATGTAGTCCAATTCACATAGACTCTGAATCACACTACTGAACTCGAATTTTCCTGTCGGGGTAAAACCGACAGGGAAATAGCAAATACCGACAGAAAAATTGAAAATTAATTTCCCTATCGGTATACTGACAGGAAAATACCGACAGAAATAAAGCGACAGAAAAATACAATTTTACTGTCGGTGTACTAATTTCTCTGTCGGTTTAAATTCGTCCCTGATGGAAATAAAAAGCGTCGGAGGGCAAACTGACCATCTAATCTAAGAAATTTCGTTCACATCCCCATATTATTCTTTTTTCCTATGAACTATGGCACTATGCATAGTTTACAATAGCATCACAGTTTGCAATAGCATCACAGTTCAAAAAACTTATATACCATGGGAATTGTATATACCTCTTAGTTGCTGTTGTGGATTACAAACTGATTTGCCAAAAAGATCTACAAAACCTGCAGTGGAACATTATACTGTTAGATTTTACAAGCAAACACTCCTCTTAGGTTTGACTGAAATGCTTATGATTATGCAAAGCAAGCTGCCCAGCTTCACTTGAACAAGTGCAAGTTCAAAGGTTCTAAGTAGAACTTAAAACCAGCCCAAATCATGTATCAGATTCAAATTACTAGGCACCTGCTGAACAAGTTTCAGTATAGGCAGCTTATCATATGGACCAAACAGTAGAATCTAGACCACCTGAGCCGTGCTTATTGTTTTGATTTGCAATGGATACATCGGACCATGCCAGTTAATCACTTAGGTAGACCAGAATGAAAAACATAGCTAGATGAATTAAAGAAGTGTTTGGCTGTCAAGTTAACTTACTTTTCTATCGACATATAGTGAAGAAATATAGTCCACTGCATAGAACCAATGGATGCCTCAGCTCATTTGTGTTGTCTCTTACCTGTAATGCAAATGCATATGAGATGTCAAGATAGCACGTCAACAGCTGGCTCTTCCAGTTCCTTCATACTGACCAAACAGAAAACAACCATGCTAACTTACCAAAATCTAAAACACCTCTCTATTGAGAAACATGATAGCTACTGAAGTACAATTCCATCGATTGGATGAAACATATGATGCTTACGGTATAAAAATTAGTGGGCTGACAGTATTATCAAGTTAGATGTACACCTTTACACCACTCAAAGTAGCAGCACCTCCCCTACCAGGTAGGCATTCAAAACTTTCTAGAGCAACCGCTGGAAGCTCCTTTCCAACAGATTGGTCTAAAACAGCCTTGCAGCTTACTAATGCACTGTATGTCACAAAATTTGTACAGACTGGATAAATGATATTCTATTGCAATTTTTGTTCACCTCAAATTACAAATTCAGATAGATCTCTTGCCAAAAACAATAACAAAGTTACATGTATTCTATAGATTAGTAGTGACAAAAATAAATTAGTTTCCGTATGAGCAGAAATCAAGATGCATAAACAAACACACACCTCCGGTCAGGGTGAGCCCTCTCAACGACGGGATCTTCAGAGGAGATACAAAGGCATCGAGGGCGAAGGGTATCTAGCATCCCGATGCTGCCACCACATCCGGATCCACGCCACCAACGCTGCCACCAAGTCCAAGGCCTGCGCTGCCGACGCCGCCTCCCAGGCCCGCGTCGCCTGTGCCGCCTGCACCGGATCCACGCCGCTTGCGCCGCCACATCCGTGATCAGCTACCCCGCGCCCTTCTCACTGTGGCATACCCAGGCACATTTCAAGGTTATTTTTCTCTATCAAATTAGCACCACTATGAAATATTTGGTCTACGCCATGTCAAATTTCATAATTTTAGAAGAAAGTTTATTTTCCTTTTGAGTTTGTTATAGGTTTGTAGCGATCGCTATTTCTGAAACTATGTCGTTTGTCTGAGTTATGGAGGATTACATGACTGAGTCATCATATGGAGAAGCTATGATCCTTTCATATTTGATCTTTTAAATCAAGCTAGAGCATACACTACCAGACTAGAGGTTTTCCTGTCGGCTTTTATTTCTCCTGTCGGTTCTGCCCAAACCGTCAGGAACTTCATACGATTCCTGTCGTCTGTTTAAAATCGACAGGATTGGCTCGGAATACTCCTGTGGGTTTTTAATAACCCACAGGAAAGATATAAAATGACAGGAACACCTTCATGAGCCTGACGGCCCTGCCTAGACCGACAGGAGTCTTCCCGGGCACGCAGCTCACGCGAAAAAAATGACGCCGCGCCTTACTAGCCGCCGTGGGTCTCACATCATAAAGACCACAAACCCTAGCCCGCCCTCCGCGTTCGATCCCCTGCTCCCACCGCTGCCCCCATCAGGCCCCTCCCAACACCTGCGCTGCCGCCGCCCCAGGGGCCTCGTCGCTGACCGTGTTGACGCCGCCCCGAGGCCCTCCACGACACCCGCGCCGCCGTCGCCCCCGAGGGCCTCCACGACGCCCGTGTCTCCGCCGCCCCCAGGGGCCTCCCCGAGCCTGCGCCGCCACCGTATGGTCCCCTCCCACCTGCACAAGATGCCCTCTCCCTATCTCCCAACCTCCCTCTCAGATCTGCTCTCTTTGTTGCAAATCTCACTTGTTCTGGGTTAGGGTTACTGATAAATGCTACTTTTGAATTCTTGTTTGTCTGCCATTGTATAATCCACTGTATTGGCAGTATAGTGACAGTTAAGTGCGACATGTAGCATTCCAATTTCCATCTAGTAACTAATGCCCAATACTCCTATGGCTGTATATGTGACACCATCTGTTGCTAATGAAGATTTAATTTTAAGGAATGTAAATCTCTGAAGTGTGTTAGATATATACAAGAACAGAAAAAGTAAGCAGACTCCATTCGTTTGTTGTGTATAGAACTTTGATTACTAACATTTACATGCTGAACTGTAACAAGAAACATGACGGTGGTTCTAATAATGCTCCAAGCTTAGGTTGTGACGAGATTAAGGGCAAGCAGCAGCAGATAGCAGGTCAATGAGAAAGCATTTGAACTTGATGAGGTACAGAAACTCTTCTCAGAGTGTGCATTTTCTTATGTACGCTCACATTGGTTTATTAGGAAAATGGGTCCAGAACGAAATAATGTATTTTCTTATGTATGCTCACATTCATTTAGTTAGGAATGATACATTCCTGTCATAAGGTTTGTCTGATGCGCACACACATGAGTTAATTCAGATAAGGTATTTCGTCTAAAAAAATTAGATGAGGTATTTGGTCTAAAAATTTCAGATAAGGTATTCTTTCAGTACTTGACTTAGTTATTCCTTTAGTGTGACCAAGATACTCGTTAACCTGCTGTATATGTCTAAACAGTGTGCATGTCGATTCGCTGGAGATGGTAGGTTGGTTGGTGCAGTTTAAGATGTCATTTTTTATTTGAGCAGATGTGCTGTTTTGAAGTTCACACAGTGTCAACAATATGTTGCCTATTTAAATTCCAACTGAAATTTAAAAGCTGCCTGCAAAAATAGAGACTACACAGGTCATGGCGAGGTGCACACAGTGGCGAAGCTAGACTGAAATTGAGGGGGGGGGTGCGAGTACTATAAAAAGAAGTGATAAAGAATATTAAAGAAACTAGTACCATTAGCATGTCCGAAAAGCGTTGATATAGACAATACATCATTTGACTTCAAGTTTTCAACTTCATCGACCATTCTCGACATCCTAAAAAAATCAAACAAATGATGTATGATATACTTTTCATTTTTCAGCAAAAAAAAATGATCAAATGAAAATAAATACAATACATTACCTCTAATTTTCATCATCAAATGTACGTCCTTGCATTTTCATGATTCATCATCTCTTCTTTTCACATAGCAAATAAGGCAATTGTTCCATTAATTAACCTGATTTGCAACTTCACTCCAATTCTTCTCAAATGGAAATCCTATGGCAAGCTATTGAAGTTCGCTTATATTTCCATAGGCCATTGTGTATCAACAGCTGAATGCCTCTGCATGCTTATATGCTATTACTGCTGTATTTTGTGAAGCATCCTGCATATGCCAGCCAAACAGCTTGCACACTTTTTTTGCTAACAGACTTAAACTTCAATAGCTTGCACACATTTTTTTTACCTATGGATTCACCTAGAAATATAGAGAAAGTGATCCTACAAAAGAACATCAACCCAAACTAAGCCATATCATTTGTGATATAGATGGTGAGTTGATTGAGCACCTAGAAATATTTGGCTTCTATTGTATGTGTCTTCTTAACTATAATGCCCAGAAAATTCAAGCTATACATTGTGTGTCCATGAATAAACAGCTTTGTGAAAATCAGTCTTTATCCTAGATAAATTGAGTGAGATTGTCCATTTATTTAGGATAAAAAGTGATGTTTACCAAGCTGTAAGTGCTTTGTACTTAGCAGTTAGTGCTATTTTGATTTGGTTGACATGTGAATTTGTGATTATGTATTTGTATGTCTGTATCTGCTATCTAAGCACATGCAGATAATTCATCAATACCACGTCTAGTTTGTTACAGACAGACAGAAAAAATTTAGTGAAGTTTATTTAATAGCTGTTTAATAACTGTTATGTTTCCAGTATTAAAAAATCATTTCTATGCATGGTGTGTAGGTTGTGTTGAAGAAATGCTCATGCTGAATGTCCAGGACCGATTTCAGAGGCTGCTTCTGCAGTGTTTGTGAGGTATGTTCCCAAGTCTAAAGAAAATCCAACAGCTTCCTCTAGAAGAACATAGTTTGTCGCTTAAGCAACTGTAGTGTTGATCATGGCTGTCTATATGCAGTTCTTCAATTATATTAAATTGTTGATTTAAAAGTAAAAAAGATAACATTTTAACTTGTTCTGTTATTTTCTTAAAGCCATTTGTTCTATTTTAAACAACTAATGGCTGTAACCTTCTAACACTTTGTAGGTGGGTAACTCAGGAATGAAATGGTCTTCATGAAGCAATTTAGTTGTTGCTTTTGTAGAGTTTACATATGCTGCCTATGTATTAGCACTAGTATTGTGGGCACCTAATCAAGTGGGAGCCACTTGAATTGTGAACTGTGAATTAGTGATGAAAATATTAATAAAAGATGTGTTTATATATTGAGGTACATGCTGATTAATGTATATCATGGCTTGTGAATGCTGGTTAATGTATACGACTGCTTGTGAATGCTTGAAACATGTGCCTAGATACTAGCAAGAATTTTATTTTATTAAATTATTATGGTTATTGTACTGCTCCATAGTTTATTATTCATGTCGGCCAGTTTATTATTCCTGTTGGGAGCCATGTCAGGGCAGGGTGAATGACATTCCTGACGGTTTGGCTGTTAGCTATCGTTTTTTTGCTGTTCAGACACAGGCCGTCAGGAACTGCCGCCGACAGGAAAAGTTTCTTGTCGGCCAGCCGTCAGGAAAACTCAGTCAGTCCTGTCGACCTATTTCTGTCGGCTTATTCCTGACGGCTGCCCGTCAGAAATGTGATTCCTGCTGGTTTTGGGGCCTTTCCTGATGGTTTTTAGCCATCAGGAAAAACCACTGCTCCGTAGTGATAACCAAAAAAAAAACTGATCATAGCAATCCCCAATTATCTGAATATATCACACATGGTTGTTGCCCATAGTAACGCGCACACGGACAAGTACTAGATATAGCACAAGCAGAGCATGATGCAGAAAATTTGCCCTCAAGGGCATATGCTTCCATGTGCATCACTATTAGATGTACATAGAGATACATCGGCTGCACACACATCCCGATATGCATCCAACGGTGCATGCACATGGGGCATATGCCCTTAAGGGCAAAACCAACTTTCCAAGCAGAGAACCATCTATTCATTGATTATTACTGGAACATTGTTCTTGTAACTAGTGCTCGAGGAGTATGGGGTACCCAAAGGCGAGGCCCGTAGCTTCCAGCAAAGCGCTTCATGCTCGAGTACCCGTTTTTCCCCATTTCTGCACCCCAAGAGTTCTTCAGCTCAGGATCCAATAGTCTTCCCCTTGTTCTGTTGTCGCGTACCCGACGACGATGATCGTGTGTAGATCTCCATCCTGCACGGCCCCTAGAATATGACACCTCTGTACTTCTGGAAGTCCTCGCCGGCTTGGAGAAGTGCGACCGTCGGTTGCTCAGACACGGCCTTGCGTAGCTCGAGCTCCCTGTGCGGGGTGACCCGAAGGAGGCCATCGATGGAGATGAGGGGGTCGTTGCCTTCTGACATTTACCCTGCCTTGCCTTGTATGGATAAGTAGTGTCCAAGGATAGCCCCCTGAGTTATGGACGTAGAAGATGGCCTTGAACGACGAGTAGCCTTTGCAGCCACCGCTGTCAACTACGACCAGCCACTGCTGAGCTAACAGCGAGACGAGGTTGTCCGTGCACAGCACATTGGTGCCCTCCACCACCACTGCGGCAGCAAAAGCCCAGCAGGCCCCGCAGTTCGGGCCCTAAGCCTTGACGGGGCGAGGAGTGCAGGGCAGAGGACAGTTAAATCTGCGCCTAGCCTAGTCCTCGACGGGGTGACGAGTGCAGTGTGGAAGAAAGTTAAATATGCGCCTAGGGCATGTCCCCCCACACGATGCATCATTGGATATGTATGGGAATGGGTGCACTACGGGTCCACGGGGCACCCATCCCATGCACATCTAAGGCCTTATTTAAATTGTAAGTTTTTTCACTCTCTTTTTCTCACATCAAATTTTTGGACACATGCATGGAGTATTAAATATAGATAAAATAAATAACTAATTACACAGTTTGATTGTAAATTACGAGACGAATCTTTTGAACCTAGTTAGACCATGATTAGACAATAATTATCAAATACAAACGAAAATATTACAATGCCAAATACTGATTTTAACCCTAATCTAAACGAGGAACGGTGTAGGGAGTGGGAGCACATTCCTAAAAAAAAATCCGCTTCCGGCCGAGCAGAGATCGTAGCGCATTTGTCGTCAGTCCAACGCCTTCGGAAGATCTTCTACGGCGACGGCTCGTGGCTTCACGTTAATGGCACCGAACGTGGCGTTATCTGGGATGTCGGCACAAGTATAGGCTTCCTCTAGCTGCTCGTGGATCAGGTCGCCTAAAAAGTTGATGGCCAGGTACGAAGGGTCTTATGACTGTATCTTTACTTCCTAAGTGTAGCATGTTGTCAAATAAATTATGACCGTATCTTTACTTCCTAAGGGCTTGTTCGGTTAGGGTGAATTGAGCCCAGAAATTATTTCTGCTCATCAAAGTTATATAAGTTAGATAATCAATCTGGCTAAGAATTGTTCCATGTGACCGTTCCTTATCAAACGATCGGGCCCTAAGTGTTGCAACGTCATGTGTTTCTCGTGTGAACTCGTTTTTTAGAAATAATTTTAGGAAAACAATTACATGCCAATGTGTTGCTACAGGCAAATGAAAACATATTACTTTTAATATGATGGTGTCAGCGTTGCCTTAGATTCGCACCATCACTCGTCGAATCACACACACAATATGTAAGGTTGTAAGTACATCTCTTCTCAATCGAACATTTAATTAGCTCAGAGCAGTGAAATGGTAAAAAAAAAAAAAGAACGCAGACACGATGGATGAACTATTGAGGTCAGCGGATGCTGCTGATGAGCTCTCACACGGCTATGTTCTTTCTTCTTATCCTTTCAAGATCCTGTAAAACAAGAATGGGAGTACAGTACCGAAAAAATGAGAATGCCTGGTTTTTTTAAAAAAGAAAAAAAGCAAGCTAAGCTAGCCAAACACATCAATAATCCACCCTTCCCAGCACCACGACTCCGGGCCTCGGGGGAGTGCATCTAGTACTGCCTTCACAAGCATATCGGATAAAAAGACTATATAGCTAGGAATTCTATTATAAAAAAATCATATTATCTATCTATCTATCTATCTAAGATGAGATCAGGACCAAGCTCGGATCTTTCATTGGGCCACGTCTCCCTCTTTTTCTCAACCGTCAGATTTTTATCAACGGTCGAAAAAGCAGAGCACAGGAGTGAGGAGTGAACCAATGAACCAATGATCTCATTGGTTTTATCTCCGGTCCGGTCCTAATAACATAGTTTGTGTTCGTCATCGATTCAAACGGATCGACGCGACACTAAAGCTGCTCTTGGTCATCAGCACAATTGGATCGCCGCGAACTACGCGGCGGCTGTCTGCAATGAGACTAGGGAGGTGGACACTCATCCCATCTTCTATCGTCTGGCTTCTGTCTGACACGTGTGATGCTTGTGGCGGCGGACGAAGCAACTTGCTCTAGAGAATGGTGTTAATTCCGTGCGTCCTAGAGCTCTATCAGTGCGTTCCACCTCTAGGTCAAAGTCACCGATGCTGTCATGGCGTTTGTGGAGCCACTGGCACGTGACACCTCCGTGTGCATGAAGTGTGTGTGGAGGCGTGGAGCCTTGTGCAATGGCCGGGTAAGATCACAACGGGAAACTTTATCTTTTTTTTCTTTGTTTTTTCATTGAGGTCCCTTTGGAATATGTTTTTTTTTTGTTTTCTGTGTTCAAATTCACCTATAAAATTCCTAAGTTCGAAAGGAGCTCTAAGAATGCGAAAAGAAAGCTCCGGTCTTTGGCTTATTGCCTTCAGTACACAGCTCATCCCTCATACACGAGTATATGTATGTATGGCCATTTCTTTGCCATCTTATACGGTCAATGTTACCGGCCGGCTTAATAAAATTATAAGACGTCTAGCGCCCGGACGTCTGGGACTAGCGGCGCGTCCGGACGTCCTGCGCTGGCTGCTCGCCCCATGTCCAGTTTTACCGTGCAGTGTCCGCGCGTGCTCCTTCCCTGTCCCTCTGTCACTGGGTCCCGATTTGACCATGCACGCTTGTGGGGGAAATCATTGCGCCCGCTGCCATCAGGAGCAGCAGCGACGGGCCACGCCTGGGCACGCACTCTTGCTGCCCGCACGTGGATACAACTTTGTACTCCGCATCCGGCTAGAATAAGGAGAGAGAGAGAGAGAGAGAGAGAGAGAGAGCGGCCGAGCATGGATGCAGCTTCGTGCTTCACGCCTGCTGTCACACCCATGGATATAGCTTTGTGCTTCGCGCCTGCTATCGCGCCCGCTTGGCTTCCCGCACGCATGCGGGGACCACTACACCCGAGGGGACCACCTCTGCCTACGCCCCCTAACAGCGTCTGCTGGTGAAACACTTGCAACATAATGCATTTGTTGTAACATACGTCCGAAATAGATGAAACATTTACAACGTATGCTTGTAACATATGTGTATAGACACCGTAACATATACAACATCCAGATAAAACACTTGCAACATACGTTAGAAACAGCTGAAACATTTAAAACATACGCTTGCAACATACGTGTATAGCCAGTGCAACATATGTAACATCCAGATAAAACACTTGCAACATACGTGTATAGTTATTGCAACAATGCAACACCAGATCTATTTTTACAACATTCAGACGCAACATACATTTAAAACGCATGAAACATACGGTTGCAACATGTGCTCATCTACTTGCTGCATCACAGACGGATGGATCGCGAGCGGATGGATTGCGGCATGGCGGGAGTCACGAGGCGCGTGGGAGGGTGAAAGTGCAATCAAGTCCTAATTATGGGTTTTGGTGATAATGATCATGCAATTAGAGAACTAATGAGATTTATCGAGATGACAAGCAGGAGAATCATAAGAGAGGATGTTGTACATAACAGAGGAGCCCCCAATTACAAAAGATGATGGCATCAAGCTAAAAAGGATGTTTATTTTATTTTATATTTTGAATTTGAGTATAGAAAAAACCATACTATAAAAGAGGAACACAATACTTAAGTCAACATGTGCAACCAAGTGCTTAATCTTACACAAAAGCATCCTCAAAGCTAAGCCATGACAGCCAGGTTAACTCCCTTCTATCCCTTGTTGTCTGGCTTAGTGCGGCCGTGCCGCACCGGAGGCGCGACTATGCCGCATAGAGCGGTACTACCGTAGATAAGCCGCGGATCAGGGGAGGTATTTATACCTCTCTTTCCCTCACAACAGTCTTCTTCCTCGCTCAGCTCATTCAGACCGACAGGAACAGACTTGTGCTCACTCTCTCTCTTCTCCATTGGTGACCTTGAGCTCACAAGCTTTCCCCTTTGATTTTCCATAAATCCTTGAGAGAAAAAGGTCACAAATTCGATTAGAGAGCAAATCCACTGATTCCCCAACTCTAAAGAGCACTTGATTCACGTTTTAGCTGGCGGTTGTGTTTGTTACTCTTGGAACTTAGCTCCTAGCCGGCTAGAGTGTCCCAGTGAAGCTTGCCAACTTGTGTGGCAGTTCTAAGAGGTTTGTGGCCATCTTTTGAAGCTAGTAAACTCACCCATCATCTCAAGAGTTAAGTCTCTTGACTTGAGAACGAGGAAGGGTTGCAAAGCCCTAAGCCTTGGTGGCTAACCTCAACAACGTGGACTTAGGCAAACCTTAGTGGCGAGCTGAACCACGGGATAAATCTTCGTGTCACCGTATGCTTGATTCACTTCACTTGTATTTCATATTGTGTTGAGGTGATTTCTAGGGTTTGTGGCTGATCTACTTGTGTGTGACATTACTACCACTTCTAGCTGTCGATCTATGATCTTCATACCTGCAGGAAACTCAGTAATTTCTCCGATCTAAGTTTCGATACATAGTTTTTGAAGTGTGCTTTGAAGGTGTCTACAGGTGTGGCAATGCCGTGGGCTCAAAGCGGCAGTGCTGCGGGTCGAATTTGACAATTGTCCAAGTTTTATTTTAACAGGCCTATTCACCCCCCTCTAGGCTAACCGGAGATCCCACCGAGGGTGCGCGACATGAGGCGCAAGGGTAGGCGCGTCCGTCCCATGCTTTGGCGCAAGGCATGAGGCGCGTGATGTGAGGTCAGGCACGTCCGTCCCATCCTTTAGCGCGAGGCACGAGGCGTGGGGCGCACGACACGAGGCGCAAGGGCAGACGCCTCCGTCCCATAAAAAATGACGGATGTCTTAAGGATATCATTATCAATAAAATTATGATGTATAAACGCAGGTTCATATGAGATACTATATGCGACATTGTTTACTGTGAATAAATATATATATATTTATCATGCGTTGCATGGAAACGTAACAATGATATAGTACTTTAAGTATGAGCGTTATGATGTATAAATGCAGGTTCATATAAGTTACTATATGCGTCATTGTTTACTATGAATATTTTTTTTATTATTACTAGATAGATGTTCGTGCGTTGCACGAAAATATAACAATGATATAGTACTTTAAATATAAGTGTGTGTTGTATTTAAAAAAATAGTATGAACATGTAAAAAATGCAATTTTTAACGTGATGTTCGGAACATTAATCTTCTTTTTATTTGCACGCGTGGACACAACGATGTTGAAATCGGACGCGGAAAGAGTTCGTGTCGGATCGAGTCTTCATGGGAAGGAGATCGCGAAGTCAGATCTGGACTTCGTATCCGTTAAATATTCTACCAGGCGATCCTGGTACGTGCGTTGGGGAGAGCAAAGCGGATTATTCCTGGCATATAGTCGGACACGGTCACACGGAGTCACGGACTCAGTGCGCCGTAGGCTTCCGAACGGGTGTATCTGGAACTCATCCGTATAGGTAGCTAGGGCCGGACTTATTAGCCCGATCGAAGGCTCCTAATCCGGCCGTACACACTTACGTGTCTTTATACTTGGACGCTATATATGGATCCGTGTGTATATCTATCTATCCGTCCCAATCTAGGGCTTGCCCCAACGAGTAACTAATAGTCCTACTCATCCTAACATTTCTCTAATCTATGTTGAAGGGGAACTGAAGTGGAGTCGGATGTGATTTGGTATCACCGGTAGATAATTACTTTAGAGTTTTTTTAGGTGTAGATAGATTATGGAACTTGGAACGGGTCACTTGTATCATCCGATACCGAAACTTTTTATTCCCAACGAACAAACCGGAACAGCTACTGAAATGAAATGGGTATCGGCAAGTTTGCCTAACGCTTCACAGGGTACGACGATTCTGTGAGGATGCCGCAGACCCCCTGCCTGACGGGCGCGTTGCGGCTGATGCGGACGTACCCGCCCTCGCCCCACCTGGGACCCCACGAATTCTTGACGATCCAGAACGGGCCGCCGGCGTCGGCGCCGTACCCCACCGCCGTCGCCGCGTGACCCAGCCTGCCCCCGCAGTTCCCACTGAAGACGCCCCCACGGTAGTGGCGGAACTCCCACGCGTCGGCCTCGATCGCCACGGCCACAGGCTGCGCCGCGACCGCGGACATGAGCGCGTTCGCGTCGAACGGCTGCACTTTCCGGTACCCGTCGATGGTCACCGGCGGGGCCGTGGCGTGCCGGCACCGGCCCTGCCTGCCCATGTACTGGTACGCGCCCTCCGGCACGATGCCGCGGTTGCTCACGATGAAGTCGAACGCCGTGGTCATCAAGCCGCCGTTGCAGCCGTGGTCCGCCCTGTCGCAGTCCACCAGCTGCTGCTCCGACAGCGGCACCAGGCTCCTCGTCCGGATGGCGTTGATGCCCTCCACCGCCGCGACCGCCGAGAACGCCCAGCAGCTCCCGCAGCTTAGCCCCTGATCCTTCACGCGCGTCACCGCCCTCCCGCGCCAGTCCACTGCCGGCGGGGCGCCGAGCGCGGCGGTGGCGCCGCCGCCGCCGTGCGTGAGGTTGAACGACGCGTCGTCCTCCTGCTGGTGGAGCTCCTCGTTCTCGCCATCGGCGGACATGCGCTGGACCACCGGGGCAGTCAAGCAACGTCCGTACGGGGAGAGGCTGAACTCCTCGTCGGTCATGTCGCTGAAGCGATTGAGGCCCAGCGTGTACGTCGCGTTGCCTTGGTGGTTGTGCTCGTAGATGCGGCGCGCGTTCTCCTTGAACAGGTCGAACCGCCGGGTCTTCTCGCCGACGTCGCGCGCCATGTCGTAGTGCGCGCACCAGCGCTCGTACAGTGCCCTCAGGGACGCCTCCGACGCCAGGTCGTGCTCGGTGTAGTCGATGGAGCTTGCCGCTGGCGCAGCGGACAGCGCCATGGCCACGACGAGTAGCGCCGCCGCCATGGTCGTTGCCACCTCAGCAGCTCCCACCATTGTAGCTTCAAGTGATGTCGTAGTGTTAGCAACGGAACTGGATGCTGATTATGGGAAGCGTGCAAAGATTAGGCAGCAAGAGCTATTGGTAGAAGATATTGATTAAGCTATAGGTTTAACTTGTTCATACAACATCATATGCCTCTGTTCTTATTTTATACTACTCCACCATCAAGCAATATGGGATAGAAGCAGGATCCATAAGATTTTCTTTTATGAAGTAAATCTATGTATTTATTATTGTAATCATACATGCATCTCACTAATTATCATAGATTTTTTTAACATAATTATCATAGATTTTGAAGATATGGAGTAGAGCAATTCTATAGCCACAAACACCAAGAACAATAATAATAATGATGGCATGGTACTTCCCTTTAAAAACTAGCATGAGTTATGAAGAAGCCACTTCATTAATCACTTCAATTAATATTCATTTGACCCATGGGTTAGATCTAGAGATGGAACCGATGTTTAAACATATCCAATATTCCATATTTGTTTTAGTCTCAGTATGGATATCCATATTCATATTAATTTTATTATGGAGCAGAGGAATTCTAGTCTAACAACAACAATAATGATAATGATAGCACAATACTCGTCTTCTAAAATTTATCATGAATCCTGAAAAAAACCATTTCATTAATCAATTCAATTAATACTCATTTGACTCATGGGTTAGATGTTCAAAATCTAGATCTAACCCATGAGTCAAATGAATATTGGTTGAACTGATTAATGAAGTGGCTTCTTCAAGAGTCACGCTAAATTTTAAAAGAGGAGTATCGTACTATCCTTATCATTATTGTTGTAGGTGTTGATGTTTTACTGGAATTTCTCTAGTCCATATTAAAGTTGATACGAATACAAATATCCATATTGATGCTAAAACATATACGAATATCAGATTTTTCAGACGTTTAGACATCCGGATCCATCCCTAAAAGAAGCCACTTCATTAACCAATTCAATTAATATTCATTTGACTTATGGGTTAGGCCTATGGATGGATCCGGATGTCGAATCATATGAAAGATCTGATATTCATATCTGTTTTAGTGTCAACATGGATATCTGTATGACTGTATCCATATCAATTTTAATATGGACCTGAGGAATTCTAGTAAAACAACACCAACAACAATAATGATAATGATGTCGCAATACTCTTTTCAAATCTAGCATGAATTTTAAAGAAAGCCATTTCATTAATCAATTCAATAAATATTCATTTGACTCATTGGTTAGATCTAGGGATATATCTGGATGTCTAAACATCTACAACGTCAGATATTCATATTTGTTTTAGCGTCAATATGGATATTCTTATTCGTATAAATATGAATATGGACCCGAGGAATTCTAGTACACCATCAATATTTTAATTTAACAATGATTCATGTTTGTAATTAGAAATATAAATAAACAACGTACTTTATACTTATTGAATTATTTTGTATAACCACTTAATACATAGATTTGAAGAACATTTTAGTTTACTTTTAATAATTAACTAACAAATATGTTTGTGGGTTGCTACAGTCAAATATCTGTTTAGAGGTTACCTAGGGTGCCGGGTGCCACCACACGCTTTGTCTATCTCCCGTATATATATATCCCACCTCTCCATCTTTGCACCATCTCCCTCATTGTTGACTCCTTTGGCTCCACTCGTCTTAGGTCCAAAAAAAAGGCAACGAGAAAACATGTGAATTGACGTAAAAAAAACTAAAACATGAGACACGTGTATGCATTTTAAATCATATATAAAAATTTTGTGTTGTACAAAATTGACCGTGAAAGTGATGGAACTTTCTTTCCGAAAACCTATAAGTTGGTCAAATATTGGAAGCTCTAAAACCTAGTTAAATTTATGTGCACGAAGTATATAATAAAGGAAAAAACTAAGAGATGCACCTTGCTCGAGCCTTGCGTCTTTGGGTCATCTTAGATTAATAACTAATATGATATAAAAGTTGCTTCGATCTGCTTTTGGATAGAGCCTAACTGGGTGTTTGGTTTATAGTATAAAGTGGTCCATCATCATCTCACTCTCTAATTTTTTTTTTGTTTGATTTGTTCAATAGAATGAGTTGATCCATCCACTGGCGGCGCAATTGGTAGGGCTAGGTGTGGCAGTTGCCCTACCTCAAATTTGTTTTACTCTTCTTTATTCTGGCTGCATCATGTGTTTTTTCTTAATGTTTGTGCCATTACTCAAGCTCTGTCAACTCTACGCCATACCTTGGTTTTTATCTGTCCCCCGCCATTGGATCCATCATTATCTCATTCCTCACAAGTTCATGATTAGTACTAGTATTAGGAATGGGGTCATTGCACTAAATTTAAGGAATGGACCCATGATGCATCATCCCATCTAGAATTTGTTGGCTCCTCAAACCAAACATTCCGTAAACATTTCAGATGAGTCATTCCATGTCAGAGGGTATGGAACCAATGAATTGAGTGAGGTGTATTGAAGCTATTGTATACTCGCCATGGTTTGTTAGCTTTGAGACGACAGGAGGGGGTGTGCCTGTCTTGTTTGGATGCGCATGTATTCATCTCAATCCACATGTGTTGAAGTAAATTGGAGTGCAATTAAACTAAGTTCCATTTCAATCCACTTCAACACATGTGGATTGAGATGGATACACATGCATCCAAACAAAGCCAAAGGTGGATTGGTTTTCTGTTGTCGGTGTTTTGTAAACCGGACTAGTAAATTTATATGATTGCTGCCTGCTCTAGGAAGATGATGGTAGCATCCAAAAGACACGAGGATTTATACTGGTTCAGGCCGGAGCCCTACGTCCAGTCTCAAAGATGATCGAGTGTGTGTGTCATCGCTTGAATGCTCTGAAGTTCCTACAATGGGGGTGCAAGAATGGTGGAAGAGGTAGGAGATCTAGAGCTAGGAGACGGGCTGCCCGAAAGAAGCTTCAGGAGCCCTTCTATGGTGTAAGAATGAATGAATGAGAGTTGGAACATAATAGTTTTGGGGCCCCAAGATGGGTGCCCTGCCTACCCTTATATAGAGTTTGGGGCTAGGCGTGTATAAAGAAGAAGGTTCTCCCAACCAAAGGGTCATGAGCCTGAGGGAGGTCCTAGCTAACTTGGCTTGCAAGCTACGCCATCTTGTGGAGCACGTCTGGGCATGGTTGTCATCATGGTCTTGTGCCATATCGTGGCATGGTGTAACATGGTGCTACTGTGCTGGCCGTGGCAACACTATAGGCACGGTGGTGGTTCGCCAGCCGTCCTGTGCAACAAGGTCCTCGCTGTGGTCTTCATCATCGCCTCCTAGTTTCTAGGGGTGTCATACAGGAGTTTGTAGCCGCCCCCAGGTCGATCGATCGCCCTGTGGGCTTGAGGAGCTAAGGGCCATGATCCCGACCATTGGGGTCATGGCTTTCACTAATCTGGATGGCCTCTGAGTCAAGGCCCTCGTCGTGGATCCCATCCCATAGTGGGTAGAATCGTACATGCGTCTTATCAAACCGTATTTGGATGGTGGTGTCGGTCGTTAACACCGAGCGGTGTTCTCTTGTCTGCATAGCGTGGCGTAGGGATGGCGTCTGATCGGACCAAAGTGACCGTTGTCCCCACGGTCCTTGTGGAGTCAGAGTAGCGTGCTTACTTTTTGGCTGGGCTTGACCTCTCCCCGTTCCTCACAGGGGTCGGAACGGCAGAGAGGTCATAAGTCTCTTGCGCGTCGTGCGGCTAAGACAGAAGGAGGGGTCGTGGCTGACCCTGGCCTTTGGCATTCGGCCTGGCTCACTCGGCTCAGCTGGGCCTCGGTCGCTCAGGCCTTTGCTAGTTGATGTGTCATGGGTCACTCGGCCTGCTAACTAATCGATGCCTTGAGACACCCCGGGGTTATGACCCCGACACTAGCCCCCGAGCATTTTTGCGATCATGAAGTGATCGTGAAAGCACTGTATTGCATGCATATCGAATGCGGGCTCGTAGTTCATGGCTTGTTCGAGCTTTGTTGCTCGACCCCTTGAGGGCTGGTGCATTCAATGCGGTAGGTGGCCATTGTGTTTTGCCCCGTCAGGATGCCCTGACGATGTGGTACATGACCACCGAGCCCTGCCGTGTTAGTGTGCTGCGTATCGGGGTTCGTGACCCAGGCGGAACTGAGTGGTCTCATCGACGCTGTACCGGTTCTGCCTTTGTGAGAGTCTTGATTTTCCCGACCTTACGTGGGCATCCAACATCGTCTCTGACCTCCTATGGTTTGCCACGCGACGTGGGGGTCTCGGGCTATTCGGTCCATTCCCGACCTATAAATGGGGGCCTTTCTATCATTTGAGGCACCCATGTCTCCCTGCTAAGAGAGTGAGGAAAGGAGGGAGAGAAAAGTTTGAGGGGAACAGCACGGTTCCCGTTGTGTGTCCTACTAGGGGTCATTCATGGTGGCTGGAGCCATGTGTTGCCCCTTCCAATAGCTGGTGCTAGAAGGTGATTTGTGAGTAGGACAGGGTTGGAGAGGTGCTCGGACCATTTACTAGGCTCAGTGGTTTCAACAACTCCTAGACCTATTAGGCTTTGGGTCGCTAAAACACTAGTCCTAGTGGCCATGATCAGCTTCTCCAAAAACTATGGGTGCCTCATCATTTCCCTCTTGTTTTTCGGGGAGCTATAGTGGTGGTCTCCGAGACTACCAATCCTGCCCTTTTCTACTTGCTTTGGACTAGAGGTGTGACGAGGGGGCCTCTTGTCGCCCTTTTCATTCGATGCACTCACCTCTGGGCATTTTTGTGGTATCACGTTAGAGGTGATACCTGCTCTTGACACCTTACGGGCGACACGTCCGCTCTTGTATTCGAAGGTGCCAAGCCGGGAGAGATTTTCCCCAGTTTTGGGCTTCCCCTGTGGTGGTAGCGAGCCCCTAAGCCTTGAGGCCAGGGTCACGCCTTTGTTTGGGGTCGTCGGAAGGGCTGGTTTGGCCTATGATGCAAGTAATTATCTCCCCGACCTCTTTATGCGCGGTCATGAGGTTTTCTGTGATCGTGTATTGCCTCATAGGTCTTGGACCTCTTTGCTTTTTCCACATGATCGAGCCATGATCATGCTTTGGGCCCCACATCGCTTCAAGAGAAAGACTCTACTATGTTACCCCGGCCATCTGCTTCGTCAATATCTCCTAGAGAGGTCTTAGACCTCTGACAGTTTGTGAGTCTCTAGAGCTGGCCTTAGGTTTGAGACCTGGGATGCAGGGAGGAGTCGGTCGAAGCTTGGCCCTAACTTCTTACGGGGTCACGGGGACCCAACTCTATTTTTCCTTAACATCCTTGCCGACCTCGAGAGGTCATGTTGCCTTGTTACAAGCAGGTTTAATTTCACCCCACGTGGGGAGAGGCATCTCCACTATAACCACATGGTCGGAAGCAATGCGCCTCATCGGGGTTGATGGGTAGTTCAAGCGGGACCCGATATCCTCCCCAATCGATGTGAAGTTCGGATGTGCCTCATCAAGAGACGTCCCATAAATCGTCGGTCGTCAAGCCTATAGGTCCCCGACGCCTCCGTAGTAGTCAGAGGGCAAGATGCCTCCCCCAGAGGGGGTCAACCCGGGCGACTTCAAAGTGGATGACTTGAACACAGAGAGAGATTGTCGTGTGGCTCCACACCACTGATTAGAGCCATAGGGGCCCATCTCCTCCCTGCCCCTATCCCTTTTGTGGCCTCGAGTCCTTCAAAGGACTAGCCTAAGAGAAGGTTTCCTAAACACGACGTGGGGTCGTGGATGTGGCGGGTCGCTCAACACGTGAATCTAGGGACTATTGGCCTTCCCTAGCCACATCATGTCCTAGCAGAGCCCACTCATGAGTAGTTGTGCGCCATAAAATGCGAGCGCATGAATCAAAAAGTACGAGGAACAAAAAAATACAATGCTTACTTGGGATTCGTTTCAACGCTGGCATTTGCCGGCCTTTTGCTCGGCTACCTCCCCTGCACCATGGGATCATAGGAATAGTTAGTAAATGCTGAGGAGAACGTACACGTCTTATATACCTCCCATGACTATTCTTGAGCCTCATGATGCCTAGGAGACTGGACCGCTACATCTTTCGTCGCTCGGGTTGCGGGTGCGTCTTGGTGTCCGCACCCATCTTGAATGCCAATCACCATCTTCTCTACCTTCATCTTCGTGCCATCTATTTATGTTGAAGGGGAGAAGGGTAGTGAGCCTCACCCCCTCCTTCCCAGCTTTCGAGTTTCTCAGGCATCCAATCTGAGAGAGTGGTTGCTTTCTCTAAGTCCCATGGCTCGTGGCTTGTCCTAGTGACTTCACCATCACTGGGAAGAGTCTTTCAAGATCAGGTTCTGCTGCGTCCTACCGGTGTTCATCCTCCTTGGGTGTTAAAGGAAGTTCCTCAAAGATGGGGAGGAACAATATCACGGGTGGCCTAGGCCACTCGGCTCCCCCATGGTTGGTGTGCATGCGGCTCCTTGGTCCAAACATCGATGGGGGACCTTAAAGGGTGGGAAGGAATCCCACAACTTGCTATTGCGGGGAGACCTTTTGCCCCATAGATTTTGACCTAGGAGCACTTGAGCATTGACTTGGCGGCTAGCGATCATCGGCTCATCGCCAAAGCTGTTCCTCTTTGGCTCCAACGGAAGCGGCGTCGGGGTGGATCCTCATGGGGCTCCTCTTCCTCGGATGTTAGAGGTAGCTCCTCGAGGTAGGTCTCCCCAAGGCTACTTTTGACAGTCCTCTCCTACTCATGGTGTAGATCTAAAGACTAGAGACGCCTTGTGCTGGTCTCTCTGCTTCATGAGATGTCTATCATGAGCAGGAAGGGATCCAACGATCAATGTAACCTCGAGTTGAGTTGACATCCGGTCTTGTAGTGTGTTCAACCAGATGTATTTGCCCATGGCTTAGAAGATGATGGTCCTAAATGTTTATGATTGTAATGTTTAGTGAACGCATAAGCCTTTGAGACTTCGATGTGTGCATTGTTCTTTTGATTTTTTCTTTAACGTTGCCGCTATTGACTGTTTCACTTATTTGCCTCAGTGAATCTCGGCATGAGGAACTTTGCTTGGGCTATTGATGGTTCCCACAAATTACCCCGCCTGATTGGGCCCATCGTCGAGTTGTTGCTGGGCTACGATGCAAGTTCCCATTCATGTGCCGCGGTGTGTTCCACCGTAGTCGAGGATACCTTAGTCGTGGGCTGGTTTGGCATAGCTCCCGCCTAGGGGAGGTGGCACACTCATCATTTTGCCATTGGTCCTCCCTTCAGAGGGGCGGTTGCCGATAACCCGGATGAAGCGTCCTCGTCATCTTGCTGGTGTTGTCGTCCGGATGCGCGCCGAAGTGCTCGGTGTGTGAGCTCATCTATCATGTTGCCGCTGCGTTCCTCTTGTCCAGGATAGAATGTGCTCCATCCCCTTAGGCCATGTGTGGGTGTGCATTCTAGCTTGGGGGCTAGCCCGTAGGGCTGAACATTGCGTGGCCCAGTGGCGCGGTCAAAGAGTTGGGAACTAGTTGCAGATTTGTTTCAATGTAAGAGGTAAACAAAGTGGAGGGTTTAGGCTTTGTCTTTCCCCATTCCTCCTATTTGGGTGGAGCGACATTCTGTTTCCCTTCACTCCCACGCAGCGAGTGCCCGACATCGCCCAGGAGCTGGTCCGTGAGGCTTGGTCTGAATGGCGCCTCGGTGTGTTCAAGAGATCGGGAATCAGTTGCCAATCTGTTTTGCCATGAGTATGGATGGAGAGGCTCAAAACAAGTCCTTTGTCCGGTGATAGATGGTGTTTGGGATTTACATATATATGATGTGTGTTTGGCGTATTCGTTTGTCATTCCACCGTTCTTTTGTTTACTTTTCGTCCAAATTGGAATGTGCTTCGTCCCCTTAGTCCTATGTTTGTGAATGCATGTTTTAGCCTAGGGGCTAGCCCGTGGGGCTAAAATGTGCACAATCCATCAGAGCGATAGGACGTCAAGGGTAGGTCCCAGATCCAGCACAATGGAAAGAAAGCGAGAGGACGACGAATGCTCTTCTTTTCCTTCGTTCCCTTCATCTTGAGTGTACAAGTTCCCCATTTCCTTTCAATCTCATGTGTAGGTGCTTGGCCTTGCCTAGGAACTGGTCCATGAGGTTTGGCCGGGGCGACCTTGGCACGAGCGAGAGATCAGGACGTGGGTCACCGGCTCGTCGCGACGCGTAGGGAGCGGTTGGCAAAGACTCAAAAAATGGGTCACTGGGATGATGACAAATAGTGCTACACCATGGATCATGTGCATGTGCCTATGTGTGCAACCTCACGATTGAGTCATGTTCGGCTACTTGCACAAGTTGGATCGCTTTACTCGGGGATCCATGCGATACTAGGAGTAGATGTATGGACGCTATGGTCTTTGGTTCACTCTACATGTCGGCTCTGGTTCTAGCTCTCTAGTACTTATGGGTTAGCCTACATGTGTATGTGGATGTGCTTGGGCAGAGTAGCTAGAGTTAAAGCTGATGTAACTGACCGATTTATCGAAAGCCATCGTGGATCTAGTCGTCATTGCTCAGGGCACGGTGAGCCCCCAAGCGCTTGTCCATGGCAAAGTTGTTGCAATCTCTAGGCCGTGAGCTGATGAGGGCGTTTCTTTTGTGCTTGGAATGGTTGCAGCTGGCACGGATCGACCTCTCGGATGGCTTTAGGTTGATCTCTGCTCGGCCCAACGTTCTTGGCAGGCTCACGAGCCCCCAAGGGTGACTTCTTTGAGCTCGGCTCGCTATAGCTTCTAACTAGGGAGGCTCTTGTGTTTTGGTGCTTGAGCCCTCATGGTGTGACGACATCGCAGTCATCGTGTCCCCCCTCTAGGTGCGATTGTCCCTCTCGATGAGGAGCTAGCATGACCTATCGCTGCAGAAGTGGGGTCTAAGTGCCACACAGTTTGGTCCGCTCGGCGTGCGGCGTGCGGTGCGCTCGGGGAGCCCGCTTCCTCGGATGCACGCACCTCCGAGTGATAGCTGATAGTCCACTGAGACATGATGGGTGGTTTGTCCACCATGCGGGATTGAACCCTAGTTCTGGACTTGGCTACACGAGGCATGGTGCCGAGTAGCCGCTTGATCACTAACGACGTCGCCGCGTGGCGGTGGGTAATTTTGTCATTCGTGCATGCCCTAACACACTACACTCCGCTGGTTGTGGAGACATTGCTCGGGGCATGGTTCTACCACTGCCGGATCTAGGCTTCCTAAGTAGTTGGCCTAGATGAGATAGAAGCTGGTGACGGGCATTGACTCATTAGTTCGAATAACCTCGTGGTTTCACAAAAGGTTGTGGTCGGTTGAGGCCATTCCCCGAGTGAGTTCGCTATAAGCTATGGACTTCTGGCCTCCTGGGTGGAGGACTTGGCCATGACTGGTGACGAGAGAGGGTACTGGCCCCCCTATGTAGGTGAACACTAGGATGCTTCCGCTGGGGACAGTTTCAAGAGTGTCCGCCATGGGCCATGGGACCTAGATATCCATGGCGGAGGTTTGGCCGTGGCTATAGGTGGACAGGCGCTAGCCTCTCGACGCCGGTGAACTCATAGTTTTCATAGTGGATGTGGCCACCATGGGCCATTCCACCAGCAAGTCCACCAACGGTGCGAGGAGCCATCGCTTCCTGCTCAACAATCAAGAGTGTGCGACTGTCCCCTACCTAACGCGCCAACTGTCGGTGTTTTATAAACCGAACTAGTAAATTTATACGATTGTCGCGCTGCTTCAGGAAGATGATGGTAGCATCCAAAAGACATGGATATTAATAATGGTTTAGGACGGAGCCCTACTTCCAATCTCAGTGATGATTGAGGCGTGTTCCTTGCTTGAATGCTCTGAAGTTCTTACAATAGGGGGTGCAAGAATGGTGAAAGATGTAGGAGATCTAGAGCTAGGAGACGGGATGCTTGAAGGGAAGCTTCAGGAGCCCTTCTATGGTGTAAGAATGAATCAATGAGAGTTGGATCATAATGGTTTTGGGGCCCCAAGCCGGGTGCCCTGGCTGCCCTTATATAGAGTTCGGGGCCAGGGCATGTACAAAGAAGAAGGTTCTCCCGACCAAAGGATCATGATCTAGAGGAAGGTCCTAGCTGACTTGGCTTGCAAGCTACGTCGTCTTGTGGAGCACGTCTAGGCGTGGTTGTCATCATGGTCTTGTGCCACATCACGGCATGGTGTAATGTGGTGCTACTATGCTGGCCGTGGTGGCACTATAGGCACAGTGGTGGTTCGCCAGCCATCCTATGTGACATAGTCCTCGCCATGGTCTTCATCATCGTCTCTTGGTTTCTAGGGGCGTCGTACAGGGGTTGGTAACCGCCCCTAGGTCATCGATCGCCCTATGGGCTTAAGGAGCCGAGGGCCACGATCCCGACCATTGGGGTCGTGGCTTCCGCCAGTCTAGATGGCCTCTGAGTCAAGGCCCTCGTCGTGGATCCCATCCCGTAGTGGGTAGAATCATACATGCATCCTGTCGGACCATATTTGGACGGTGGTCCACCGTACTGGTTGTCACCAGCCGTGTGGTGTTGTCTTGTCTACACAGCGTGGCGCAGGGGTGGTGTCTGACCGGACCGAGGTGACCATTGTCCCCTCGGTCCATGTAGAGTCAAACTAGCGTGCTTACTTTTGCCAGAGCAGGCACATTTGGCTAGGCTTGACCTATCCCCGTTCCTCCTAGGGGCCAGGACGGTGGAGAGGTTATGAGTCTCTTGTGCGTCGTGCGACTAAGCAGAAGGAGGGGTCATAGCTGACCCTAGACTTTGGTGTTCGACTGGCTCACTCGGCTCAGTTGGGCCTCGGTCACTCGGGCCTTCGCTAGCTGATGTGTCGTGGGCCGCTTGGCCTGCTAACTAATCGATGCCTTGAGACACCCCGGGGTTATGACCCCGATGCCTGTCGAGCAAGGTCTGACATTTGTAGTAATAGTTATGTATCAATAGTGTAGACTCCAACTAGCTAAGCTTACTAGATGCAAGAACCCTTTGTTTGTCTATTGTTTGTATCTAGTGAAGCTACACGAGAGAGAAGTTATATCCGTGTCTTGCTAGGCTCGACTATATCTGCCAGGATTCTTAGGGCTAATAGGTTATAGATGACTTGCGTCTTGATATGTCTGGACAAATTTGATCAATGTTTGTCTAGTGTTTGTATTGATTATCCATTCCATCCAATCCATTTAGCTAGACGATGAATATACAATATTTTCATAATTTTTAGTCAACCACCTCTATACTCACTCCATGTCCCTAAAGAAAGTCGTTTTGAACATCGACACGGTCTCCAAAAACAACTTTGACAACTAATTTTTGCTATAAAATATTTATAGAATATAGTCAATATATATTTTTCTATTACCACCTAAAAAATACGGATGGGTTTTGTCCAAACCAGCCTTCGCGTGCATGCGCCGATACGAGCCTCCGTGTCCGAGTCCAATCCACGTTGAAGATATAGCACCATCATTTCCATCTATTCCCACTGGATCCCATGTGCCCACCCTCATCCTTCCCGGTGGCAATGTCACCACCTTTCTCTACCCCCACATGCCTTCTCCTGATTGTGCTCGAGGTCAGTACTAGAGATTGACTTATCACTATCACCACTTTCACTACCGTAGCGATAAAAGCGTTAGTGTGATACTTCCACCGTCGGTTGGATCGATAGGGAGGCATCCTAAGAAAGGAAACTGACAGTTGAAAACCATCAATGTGGCCATGATAGTGGGGTTGAATTTCACCGTTGTTTGGAACGCCGAGCCGACTAGGATAGACATTATGGCCGCCGGCCCTACATGACCATTTGGTGTACCAGCAGTAGTAAATTCAGCGTGGGTTATCTCCCCATTTCCCAACTACCCACAACATAGTAGCATCACCATTACTTTCCTATGGAGTATGCCTCATCTTCCCTGATGCTCATATTAACTGCTCCTCTCTGCTTCTCCATCTTCAAGGTTGGCCTATTTAAGCCGGGGTTGGATGCGCTTCTTGGCAATCCATACACTCCTTCCTCCTTGCGGAGTAGATACAGATAGATACAGACAAAGATCTTGAGCCAACCAGCTATATTTCCTTCATCACCATGGCGCTCCTTCTCCAACTCCTCCGGCGGTAGTAGTGGCATTGGGAGAAGACCTTCAAGATTGGGTACTACCGGCATCTAGGTGCAGCGGGTGCTGCTCGATCTAGGTGCTAGTGGAAGTTTTGAGATTAAGGGGGTTTGCTTATTTGGGCAAGCCAAGGGGTACTCAATGCACTTTGGTATCCCTAGTTTGCCCTGCATATGTCTTGTGCCGATTCACCATTCGGGTGCCCTAGCGATCCTCCTTCCTCTGGAGCAGCAGCGACGACGACGGTGCTTCTCTTCCCTGCCTGGCCACCTCCTCTTGTTCAATGCCTCTATCTCCCTCGTGCTCGTGACCATGAGAGGTGCAGCAGGGAAGGCAAAGCACCTCACTGAGATGCTCCTCTTCTTGCCTCTATCTCTCTCGCGCTCATGGCCATGAGAGGTGCAGCAGCAGGGAAGGTAAAGCACCTCACTGAGATGCTGGTGGAAGTTTTGTGAGGTGTTGCCTCATCCTTAGCTTGCACTGCCTCTCCAACTCGACTATGGGATGTACCTGTACTCGATAGGTCTTTGTTATTGTACACCCAGTAGTCTTCGATAGGTCTTTGTTATTGTACATCTGTAAAATGTAACTAAAGTTATTAATGAAATTGCTATGATGATTGTTACTGTGTTGTTTATATATAGTTTTTGCCTTAAAAATAATTAATAACTAAATGGTTGTGATGCTTGTTACTCCATTTTTTGAAGTGTCATAGTATTTGCCTTGGCTACACAGACGTGAGCTAAAGCACCTCACTGAGATGGTGCTAGGGTGGAAGTATTTGCCTTGGTTTATTTGCAAATTGGTTTGTTGTGTTTTCAAATTGTTATTATTGCAACTCCCATTGTTGTTTCATACGGTGATTCAGCGTTAGTGTTAGAATGCAAAGTGCAAGGAATCAAATAGTTTGCGTCGTCTTCCCTGCTCCATCGCTTGCAACTTGCGTGGGTGGCCGTGGATGTCACGGACCTTGACTGTTACCTTCCCGCTCATGTTTATTAGTGGAGATGATTTGAATAACTTGTATTAAGAAATTAGAAACATGTGCAAGGGAATCTCAACCGCATCATACGAGAAGGAAGGCAACTGTAATGAGTTTAGAAAGGAATCGTACTTTCGTATCATTGTATTAAGGAGAATGTAGAGCTTATCATACAAATTACCGTCATCCAGATATATACATATCAACATTGATCTGCACAGAATCGACCACATTGATCTAAAGAACCTATCACACTCATTGCGGATCCTACACTCCTCGCTACAGAACATAGCCCACTCCTCCCAACCTTCCCATCCTGCGTGGACGCCGTAGCCTCCACCTCCGCACTAATGTCAATCCTGGCGACGCATCGGCATGGCTAGAGGAGGTAGAGGACTAGACTCACCCGGTGCCAGCCACCCAGCCAAGTCCTGCAACATGAACATGGCATGTTGGAGGCGCCGTGTACATATCTCATTCTTCCACGTCACATTCACCGCTGGGCCCCCCTTCATCACCTCCAACCTTCCTCAACTACCGCCGGGCAATGTTGTCATTGCCGGCACCGCTATTGGACCTATGGAGCACAAGGGAGAGAACAAATGTAGCAACATCATGGCCTGCCGTGGCGGAGCGCTCAAGCATGTCGAGCCATGGCATGAGCACGTTGCGGTCTTCCATGAAGATGGCGCGCATCCCAACATAGAAGCAGGCCTTCGGATTGCTGACACTAGCAAGCCTGGCGATGAGCTTGGCGTGGTACTCATGGTTGTAGAACCGGTTCTAGGTCCAAAGTTGTATCCCACGTAGTAGCACCCACCGTAGTGGTATGCTCTGTCCCACTACGGCATCGCCGCACACCCTACGCATCTGCAAATAGCTTGCCCGCAGGCTACCAAGATCTTCCGTGGGATCCACTACAGCCACAGCGATGCGGCTAGCAATCTCAACAGCCACATCCATCAAGAGCTCCTCCATGGAACGAGGACACGCGCAACAGCTGCAAAAGATGGACCCTCGGGTCGGGGAGCGACATCACGGCAGAGCAGAGCACTGGGGAGGGGGATCGGAGCGAAGCAAGGTGAGTTCCAAAAAAACCCTCTTAGGATTTTATGATCGCTCCGTTCTTGAAGGTTCCGCTGCACGGGGATGTCGAACGTCTCAGGGAAGTCAATCGTCATCCACCGTGTGAATCGCGTAAACCATGTATGAAAATGTGAAAAAAATTCAGAATGAAAGAATCTTTTATGTTATTATCTTACGATTACTAATTAGAGGCTCCAACGGTGTAAATAGTGTGAACCACGTAAACCGTGTATGTAAACCGTATGAACCCCCTAATTGTGCATGTAAATTACCCACCTCTGCAATTACAAAAGATAATTCAAAGCAGTCGATAAGAATAAAATAGGCTAGCAGTTCGTCACTTCGTCTCCCCTAAAATCGTGGTTAGCGCTAGAGGGGCTGAGCCATGCGGTCGAGTCAATTTTCTCCGTCAAACTTCCAACACCGTTCCATCACCATTACTTCCGCCGGGAGAGGCGTGCTTCACTAAGATCGTGCGAGACATGGCCTCGCCTTAACTCCTGCTCTCGCTCAGTGCAATCGAAGGGAACTCCAACGGACACCTATCTCGCCCATCCTTCTATAAAAGCGGAGGCTAAGGCGGGGAAGCAAGTACGCAATTCCTTTTCTCTCAACCTCGTTACACTTACCTATCTTCTCGTTCTATCTTCTTCATCCGGCGCTCCGCCTCGACACCCCATCTTTCACATCTCATCCAATGCGGATCGAGCAACAAAGCACCTAATGGAAGAGTCACCGGAGGTTGTCCCTACTCATCCCCGCTTTCGTGCGATGCTGCGACGGGACGGGGAGGGCAGCTCGGCGGCGCCGCCACCGGAGAGCCGATCCCGCTTCCGGCTATCTCCGCCGATGACGACGCGGGGCGGATGATGTCCTCACGTTGGTGGAGCAGCTAGGCGTGGCCACCTCCGCCCTCCGCGAGGAGAGCGGGAGGAGAACCGGCTATGCCTCTCCATTTTCACCGCGAAGCGGGAAACGGCCGTGGCGAGCTTGCCGCTACCGAGGCCTAGACGCGCCTCGCTGGTAAGGCATTCGGCACGATATGATCTTGCTCTTTCACTATGTGCGACGTCGTGTCTTCAGTTGTAGCGTTTTCTCATCTCCTTTTTAGCCGTCCAGGAGCAGCTGATCGCCGCGCAGGGCGAGGCGGCGGAGGCGATCCACCTTCACCAGGTAGCCGATGACAACGCCCGTGTCTCCTCCCAGATGGTGGCCGAGAGCAACAGGCGCTACCAGGACCTCCACGCGACAGCAGGCAACGTCGTCCGCGTGCTTTCGCCTCCTGCGCCTGCGGGGATGACCCTGGCGGACCATCGCCGCACTATGCCACCGTGGGTCATGGAGGTGGTCACATACTACATTCGCCTAGGGGCCGCTTCGGCCATGGCCATTGCGCAGCTTCGGCTGGGTGAGGACCTGACCGTGGTGGAACCGGGGTTCCCGGGAGAGACGAGCTATCGGCAGCGCCAGAACCTGATCGGCGAGTTCTTCGCTCTGGGCGATGGCGTCTTGGCCATGGTGGATGTAGATGACATCATTCGTAATGCTCCCCGCGAGTAGTTCGATTGTAACATGCCTCTGCATTCTAAATAAAAATGTTCATAATATTTAATAGTTATTACTTTGAGTTCATCTCTGTTTGCTGTGACTTGAACGTTCCATTTGTCAACCTTAGAGTTCGCAGACCGTATGACATGTCCGTCGTTAGTAGGTGCTAACATCTCCCGATCATCACCACCGGTAGCCTTCACCGCCGCTTTCGTCAATTTCTAAGCCCGCGCGTGAGTCCTACGTGTCACTCTCGAGCGTATTTACAAAGTTTGATAGAAATTTGCATTCCCGCATGGGATATAGTTGCTTACAAAGGACACTCCCCACCATATCTTTCTTCTCCTCAGTGCTGTTGTTCCTCATCACCGCCGCCGCTCCCCAGTGCCGAACTGCGCGATCGCCCCTACTCAGCGGAGTGCAAGCCGTCAGTCACCACCGACAAGCTAGTGCTCCATGCTAGTACACCTCACTGGTAGGTAGACAGCATAGACCCACTAGTGACTAGGCTGGTACTCATCACCGCCATAGTCGCCGCCGAGCTCAATGCCGCAAGATCCAAAGGCAATGGTAATGCTTTCGCACTTCCTTTATGCATTGTTCTTGGATTTTGTTCTCTTCTTCACTCATCTGAGTACGAATGAAGCTTCCATATGATTATTAACGAGCTCACGAACACATCTCCATAGTCATTCCTTCTCTGATTCAGGCGACAGCGCCGTCGCTTCCATTGCCGTCCCCTCTCCACCAGATCATCGTCAAGATGGAGGAAGAGGCCCCCAACAAAAGGAATGAAGTGGCCATCTTCACAAACCATGTCTTGGTCCTCATCCTTAGCCGCCTCATCACCTGCTCCTTGTGCAGCTGCAAGTGTGTATGTCGTTCCTGTAATAGCCTTATCTCGGGATCCGAGTATCGTAAGGAGCTGCCCTAGATTCTCACCGGATTCTTCTACCGTAGATGGAAATGCAAATGCAACTTCACCAACATCAACGGTGAATACCCCTCCTTGTCTTTCTTGCCCTTCCCCATTTAGGATGTCGTGATCTCAAACTACTCCCGGGGCCTCATTCTCTTCTGTTAGTCTGGGTTTCGCTATGTTGTTTGCAATCGGTGATTAAGAAATGGTTGCTACTACCGGGTAGCAACCATTCTTGGGGTTCATCTCTCTTGGGGTTCGATCCGATAGTCTTCTCTCACTTCCATGTGTTTGAATATGGGATCAACGATGATGACTCCTTTAGGTGCCAATATCTACTCATCTAAAACTGGAGCATGGATCTTTAAAGAATCTGAATGGGTTGAGGGTATTATAGTTTCTACATATAGGAAAGGTGTGCTTGTTAATGGTTTTATGCACATACTGGAGTTCACCCAGATAGTTGTTGTTGATATGGAGGGAAAGACATGGAGAAAAATTTGTAGGCCAATTGGTGATGCAATCTCCATACATGAAAAGCTCAGGGTCAGTTGTGTTTATGTACTGCTGATACTTTGAATAGGTATGAGCTTTCAATCTGGATCCTTGAAGACTATGGTACTAGTAAATGGATATTGAACATAAAGTAACCACGCAGGAGCTATTTGGAAAGAATTATATTAAAATTGGTACCGAGGTTTGTGATGCGGCCTACAGAGTGATTGTAGTTCATCCAGAATGGAATTTGATTTTTCTTGTTAGGGAGGACAAATCGTTGCTTGCATATGACATGAACCATAGTAAAGTTCATGTCCTCCCTGCCCGAGACCATCGGCTATCCTAGAAGTACCTAATTATTATGTATGAGTGGCGGACCTCACTATCTTCTTATGTTTTCTTATTCATGGAGTCATTAGCAGAGTAGTAAAAGTGCATATGTTGTATTTTGTTGTAATTACGTCATGCCTTTGTTCAGGTAGGTAGTTGTTTTGATTATATATATAGACCAATTTAGGCTTCGTAACTAAAGAAATGGTGTGTTGAATATTATTAATTGTGATGCTTTGTGCAGGTGGAGTCTGAGTGCTTTTAAATAATTTTCATGCATTGGCCAAGAGGAAGAAGAGGGGTTCCATGGTGCATTGCCTACCAATTCAAAGGATGCACTAATTATATTTATTTTTGCCTAGCAAGCAGGAGTACCACATAAGAGGAGCACATCTACGTCATTTCATTATGTAAGTCTGTAGAGATCAGTATCTTTAGTTTGCAATCTATGTACCGCTTGTGTTAGGACATTAGTTGAGAAAGATATTATGTTAAGCGTCTATTGTTATTGTAAGAATATGGTTTATGAATGCAATGATTATATCTGTATGCTTTGTGTTTAGTAAGCTATTAAGAGACGTTTATTGTTTTGTTATCACCACCGCCGTTGGTGGTGTAAACGTCCAACATCGTCGCTATACGTATTATGCGGCAGGGATATAAGTGTATCACCGCCGAATCGTTTAGTAACCCGACACCGACTAAACAATCATCGAAGGCGGATCGTGGTGCAAGACGACGGTAACCATGACATTTGTACTAACGGATCATACGTTAAAGCGACGGTGGTGTTAACCTCTACAGAGGCATCTCGATCGTCGAACCGACAGTGAACCTGCACCGCTGACACTCGGGTTGAAGTACAAGACGACGGTGCTGGTAACCACTACACAGGCGGTTGATGTGCCCACACGACGGTTTTGATAGCCTCGACATAGTTGGATCATTTGCCAATATAGTAGTGTTAGTGTACATTCACAGCGGGTCATGCTCCAATGCGACTGAAGTAAGGACCTAATTATGGACAGGTCATAAGCCAATCGACGGTGTTATTGTACACCGTAGTCAGTCCCAGATGCTGATGATAAAAGCTATGACCATCACTGTTGATAGTTTATCGTTGAGGCCAAAATTGCACTGTCGATGTGGATTATGACGTCGCTAGGAAAGATACGAGTATATCAGTGGGTGCCGACTCAGCCTGGTCCGCAAGACGGCCGGCGGGCCACTCCAGCGCGGCGCGCAGGAGGTCGAGCGAGGACCTCTCCTCCTCTGCCACCGACAGCATCTGGGCACGCACTTCTCGCTGGACCGGCTGCTGAAGCCCACCGCACGCCGAACGACCGAGCGCAGCACGGAGCACTCACGGAGCCGTGGACTGCATCTTGTGTTGCACGCTCTTTCGTTCTCTCCTCTCTTTCTTGCTTGCGTGGTGCCAGTGTCTCCCTATGACGTTGGCTATTTCCGATTACATTTTTTGTCCAAAAATTTTTACGGATTGAAACCTGAATTATTTCTAGGAAGTGTGGTGGAGGAGCTGGGCGTGTACATGGTGGGCTTGATTGTGCCAGGTACGGGCAGAGCAGGATCAAGAGTGTGTCCTGCTAGCACAACACCTACTCTCTCTGCCCTGCCTACAGGATTTCCATCCCGAGGACTACTTGATTGCTAGTGCTTACCATGATCAAATCAGTCGCGGTAGGCGCGTAGAAAAAAAAAATGTAACCCCGGTGCAATGCACGATCATTTATCTATTATAAAATTACATTTCAAGGCTACTCATATCACTTTCATATTTTCAAACTGAACCTAAAAAAATTATTTGTAGTCAAAGTTTAAAATATTTAACTTAAGATAACCTCAAAACGGCTTTCTTTATAAACATGGAGAAAGTACTAATTTAGTCAATTTCCTTTAATTTCTGACGATGATTATACGGTACTACTCCATCCATTTTAAATTAAAAGACGGTTTAGTTTTCTAGATATATTGTTTTTATTAGTATTTAAATATAATGTATATCTAAAATAAGTATATAGAAAAAGTTGTGTATTAAAAAATTTAAAACGTCTTATAATATAGAACGAAGGGAGTAGATAGCCTCCACCGTGCTCGTGCAGGCGGAGTGGCGTACCTCCAAGTGTTCCGCCAGCCGATGCAAGCCGCCGCCGGCTGCCGTAGAGAATCGCGTGCACGTGCCGAGAACACAACAAAGTTTCTCCCGGGGACACGCCGGCGACGACCGTACGTGGAATCCAACCACGTACACGTAAGCACGTCTGCACCCTGAGCCCAGAGAGAGAGAGAAAGAAAGAAAAACTGGACGAGTACGTGTCTATATGGAAGCGTGCTGGACGTCCACGTTACCACGTAGTACGAGCACACGAGGAGTGCTTTCTCAGCGTCGGCGTCAGCACGTACGTACCTGCCGGGCGCGGGCGGCACTGTGCCGTGGCGTAGGCACCATGCCGATCTATAAAGGGTCGTGAGAACTGAGACCACGAGGAAGCGGCCACGCCCATCCATCTACACATCTGGTGGTGCGCGCCGATCGAGAGGCTTCGCGGCGGTCGGCCGGCTTCGCTCGGCGCCCGCCCGGTGATTGCCTGCCGATGCCGGCGAGGTTGGTGCGGCGCCGTGCTCGCTTGTGAGTGGGAAAGGCAATATCGTAAGAGGCGGATCCGGCCGGCTGCACGTGGACTGCACCCATACCCAGGTGAGCTCACGATAGAAAAAAAGAGGGTGGCCTATATGGATACGTCGTCGTCTTCGATGTGTGCCAAGATAAACTCTGCACGACTGTATGTAAACGTTGCTGCGATGAACCTAGCTGGCGACTCTATATAAAAATGGATGGATTCGATCCGTATCCCAGGGACACGTAACGCGTAGGTACATGGTCCCTGTGACCACCACATATAGTGCTGCTGTTCGCGTCAATCGAAAATGGCATGGTAACAGCCTGCCTATCAGCTGTGTGCCCCAACATACACGTAAACTTTTGCACAGAGGACGGATCGGAGTACAAGGAGAAAACTCGCACACAGGTTTCGCCATTTATAGACGACCGGCGCCTCCACTTCTTCCCACTTGCTCCAGGCATCATCGTACGTCAGCTAGTAGCGCCATTGCTCACTTCAACCCGCGCGCAGATCAGCGTAGCGAACGAACAGCCGTGAGAGGAGACAGTCGGACCGATGGGCAGCGTCGGCGGCGGTTGCGGCTCGCCGGAGGAGGAGGAGGAGCGCACCGCGGGGAGTCGTGGCGACCCTCCGCCGCCAGCGGTCTGCGTCACGGGGTCCACCGGCTACGTCGGCTCCTGGCTCGTCCGCACGCTGCTGCGGCGAGGCTACCTCGTCCACGCCACCGCCAGGGACACAGGTACGTACATGCGACGCGCGTGGGGTGCGTTGGGTCCGTCCATTGCTAGTGAGGTGCTGACTGCTGATGAGCTAGCTGACCATGGCCGAGGTGCCTGCCGGTGGTGTCGTTGGTGGTGGCATGCAGGTAAGGCCTGGCAAGTGCTCGGTGCCGTGGAAGAAGGGAGGGACCGGCTCAGGATGTTCCGGGCGGACATGGGCGAGGAAAGGAGCTTCGACGCCGCCGTCACGGGATGCGTGGCGCTCTTCCACGTCGCGGCCTCCATGGAGCTCCACGTATCACCCGCCCATCACGACAACCTTGGTGAGTTGTTGTGAACTTGTGATAGATAGATATACATGTAAAGTTGTCAACAGCTAGCTAGCTAGCTAGCTGTCACTCCGTTGTGCGTGATCCATGCTCCGAGTCATACACCGACACGGGTTACGGCTAATGAGATTCTACTCCCTCGATCCGGCCATAAAAAGTTGTGTTTAGACTTTAGAACAAGATTTGATGAATAAATAAATCTTAAAAACTGCAACCGTCAATAAATTTTTAAGTTGTGTAGTTTCAAAACATATAAGCTATGTTTGTATATTAATTTTTTAAAATACTTATCAACTCATAATTTTGAATGAAAGGTACTCAGTTCTAAATTGCAAGTCATTTTGACATTTTTTTGGTTTATAGCTTTCGTTATGCACCTAAATATATATTTTTTATATATTTATGTTTACATACTTAGTAAAAGCTACACATATAGAAAAAACAAAATGACTTATAATTTGAAGTAGAGGAAGTCTATATTATTGAAAAGGTTACTAGATGTAGTAGCTAGTCCACCAATCTATGCCTTTCATGTGCTAGTGGTTTTAATAAAAGATACAAAGTGTTAAAAGTGCAATCAATGAATTTTGCCTTATAATTTACAAGTAATCAAAATGGCTTATCAGTGTTATTTCTTGTTTATTCATATTTTGACACAATACTCCATACTTTTATAATATTTATTTATCCATTTTGTGATATAAACTTAAGTTATCAATCAGCATGCATGTGAAGCATAGTCCCTCCGTCCTCATCCTGTAATATAGTGAATTCTAGCATTTAAAATTTGTCCTCAAATATAATGTATTCTATAGGATAAAAATCAATTTTACATTAAATATTTTCATTTATCAACTAATCATTATTAATCACATTGATGATAACGTCTGATTAGGAAATAAAATGAGGGTACATGTATTTTTTATATTAAAATTCTATAATGCACTATATTAAGGGAGAGGGAGGTAGATGCAAAAAAAAAAAAGTGAACATGTATACAAGAATCGGTCGCATCTTGTGTGTTTCCTTCGTAATTTTCATCGAGTTGTGCTGGATGGATTCCAAAATTTGACCGTGGGACTCCCTATTTTTACCCTGAATACGCTATGGTAAAAAAGGCAGAGAATTTGGGCAATGGAAAGCCCTGGGTCAATTGGGCCAACATTAATAATTCCTATATGTGGATAGACAAAGCATTCCATCCTTTGATCAAGTATGCTATGAGTCTTGTGAGTCTTCTAGAAGTCATCGGTCACTTGCATGTGGGTCTCGATCATCGTCGAAATCTTGCGGAAAATGAGCAGGAGATAAAGTCAAGTGATCCTGCCACTCCTCGACCTGATCTCCTGATAGACTTGCCAAATACTTCCATGCTTCATGCCAATGTAAGCATGGCTCGAGGTACACTGAATTGCACATTCCCACAAAGCTATAGGACCCAAGATGAAACACCTTTAGATATCTTTGCACAATCCCACATCACAAAAAGATGTTATGATCGCATCTTGTTCAAACTACAATGGTCGAAAAAATGGTATAACACATATTGGCTCCAGGTCAAATGCACCAACCAAAAGTTTGAGATCCTTGACCATCCTGGTTTCATGGGAGTTATGGAAAGAACATAACGCGAGAATTTTCTAGGGGGGCGTTTAGTTCCCACCAAAATCTAAACTTTGGCACTATGCAAAAAGAAAATTCCCCGTCACATCAAACTTGCGATACATGCATGGAGTACTAAATGTTGATGAAATCAAAAACTAATTGTACAGTTTGGTCGTACTTTGCGAGACGAATATTTTGAGCCTAATTATTAGTCAACGATTGGACAATAATTCATAAATACAAACGAAACGCTACACTGTGCTACAGTGATTTTGGTTGTGCAAAATCGGGCAACTAAACAAGGGCCAAAAGAAAAATGCTTTGGCCACTGAGGTAGTCACAAAGATCAATGATGAAGTGACAATGCTAGATTTAAGTCAAAAACAAGAGTCTCTGGCACAAGACGACAAAGGGGCAATTCTCTGAGTTTGTCAAACCATGAGTCGACAAATAATCAGACATCCTTCCTCGCCGCACACTGAACACTAGGCATATGTTATACTCCCTCCATCCTAAATAAGACGTTTGACTTTTTTGGCATCAAGTTTGACCACTCGTCTTATTCAAAAAATTTGTGTAAATATAGTCAAATTTAAGTTATTCTTGAAGAACGTTTATTAATAAACCAAGCAATAACAAAAGAAGTGATATTTTGCACAAAATTTTGAATAAGACGAGTGGTCAAACTTAGTGTCAAAAAAGTCAAACGTCTTATAATTTGGGATGGATTGAGTACATTTTTGTTGTGGTCCCAACTCCCAAGTGCTTGGAAAAAGGTTGCTGATGTTAAGCCATGTCACTGTGTCCTTCCACAATCATCTAGTGAAACGACAATCCTAGAAAAATGGTCTAATGAAACGACAATCGTAGGAAAGATGGATGTCGGTTGGCGAAAGACGACAAGGGGGGCAATTCCCCGATTTTGTCCAACCATGAGTCAATAAATGATGAGAGCAGAAATTTGTTTTGGTGCAGTCTAGGTATTATGAATTTCTTGCTAAACGAGTTAAATTGTCCAACTGATTTAGCAAGAAAATCACAAAATTAATAGGTAAACATGTCACGGGCCAATTCGAATGGCAATTAAATAAAACAGGAAACGTACCACTTATAACGTTACTTTTTCTTACCGCACTGTTAGATCTCGGACGGACGCCCACGGCGGCAGTCCGTTTTCACGCATCCACGTGTTGGCCCACGCGGTCCGGACATCGCTTGCCTGCGCCTGCGTCTCGCGCACTCACGGGGGTCCGTGCCGCCGGAACATCACCCGCGCCGCGCGTCCAGGGACCGCTCACGCCCCCTCCCACTTCATCCCATATGAAACACTCAATCTACTTTTGAAATATTCAGATGCAACGTAACACTTGCAACATACAATAAAAGACAAATAAAACAACTTGAAACATGCGTCTGAAACACTTGCAAAAACACTTATGCAACATCCAGATACAACAATTGTAACACGTGTGAAACATATGCAACATCTAAATAAACACGCTTGCAACATACGTCTAAAAAACCGATGAAATATTACGGACAGATGCTTGCAACATATGCAACATTTCGATCTAGTTTTGCAACATCCGTATGAAACAATTACAACATACATCTAAAACATCGGAAACATTTGAAATGTGTGCATGCAACAAAATCGTATCCTAGTGCTGCATCCTCCGTCGTCTACATCGGAGTGCCGCAGCCATAGCAGGAAGCGAGGGCAAGGGGCTTCCGTGCTAGGGTCCGGTGCTTCTCCTTGCGCTAGTGGCGGCTGTCGGCGTCGTCGCCGGGGAGGGGGCAGCAGAAAGCAGAGCAACAGGATGGGTGTCGAAAGCAATGGCGGTGCAGCAGCGAGGGCGCGTGGAGCGAGGCGTGAGAAGAGCAGCGCGGAGCAAGAGCAGCGGGCGGAGGCAAGAGCAACGGAAGGACGCGAGGCGCGGAGCAGAGCGGGATGGGGCGGGGGGGGAGGGCGGGCAGAGCAGGAGCAACGGGATGGGTGTCAGAGCAACGGCGGGTGCAGCGAGGCGGGCGCACGGAGCAGGTGCAGGAGCAGCGACGATGGAGCAAGAGCAGGGGGGCGGGCGGCAAGAGCAACGGAAGGGACGCGAGGCGCGGAGCAGAGCGGGATGGGGCCGGGTGCGGCTCCGCGTCGCGATGGGGGCTCCTGCGGCGGTTGCATGCGTGCGGCATGATGGAGGAGCTCGCGGTGGTCACATACGTGCGGCGGTGGGGAAAGGAAATGTCGCTGGTCTTTTTTTCTTTTCGGAGAAACTGTGCTGACGGTGGAGTAGGTCTAAGCCGATCGCTGCACGGCCGATCGCTGCACATGCCCGGGAGCAGGGCGTTCGGACGGATGGGTTCAGACTCCTCGCGAGAGCTCGTTTTTCTTAACACTTGTCGGATTGAATTAACCTCCCGTGATGTTGCAGAGGAGCACGTGAGGTCAAGCGTGCTGGAGCCGGCGACGAGGGGAACCATCAACGTGCTGCGGTCCTGCGTCCGCGCGGGGACCGTGCGCCGGGTCGTCTTCACGTCCTCCGTCAGCACGTTGACGGCGGTCGACGACGAGGGGCGGCGGAAGGCCGTCCTCGACGAGTCCTGCCTCAGAGCCCTTGACGACGTCAAGTGCATCAAGCCCGTCGGCTGGGTGCGTGCACTTTTCTCGCTTAACGCAGTGATCTGCTTCGTCGAGTCGTCGACCTCTCAGCTCTGTCTGAACTGATGAACCCTATGCTTGCTTCTGACCTGTGGCAGATCTACATCCTGTCCAAGCGGCTGACTGAGGAGGCGGCGTTCAGGTTCGCGCGGGAGAACGGCGTCCACCTCGTGTCCCTCGTCCTGCCCACCGTCGCCGGGCCGTTCCTGACGCCAAGCGTCCCTACGAGCATCCAGCTCCTGCTGTCACCCATCACAGGTAAACCAACACAGGTCGTTCTTGACGCTCTGTCTGATCTTACCTGACGCCACGGCCACGCCGGCGCGACGCCGTCCGCAGGTGACCCGAAGCTCTACGCGGTGCTGGCCTCGGTGCACGCCAGGTTCGGGTGCGTCCCACTGGCGCACGTGCAGGACGCGTGCGACGCGCACGTCTTCCTCATGGAGGCGCCGTGCGCCGAGGGGCGGTACCTGTGCGCCGCGGGCGGGTACGCGGCGGCGCACCTCGCGCGGCTCCTCGCTTCGCGCTACCCTCCGTTCAGGCCCGGCGACAGGCACGAGTGGTTTCTTTTTTCTTCAATCAGGTGCGTTTTCTGATCGGCTGCTGTGTGCGTCGTCTCTGACCGTCGGCAATGGCGACTCTCGTGGCGCAGGCTGAGCAGAGACTTCGACGACGCCTCGTGCTCGCCGCCGGTGGTTTCGTCCAGGAGGCTGATGGATCTGGGGTTCAGGTTCCGGCATGGCGTCGAGGACGTGGTGAAGGACAGTGTCGCGCAGTGCCTTGCCCATGGATTCCTGGAGCATCCTGAGACCTGAATGGGACAGAGCTCCTAGTTGGTTTCAGCCTTCAGGCTTTCAGCAGTGATAGGATAGCACTGGAGGAGGCAGCCAGGCGCCCAGGCAGGGCCGCATGGATGGATGGGCTTGGGCTCAAGCATGGCATGCTACCTGGGCCTAACGGCTCTTGTGTGTTTTGTGTGTGTTGGCTCGCTATTGTCAAATTTAAGAAGACGAGTATGTTTGAAGTGTGGAAAATTTTCGCAGGAAACCGTTCAGAAAAAATACGGTGCGGACTTCCCACATTTTAAACCGTTACAAAAATATTTACTCCCTCCGTTCTAAATTATAAGTTGCTTTGACTTTTTTGGTTCATCAATTTTCCTATCTAGGTAGATACATTGTTATATCTATAGATACATAGTAAAATGGATATACTAAAAAAGTTAAAGCAACTTATAATTTGGAAACACAAGGGAGTACAAAATAAAGAAAAGATGTATTTTTTTGTGTCTGAAATTCATCAAATTGGTGGGAAACCATTCATTTGATGTTAGATTAGAGTTTTATATGACATTTTCAATGTATGGAAACTCTCACATTTTAAACTATTGAGGAAACATCTGAGAAATAAATAAAACATAATTTTTTTGTTTGTGTGTATCTTAAAGCACATGAATTTCACTTGAAACCATTCATTTAATATTAAGATTCTTTTGTGCTTTTTGATTTGTAGGAACTTCCCGTGCTTTTAAGCCGATAATGAAATTGCTAAAAAAAAGCAAAGAGAACATGTCTTTTTTGTTTGTATGTTATGGTTCTTTTGTCATTTTCGATTTGTAGGAGCTTCCCGCGCTTTTAAACCGATCTTGAAATTGATAAAAAGAGTAAAGAGAACTTGCCTTTTTTGTTTGTATGTTAGGGTTCTTTTGTGGGTTTCGATTTGTAGGGACTTCCCGCGCTTTTAAGCTGATATTGAAATTGCTAAAAAGAGTAAAGAGAGCATGTCCTTTTTTGTTTGTATGTTAGGGTTCTTTTCTGGTTTTTGATTTGTCGGAGCTTCCCGCGCTTTTATGTCGATATTGAAATTGCTAAAAAGAGCAAAGAGAACATGTCCTTTTTATTTGTATGTTAGGGTTCTTTTGTGGTTTTCAATTTGTAGGAACTTCCGCGCTTTTAAGCCGATATTGAAATTGCTAAAAAGGTCAAATAGAACATGTCTTTATTGTTTGTATGTTATTTTTTTTTTTGTGGTTTTCGATTTGTAGGAACTTCACGTCCTTTTAAACCGCTATTGAAATAGCTTACAAAGAACAAAGAGAACATGTCATTTGTTTGTGCAAACGACGGACAAACATGATCTCCAGCATCTAATGAACTAAACTGTAACTACTTTAATCGACAATCATATCAAAATAAAATATACTAGGATGGATCTAAATATTTTGCTATGTCTCTATGATATGATCGCTATACCAAGCCGCAAGATCTAAGCTTTACATATGACCACGAAGCACGGGAGAAGAGCGCTCGGGTTGAGCAGGTACAGCTCCTCGATGCTCGAATCGTCGCCGACCTGGCCGGCAACCGAGTCGAACCCCGGCTGCACGGCGACGTCCAGCCGCAGCTTCTCCAGCGGGCGGTGGATCCTCCCCGCGATCACCCTGCACACGAACAACGCGTGCTTCACGCCGCCGTCCGGCCCGTCCTCACCAGTGCCACCGCCGGCGGCGCTGGTCTCCTGCAGGCAATCCAGCGCGTGCTTGCTCGTGGACGTGGTGAACACGCCGACGCCGCCGTTCCTGGAGAAGCCGTGGCGGATGATGCGGCAGACGTTGCACAGGCTCGACGTGCACACGCTGTGCGAGCCGCCGGCGCCGAGGGAGCAGGAGACGGTGGTGCCGTGGAACTGGAGCAGCTCGTTGCCGTCGGCGACGCAGCGGGGGTGCTTGTTGTTGTTGGGCAGCCCCGCCGCCCTGCCCTTCACCTCCTCCATGTACTCCTTGAACCGGTCCACCCGCCGCTCCATGCTGTGGACCTTGACGACTCGCTCGACGCGGTCCAGCGCGGCCTCGGGATTCGGCCACCCGACACTGTATATGAGCTCCACCACCTTGCTCGCCGTCTCGCCGTCCGCCACCTCGGTGACTGCACGGAAGAACCGGATCGGAGCCATCAGACATGAAATGCAGCACAACGACTTCTAATTCCTGATCAGAGAAATATGCATGGATCGGAGCACGCGGTGCTGGCGCTTACCGGCGTGGTAGACGAGGTGATGCGATTCCAGAGCGTTGTCGTTGGGGAAGAGACCGCCGCAAGCGGTTGCACCGGACGGCGACCTCGTCGCAGGAGGCCCAGGCGGGAAGGGGCGACCCGGCGTCGCCATAGACGCCTGCGCCGAGGCGGAGCGGTGACTTCCTCTGGGAGAGACGGGCGCCGGTGGCGGAGCGCATCAGGAGCGGGCTGTGCGCGAACGGCGGCACCGCGCCGATGTCCCAGTCGGCGAGCCCCGGAGCGGCGCCGGCGGCGGCACCGACCTGGAGGTCGCGTGCGGACCCGGAGACCGGGGTCCCGCTAGCGAGCAGCACGTCGTGCGTCACCGCGTTGAGGACGCCGCAGCTCTCCACCGACATCGGGCTATCGCACTTGCCGCGCGCGGCCGCCGGTGGCGCCTGGAACCTGGCGCTGTGAATCACGTCCCGCAGGTTGGAGATGGAGCGCGAGCACCCCGACCTCGGCAGCGACGACGACGGCTGCAGCAGGAACGACGACTTCTTGTGGTTGAATTCCCTGGCACTGCCGCCGCGCGAGTCGTCGTCCCGCTTGATCACGTCGCAGGAGCCCTGGGACTTGCAGCTCAGGGACCTCTTGAGCGCCGTCCACCACAGAATGGCCATCTTCTTCGATCGATCTCCTCCGCCTTCAAGATCCGGGAACACCTTCACCTCGGTGGATGGCTGGATTGCTGCCGCTGCTGCTGCTGCTGAGAGGCATCGCTATTTATCGGTCAAAACACATAGGATGCATTCAATGCGAGATTGCAAATCGAATCTGAGCACAATAAATGGTCTCAATCTCAAATGAATTTGCCAAAGATTCACCAGCAAGATCATGAGATGAGATCAAAGAACCTGAGGAGGCCCAACCATGGAAGGTCGTTGCAGTCGCTGCACCACCACCGGCACATACAGCCAGCGGCAATGGTAACTTACTGACATGGGTAAACAAGTGAGGAGGGAGGAGCGTCGCCGCCACTGCAATTTTCCTTCCGTGACGGTCATGGAGCGAGCGTGCGCCGCTGCCACAGGGCCGCAGACCGCAGCCTGCGTGCTCTCCCCAGGGACCAGAAGGCACGGAAGCGGCCGCCCCTGCTCTGTGCTGCATACAATGCACAGAGGTTAGTCGTCTTTGAACAGATTTTTTTAAAAAAAAACCACACTGGTCAGTCCAGTAACGGTTGCTCTATCTCTATCTAAAAGTAAAAATAAAAACAGAGAGTGGACTGCGGCCTAGAATTCAGAAATGTGAGTTTTACTGTATCAGCAAGAAGATATCCTGCGCTGTTGCTTTGTCAGTCGACGATCTAAGCGTATCCTGAGGATACCGTTGAGGACAGGTATGAGTGACGTGATGCTTCCGCTGTGCTCCCAGTTGACTGGAAAAACGGCTGACGCTGATATTGATATTAATTTGTTATGAGAGAAAAACACTGTTATTTCACTGAAATGGTATGGCTGATAAGTTCAAGCGAACATGACCTAATTGTGTTTTTTTTTAATTAAAAACTATTGTGGCTCATGCTTCCTTGCTGGTGTGCTAGCAAGGTCATGTGACTATAAAGACAACGTGTAATTTTTTATTGTTATTTAGATAATATATGTAATTTTGTTATTGTTTGACTTTAAAGAAAATCCAAATTATCTTTTGTGAGCTGTCCTTTTTAATTATACTAGCTGGTTGTCTAACATTGTTGCCTGGAAATTTAGATACCTGAAATATGGCAACTCTCATTGTTCTAGCTAATGCACTTCTTAAGGCAAATTCAAGGTGAAAAGGTGCAGTGATAACCAATAGCGTGTTAAGTTTGCAATGAACACAACCCATACCAAAATTGGTAACCCTAACAAAAGTTGGTTCCTATCATCTGTTCAGTAATGTCACAATGAAAGTTGGTTCATATGTTGTTCATTTTCAGCATACGACATAACAAAAGGCGGTTTCTATTTTTTGTCTACTTCTAATGTATATTTTGCGACAAAAGTTCGCTTTGGTTGTCGGCTTCAATATATGTCATAACAATAGTAACATCATAACAGAAGTTGGTTCATTTGTTGTTCATTTTCAACATACGTCGTAATGGATTGTTTCTATTTTTGTCTTCTTCTGATATATATATTTCACGACAAAAGTTCGCTTTGGTTGTCGGTTTCAATATATGTCGTGACAAAGCACTTTTCTATGTTGTTTCTTTTCAACATTTGTAACGGAAGTCGGTTCCTATTATTATTTTCTGATATTTTTCATAGTGAAAACGGGTTCCTATTTTACATATTTATGTTATAATATCTATCATAACGGGATTTGATGTAAGTTCTAATAGTTGCTTATTTTCGATGTATAATGGAAGCTGGTTCCTATTTTTGTCAACTAGTCACTTTGAATATCCGCTTCCTTTATTTTTCTCCTGTGTTCTCTCTTCTCTGGTAAGCCTTGGGTTGCTTTTTTGTATTTGTGTTTGCTACCCTCTTAATGAAAACATGTTTACGCATGGCTACGAAAAAAGAATATATGACACAAGCTATGTTAGACGAATCTAATGGCGCAAGCAAACAACTAGAGTATTATTAGACTCCTCATGTGTCCTAGGGTTTTGTAGCTTTCTCACCATGTGCCACTCTGTTTCTATACAAGTTGATGTCGAGGGACTAGTATCCATTGCTTAATGATGTGCTAGCACCCGGGAACACCTTTATTACCAATAATCAACATAGAAGCAGTCACATTACCTTTTGCATCCAACAGGATTGTTTTTTTTTTTGACAAAAGCCCTTTGAATGATATAATAGGAATGCCAGCATAACTTGTACATTGAAGTCCTTGATGAACAACTACTATCATCGAGGTCATGAGGCGATAAGGTATTCCTGAAATTTGAATCTTTCATGCCAAACACTCAAGATGTTGCAATAGCAAAATAATTGCAAACAAATAAGAAATATAACTGAGTATTTCCTAGATGACAAAGAAAGTCCAGTTAAATTATGTGCCCAAACCTGCCCATGGGCAAAGGTTCGACCTATTTTTGGGCTAGGGCAACCACTCATTTTTGTATTAAAAATTAATCAGGATAATAGTTTTAGGACCGACTGATTTCTTTTGTTGTTTAAGGGTTTGTTTGGTTGCACTCTAATCTATATGTATTAGGGTGGATTAGAGTAAAACCAATGCTTGGCTGCACTTTAATCTACTCCAATCCACATGTATTAGATTGAATAAGAATGAAAATAATTAGTTTTTCACCTAATCTACCATAATACATATAGATTAAGGTTGATTAGAATGTTGCCAATCGAAAACGATGAGTTCCTTTTCCATTCAACAAAGAAAGAATCATCTTAAAAATTCTTTTGAGTCCTAACCCCTTTGTAGGTAATTAGTAAGTGAACCTGCCCAAAGAGAGCCCCCTTAGAGTCAAGACCTAAGGGGATTGTTTAAGACCGCTCCATAAATACTGCTCCACAAATTTCACCGTGGAGCAACTCCACAAAAACTAAAAACATTCCTTTTAGGTACTCTTACAACTTCACCTTTTTCTAGAGCAGAGTTTATAAAGCTGCACATGTTTGACTTAAAAATAGCTCTGTTACAGGACCCGAGAGTGAAATTTCAATCATCCATCGTTGGACAAACAAATGGAGCAAAGGACAAGGACTCATGTCATGTGCCCGTGATCCGTGAACACTATATACTGGGCCGGGATTTCACACCAAAAAAACATGCCGGGTTGTAGGTCCTTTTCTAGCAGGGAAGCACGTAGTAGAAACCAAACCGAGCCCACGAAACAGGACTTGTGATAACGATCTAGGCCCAAGAAAGCCCGGTTCAGACTGGATAAAAGGAGTCGAGACGCAGACACCTGTTCGGTTTAGGCGGTCCCCACGACACGTCATCGCCGTGGCCCAGCGCTCGTTTCCAGAAGCAGCCGCGAGCTTCCACCGTCTTCCTCCCGTGCTTTTTCTCGAGCGATCCGTTTTTTCCGACCACCACAGCGAGAGAGGAGGAGAGAGAGCGCGCAACTGAGCAAGAGAGTGGACGGCGACGGCGACGATGAGGGGGTGGCGAGAGGGGGTGGAGGTGGTGGCTCTGTCGCTGCGGGGCTACGGCTACGGCAACGAGGACGAGGAGGACGACCGGCCGGAGAAGCCGCGGCGGTACGGGGTGACGGAGATGCGGAGCCCCTTCTACTCCTTCCGCCCCGCAAACCAGGCGCTCCAGGTTCGCCTCCGGCTCACAGCTGCCAGTCTGCCACCCCTGTTTTGGGCGCTGCGTGTGCTCTGCTCTGATTCGTTTGGTGTTGTGTTGTTCCGAGCTGGATGCCTGGATTGGGCGTATTCTAGTGGGGACTTGGAGTGCGATTCAGTTTCCGTGGAATGCGAATACGGCGTGTTTGTTTCGGTGAAAGACGCGTGTGATGGTTAATTAGTCTCTATAATAGATTCATACTAGTGCTTGGATTGAAACCATATGAGTAGTTTCAGAATGTGATCGTCGTGGGCGTTGCCAAATTTTCGAACCGAAATAGCCGATTCATGCTAATTGTACTGGTATTTTTATGTTTATCCAGCATCTAGGCTGTTATGTGATCGAGGCACAATGAAGTGTAGATTACTTTTTGGATTTTGATTTTAGCAAGGAATAGCTAGTCCCCAGCTGTTTTTAAAGACCCCCCGGGGGGATTGGACATAGACAGTAATAGTACAGTTCACCATAGGAACGAATGTCAATAGCTATTTACTGGTTTTTGCAGGCACTGGGTGGTTATGCTTAAATGACTGCTGTATATTTTCCTCTCTTTTTTGTTTTTTCACCATCCTAACCATTACTGACACTCAAGCCAAACATTTTCTTTTTATTATTTCAGGAAATATTGGATTCTGTTAGTCCATTTGTTGATGGTTTGAAGTTTTCTGGAGGATGCCATAGTTTGATGGGAAAGGAGTTGGTTAGAGAGATCACTGATCTAGCACACAAGCATGACATTTATGTGAGCACAGGTGATTGGGCAGAGCATTTGCTGCGTCAAGGACCCTCTTCTTTCAAGCAATATGTAGAGGTATGCGCGTCTGTTATGGTTATGTAATTTTGTGATAGTTTGAAAACAACGTGTGAAATCACTTCCGAGTAGCACATGACATGAGTATTCCACTTCAGGAATGCAAGGCCTTAGGGTTTGACACAATTGAGCTGAATGCTGGATCTCTCAACCTCCCTGAAGAAGCTCTGTTGAGGCTAGTCCACCTCATCAAGAGTAGTGGTTTGAGGGCAAAACCAATGTTTTCAGTGAAGTTTGACAGTTCTGATATTCCAGCATCTCGTGATAGGGCCTTTGGGGCGTACATAGCTCCGGTCAAGGAGAAGACCTCAGGTAAACCAAACAGGGGTGTCTTTTCAACATTTATTATACACACTGTGATTGGTATGACCCTAGTTACCTCCTATCATACTGAGTACTGAATAATGTTTGCACAAAGCAACAGCTCTTATACTGAACAATGGTCAGTTAGACGGTTCGTTTAACTAACTGCTTGAATGTGTTGCGTTTTTTCATTCAACATTCATAATTTAGCCGTTTTTGCCACCATTGTCTTTTGTTATCACAGTTCACAGCCTTGCACACTATGCTACGCCATTTTTTCTAAGCTATAGTATGGCAAAATCAAATTCCTTTTTTTTACTCAGAACATGTGTGTTTGGTGTCCACTCTTGCAGAAAGAGTTGAAGATGTTGACCTGCTGATTAGGAGGGCAGAGAGATGCTTGGAAGCAGGCGCAGATATGATCATGATCGACGCCGATGGTGTTTGCCAGCGTGCTGAATCTCTGAGGACAGACATCGTCGCCAAGATTGTAGGCCGGCTCGGGCTTGATAAAACCATGTTTGAAGCTTCCAACCCCAACACCTCAGAGTGGTTTGTCAGACGATATGGCCCAAGGGTACTGACTCCTCTCCCCCCTGAATAAACTCAAGCTGAGCAATGCTGATACCATTGTTTCTCGTGGTTCATTTGATCCCAAAGTTTTGACATGTGTCGGGCTTATGTAGGTAAATCTCTTTGTCGACCACTCTGACGTGATGAATCTGGAGCGCCTCCGGGGCTTCAACATGCACCGAAGCAACTTGGCCTCTCGTTATGCCTCGCCGTTCTTCCTGATGTAATGGGCTAATGAGCATTCCCGTATCCTGAGCTGCGACAGTTACGTTTCTACTTGGAGTTGTAAGCCTCGCACAGCATGTTATGCCCTCGATGTAACCACCAGCGAGCAGCGGCATAGCATCTGCTATGTTATCAGCAACGCTACTGTAATAATCAGTTCTGTGGCGTAAGTAGTGTATGGGTGTTTGTGTTTCATCGCATCGATGAGCCAGATCCTTGGATTCATGTTTGTGCGGTTGCATGCGTGTGAATATCGGCATTTTCTGTTTTTCAGAGCATGAGAGCACGTCTCCGCATGAAATTCGGGAATTTTCTGGTTTCAAAAGCAGGACAGAGGTGTACAATGGTGAAAATAGTTTTCCAGCTTGGACTTCACGTTTAACATCATCTTGCAGATCATTGGATCAAACCAACATGGACCATGAGCTGGCAATTTGTTATTGGTGTCTTCGGCAACAATGACCTCAAACCAAACAAAGTTGTTACTTGAAATCGCATCAAAACTAGAATGATAACTACTAGAATCGTGAAATCTTATTATATGAATCATATAACTACTTAACAAAGTTGTAGAATCAACTAGTTAACTCATCAATTAGTTAACAGAGTTGTAGAATCAATCTGATAACCTAAGTGGTGATATACTCAAGTCATATGACACATTGACTAAAGCTGGCAAGAACCATATTTCTATGGACTTTCTTTCCACTATGGATACAAATTTTCCATGGTAAAAGAACAAGAAAAATATAAAAATCAACAATGCAGTATTGTATTGATTCAGTAAATAAGTTTAGCAGTAATACAGTCATTTTCAGCCACAGAACTTAACCAAACTATCGGAGTATATCAGCCGTAAAATAACATATATGAAAATTACAGCAATTCAATATGCTCATTTTCTTGAGCACCAGTAATTTCAGGCAAGGGGAAGCACAGTCACTCCAAGATTTGATTTCAATTTTGAAGACCGTGTGCCCACAACTTGAGTCTTCGATGCATTTGCTGAACCAGCCCTAGGTTTCTCACCCCTGGAGGCACATCCTAGTGCTGCAGAAACATAGACATTTAAAAAAAAACAGAGAGAATCAACTAATTGAGAAATTAAGGTTTGCTTGAACATTTGTTACTCAGCAGTTAACTAAACAACCCAAGATAACTCACTACACGCAGATACTTAAAAGCAAAACTACAAACATACGACAGATTCAGGCCTCCATATAAACTAGAAATAACTCTGTTTTCATTCCTGTTTCTATGCTGCTATTAAGTGGCATTGTCAGGCATTTGAAATCATCAGCTATGCATAAGCATGACGAGATTAATTCTCTGCAGCGTAGAAGCTAGTGTAGGTTATTAATTCTTTTGGTTTCCATGACATCCTGCTCATCAATCCCTTCCTAACTGATGAGCCTAGATTTAGATAAGTTATCAGGAACCCCGTCTTTACAATTTCAACAATGGTTCATAAAGAATAGGTAGGAGCACATATACAAAAGTGTATGGAACACTTGTGTACCAAGTGTATGGAACATAATACATGTTTTAAATGTACGGAAAAACATAAGCAAGCAAAGTTGTACTGCTGTACCTGGACCCTGGAGGTTGGAGTGCAGAAGCTTATGTAAGGAACAACATCCTTGTCGCCGCGGCAGTAGTTGGCTACCTTCCCGACCTTACTAGAATTTATCTCTATGCTTCAGCTGTAGCATCTGTTCGCATACAGACACACACCTACACCACACACATGAACACCTCATTCACACCATTTGTACACAACCAGATCTACAACTATACACATATATGAAGACGCGTACTTGAGAGATTACCAGAAACATGAAGGCTCTATAGGCGACGGGTACATCGCAGTCCCCTTGTGACACCATGCCTTGAGAGGCTTCATTGAAATGTTATTATGGGAATAAATCCTAGTGAGAACTGCTGCCTCGCCGCGCTGCCGACCCGCCTCGCACCGCGACGTTGCCGCTGCCGTCGCATCGTCATTGAGTCCGCGCCTGTCCGTTGTACCCTCTGCGCCGCTGCCGGCCCAGTTCGAGGCCGCCACTACCACGCGCATGTGGTCGGGCTCGCTGTCGCGTTGTCATTTAAGACACTGCGGTAGCGTGGGCTATGCCGGTCGTGGACGCGCGCGCTTGTCCGTAGCGTCTGCGCGCATGCCTCCACGTTCACGCCGACCGCATCCCGCCAAGGCGAGGACGAGTCGAGCCCACCTGCCGTGCCTCGTCTTTCTCTCTTTCTCCCTCTGCCGTCACCACGAGCCGCGCCATCCAATTTACCCAGCGAACGATCACCTCCATTTAATTCATCGTATCCACGGCTTCACCATCAGGTCCTCTCGCTGCCCGACCTTACCCAGCCTTGAACCGTGCCTGGCCAAGCCCTAATTTGGAGTTTCTTCTGTCGCCGTGCCGATAAGGCCATGTCCGGCCATGGATGTGGGCAGCCCTTCTACCGCGTCTCCCGAGTCAATTCATTTGCACCACTAGCTTCACCTTGCCTCCCTCTCCAACTTGTGCGCCTTAGCCGAACCGCTACCGCCTCCCCGTCGTCACTAACGCGACCGTGCCGCCGCGGTGCGCCGCCACACGGCTCGGCCGCACGTGGCCCGCCCTCCTCCGCCTCCTCCACCCCAACCGTCACCTCGGCTATGTCCATGGTAGTTTACTAATGCTCCCTCGCTAGCCAGTAAGGTTCTTAGGTGCTCTAGATCACCTGGGCAGCTGCGCCGTAGCAGACGGTCGCGCATCGCTGTAGCTCGCTCCAACGCGTCATGCCACCCCTCGCCGCCGTTTAGTGTAGCCGCTCGGGTCAGAGATGGTGATCGACGCGTTAGGTGGGCCCGCGCAGGTACCAGGTGGACGGCATAGGCGCTCAGTGCCGCCGCTCGCTGCGCCGCCGTGCACTGAGTTGCCGGGGGTATGCGCGGGTGAATTAGGAAAAAATCAAGGGGTTACGTGAGAAGGTTTGAGAGGGGAAAATAATGTTAATACTTAGTTGTAATTAGGGAGAAGTGCGATGCCTATTTTGCAAAAATGTCAGCGCGCGCGGGATTTCCCCGCCGCGGGCTGTCTCCGCATGGGCCGGCGTCGCGTGGGGCTCGCGTGTGCTCTACGCGAGAGAATTCATTTTTCTTTTTTCATAAGGAATTAGAAATAGTTTTCTAATTTAATTTTTAAACTAATCTTTGGTAAATCATATAAAATCATGTAGGTGTCCATAAATTATGAAACAAATTTTGTTAGGTTTCTAAAATTGTGCTATATCTGTTAGTGTATTTAGTTCATATATATAAATGTTGATACCAAGAGCTATTAAATCATTTGAGAGTGCTTAATATTATTAGGTTAAATATTGTAGGAATTTTTGGGTAGATTGGTGATAGCTTTAGTCCTAAAAATTTTATAGTAGCTTCATGGTATTATTACGTGCTCACTATAATTTTTATAGCTTTAGAATAGACTAAACATTAGGGTATTTAAATGCTCTTTGTTTTAAATATACATTAAATCATTAGTAGAAATAAAGATATATGCTTTATTTATAAAGCTATGTGTTTGTTAGTTGAACCCAACACTTTACTTGATGAAGATGATAGTTAGCTTAGTATCTTAGTCATTAGAGCTAGCTTATTAACTTAGTATGCGTATTCTTATTTTAAGAGTTGCTGTTGCATAAATGCCAAGTGTTGCATCATCATCGCATGTATGTAGAGAACGAGTTGACAGAGATGGTGACCACCGGCGATCATGAGTTCGAGGAGATCGTCGAGAAGTACGAGGAGGAGATTCTCGTGCATGAGGAGGTCCCGGAGCCACTACTGACTGACTCAGCTGACACCGCGTCTGGCCAAGGCAAGCCCCGGTGCATAACTCTTATTTTTGATAATCACTTAATATATATATATGTGATGTGTATTTACGTTATAAGAATTTTATGAAAACCACATGTATAGATATAACTGTCCTATGAGTCCTACTAGTATAGGTTCGAGTAGCTGCTATGCTTAGGCTTTCGGTAGCGTGAGTAACCTGTCATTACTCATAATAGGTGATTATAATTACTCTCATGATAAAATAATGAAAGGAAAAAGAGACATGGCAGGGATATGGTATGGGTATTAGTGGGTGTAACAGGTTGTGTCCCACGACCATCGGGGCTTAGCTTGGTTACACTGTTTTTTTCCCTGTTTGTGTCGATTAAGAACCATCCGTTGCTGTAGATGATAGTCAGGTCACAGACTTATTATCCTGGGCACATACTTGCTTATGGGAGCGGGAAGGCTCGTTATGCACTTGTCGTGGGTTCCGGCTCTTTTCGGACCGACTGATTGGAGGCGGGGACAGGTGGAGGTCTAAACACCATACTGAGGCTGGGTCTAAAGTATGGGGGCTTGGAGTCCAAGTTTGAACGAAGACCTAGACCCCGTGATAGGAATGGAATGGGTTGGTCTTGTTTGTGCCTGTGGTACAAACGGGGCTTGTGTTTCGAGGTACCCAGCTGGGATACATTGGTTTGCGAATCGTCATTTCCGTGAGACGGTACGACTTGGCTTTGGTCTAGCACCGTAGTAAGAACTAGAAGATGAAAGATAATAAAATGGTTCTGATGGCTCAACCCTTAATTGAAAGTAGAACATGTGCTTACCTAGAATGGTTAGCTAATAAAATAATCATGACTGCTAATAAAACTTGACCGTAAGGATGAACTATTAGTGATGCTTTTCGCAAACAAAAAAACAGCAAACCCATATTGCCTATCATATTTTTTGGAGTCGGAAAAATATTCCCACTAGTCGGGTAAGTCTTGCGAGTACATTGTGTACTCAGGGTTTATTTTACTCCTGTTGCAGGTGCAGCTTGAGGAGTAGCTCTTGTGTGGAGGATTCTTCTGGTGGGCACAGACGGATCCTTGTATCGTTTCCGTTAGATGTTTATTTCCATTCCGTTGTTTAATTACTGCACTCTAAACTTTGGTATTGTAATAAATAATTTTCAAGAACTCTTGTTGTATGAAATGGACTGAGTGTTGTAAGCCCGTACTCATTATTGGATCCTGGCGGTAAAATGTGGATTGTTTTGAGTTCTCCTTTGGGGTGGGCTCGACAGAACTACCCGATGTAGTTAACTTTCGGGGTGCTTAGTGTTTTGTGGAAGACGAGCGCCTCCTAAAAACGTGTTATTTTAGATGGTTCTGCCACAGAACTCCCTAGTGGGGTCAAACGACAGCACGTACCGCTCCTCCCGGCCCCGGCCGATGCCGCCGTTGTTGCCGTACACGTTGGTCTACATGCACCCGCCGTGGCTTGCCCCGAATGTTGCCCAGGAACTCGAAGTCCAGCTTGTTGTGCCGCTTCTCCAACGCGTCGCCCGTGGACGCCTGCAGGCAACATGCAGGAAGGCAGGAAGCATGTAGTCGGAGGGAAGCTTGATGGACGCACTGAAGAAGCCGTGCTGGTACATACATGGACGAGGAGATGAAACTAGACCCTGCAACAAATTAATCCACCACAAATGCATTCTCGTTCATCAATCGGATTAATAATTGCTCGCTCATCGGATAGATGTTTTCGAATATGATCGACAAGCAATCCAACAATCGAATTGTTTATTGATGAATGCGTTTGAGAAAGGCGTGCATGAAAACTTGGTAACAGACAATCATCGGTGCTGTGGTCGGTGGAGCGGAGGATGTTGGCATGTTGCCGTGGCGAACAGCGGCGTGTACGCGTCCTCGAACGCCATCATCGTAACGTTGATCGTTGGGAGTCAGGCGGCCCATGTCTGTACGAACCGGTGCCGCCGCCGCCGCCAGCCAAATGTTTCAGGGTCGCACTGGCCAACGACTGCAACCACCTGCTCTACACCATGGCCACGCAGTGGCTCACGAGGCGCCGATCGCAGCCCACCGCACGTCAAGAAGAGCAGCAGCAGCTGGTTCAAGCTGCTGGCTATGCTATCGTTGGCGCGAGCTGCGTCCTCCGCCCCGTCTAATGTCGAGGGCCTCAACGAGAACGTGTTCATCCCATCCTGCCGACCAGGACGCCGCGACGCGGCGACGGACGGCTTCAAGTGGCAGATCGACTCCGTGTTCTGCGGCGAGCTCCCCGACCAGAGCACCGTGGCGGTGAAGCGGATGAACGGGCTAGGCACGCAAGGCCAGCGCGAGTTCCTGACGGAGATCGCCATGATCGGCAACGTCCACGACATGAACCTGGTGAAGCTCCGCGGGTTCTAGGTCGAGGGCGCCGGGCGGCAGCAGTTGGTGTACGAGTACATGAACCAGGACTTCCTGGACCAAACGCTCTTCCATCCCCCATGTTGGCGTCGGCACGCTAGAGCTGGAGTAGGCGGCCCAGCTACACGCGTGTGTGGGCATGGTGCACGGGCTGGCGTACCTCCACGTCGGTCGCGGGTGCCGGCGGCGAGGGCGAGGGCGAGCGACACCGCGACGAGCGAGTCAACAGCGGGGAGCAACGTGTGGATGCTGGTGCGACAGGGAGAGAATGGAGACCAGCGGGGAAGAGAATGGAGATCGGCGTTGAACGCTTGGGCCACAAAAGGCAGAAGGAGGCAGGGGCAAAACGGTCTTTTCCGTGCTAAGTTAGGGCTCCTATGGGCGCTGCCGCGCTGGCAAGCTCACGTGGCGCGCCACATCATCAAAAGTGGTAAAAACGTAGGAAGTTCACTGTTTTGTATGGCAATTCTGTAGGGTCCATTCTAAAGCTGGCAATTGGAGAGGTACCATCCGTAAGGATGGCAATAAGTTAAATATCCCCGGCGCCGCAGATGAGGCGGCACCAGAGCTTCCGGACGAGGCTCGCGGGGTCCTCCCCCGGGAGGCGGAGGAGGACCTCCTCCACGAGCTCCTCCATTAGCTACGGCGGCAGCGGCGGCATGCCACCTTGGTTGGTGGTCGGTGACAGCAAAAATGTGGGATAGATCGAACGGACTATGGTTTTCTCATCAACATGTGGGTTTTGCGGCTTGCCTAGTTTGATGGTGTCTTTGCTAGGTGGGTCCAAATCGAGGTTCAGATCCCACGGGCCAGCGACGACTGCAGTTCAGCCCAAGTGTCGAACGCTTACTAAATGTGTGTTTGGTTTGTTGGCCAATTTCTAGCCTGGCTAGAATCCTAGCCTGGGCAGTCTTAGTCTGGTCCCACCAAGCCAACCCCTGATTGTTTGGTTGACTGTGATGTCTAAGCCTGGCTAGCATTAAGGTGTGTTTGGTTATCTAGTTTATTTTGATACGGTTACCTCTTCTGCAAATTGGTAAGGTTACCCTCTTTTAGGCATTTCCTCGAACAAATGGTGGTCAACGAGCACAACGGTGGACACAGAGCAGAGCAGAGCGAGCAGAACGAGCTTGGTGGCACCATGGTGGACACGGCAGGGCGAGCACGACGGCACCACGGCGAGCACAGCAGAGCAGGGCGAGCACGACGGCATCACGGCGAGCACAGTAGATCAGGGTGAGCACGACTAGAGCACAGCTGGAGTAGGGCGAGCACGACTGGAGCACGGCGAGCACGACCGCGCGGCTGCTCCTGGCCATCCTTACGAACCAGCAGCTCCGTCTTCTTCCTCGACGCGGGGCCGCGGGACCGGACGGAGCTCCCTTGGCCACCTGCGCCTCGTTCTGCCTGCGCGTCCTGGTCCGTCCGTCGGGAGCAGTAGCCGCGGCTCGTCCTGGTCCGACGCAACAACTTCGCCGTGGCGTGGCCGAGCGGGCCGCCGGTGACGCGGGTGTTCCTGACCGGCTTCGACACCGGCCTCTCGGCGCGTGGCCTCGCCGAACCTGGAGCATGTGGCGGGCACGGTCTGGCGGGCTCAAATTCAGCATCGGTACACGGTAGATGGCTCCCACCCCACCTGTATATCCGTATTTTTGTATTTTTTTCAATAACTAAATCATGCCCGTCCGTTGAAAAATAATAGCACATGATAATTCGAGTTTGAATACATGTTATATTATAAAGAACGATGCTTTGAGTGTGGTGTTTTTAACATTCTGTTTGTAGCCAATCATCGATATTACACGAGTTTTCATGAAGTACGAACCATTAGAATAGAATCTATGGGCTTTGTTGAAGCTTTGCTTTTTTATTTTTCGGTACCATTTGTTTTTTTTCTCTCAATAAAATCATCGCCTCTCATTGATAAGAGCAGTTTTTTCTCACAACAATCACCGGAATAGTAGAATAGAAGGCCCTATGTTTTGACGTGAACAAAGGTAAACATCGTGTATTGATTAGTACGGTAAAATTATAGTACAGATGATCATTGGCGTTGTCAAGTAGTACCACCGTTCTGCATAAATTGGTTGACGAAGCTGACAACTTGTTTCAAAAATATATTAGAGGTTATCTGCTAATATGTGAAGATCATGACACTCACCATGAGTTGGATTGAATTCAAAAACTATACATATAACATATGGGCTAATGTATCCCAACACCCTATGCTAATATTAATTCAAAATAGTTGCTCAGTACCAATGTGGTGCTTGTTCTATAATCACATAAAGACATAATCCGCGCATACTATTTTGTAATAATATTTTTTATGGCATGTTTTGTGGACCTGAGTTCAGAATGAAGGAAAAATATCATAGCAAGAAGCAGAGTTGATTGGGTATGATCAAAATCTAGTTAAAAGAGGCAGTAACTTAATTATACACAAGATTTGAAGTTCAGTTAGAACTGCACTTCACAAAGTTGCTCCGTAGCGTAATTGAATGTGAACATTAAGAGGTTGTTTGCAGGACTTCTTGAGCGGCTCCGACTCCGGCTCCTGGTAAAGCCCTGCCAAACGCCTCCATACAGAAGGGCTCCGGCCAAGGAGTCAGACGGAGTCGACCCAGAAAATGAACTAGGAGCTCGAATGCGGCTTCTCTCCTTTTCTCTGGCCACGTGCACAACCATGGTTGGCCGGAGGAGTATGATGTCTGAACAAATGAAAAGGCCGTGGGCCATGACTAAACAAATAGTGTGCTTTTGAAATTTTGAAAGCAATTTTCTTCTAAACCATGTATCTGTTTCTAAATCTGTTTTGACCATGATGTTATTTACAATTAATGAAATAAAATAAGATCAAACATGATTATATTTTGATTTTTTATTAAAAAGTTAATATTTTTATTTAGAAATACAACTATGGAAATTTTCTCTTTTGCTTGAAACATTTTTCTTTATTCTCATGACACATTTTGTGCTATCTCTTTCACATAAATGTGGTGCAAAATAGCCTTTTTAATATCGACCATAAGAAGAGCCAAAACATGAGAAGTTATTTTACCAAATGTTTTTTCAAAAGGGCTTATGCTCCTTTAGAGAAGCCGCCCCTTCAGAAGAGCCGGAGCCATTTTGAGAGGAGCCGGAACCAAACAAGCCCTAACTTTGCATACCGAGAGGGCACCCTCAACAGTATGAGCTGTCTTAACAGTATTCGCTGTTAAAAGTGAAATATATTTCATAAACTCTTGGACACGTGAATATTGTTATTTTGAATAGACAAATTTTCGAAAGAGTCATCCCTTATGAATGGTGGCATGTTCCTTTGATGACATACTGTTCCTGCTCCTGAAAGTTATTGTTAACTAAATATCCAAAGAATTCCTTTGACTACATAACTAACGGTTCTTGATCCTAATATAGAAAATAATCCAATGCTTGGCAACTACTGGTTCTAAATGTCCAAAGAACATTTTACTTTAATGACTTAACCAACTGTTCCTGATCCTAATATCTAGTATCAACAGATGAGATCTACGGGAAAAGGTATCAAAAAATGAGATAATCTACGAGAAAAAGCATAGTGCACAGATCAACAAATGAGATCTATGGGAAAATGCATCGGTTGCGGCAATGAATACAGTGAACACATACTTTAAACAGGTGATGTAGATGCGTGTGTTTGTCTTATGCCTCCCGTTCTCTCTAATGTCATATTAGGAGTGACAACGTATTGAAACTGATTGTAATTGGAAAGAGAGTGAAAGAATAAATGATATACTGATGGATAACAAGTGATGCCGAGTTCATGACTATTTGGGAAGGACATGTCCCTTCCCAAGGTATGACGTCATATAATCCTAAGTAGCATATGACTAAAGAAACTAATGTATAATTAACTGCCGCTAATTGATCATCTAATTATATTTCCATCAGACTGCTTTCACAAAGTGAAAAAAGCTCTGGACTCTGGAGAACATCAGCAACAATTGGATTTGACCTCAAATAACATTCAGCGATCCAACATCTGGTCCTCAGGAATCATTCATACTCAAGAACTCTGTATAGCACAAACAAACCAACACGAAAAAATGGAGAACAATGTCAGGAGACAAGGAAGCAAACATGTAGCCCTGAAAAAACACTCATTCAAGAACTCCATATAGCGCAAACAAAACAGCACCCAAAAAAAAATGGCAAAAAGAGGACCATGTAGGGGAATGCAGAGAAGGCAATATTGGGCAAGGGCCCTTAGGTAGCGTTTGGATGTAGATATTCAGGGTGAGAGCTGAATTGAGTTTTACAGACTGTTTGGATGTCTTTGAGGAGATTGAGGGAGCAATTCCACAGCAGCGACTAAAATCCCCTTCAATGCAGACCCCTCCGTATTGGACAGAATCGAAAAGCAAAGACGCTAACTACCCCCCTATTTGGAGAGTCCCGACACGCAGCCTTCTGAGCCACAGCCGGATACGATGGTACCAACTGCAGGATACTTTGACCTACCGCAATCTATGCAGGACCCATATGGCACAACCAGAACCATGCAGAATTTGAGCTACACCTTCACACACCCATTGACATCCAGAACCATGCAGAATGGCTGGGTCAGTCCTTCTCCACAGTCACGTGAGTCCAGATTTCAGTTCAGAACCAGGATTCCACCTACTATGGGGGTGAGCAGAGTCCGCCTCCACTAGGCCCCTCCGCCTCCATTCCAAGGCTGGGGCCAAGGCTGCCTCCGCCTACGCGCCTGGGTCATCGTGCATGCGATGGGGAAAAAAGACGGGGAAGAAGACAGTGAGTTCCACGGTCTGTACATCCAAACATGAAATGGCATTTGATGTGTCACTCGATTCCAGATAGCAAATTCATCTATATCCAAACAACAGATTTGGTATTTAGTCAATTTACAATATAACATTATATACAAATAGTGGCTCAATATCTACATCCAAACATCATAGAGAGCTGACTTGTTTTACAGAGTCGACTGAGGAGATTGAGGGAGCACAGACCGACATGCTGCAGGCTGATGATATTTCGCAGCCTTCTGGGCCACAGCCGGATAGGTCCCAACTGCAGGATACTTTGACCTATTTATGCAGGACCCATATTTCCAGAACCATGCAGAATTCCTACACCTTCACACACCCATATATCCAGAACCATGCAGAATTCCTCACACTGCTAGCTTCAGAACCAGGATTCCATACTATGGGGTGAAGAACTGGATTCCACACTATGGGGCAGCAGTCACAATTCTGACTTATTGTTTGGACAACATATACATAACACATTACTATCAGACCATCATGGTGTTATGAAGATGTTGCTCAAAAAATTGAGTATTGCAAGGAAGGATCTACTTCTAGCTCTCACCAAACTGTTCCAACTAGCGAATTTCAAACCAGCAGGGCAAAAATTGAAATTGCAAGAAAGGATCTAACAGCACTAGCTCTCAAGCTTAGCAGGGCAAAAGCACTTGGGAGCCTTATCATTATCATCACGGCCATATATGACCAAACCACCAAATAAAATGTGTAAATTGAACAGTAACTGTAATCACAGATACCCGCTCTGTGGACAGATTGAGATGCAGTCCCCAGGTTCCTATAAACATGTTAAACGTGGAGACCACTCTGTATAGGCCTAATCATAGCATCACCAGTCAATGCCCATGGCTAGTGGAGACGTGGCATCAGGCCCATAAAAACATCAGGACAGTACACATCAACAAGATGTTTTATGTAGAATCCCTCAATGAACCTATTTAAATCACCCCCCACAGGTGAATCAAACAGCTGCACATGTGAGCTCCATCCCAGAAAAAACCACAAAGGCTATGGTAGAAATGGACATCTACAGTTGAGGCCGCTGCTATTTAGAGTCAAACGGCACTTCCTATCTATGAGTGTTGAGATCTTCACTGGGTCTAGATAGCAGAACTTTAACAACTAAAATGACAGCAAAGCAAACTAAAGAAAAAACTTATCACATCAAACTAGAGAAATTATTGGTATTATAACAAAAGCAAGAATAAAGCAGTCATCCTACAATACCTTGTGGTCAACCAACAATGGAAAAACCAAAGGTCGTACACATATCTGCAGAAGAAATTTTGCAAAGGATTCAAGCAAAGTGAGGAATGTTGGACATTGGGATGCACACACTGTTTGAGAGGACAGTGAATGCATGATGACTTATTCCAAGCACGCTTGCTGAATGCGCTACAGAAAAGAAGCACATCAGAGACTCTAATTTGTTGCCTCTCAAGACACAATATTACCAGTGATAATAGCATGTATACATACGATACAAACTGCTCAGAATGCGCTACAGAAAAGAAGCACATCAGAGAAACCTCAAAACAAGCAAGATTAACACGATACATATATACATACGATACAAACTGCTCAGAAAATAAAGCAGAGGACAACAAGATAATTCAGATGGCTCAGTTCAGCGGGATATTCAGCATACAGGTTAATCTCATTTAAAGAGATTGACATGTGATTTGGTCTGTTGAGCTTGAATATTACCAAGTCGTCACTGCCATCACTCTTAAATTCATTTATCAATATATCAAATCAACCAACATTTAAAATTAGTTAGACTCACAACTGAACAAATGGTCTCACACCGCACTAGTTCATGAGAGATATCAACAGATAATAGGCAAAAGTTTGCCTGTTCTGCAACAATCATCTCATCAAAGGCCAAGATTGAACAAAAACGAAATCAGACAATCAACTTTTGTTCAGATTTAAAATAAAATGCAGCTGAAAGGAAAAACTTCAAACTACTATAAATACATAGTTGTGTCAGATAAAATTTCTCAGCACCCTTTGGAAGGAATAAGACAGGGATAACTGTATTTTACTTTGTTATCGTCATCCACACCTCTAACTAGACCACTTGAACAATAAAAAAAGTTTCAGGGACAGATCAGGCGCTTTCACTTTCAAAGTTTTACATTATTTTATATCCCAAAAACACATGGAAAATTTATCAGCTTTGCATGTGATGGAATATATGTGGCCTTTCCAGGATTGGATTGACACAAAGAACGCCACCAATCAGGATATAACCACACAACTATCTAGAATAGCATGTCCCGTCCGAGCCATTATACAAAGAGGAATAGAGTCATCCTCCAGAATTGGTAATGGACGCATCTAATGGAAAAAAAAGGAAAAAAAATCTACATCAAAATGACAAAGATATTGCTCACTTGTTAGATGAGTTCAGACAGCCAAGGGTTTGGTCTTCAACTACCACAAGTAGTATCAGAAACTCTAGTCCAAAACACAATTGCTCATCACCACTCAAAATCTAACTTCTCAGAGCAGGAAGTAAAGAAAAATGTATGTAAACTAATAATAAAAAGGTTGAGAACTGGTACTTAGGAGCTCAGACAGCCAAGGGTTTGATCGTCAAATACTACCATGATAACATCTGAAACTCTAGTCCCCAAAAGTTGCTCTTCACCACTCTCATTTCAAATGAACCATTGTAACCACACAGAAAAGAAGACACGAATCCAGTCTATGATGCTGCCTGGAACAAAGAGAAAATAGCATCTACTTAGGATAACTATCTAGAGTAGTTGGTGGCTGTGTCAGCCCTTATCTTTATCCCTAGCATCTACTTTAGCATCTCTAGAATATGATGTAGCTTTCTTAAGGCTCAAGCAAGCTATCCTATATGTATCCCCAACCTGCCATAGTTGTGGCATGGCTAATGAAATCTGAAATTCAGACCCAAGCCTGTGTTTTGGTTCTAACAGTAGCCACTAGCCAGGCCAACCTAGCAAATAATTCCAATGGTTTCTGTACAAGCTCAAATCAATTTGGTCAGTCCTGTTATAAATACAACTAGTCAATAGAGGGCGTGAGCTACATGCAAAGGCAGCCAAAACTACAGAGGTTGTACATCAGACAGATGAATTAGTTTGACATATAAGTAGCTAACTTCCTTGTTCTGAAGGCTGAAAAAATAATTATGTTGCAACGAAAAGGCAAAATATGTGGCTTAAACCCACAGAAGTAAACAATCTTGTGGTGTTATTTAACTCCCAACTCACAGTCCAGAGCCGAAGCTGATGACAACACACTCTCCGAGTTTTTCAGCCTCAACACAAATCAGAAAGCACTAGTGCAAGGATAGTTAAACTCGGTTCCGATTTACCCAGTATAATTATTTGAGAGAAATAACTAAACTACAATACTATTACTAAACTGCAAATGCATTTGGACACTGCCCAGTCTTGTCATGCGGGTGCAGCAGCTCCAAGTAGGAGCTACGCAGGAACTTGAGCCGATTGCAGACTCCAAACACTGGACGACTTCATGAGTGGCCAATGGGATGCAAGGTTTGCACCAAGAAAAATGCATGATCCTAAGAATAGATTTGTCAAAACATGACACTGATAAGGCTCAGATATGAATCAGCTTTATCTGTCATGAGTTATCAGAAGCAGAACTGGCGTTGTAAGCTGACGGTTGTATCATCACTGCCAAATCAATCACATGAACGAAATGACCTAATGCAGAAAATAACAAGAGACAATTGAATGATTACTAGATGGCTCATATTAAGAAATTCAACCATTATTTTTTCCATTTGCGTCACGGGTTAGATCAGAAGCGCGGGTAATGTCAAATCACTGCCATCAATCATCAATTCAATCAAACGAAAGAGCAAACCAAACATAATAAGAAATGATGCACTACGAATATCTGTATCCATTACTTTGACACAGACCAATCACAAGATTCATCAGGGCCTGCAACACTGAATGGCATAGTGGATCTAGCACAGGCATTGGGGCTTCCTTCTTCAAGTAGTAAATCCGACAAGCCCGGGGTTGGCACCGTGCAGAAACCGAGTTAGATCTTCAAATCGCGAGCGAGATTTTAAAATAAAACAAACGGAATAAAGGCGAAGCAGTGGGAGACAAAACTGTAGTCAAGTAACAATCATATTGCTTACTGGAGTCATGGCAACAGAAACGATTTCTTAACGCGTCGATCTATCCCCTCCTTGCGTGGGCGGTGCAGCACGGAAAATTCGTGCCCCCGCCGTTATGAACAGGAGAGGAAACAGTACTGTACAAATCAAAACGATGCAAAACAACTCCGTCCGGCAAAAGATAAGAGTGAAACGAGAGAAGCAGACTGCAACGCTGACGACAAACGAAAGCTTAGACGATGATGAGGCGGGGGCAACCAGGATGACAAGCGAAAGCTTAGGCGAGGTGGTGGCGGCGGTGGCGGCGGCGGCGGCGGCGGCGGGCTGGTTCTTGAAACCCTAGAGGTAGCCGGTAGGTAAGAGGAGCACGGGTTGGCTTTTTTTATAGCCTCCGTGGCGGCGAACTTGAGAAGCCGAGTTCAAGCGTCGGCCGACCTTGAGAAACGGCCGAGCCTACAGACAGGCTCGAGCTCGATTCCACTTCCACCGAAGCTCGCCAAGGCTTGAGCTTGCTGGGCTCGAAAACTCCCATGGGCCGCCTATAGGTCTTCCGGCCTTCCCTGTTGTCCTCCCATTTCCCTTCGTGGCATTCGTCGTCTTCGGCTCACCCTCCCGGCCGCCGTCTTGACTGTAGCAAAGCGGGTCGCCGTCCGCCGCGTCCAGGAGCCATGCGGGAGGGGATGAGGGAGAGGGACAGAGGCGGGAGCCCGGATGCGTCGGGCCCTCCTCCCTTCCGCGGCCCGTCGTACAAGACGAAGCTGTGCGCGCTTTGGAGGGGCAGGGGCGGCTGCCCCCGCCCCAACTGCGGTTTCGCCCACGGCGAGGCTGAGCTCCGGAGGCCACCCCCGCGCGCCTCCTTCCAGCCTCGCCCTCGACCTGGTATGCACCACGCGCACCTCCGTCCGTCCGTCCCTCCCGCTCTCATTCTCGATCCGCGCTTGTTTGTCGTTTTAGGGCTTTGCATCGCCTTACTGTCTGCTTCTGGGTTTTGCCGTACCCAAAATGTTGTCGATTCTATGTCAGTCTGTCGGATTAGGTTATTTCGATGGTTTCAATCCGAGCAAGAGACACTAGCGCGCTCTTCTTCAGAGTGATGCATCTTCTGTCTGTTTATTGATCGAGTTATTGGGATGATTGGTTGATGACTGGAGGCACAGCCCAATGTTTGAATGCTAGTGGTGCAGCAAACACTGGCAGATAGCAATGAGATCTGAATCATATGGTCTCAGGTGCAGATCTAGCAAACAGGGAAGATAGTTGCAACCGCAAGAATTATATAATGGTAACAACTTGCAAGTGCATCCTTGGAGGATGTACAAATGGGGGTGCAAATGTTAATAGCTGACCATTCTGGGAGGCTTTATAGTTTCTACTCGTGGCTGAGAAGACTCTACACTTCAATTGCATAACAGTATGATGGTTTGTCACCTGAATCTTTCTCAGTTCGTGTTATATCTTATCGTCTTATGGTGCATATACACTATGATTCCTGTGTAGTGGTACTTGAACTGAGTGCTTGCTGTTGCAGAACACAAAAATCATCAACAAGCCTGATTTCATTGCAGATAATCTTGGCAATGGCATTGCTGGTTATTATTTTGATTTTTACAATAGATGTCTCATGGGCAGATTTGTTGAGATTGAGATTGACTGCTACCAGAGGATGACACATCCTATTTCCATCCTGGCCTTCTTTTCAGTTGGCAATCAGTCATTTCTGATCACTTGAATGCTTAACCTGCCTCAGAAGAACTTAATATGGAAGATATCATACATTTTATCTTCTCGATGAGATTCATGCTATGGTCAGTGAGCTTTAACAATGCTGTTAGAAGTTTTTGCAACTAACTGAAACATGCCCTTTGAACAATAGATGTCTCATCAAGCTATATCCGTGGCTTTATTGTTACCTGCTCTTCAAGCATCATCTTGGAACAAGATTTTTGTCAGTCATATGGATAACATCTGGTCAAGTGAAATTAAATTTATTTGGTGCTATTGGAGTTTTGGAAGATTTTACGTCATGATGATTGGAATATGATAGCTAATTATAATTAATTTTGGTGATTCCATCCAAGTGTACTTCAGGTGATTGGTATTACAAGTACTGGATCTATTCTAAGTGGTGAATCATGATGTATAATCATGCATTGGCATCTTCTCTTTCATTAGTTGTATTGGCTCGTCTGTGTTTATGGCCTATGGTGTATTGATATTATTGTGGACCCTCTAATTCTTGTAGCTAATTGAATAACTATATGGCTCAAGGTTGTGGTAAGCTTAATGGGTTTCTGTGTTGCCTTGTATCTATGCAGTTCCATCTAACTTTTGTTCTTTGATGGCATAATGTTTTTTGGGTAAATCTTCCACCTTCCTGGTTTGTAGGGAGAAGGGATTACAGAGATCATGAGTTTAGACTCAGGCCTGAGAGAAGACACTCACCGAGGTATTCCCCCGAAAGAGATATCAGGCATCGTTCCTTTCGTGATAAGAGACCAAGTTCTGAAGATAGGGGTAATCACTTTTTCTGTGCACACTTGTGCCAATAAAAATTATTCGCCATTGTCCATTCTATCCTCTAACTACTCCCTGAAATTTGATTTGCAGGATCTAGTCGTTCAAGATCACCTATTAGGAAGAGGTATGTAGGAAAGATTATTAGGGATTCATTTCAGAATCTGGCCGCCGTTCAGTTTGTTGTGCGTTCAGTTAACTCTGTATATACTTAAATTTGTTTATTCCATCGGGCTAGTCTATCTTCGCGTGACATCATGACTTAATCCCTGATAATTTATTGGTTTCCTTTAATTTTTTATCTGTGCGAGCTGCAATGTTAAGTTTGTGGTTTATGAGACCCTTTATTCTATTGTTCAACCACAATCTACCATGGAGTCTAATTATTATCCATTTATAACTTTGGGTGGAGGTGTAGGGTCTTAGTGTTGGTTTAACCAAGGAGAGTTTTGATCTTATATGTTAGACATGTGACCTGTATACATGCTATTATTTGCAACTTTTTATGGCTTCTGAAATTGCCTATCTTTATGTTTATGTTCTATGGACTGTTCAGTGAGAGAAAACATAGCAAAAGTCCTGATGGTGGAAAAACCGATTCATCCATAAGTTATAGAAGTTCTGATAACGAAGACAGAGGAAAAGATGAAAGGTACTTAAGCAGTGATGAGAAAAATGGTCGTGAAGAACAAGTAAGTTTGAACTATGCAATCCATCAAATTGCCATGATAACATACAAGTGAATCTATCCCCATATTCCTAGACCTTTTTATATATTTACATGTGCCCTGCAGCTGAAACAAATGCATCTGGACATGGAAGCATTGCTTGAAGATAAATCAAAGCTGGAGGTCAGTTATGATTTTTCAGGACATGTCTTACATATTGATTACTTATCACCTCGAGTTGTTAATATATCTCCATGAGTCATTTTATTTATCAGTTGATCACGGTTGTGATTTTTTTAGTTACTCTATGTTATGACCGGGTCCTATCACTCTATGATTTGAATTCTTCCCTCGTTTTTGTTATTTTTCTGCCTTAACTGTAATTATTGTGATGAAACTTTATTGTTGTGGAATTTCTCATCAATGTTACAAGACATTTAAATTAATCCATTAAGACTAAGTAGAACTTCTGTGGATGAGGACTAAGCAACAGTCCTGATCATCAAATTAGCATAATCAACCTTGGCTGTATATATAGATATTACAATTTTTCACTGGTTCACTATATCGCAGGCGATATTGGAGAAGAAGACTGATGAAGAGCGCAAACTTTGTAGCAGAGTAGAAGATCTTGAATTGCAATTGAACAAAGAGAAAGAAGATTGGCAAAGGTCTTATATTTCTACAAAATACTTCTTTTCATATCAATTGGTGGGTTCTTCAGCATAAGAGAAGATCACCAAGTATTTGTTTCCCCCCTAATGCCTCTTTTTCAATTTAGGATGACCTCCAAAACCAAAAAGCTAATAAAAGCACATGGGCGTTATATAAAAGCACAGGCGGATTTAAAGAGGCAGGTTTCTTTTCCCCGTATATTAAATGTACCTGAACTTGTGTATGGTCTGAAATAAAACATAATAGCACTCCTAGTTTTAGTCCTTACATGATTGCCACATAGCTGTTCACCATTTTGAGGTCTGCAGGTCTCAGGCTCGCTTTGAGAGGCTAGCAGATTTGCTTGCTTCAGATATTTTGAAGCCTTGTACCAAGGAGCAGGGTTCCATCGGGATTACTGCTAATGAAGATCCATATAATGCTAATGAAATGAGCCCAAGTGACCAAAGACAAAACCATGTTTCAGCATCGAGAAAAAGACTTATTTCCCTCCCAACAAGTGAAGAAGCAAAAACTGGTAAACCTACATGAAATCTTTGTAGACATAAATTTGATCCTGGAATGATATTGTTTATCCATATTGATCAAGTCTGTCAAGATAGTTATTATCTATTCTCCACTTTCCCCTCTTAATGGTTGATGCTTGACATATCTCCTGTTCTCACACATGGGCATCATTATCTTGAATATGTGCACATTTTACCACATTTTTTTTCATGTGCAAACTGTTCTTTTTCAGGAAAGAGACAGAGAGAGAATGACGAAGATATGATCCCAACATCAGAGAACTATAGACCTGAAGATGCTCTAGAACATGTCCAAGATAGCAAGGCAACTGATCTACCAGAATCATTTACAGTGAAGAAGTTAAGGGAGGGTGACTATGTTGATGTAGGAAACATTGTCTCTTCAAGCAATATTTTTGCGGATAGGGTGAGACGTCTTTCTTGCATTAACTCATTTAGCAAAATTGTTTATAATCATTTACTAAGTATGTCATGATCTGATGCCTCATTATGTTATTATTAGACGTTCTATTTAATGCCCTTTGTTATCCTAAAGCTATTAGTTCTGCAAATTCCATGGAAATTTATGTAGTTTTGTGAGTTTGGTATCATAGAATTTAGGAGAGGTTTCAGAATATGGTTCTCAATACACACGCCTCACTAAGATATAACACTCAATTCTCGCGACTTCCGAAATTTGACACCAGAGACACCCAGTCTTTATTTCAGGTGTTTCTACCCCATTTTCTCTGTTTCCCTTATTTTCCTTTTCCATTTTATTTCCCAACACATGTTAGTGGACCATTATGCAGTTGCCTCTTATCCCTTCGCACAATACATCTGGAGGCCGACCACTGTCCACAGTCACTTGCTCTCTCTGGTGAATCATTCCCCGAGCAACTCACACTTTCTTCCTCCCTGTCACCTCCCACACATGGATCACAGGGTCCTCTCCAGCCATTGCAAGGTATGATCCGACCAGGCTGGAGTTGATGCACCACACAGAGCCCATGTGGGCAGCCAACTCCTGACTGAGTGAGCCCCTTGCACGTCTTCCCGTACAGCTGCACCTGGCCCTTCCAGCATTGCACGAGCCAATGCCATCAAAGGCTGTCCAGGTGGCAGAGTTGAGGCGCTAAACTTCCTTCTCCTTCTCCCCTTACTTGGTGCTGCGGCGCCCATACGTGACAGTGGCCAAGTGCTTGATGCCATGCAGCCATCCTCCTATGGCTTCCTCTGGGGCTTGGTTGTGGGGGTGGACGAGGCCATGGCAGTTGTCAACAGCTTCATTAGTTCATGCACGATTGATGAGCGACCAATGCAGAGCTCACACTCCTTGAAGGTGAGCTGCCGGCCAGTATGCACCTCCCATACTACCTCCTCATGCACCTTCCCAACCTTGATTCTGTGTTGTTGCTTCCTGTTCTGGCATTTTGCCCAGTCCACATTGCTGGAGCTGGCTGCCGCAGCGCAACTCCAGAGCAGCGTCTGGCGTCCTTAGGCGGCGCATCAGGACGAGTGATGTTCAGCCGCGGGCTTGCAGTGGCACAATTCTGGAGCATGCTCAGGACACGGTGCTGAGGAGGGTGCGGTGCAAGGGTGGAGCATGGATGGTGAAGGTCCAACCAGCAGGAATGGCAGCACAAGAGATGAGACGAACAGGAGAGCCACACATCGATATGTTGCACTCATTCTCTAGAGGTGTTTGGTTGCCTGGGCGAGCCTCTACCCTCTAGGCTATGCTATCCTTTGGGCAATCTTACTGAATGATTCACTAACTGTGGAGGAACAGATGTCTGTTTTTGTACAAAATAATGTGGACATAGGACTAAATCTTCATGTAGCCATATAGGTCGCACCAGTAATGGTTATGGTGATCGACATATCAATTGTTCAGCAATAATAACTTTATCTATCTATATGTAGCCCCATGTTACCAAGTAATATCCAGCAACTGGGTTATGATACCATTAATTTTCTTTGTTATTATCTATTATGTAGAACATGAAACAGCCTAATTTTAGCATTCCCTTCTTGGTCAAGCAACTCATTGATATGTGCTAAAGCTGTGTATTCATCTACCAGCCAACCCTAGAGGGGTAGCAATGTATATGGGTCATACATGGGCCTCATGGGCCTAATATACTCCAACACACAGGATCGAACATCGGGAGTTTACTGACATGAAAAAAGCACACACATCCACGCACGCAACTAGCCACTAATGATGTTGAAATTGGGCGAAATTACCAAGGTCGATGACGGAGGCCCTTGGTGAAGATGTCGGCAAACGGGAGGTGGTCGGGACGTGGAGGACCCGAACATCGCCGATGGCAACTCGATCACGGACAAAGTGTAGGTCGATCTCCACATGCTTGGTCCGTTGGTCTTTGCACGGGGTTGGTGGAGAGGTACAAATCGACGTTGGTAAACCCGTGCTCATGGAGAGGCCTGTGGAGCTTCTTTGTAGAGCCGGGAGGCCTAAATTTGATCCGGATCGGGAGGAATGCTTGGGCGACCAAGACATTGAGTTGCCGCCAGAAAGACAACAGAAGCCGGATAGAGCGCCAGTGTCCGGACATCGGCGTCGGTGTAGGCAACAGCTCGGTGGAGTCTGTCAAGAGTAAGTTAGAGTCGATAGTGCTTGGAGGATTGGAGGAGGCGCTTGAGCGCTTGAGGTGGTTCGGGGATCATGCATGTGAAGGCATATCTCCTGCCTTTGCATAGGTGATGTCAGCCTAGTGAAGGTGAGGTCTTGAAGGGCACTGCAAGATATGTGCAGTGCCGCGGTGGTTCCCACGGCCTCGGACGGCTTTTTTGTGTCAAGCCCAGTAAGCAGGGCCTTGCGATTAGTCATCCCAAAGACGCTCAGAATATCAAGAGTGTACTGCTCTTTGGTGAAGGAGAAGGCGGTGGGGCGAGGCTCACAAAGGTGACCGAGGAAGTGGTGGAGCACCCCAAGATCCTTCATAGCAAACTCCTTTGAAGAGAGGCGGCGACACGGTGAGTAAGGACAAGATATGAGAACAATATCATCAGAGAACTATAGACCATGATGATTGATGCGTATCGACTTGGCCTCCACAAACCCATGTCAGGAAAGCGACAACCGAGAGTACCACGGCAACTGATCTACCAGAGAAGACTTGTTGAGCCGGCGAGACCATGTCCCGGACGAGAAGAGTCAACAAACCCCACCGGAGGGTGCAGATACTTTGTCTGTTGGGTGTGGAGAAAGCATTGTCTGATGCATGCGGGCAAGATCGATCGAGAGCTGTGGAGAGAGACCTTGTCGTCTGGTGGCGGCTTTCCACCATGAAAGTCTCATCATAATCAATTTAAGCGCTGGTGAAACCCCGGAGAATTGAGCCTTGTACCTTCAACGGTACCATCATTGCCGCTTGTGTGTCATGATCCACTTGAGTGACGCGTTCGGGTGGACGGGCACCAGATTATGTCCGGTTGACGAGGAGAGGCAGCTATTTAATGCCATTTGTGGCGCCAATGAGGGTCCGACAAGGCCATGGACGGAAAAGTACTGGGAGTTCTGTCAACGGGCATTCGCATGGCCCGGGGTAGAGGGTGTAGTTTTGTGAGGGTGAACATGCCGCGGGTCATAGAATTTAGGAGGTGGTACAGAATATGGTTCGGGCGGCTTTGAGGTGGCACGGTGATATAAGAGGCAAACACTGCCGACACCTGACATTGGTAGACGTACGCATGCATTGGGCGAACGCTAGCAGGAGGTGCGACAAGCGGTGTCCCCGGACATGGCATGACGGAGGGTAGGTGCAACTCGAGGTGGCGCCCCGACCTGTATGTCCAGGCGTGTTGGCGGCGGGAGGCACGGGCCCGGCATGAGGGCACGGGAAGCATTTGCTCTGTGGGAAAATTGGACCACCGTGTCGATGGGAAACATAGAGAAGGTGTCAGGATCGGGGTGGGAGGTGGGTGGTGGTGGTGGAGAAGGGAAGACAGACTCATCAAACACCACATGGCGAGAGATGAGGTGGACCGGGAGAGTGAGGTTATGCCTTGTGATCCGGGGAGTACCCAAGGAAGACACTGAGTGGAGCAGGGAGCCCGGCTTTGTGGGGAGGCGGTGGCGGTGGTGTTAGGGTAACATGCACACCACGAAGGTGGTCTGGGGAGGGTACCAAGAGGCGTGGTGTGGTGTGGCTGGAAGGTAGGCGGTTAAGGAGATAGTGGAGGTGCATCTGGAGAGCAGAAGCAGAAGCGGCGCCTGGAGGAGAAGAGTGCGATGGTGTCGCTCAGTGGTGCGAATCATGCGCTCGGCCTTGCTGATTCGGGAGGAGGTATCTGGGCAAGACACATGCAATTGGACACCTTCCTCACGGAGGTACCGTTATCGAACTCACGGCCATTGTCACATGGACGGCCTTGATGGGGTCCCTCCAGTAGACACCAGGCGAAAAAAGTGGAGAAGAGTGGTGAAGGTATCCGACCACGCTGGAAAGTCCACGAATAATGCGAAAAAATGTCAACCACCACAAGATAGTATTTAGCCCATGTGGGAGATGTCCATAGGTCGCAGCAGTGTACAAGATCAAACACATGCGTAGTATTTGAAGAAGAAGAACAAAAAGGAGGCGAACATGACGGCCCGGTACCGCACGCATGACACAAGTGCTCATCGTGAGCCCGAGTACAACCAATGTCGAAGCTGCGACTAAAGCTGCGTCAAAGCATCACGTCCGGGATGCCATCAGCGCGGTGCCAAGTGGTGGAGGTGGAGGAGTTGAAGGGCGGCGGTGACAAAGTAGACTTCCTTCTCGAAGAAGGGTGTAAAGGGGTCCCGTCTTTGTCCTTCGGAGAAGAGGACGTCGGGAAGCCAAATCCTTGACGAAGAAGACCGAAGAGTCAAATTCAACGGAGCAGAATTGTCGGGACAGTGGCGAATAGAAAGAAGGTTGTGAACCATGGGTGCAACAAGAATGTCAGCCAAAGGAACCATGAGGCTTCCTTGGAAGACACGAACCATTCAGCGACCATGATGGTGAAGGATAAGAGGAAGAAGGAGGGTAAATAGAGGAGAGTATGTCGTGGTCAGAGTAGTGTGGTAAGTGGCACATGAGTAGTTCAGCTTGGGACCGCAGTGCGGTGTCGGGCCATGGTGTCAAGGATCTGGCCAAGACCACTGGTTCCAACCCAGTTCCAGCCAGACTGAGCAGGTATCGGGAGGTGTCACCCACGAATTGATGCCTGGGAGGTGGAGCCACGCAGACGGGGAGTGAAACCCCTGAGGAGCTCCAGTGAGCACCTGGTGGGCCATACTGAGCCGGGAAGGGCCACATGGAGATGCGCCCGACCCGGGTTATGGAAAGATTCTGTGACACACTGTGGAGTGCTGGTCCTCCTGTGAGGGACTGTGTGTGGTGGCATTCCTTGCGGCCGCCACCCCCCCACATTGCGGGGAGGAGAATCAAGAAGCGCAACGCTTGGGAGAGAGGAGCAACTCCAGTCGAGAAGACGAGGACCCGGGCGCGGAGGGTGGACTGGTGGCGCCTGAGTGAGCTCCTCCATGCAAGGATCAGACTGCAGGGAAGGAGAAAGGGCCCTGCCGGGTGATCCACGTCCGGAGGTGGGCGTAGTGGTCATCGAGCCTGGCGGAGGACGTTGAGGACGAACGCGGTCCTCCACGGGCGCCAAGGTCGCCGAGGAGTCCGCCATGCTCTTCAGGCCGGCAGAACTTCGCTAACGGAGAGGTCACCACAGACGGAGGTGCGGAAGCTTCGATCGAGACGCAGGCCTCCAAGCTTCTGATTGGAGCCATGGATGGTGAAGGTCCAACCAGCAGCAGGCGGAATGGTCGTGGAGGTCAAGGAGATCGACGAGAGAGAGGACGAACAGGAGAGCGCACCACACATCGAGGCGTCGACTAGGACGTGGTCTCGAGGGCGTGTTTGAGGAGGACCAGTCCCTCTGGGAAGCGTAAGCCAAAGCTCGAGGACGCACCGGACGAGGAGTCGGATGTTCGGATCCTTACCGGGGTGGAGCCGAGCCACGGTGGGTCTTACTGAATGATTCGAGCTAAGGAGGTGGTCGCTGTGGAGGAACAGATGTCTGTTTTGTACAAAATAATGTGGACATAGGACTAAATCTCATGTAGCTATATAGGTCGCACCAGTAATGGTTATGGTGAGGAGGAGCGGGGAAGAAGAAATATCAATTGTTCAGCAATAATAACTTTATCTATCTATATGTAGCCAGCCATGTTACCAAGTAATATCCAGCAACTGGGTTGGCACGCCATTGGCGTGGCGCGCCTACCAGCAATGGCCAAGTAACGCTCACGCCAAGGCAAGAAGAAGCGGCGGCCGACGGGCCGCCGCCCAAGACACGCTGGGCCCAGGAGGAGGGTAGGGGAAGGGAGGGAAGGCCAGGAAGTAGGTGGGGAGGGAGGGAGGGCGGCCAGCCATTAAGTGGCTGAGCCGTGGCGGCGGCAGAGGAAGAGGAAGAGAAGAAGAAAACCTAGCTTGATACCATGCTAAAGCTGTGTATTCATCTACCAGCCAACCCTAGAGGGGTAGCAATGTATATGGGTCATACATGGGCCTCATGGGCCTAATATACTCCAACAATATGCATCTTATTATTTACAATAATTATGTCATGAGGCAAATCTTAGTCATGTACAAGTTGTAAAAATACTTGTCACCTTGATCATTTTCAAGAAGTTTGCAGTGTTTTTTTAGGGTCTGATGGATTCTTCTGGTATTTCGAGTCGTCTACATATTTCTTCCTAACCTATAATTTATCTTTTAAAACATTTTAGTGTATCATGGAATATTATGTTGTAGTTTGCCCGACTTGACTTAAAAATGTATTTTGATTTTCTCCATTGCTCTAAAGTTTTGTTAGTGCCACTTTCTGTTTCGGATACTAACAGCTCATTTATCATTTTTGGAAGACATTTGAATATGTTTTGAAAATTAACTTCTGTATGCATGATAGGATTACGGATCCTACCGCGTAGATCACGGAGTCTGTAGGGATGGGAGGGAGGTGGAGCAGGCTGGGAACCTCGCTGCCGGCGGCTGGACGCCGTGGTGGAGGATGGGCGGCTGCGGCTGTAGCCCTAACCCTCGCGTAGCTACAGGAACGGAGACACTGTTCACGCGTGAACAGTAGATGCGGCTAGGGTTAGGAACTCCCGGCTCCCAGGGGAAGCCGGAAACAATAGATTGTTTCTGCTTAATTATCCAAATGTCTTACAAGCCATATATATAGCTTTCACAAATAAGGGATATATCTAATAAATAGGCTAAATAATAGATAATATGGGCTGTTAGCCCCCTAATGCCGGCGCACAAGCTCAGCCACTAATGGGCCTCCGCCTGGTATATGTGACGCCGGTCATAACAATGCAGTTCTTGAAACAAACTCTTGACACTATGCCTTCTGTTTTTCAGTACAAGGGTGATGATGAGGAAGTTGATGTTGATTAGTGAGCGGATGCTGTCTGTGGTTGATAATGATTTAAGCTGTAGGAAGCGATTTCAACAGACGACATCGATGCCAGCTTCTAAAACTACTTGTATGCCTTTTGCATCGGGTAATAGGGACTGGTATATTTGGTAGCTATTTATGTGCTTAGACTGAGTTGTGATGCTGTCAAACATAAGAGTACATTCTTTTTCCCTTTTGTGTTTCCTGAGGCTCGAAGAGGATCCTAATCTGTACTCGCTTCATGTATTATTCTTAGCCAGTTTGAGTAGACTTTTGGATTGGTTGTGTTATTCTGCCATGCATCCATGATTCATCTACCTGTCTTCTAAGTCTATGAATTCTGATACTTGAGGTTCATAAAGCTGTGCACTTATGTTCAAAGTGCACAAAAAATCTTTACGAGTTTGACTTGTCAACATGGAATCTCCACATTGCCATGCCATGTACTCATGTTAGCAACCTTAGGGCGTTCTGAGCATTTTATGCTTGAATGACATGCTAACTATGATATGCTTGTCTTAGGAAATCAACAGTATGTATAATCATGGTTTTGAAGGCGTTGCCTAGGTGTCCAGACGCTAAAAAAGCCTGGGTGTCGTTGTCATCACGACAAAAAAATCAGCAAAATGAGAGGGCAGGAGAGGGAGAAGAGAACTCGAGGACCACGCAAGGCTGAGCACCCATCTCCATCCGCTCTAGTTCCCATGGCCATTGCAACTTTCTTCACCAGCAAATTTCTGAGAGATTGCATATCTAGGAGGGGGCTCTAGAAGGATTTGGAAAGAAGGTAGCGCCAGCAGTGAGGAAGTGGAAGGGGGCGGCACCAGACGTGAGGAAGCCAGGAAGGGAAGGGGAAGAGGTCGTTGGAGATGCTCGACGTTGGTTTGGGAGGACAACAAAAGGTTGTGCCAAAGGGGAATTTTATGTGCCATTAAAAAAGATCGCAATGCCATGTGTGTGCATTTGAAAAAGTTCAGCGGTCTTCAGCGCCACTGCTTTAACTTTTTTATGCCCTCCATGCCACTGCCGCCAGTTTAGCCTCTAACGTCGTCAAACTACATGTGTGAAAAGTCGAAAATACCTTTAAGTCTAAATATATCATTAATTTTTTTGAGCATCTTAACGACTTCAAATGAAAAAACTCAAAACTAGAAAGTTGTAAATCTTGTTGAGATCTATAATTTTCATATAAAAATTATCTTCATTTAATTCCGTAAAAAAAGATATGATTTTTCTAAGATATATTAATCATGTCAAATCATATTTTTTTGCGGAATTAAATGAAGATAATTTTTATATGAAAATTATAGATCTCGACAAGATCTACAACTTTCTAGTTTTGAATTTTTTCATTTGAAGTCGTTAAGATGCTCAAAAAAATTAGTGACATATTTAGACTTAAGAGTATTTTTGACTTTTCACACCTGCAGTTTGACGGCGTTAGAGACCAAACTGACGGCAGTGGCACGGAGGGCACAAAAAAGTTGGAGCAGTGGCGCTGAAGACCGCTGAACTTTTTCAGGGACACACAAGGCATTACGATCTTTTTTAATGGCACACAAGGAATATGGACTGGGTGGTCGACTAGGCCTTTTTATTGTGTGTGCCTTCTCCTTTTCTTTTTTTTTCATTTACATTTGTCTCTCTCCTCCATGCCACTCCTTTGAAGTTTCCTATAAATCAAATGGCATCGTCTTGCCTTGCTTTATGACCACCTAGGTGTCGCCTAGGCGACTCAAAGGGGTGGCTCACCATGTCTCGCCTCACCACCTTAAAAATTATGTGTGTATATAAAATTCTTATGCTTGGTTGTTTCCATGCATGTAACCTATGTGCTCTTATAAAGACGGTAAACGAGGAATCCTTTTGAATTTTACAGAAACTTTAGAGAATCAATTTCCTTGTGATACTGATTCCTGACAATCCAAATTTCTTTTAGTAGACGCATTTGCAGTATCTTGTACCAAGAAAAAGTAAATTCTATCTTCTTGAACTATCATTTTTCTCCTTAAACTTTAAAACCATATGTCCTACCCACCAAACTCTAAATCGTTCAAATTACTTGCCTATCTTGGTTTGGAGCAGTTTTGAAGGTGGGTTTGTCTTTTTTTAGTTAAAAAATCAATTAACACTTGACAAGGTTTTTAAACCACAAAAAAAATATCTAAACTTATAAGAATTCTGAAGAAAATCTAGAGATATGAGATATGAAAAATCCAAATAAAGTATTTAAAGCTCATGAAAATATTTATAAATGCTTAAAAAATAGATTTAGCTCTTGAAAAATGGAAAAATATTCATAAAAAATCTAGAAAATTTTCAAAACATTATAATATAATTGATATGTAAACATATTTTGAAAACTTTTCGAAACAAAAACATAATATACAACTAGCATGAATGCATTCAACATTAATGTATGTTGCATTCATGTTGGTTACATCTTATGCATGCAAAGTTTTTTAAAAAAAATTATACATCAAATATAGTTTTGTATTTTTTTTTTTTTGATATTTCTCATTTCCCTACATCTAAATCTAATTTTTGAAGTTTTTAAAAATAATTTCACGAGTTCTTAATATTTTGTTGGATTTCTAATATCTCATCAATCTCTAGATTTTTTTGAAAATTTTAAAAGCTTAGAGATATTTAAAATCTTATCAAGTATTTATATAACTAAAAAAAAGATAAACCCGCCTTAAAACCATTCCAAAATAGATCTGCAATTGATTGGTGGGCCTAGTGGATCACGAAAACGAATCACCACACCATCCTATTACATGATGGGCCGATTGGAGTCTGGATCAGAACCGTCTGATCCAGCGGCTTTAGCCCTTTGCGAGGCCAGCGTGACACCTCGCGGACTCTCTCGGCCTCGTCTCCTCTCCCCCTGTGGCCCTGTCCCGTCTCCGCCGCCGCCGTCGCCGGCACTCGGAGCCCTACCCTTCTTCTCGCCGGAGCCCCTCATGGACCGGCAACCCCAGGACTACGCGGCCGCGGCCATGGCGTACGCGCAGGGGCAGCAGCCACCGCCGCCGCAGTACGGAGGGTACCACCCGCAGGCGCCGCCGCCTCAGTACCCGCCCCACCCTTACGGCGCGCCGCTCCCGCAGTACCCGCCCGGGCCCTACGCGCGCCCCATGCCGCCGGCCTACTCGCACCTGCCGCCGCACCAGCAGCCGCCTCCCCCGTACGCGGCGCACCCGCCACCGCCGCACGTCTTGTCCACGCCCTCCCCGCCGCCGCACCACCCTTACATGCACACGCCGCCGTTCGAATCTGCCCCGCCGCCGCCGGCTGCGCCCCCCGCCGATCCGGAGCTCCAGAAGCGCATCGACAAGCTCGTCGAGTACATCGCCAAGAACGGGCCGGATTTCGAGGCCATGATCCGCGACAAGCAGCACGACAACCCGGACTACGCCTTCGTCTTCGGCGGGGAAGGTCACGCCTACTACAGGTACATGCTCTGGCTTTTGCCGCGCTCGCCGGTGCCGGCGCCCTACCCGCCGGGCTTGATGCATATGATGCCGCCTATGGGCCCTATGATGAGGGGGCCGCCGATCCACCAGCCGGGGTACCCTCCATTCTATGACCAGCACCAGCAGTTTGCTGCTGCTCACGGCCATGGGGACTATGAAGCTGCAGCACAACCGTTCAAGGGACTGTCTGGGCCGCTCCCTGCAGATGTTGCTGCTGAGCTGCAAGACGTGCTTAACAATCTTAACGGCACTAAGGAATCAATAAAGGGAGCAAAGTCATGGTTTATGCAAAGATTGCCATTTGCACCGGCTCTGGCTGAAGCTCTTAAGGAGAGAGTATTTGTGTTGGAGGATTCGGAGCCGCAGCTGCACATAATTTTCCTGGTGAATGATATTCTTTTTGAAAGGTATGGCTCGATTTGTTTCCTATCTTTATTAAAGTAGAGCTGCTTACGTTATGCCTTTTATTTTTTAATTGTAGTTCTTCTGTTGAGAAATAGTCCTTATGTTCCTTTTGATGAATACTTCAGTTATCATGCTGAATTGCTGACTGACATACCAGTGCATGAAGTGTTATCTAATGAGCATATATTGTTTTCATATCTCATTGCTGTAGTGCGCAGCTTGTAGAGTGACCAATTCATATTTCAGCATCCACACTATTTATCTCTTCATAAGCACTCACCAGATTGGGAGTACTTGATGCAATCTTAGTTCACCCTAATTCATTTCAAAAACTACTATACTTTACTAAGGCCAACATTTTAACATTGGAAGATAAGTACTTCTAGGCAAATAGAAGGCCTTAAAAAAACAAACCTACTTTTGTCTTTTGACAGATTATAAAATCGATAAACATAGAAAAATACCCAGGTGCTTTGTTTCATAATGATAAGAGAGATCATATATCTTGTAATTTAGGGACCTTTTCTCATGCAGATGAAAGTGGTACTCCCCAGCTTGTTACCATTTTTTGGTCCATTAGAAACTGAGTGTTATAGACATAGCAAGTAGACCCTGGTGAAGCTGTGATGTGCTTTTTTAAACGATATTCTGTTGTACCAAATGCATACATCCTTTTGTTCAGAGGGACCCTAGCAAGCTTATCAATACCATTCAGGATGCCATTCTGGATTACCCATTGGAACGGAATGTTTCAACACTAGACAATATCTGTGTACGGTGTACCATTCTGGAGTATAATAAACTGTAAATGCATTTATATTTATTAGTAATTATTTGCTAATTTTTTTTATATATTTATTGCCAAAACCAGCAAACATACACGTGGCTTGCAACGGGAGAGAAAAATTCCCCATAGTCATATGCTGGCAGGTCTGAACCAGCCCCTAGGAGGTATATAGCTGTAGCAGGTCACCCAGGCCCACATGCCACATCTGTTCAGAGTAGGCCAAACACTGTGCTCCCACGATTAACGATGGTTCAATGGTGAGCAGAGAAAATCAGTGTGAGACTCGAGTGGAGATGATGGAAACCAGAAACACCATGTTTAGGCCCATATGCGGAACACGCGAGGGGCAGATACAGGGGACTAAAAATAGCTAGAACTATCGTTCAAAGCGGAATCGCTAAAATGTATCGGGACGAAGATATATCTCACACTTAATGCAGAGAGGGACCCCACCAAGATCATTCTATGGTGTGCCCTAGCCAGCTTGACTAACCTACATATAAATGCTTTTGTTGCCTTGCATGAACCGTTTCTTTAACAGGGCAAGAGTACTATAGTAGGAGGCTATTCCTTGAGTTCAATTATGCGTCGTACCATAGTAGCAGTCTGTTCCTTCCTTGTGTGTGTGACAGCTTTTCCGTTTAGGCAAACATGCAACACAGCCCTATCCAGGCACGGGAAAGACATAGGCGCGAAATAGGATGGGAAACTAATGAAGGAGGTCTCTAGAAGTGTTGAAAATTAGCCTATTTAATATTATGGATAGATATTACAATATATGCATATTTTCTGTGCTTGGGACTGAAAGGCTATGTTGTTGTTGTTGTTGTTGTATATAACAATGTATGCATATTTTTGTGCTGCATAAATTAGAATTTACTTGCTTACAATCAGGTTTACACACACGTGTACCTATATTACTGGCCCTACCGTTCTTCCAATAAAAATATTCACTACCTATTTGGAAGGTAGCTACTGCCACCTGCATATTCAGAAGGCTTACACAGACGTGTACATTTGTCTCCTCTTACCTATTTCTTCCACTCAGTGAAAGCCAGAAAGAAGTATATCTCATTCTCTCTCTGCCTTATCCTTTCTCTTATCCTTACTGGCTCGCTGCCATGGCCGGATGGCCCTGAGCTGCAGGCCATAGATGGAGTTGAGGTTCCAGGGGCTGTCCGTGTCTAGGAAGCAGACATCTTCTCCATCCCAAACTTTTTTTTATCGCGTTACAGCCACCTGGAGGAAGAAGCAACAGCGGTTGCTCCTGTAGTATCGCTATCACCCCCGCCCAAGTTGAACTCGAAGAATCTGTTCTTCTACAACTGGGACTCTCCTTTATTAACTAGTACTGGCATCCACAGAATGCTAGATTTCGCCTGGTACAGCCGAAATCAGCCAGAACCATGACCGGTACTGGATTTGACCTCTGTTGTACCAGTCTCTACGGCGGTCTGAGATAATCTGGACGTTCTGGCCTGTACCAGAATGAGATTGACAACTCTGTCTGTAACCAGATCTTAGTCTCCATGTAGCATAAGGAAGTGCTAAAATTTGGTATAAATTTAGACACTGCAATAGGAGAGGCCCATGTAGGAAAATAGAAATGCATGCATATATTATCAAGTTGAAACGAAGTTTTGCTATATATGTTTTAAATGTGCTGATCTTTCATGATATTGAATAATACCCAACTAAGAAGATTGGAATGGTTTAGGTCACTAAGGATTCTGTTTGGTTGGGATATTTAACACCTGTCCTCAAGGAGCTGCTAATGCTTGACCCTTGACCGATCAAATCTAGCTTCTGAGAATTTCGAAGTGCACATGACTTGTAACTATGTGTATTTAATTTAATGCATTGCTGATTTCTGAATGTATTTGACATGTTACAGCTTACAAAGACGAACTAATATTCGGGACCTTGACAATGAGGCTATTGCTTTTAAGTCTGTACTGGGTTCCATGCTTGCAAGGGTTTACAATAATTCACAGAGTAAAGATGACAACCAGACTCGCGTTGAGAAAATCCTGCAGTTTTGGGGTTCAAAGGAAGTTTACGACCAGGAAACAATCGCTAATTTTGAAAGAGAGATGAAAGGTGGCTTGCCTTATCCTTTGGTGCCACGACATGTTTCACCAGATCCATCGACCTTTTCAGGTATCTTTTTTCTCTGCTTCCTTTACTACCTCTATTTCCCATTCAGTCTAGGTACTTCAACCTTTTTTTTTTTGTTATCTGATGACGATGCTAGCTCTGAAATAAGGATGCTATTTTGTATTCTTTGAGTACTTCACCTGTGAGTTTCCATCTGATTACCATCTTTCTTCATTTGATTTGTCAACTCACATAGCTGTGATCCTAGTAGCCCCGGACTGCACTGCACTAGCTGCTATATGTTGTAGCCACTATTTAGAATGATTCATAACTTTCTAGAATTCATTCCTGGAAACCTATCTGACCCATCATCCAATTAGAGAACTTTATCCTCTGGCTGATTTACTTGTGTTTCTCAGTTAAATCATTCTATCGTTTGATTCTCTGGTCTTACAATGTCTTTTTGGAATAGCTTTTTAAAATGTAATGCATGTACATTTTGCTTTTTGGTAGTAAAAAACCTAAAAGCTGCTAGATGTTTTTGCAGGATCAGCGCCACTGCGCTCAAAATGGTCCTCGGAACCTCCAGAGAAGGATAAAGCAATCCATCCTATTGCTGGTGCAACCCAATCTGTTCCCTCTGCACAATTTCCAGCAAACCAACTTCCAGCTGGTGTTTATCCTCCTGTAGGCCAAACTATTTTTGCAGGATCTTTGCCAGTGCAACCATCGTTAATTCCCTCTGTGGCTCCTCAAAGCACTGCTGCTACAAATGATTCGAATCCACCTCCTTATCCACTCTTCCCCCCTGGCCTCATTCCTGGAATGGTTCGGAAGATGCAAATAGGTAGTGGAGTGCCATACTCTCCCTTAAGCCCGCTTGACATCCCCGCTACCATCCCTCCATCAACCGTCCCAGAGTCTGAGATCCTTGAGCGTGTGTCGAAGTTCTTCAGTGATATTGGGGAGGTAAACCCATCAGAAGGTCCAATGAGACAAAGCGAGCCCGATGACTATGATGACTACGAGAGGGAACTCCCTGCCCGAAAGGGAGGCGCTTGCATCCCTCCCCCGCCGAATCTGCTTGTAACAAACCCTGAGGAAGGGATGCGTGCTGATGGTAGCGTTGACAGTAAACCAGGGTCCAGCGGTCGGTTGGGTCTCGGAGCTTCTGCCGATCCGAATGAGGTGGGACAGTATGATGATGTATATTCTTCTTATCGTAAGCAAAGGAGCACAACGTATCACTCTTCCATCACTGCTCGGTCATCGACGTCAAAGTGAGGGCGGCAGAGATGCCTCGAGCGCCCCTTTTTCCAACATTTCCAGGTGATGCTGTATGGTTACATGAGATGACGAAATTGTAAGAACTATCCTGTCATTATTGTACGATGTAACTTTGTATGGCAAATGTGATCTACGGCTTCTTAAATCCAAACGTAGTTGACCCAATTGCAAATTATACATGTTGCAGGGATGTGCTGTTTACTTGACCTACTACGTTTTACTCCCAAAATTTAGGTATCGACACGAATCAACTTTTGGAACAAAGTTTACATCTGGTAGTTGTAGGCTGATTGTCACCTTATAAAAGGAAAAATTGAGTATCGCCTTTAAAAGGAAATATAACTATACTTGGGTGCTTGTGCTAGAGATATACGGCTGTAAAACGTAGACACGCGTGGGTTGGCCAAGAAGAAAGTCACGACGTGTGTAAGCGCGAGACAATAGGATGAAGAAGCATACAGCACAACACAATACAGAATAGTGGGCACAGGCAAAGATAAACATAAAATGGAACTACAAGCTAGGATCTCGAACTGTACAAAGCACAAATGATGTCAAAGCGTTGATTGCAATAAAAAAAAACTGCCTCAATGAAGAATAGAGCTTACATTTACAACAAGGAAAAAGCAATTTTCTTGATTGACAAAAAGTAACTATTTTGTGATGATGGCTAATACCTTTGTTTCAAAAAGAAAATGATGACTAATACCTAAACCACCGTAAGTGTATGTAGTGTCTTGGTGTTTAGTTGTTATGCGCAGGCAAACCGTGATTAATAAATCGTGTTTGGTTATTTACATTTTGTGGCCTTTAGTTACCTCCATATTCTAGTTGAGAACTTGAGATTATAGTTGGCCAAATGGTCCACGGCCGGGCCCAAGGCACGGGGTTTCGGCCTGGCCTAGGAACGGCACGGCCTAATGGCCGTCGGGACCGTGCTAGCCCGGACAGACTGAAGGGGCCATGCCTGGTAGATTGATCATTGTCCCACTATGAAAAAAGTTCATATTACCTCCCTCAACTTTTGTGAAAGTCTATTTTTCCTCCCTGAACTCTAAAACCAGGTAAACCACCTCCATGAACTTTTAAAACCGTTCGTTTTACCTCACTGACCGGTTATTGGCGGTTTTCAAATGCGGTTTTGACCTTTTTTTATTTTGGCTGAATTTTTGAAAAATCATAGTAAATCACAGAAAAAACATAAAATGAAAAGTCTAATTTTGTTAGACTCCACATGAGTAGATCTACACAGTGAACATATAATATGGTATACTTTAGTACAATTTTTTTTCTGTAGCTTTAGATCTTATGTTTTTCTGTAATTAATTCATAGATGCAGTTTTTATGTTCCAATTGTAGTGAAATTTTTATTGTGAGCTAATTATTGTATGCTTGAATTGTAATAAAAAATTTATACTCATTGAATCATGTATAATGCTTGAGCTAGTTATAGATTTATTTAGGTGTATGCTTGTTAAAAATTATTTATAAATCTATAACTAAGTTATACATGATCCAATAAGTATGAAATTTTTACTACAGTTCAAGCATATAATAATTAGCTCAACATAAAAATTTCACTACAATTGGACCATGGAAACTGCAGCTATGAATTAATTATAGAAAATCATAGATTTAAAGCTACAGCAAAAAAATTTGTACTAAAGCCTACCATATTATATGTTCATTGTGTAGATCTACTCATGTTGAGTCCAATAAAATTGAATTTTTTATTTTTATAATTTTTCTGTGATTTACTATGATTTTTCAAAGATTCAGTCAAAATAAATAAAAAAGAAAAAGACAAAACCGCCTTTGAAAACCGCTTATAACCAATCAGGGAGGTAAAACGAACGGTTTTAAAAGTTCAGGGAGGTGGTTTATCTGGTTTTAGAGTTCAGAGAGAAAAAATAGACTTTCGCAAAAATTGAGAAAGGTAACGTGGACTTTTTCCTCCCACCATATATAATCCTCCGGCTAGCCTTTCTGACTCCTTATACCCTAGCGCCCCCATTTCATCTCCATTTCCACATGTCTATGTGCAGTCGTGTGAACTCTAAAGAATGGATTCAATTTTTTGAAGCAATTGGATTCGATTTTTTTTCTATGTGTGCATTTTCTAAGCATGCCGGGTTCTTTGGGCCGACGGGCCAGCTACTCGTGCCTAAGGTGAGAGCCCGCTAAGCCAGGCGTGCGGTGCTGGCTTGACGTCTAACGAATTAACAAGTCATGCCCTAGCTGGCCTATGTCCATGCGAGGCCAAGTAGACCATTTGGCAATCTATAGTTGAGATTTCATATTTCTAGAAGTACGAGAATGAGAATATTTCATTTTATGTTTGTGCGAGGCCATGTAGACCATTTGGCCATCTATAGTTAAGATCTCATATTTCTAGAAGTACGAGAATGAGAATATTTCATTTTTGTGTTGCATCGGCTTGTACAAACCGTGTTGTCGTGCGAGACCAAGTAGACCATTTGACCATCTATAGTTGAGATCTCATATTTCTAGAAGTACGAGAACGAGAATATTTCATTTTTGCGATGCATCGGCTTGTACAAACCGTGTTGTCTAATACTATAAAAATCTAGTGAACAATGGGGCCTGCTTTGAGCACTATACAAGCCTGCATAAGACCTCAAGCAGACAACCGTAAGACCCATTATGTGTTTTTAACTTTTTATATTTATTTATACCGAAAAATACATGGGGTTCATAATCTATGGCATAGGACCAACCTTGTTGTATATAGATTGTCAATGTGTGGCGTGAGGTAGGCAACGGGGTTTTGGATGGTAAAGGAATTCATGCACATTTGACACCGTATGGATGGGATGCGAGCAAAGGGCTAATCAAAGGTAGAGGGGGCTATACAAAATAGTTATTGTCCCTAGAGATCATTTGGCTATCAGAAATAATTTGGCTGCAATGATTTTTAAAACGAAATCATTTGGCTGGTAGAAATTTCTGTTCCAGATTCTCCTTGGCAAAAACACTTACCAAATTGATCTCATGACAAATATGAAACTTGATCTCATGACAAATATAATAGTACTTATTTCATATTTAATACAGTACTGCTAAAAAGAGATCGGAGAGTCTCCACCTCCACACATTCTCAACAGAACTTAGCGGAACCTGCCGCATCATCTGGTTGTACTGACGATTTCTGGCATTCACATTCACAATCCTTGTGAGCCTGGCCGATAATGCTGTGGCAGTCGTGCTTGAACCGAGTCCCCGACAGAGGCCAACACGGTGCGCAGCTCAGCGACGGTAACGACATTGGAGTCGAGTCGTTGAGTCCACTACCAGTAAGTCTCGAACCAACACCCAGCAATGTTGTTTCCTGTTTAGTTCATCTTGAGTATGACAGTTGGAGTAAAAAATAACAATACTAACGACCAAATAAACAACCATAGGACGATACATCCATCAAAATACTACTCGGATACATCCCTCTCAAACGAAACAACCAGAGGACAAACGATTCTTTGAACAGAAGAGAAGACATGTACCAGCCGAAAGGGCCCAGAAAATCAGGGTGTCAGATCCAGGTGAGTTTAAGCTGGCTCGGATTGAATCTCGCAAGATGGCAGGATGATTGCCGATTGCCTGGACTGATTTCAGTTTCAAAGTCCAAACAAGAAGCTGATCTTGCGCAGCACACAATTTAATCAAAACCAACAAGAAACCATTATAAACACATAAAACTATTAGCAAGCTCTAACAAAAACAACAAAAACAACAAAACCAACAGGAAACTTCACAAACCAAGATTACATAAAGCAGGAAAAGACATGCAGAGAAATAAGAAAGAATTGCATGGAATTGCATCAGACATCCAAGGAAGGATTTAGCAGCACTAGCTCTCAAGCCTGGCAAGGCGAAAGCTCTTAGGCGGCAACTGCGAATGTAGAGAAACAAGCCTTGATTTTGTCATCATTTGCAATGCACTTAAACATGCCTAGGTCCAATCAATGCATCATAGCTAAATGCTCAAGTACAAATCATAGTTAGACAATGGAGTCAGATTCGATAACATGTCAATCAGCACAGGTCCAGAAATCCGGATCCTAAGACTGGGGCGACAAAACCATATCATCATCCTCCAACACAGCCAACAATGAACAAAACAAAATCACAATATGGAAAAACAACACCGTTCTGACTAAAGATCCACAAGAACCAAAGAATCAACAACAAATCAAAGCATCACAGGTCATGTAGAATCCCTCGGAGACCCGATTTAAATCACACACCACAGATGAATCAAACAACTGCAGGTGTGAGCCCCATCACAGACCAAACCACAGAGGTTATGATTGGAAGGACACCTGCAGCTGAGAGAGCCAGCTGCTGGTTACAGTGTCAAACGGCACTTCCTATCGGTAGGTCTTGAGATCTTCACAGGGACTAGATACAAATTCTGATTTGCATATTGATTGTAAAAAGATGGCATGAAACAATAATAATGCATATCCTATCAAACCTCATAGTAACTTATAGACAAGCAACTTAAGCTGGGTAAAACAGATAGGATATACACAAGTGAGATAAATCCTCAGAAAGCCAGACAACTGTCGTCATAAGTAAATCTGACGGTAATTCCAGATGTATAGCTAATCATCACAGGAGTAACTACACAGTGCATTATCATTTATAGTTCATGGACCAGAAAAGCAAGCAACAGCAAAAAAACGTTCAGGGGAGAATAGTTACTCAGTGGTGGCAATAGGATTAATTGGTTCGATTCTGCCAGCAAGTGTCCACAATTCCTTCAGAAGAGGGAGCTTGTTTCACATCATCACAACACCATCAAAAATTGTTAATTAAAGACAGAAAAAAAATGTAATAAAACGAGGACGACAAAAGAATTTGGCTCGGTTCAGAGGGATAATCAGCATAGAGATAAATCTAATCATAGAGATGGACATGTGATTTGGTCTGTTGAGCTTGAATATTTCCAAGTCGCCACGGAAACTCTTTTGTTGATCCAAATACCAATCTAATCTAACATTTAAAAATCATTAATGATTGTTTAAGGAAACAACTGGGCACAAATTACGAGAAGGATTCATGGTCATCAAATGGCCTCAGACCGTCCTAGTTCATGATAAATATCAACAGATTTGACAAAATTTTGCCTCTTCTGTAACCATCATGTCATCAAAGGCCAAGATCAACGACCATAGTAAAAGATTGCTCCGATTACTTATAATAAAAAGCTCGTGCAAAAAAGATGTTAAATTTTTAAATACAGAAATGTATCAGAACAATGTTATCAGCACCCTTTTGAAGGAATCAGACAGGGATAACTGTATTTTATTTGTGTTATCATCATCCACATCTCTAAACAGAGCAGAGCATAGAAACAAATACAAGTTTCATGGATCTATCAGATCTTCCTATTCAATATGAAAGTACTGTCATGGTACGTCACAATCACAAAGATTGAACGCTTTCCCTTTCGAAGTTGCACATAATTTAGATCCCGAAACAAGTGGGCAAAAAAGCAAGCAATATCTAGCAAGTTTACACGTGAATGAATATATGTGGCCTTTCCAGGATCGGATTGGCATAAGAACGCCACCAATCAGGATATAACCACACATCAAGAGAATAGCTTTTTGCGCCCGAGCCATTATACCGTGAGGAACGAAATCATCCTCCGGAATTGGTAATGGACGCATGTAACAAAACATATTTCTAATAACAACAATGTAACAAACAAAGAAATATGCTAGTTTGCGAGATTTGAGTTCAGACAGCCAAGGGTTTGGTCTTCAACTACCACCAACAAAGTAGCAGCATCAGAAACTCTAGTCCAAAACACTGTTGTTCATCACTACTCGAAATCTCATTCAACCATTGCAGCAGGAAATAAAGACCGGCCTAGTATATAATAAACTGTAAAAAAGGTTGAATACTGATAATTGGGAGCTCAGACAGCCAAGGGTTTGGTCGTCAAATACTACCGTGGTAGTATCAGAAACTCTAGTCCACAAAAGATTGCTCATCACCGCTCCTATCACAACCTCAACCAGTGCAAACATAGAGAGAGAAAAAGAAACAGAACAACAGACCAAATCAACAGTACAGTAGATGCAGGGCACCGACAGGACGTAGAGCAAGAGATGCGAAGGATGCATTGTCGAAGCATCAGCGTCGTCGTCGTAGGCGGCGGCGGCGGCGGCAGCGGGTGGTGGAAGCCATAACCCTAGGAAAGAGGCAGGGTGATGTGATTATTTATAGCCTCTGGTTGTACAAAAGAAGAAAACCTAGATTTCATGGGCCTGTTTACACTGATTGGGCTTTTGTGGGCCTATTTGCATTGCTTGGGCTTCGCCAGGTAGATTGATCCACAATAAGGGCATCATTCCCTCAAAAAAGATATAATAAAAAAAAAGTAGTCTGGCCGAGCCCGAGCCCCGAGGTGACTCGTCGCCGCTCCGACCGCCGCCGGCGCGCCGTGCTGCCGTCAACTCATGACCCGGAAACAAGATGCCGCCGTCCCCAGTCACGCCGCACGACGTGGCCGCTGTCCTCCGCCTCCTGGAGTCCCGCGACCTTCCCGCCGCCGCGCGCCTCGCCGCCGCCTCTGCTTCCTCCTCGCCGCTCCCGCTCGCCGCGGTCCTCTTGCACCGCCCGCTGCCCCCGCGCCTCGGCTACGGCCTCCACGCCCGCGCGGCGCGGGCGGGCCTCCTCGCGGACCGCTACCTCGCTAACGCGCTGCTCGCGTTCTACGTCCGTCTCCCGGACCACCTGCCCCACGCGCTCAGGGCGTTCGACGACCTGCCCCGCCGCGACGTCGTCGCGCACTCCTCCGTCCTCGCCGCCTTCCTCCGTGCGGGCCTCCCGCGCCGCGCGCTCCTCCAGCTCAGGACCATGGCCGCCGGCGGCTACGGGGCCGACGACGACGTCGCCCCCAGCGCGCACGCGCTTTCCGCCTCCGCCAAGGCGTGCGCCGTGCTGCGCGACCTCCGCGCGGGAGCCTGCGTGCACGGGACCACCGTCGTGCGAGGGTACGGCGACGATGGCGTCGTGCTCAGCGCGCTCGTGGACATGTACGGCCACTCGAGCGCACCAGGCGACGCGCGGAGGGCGTTCGAGGAAATGCGCGCCCCGGACGGGATATGCTACACGTCGTTGATATCAGCATTCGTGCGGAACGACTGGTTCAATGAGGCCCTGCGGTGGTTCCGGGCTATGCTCGCAACAGATGGGGTTTGGCCGGACGGCTGCACATTTGGCTCCATGATGACGGCGCTGGGGAACTTGAAGAGGGCGAGGCAGGGTAGGGAGGCGCACGCGCAGGTTGTGACACGTGGCCTGTGTGGGAACGTGATCGTGGAGAGCAGCACACTTGACATGTATGCCAAGTGTGGGATGATGGTGGATGCACACAAGGTGTTCGACAGGATGAAGGTCCGGAATGCTGTTTCATGGTGTGCCCTGCTTGGGGGGTATTGTCAAAGCGGGAAGCATGAGATGGTTCTCTCATTGTTTCGACAGATGTATGTGGAGGACAATGACTGGTATAGCTTTGGAACTCTTGTGCGGTCTTGTGCTGGTCTGTCTGCAGTGAAGCTAGGAAAAGAAATCCACTGCCGTTTTATAAGGATGAGAGGCTGCGGAGACGTCATTGTTGAATCCGCACTCGTGGACCTGTACGCGAAATGTGGTGTGGTAGAATACGCCTACAGAGTTTTTAAAAGGAGCAGTGTCCGCAACATGATTACTTGGAATGCCATGATTTGTGGTTGTGCTCAGAATGGCCATGGTGAGCGAGCCATCAGCCTGTTCAATGAGATGGTTAGAGAAGGGGTCAAGCCAGACTACATCAGTTTCATTGGTGTTCTTTTTGCTTGTAGTCATACTGGGATGGTTGAGGAGGGAAGGAACTACTTCAACTCAATGAGCAAGGACTATGGTATCCCCCCTGGTATTGAACACTACAATTGCACTGCTGACCTCCTCAGTAGAGTAGAGCTTCTAGAAGAGGCTGAAGATCTTGTAAACAAGTCACCATTTAGAGATGATTCATCACTGTGGGCAGCAATCCTTGGTGCCTGCGCCACACATACTAACCCAGATGTAGCAGTAAGGGTTGCAAAGAAGATGATGGAATTAGAACCTCAATACCACCTGAGCTATGTTCTTCTTGAAAATGTGTATAGGACAATTGGGCGATGGGAAGACGCTGTAGAGGTAAGGAGGCTGATGAAATCAAGGAAGGTAAACAAAGAAGCCGGAACAAGCTGGATTGATGTAAACAGAAGCAAACTATACATGTGTAATGCTAAGGAGGCAGCCTCACAACCTGTAGCCTCTGAGGACATCAGGAAATGCAGTCCATATGACTGATATAGCTTTGGCGGTGATTCTGGTATCTGAAATAATGTTTAAAGTCATTTCACAATTGTACGGATGAATTTGAGCAGGTCTTGTTCCAAATCTGTTGCACAAGTCCTCCCTACATATGTGATGAGTGTGTTCAAACTTCCACTGACTTTATGCGATGATCTGATGAAGCACATACAGGCCTTCTGGTGAGGATCTGAAAATGGTAAGAAAAGATTCAGTGGATTCTGGAGGTATGGGTTTCAAGGATTTAAGAGTTCTCAATCAGGCTTTACATGCTAGACAGGCATGGAGGCTGGGGCCTTCCTAGATAGCCTCTGTGTGTGTCTTTTGGAAGCTAAATATTTCCCTCAGGGTAACTTACTTGATACTGCTCCAGCAGCTGATGGATCCCAAACATGTAGAGGAGTTGAATATGGATTGGAGCTTTTAAAACTTGGTGTGGTGTACAGGATTGGTGATGGGAGAAATACAAGGATATGGAGGGATGACTGGATTCCTCGGGGACACAACCTGAGACCAATAGGTAGTACCCGTGTTTGCCGTCTTCGGTGGGTGCATCAGTTAATTGATTCTCAATCTAACTCTTGGGATGAAACTGCAGTGAGGAGGTTTTTCTATCCATATGACGTTGCCGAAAATTTGAAGATCGAGCTTCCTGGTGAAAAAGACGACAGGACTGCTTTGTGTGGCATTATGAAAAAGAAAAACTGTACTGTTTACAATCAGGAGTGCATATAGAGTTGCCATGTGCTTGGCCACTTGCACCATGTTGTGGTAAAACTGGTGGAAACTCAACATCTGAGGAAGGGAGACGGATTTGGGAGGAGCTATGGGAGCTCAAGATAGGCAAAAATCAGAATCTTTGCATGGAAAGTCATAAACAACGGATTGCTACCTCGAGCTATCAAATGCTTTTGACACTTATCTACACAGGCTAATTGTGAGTCGTGTGATTATGACATGGAGGACCGCTTCCATGCATGTGATTCCTGTCCATGCAGCTGCTCTCAGATTTGAAATGCACAAGTACTTGACCTTACCTGCAGAAGATGACATCAATGGACAGGGCCAGACTGACTACTCGTTCTCTTGTCTAACTGTACAGAGGAGGTAAAAGCAAATTTCTTAATGATCATTTGGAGGATCGGTTTGTTTGGAGTGATGTTTTAAAAGCTAATGGCAAGATATCCATGCATGGTTCAGTTGTTTTCCTAGCCCAGTATATAGGACTCTCTGTCACTTGTCCGACAACAGAGGCAGCAGGTTGATTACAGCAGTAAAGGGAAGTTTCTACCATGGAGTGTTAAGTCCTCAGTTAATACCAAGGAAGTCTTGTGCAAGAGCTGGATGCCGCCATGTCAGGGTACTCTAAAAATTAATGTTGATGGGGCTTTTAACCTTGATAGTCTGACACTGGCTCAGCAGCAGTGGGCATGATTATCTGGGACTGGGAGGGCCAGCCAAAACTTACTTCCTGGTGATTGCTTTTCTTAATGCTGGGATGCTGAAGGAACTGAGGCTGCAACCTGTCTCGAAGGTATCAGTCTTGCGGCTCTCTGGGCTCATTGCTCATTTATCCTGGAGGCTGATTGTGCTGCAGTGGCTGGAAAGCTCAAGGCGCGATGTCAAGAGAGATCATTGATACAACCACTGATCCAATAAGTTCTTCAAGAAAGTGACCTCTCTTAATCGCCTAGAGCAAGTCTTGAAGATTTGGTGTGATCAGAATGAATTGGCGCACGAGTTATGTACTTATGTCAGATAGCTATTAGACGCCGTGAGGGTCGAGTGTTTTTTATTCTGTTTCTAGGGACGTTGTTGCCCTCCTTTGTATTGACATTAAAATTTAATCTTTAATAAAAACTCTGGTTCGAAAAAAAAAACTAATGGAAATCAGGATCAATTTGGTCTGCATTCTGCAAAGATCATCATATCTGCTTTACAGTTTGCAACCACAGCCACTTTTGTCAAGCAAGCTGTCCAAAACTGTAGGCTTCTTTTTGTAAGGAGAAACACATTTAGCTGTGCCTGGTTTGATAATCTATGACAGGTTTTTCATGTTTTTCACCTGAAGCATAACTAGCTGCAGTCCTTCAGGATTGAAGAGGACTCGATCCTGTAATATTACTCCAATCGAGAAGACAGAAGACCCTTTAGGATAGAGTGACAAAAAAGTGTCTTAAAGCTAATGTTGTGGTGTTAGTAAAACAACTTGTTCTGATGGTTGGAATTTTCAACTTTTTGAAAGGAGCATAGGGCTTAAAACACCTCTTTACATATAGGCTCAGTTACCATTGCCTGCGTTTCACCATATCCATATTACAATTTTCAGCTACTTATACCCTTCTAGAAACGAACACCTTCCATGAATCACAAACAGAATTTACTCTTCCGTATGAAACTGGTTGTACAGATGTAAATAATTACAAGATAAAATAAAAATACAGATCCCAAAACACTTGTTACTCAAAATTCTGAACAAACTAAGTAGGCTACTCTAACTTAAGTCCATGTTCATCTCTTGTCCTGATGGCACGGCTTAAGGAAAAACAAAGAAACCACTCATCTGGCCAACCCCCCCCCCTCTATACAGTGTTGATAAATCACATGGACCCAGGCAACTATGAGACAACATCAGTGCCATTGGCACTGCTGGGCAAATGAATCGGGTCATCAACCATGCTAACAATTGGAGTTTCCTGCTCTTGCTGGACAACCTGTGGAGACTCTCCAACTGGTATGTTGATCCCAGCAAAACCGACTAGGACGGCAGCAGCTCCAATATAGTCCAGTAGATGAGGAGCATGACCGGTGAGTGTGTCCACAATGGCAGCAATTGGAACTTGGATTGTGAGGCCAGCTGTGGCGACCGTAGTTGTTGTGAGAAGGATCGCTTTTGCCCACAAGTAGTCACTCAAAACGTTGTCTATCAAACCTGCAAAGAATGTCGAAATCATAAATTAGCGGCAGTTCATTTCTCACCGTGTAATTTTATTAATGGGTCCTCAATATTTCTACAAGGTATTCCTACATATCATTGAGATACGGCATTGCAGTATTATTGTTTGCGTTATGAATTAGACAGTAGGGAACTTTCATGAATAGAGAGCAAACCTACCTTTTCCGACAACAAGACCAACTTGTTCCCATGTGAGCTTGTGGAATGGCTCAAGCTTGGCGAAATTCAACACCAATGCAACAGGAAGGAAAAACAACATATTAAACAGTCCCAGGAATCCCAGAAACTGAGCCATGCTCACTTGTCCTTGACCTTCTTTCTCATCAGGCAGCTTTTTTCGAATCAAGGTGATATACACAGCATATAAACCAGCAGAAACAATGGACAGGAAATCTCCAAGGAGAGGATTTGTAGCAATGGCATTAACTGAACTACTTGAATCAGCCAGGCTGACAATTATTGTACCTCCCATGCAGAGAAGCACACTAATTAGCTTCAACCATGTGAATGTCTCTCCAAGGAAAACTAATGCAACCAAGAAAGTGAAGAGGCTAGACGTGCTACTCAAGATCGTGTTGGACTGCAAGTTCACAGAAACAGAAGCATATTTTAGACCAACTAGTGATATACTGATATGACAAAAGAAAGTTAGTCTCAATAAAATATGGAAGCAGCATTCGGCTCTTCTTAGTAACACTTACCGTAACAGTGGTGTATCTTAGAGACAGATTGAATGTAAGCTGTGCAAGGAACCAAAAGGGGCTGATTAGCATGCTCACTTTGGCCACACGAGCACGCGTCCACCGCCCTTTTGCATCCAACCCTTTGCTGCAAGCTACAACACTTAGCTCCGTCTGGGCAGGGAAGCTTGTATCTGGAACTGAAGTGTCTTCAGACGGCCTTGTTTGTGCTTGATCCGAGGCAACACTGATCTCATGCCCCCCACTTTGAAGAAGATTCACACTCTCCAGGTCAGAAGCCTGCTGCAGGCTTTCAGCATCCTTGAATTTCAACTTTGTCCAAAAGTCGCCAATAGAATCCTCAAAGTACCGGGCAGCCTCAACTATGGGAATGTAGACAACAAACAGAGAATTGCATATGTAGGTGATCAAGAACGGAGAGACGCCAGCATCCACGACAGACTGCACGATGTAGCTAGCGGCAATCCATATACCGGCAACAGCAACGATGTAAATCAACCCTAGGCACCATCTCCACGAGTTTGTGCTCGTAATCTTGGTCCACTTGTTGATGCTGCTTCTGCTGCCATCAGCAGACTCCAAACTTCCTGTTAAGGTTAGTAACCATAAGTTCAACATCTGGTGTAGAAAAAACAATTCACTAAGAGCTTGAGACATCTGTCATCTATAGTATACGCCTATACGGAACAAAATTTAGGCAGAACATATATTTTCAGTTTGGAAGATTAAGGGTATCAACTATAACTTGTCCGCGACCAGCATGTTCCTGCTTATGTCCCATTACCAGCAACAGATTGCTTCTTTTCTTCAAATGTTGTGCCCAATTCACTCATTGCAAACCATGGAACGGCTCCTAACTGAAAAACCAACCTTATGTCCCATTACCAGTAACAGATTGCTTCTTTTCTTCAAATGTTGTGCCCAATTCACTCATTGCAAACCAGGGAACGGCTCCTAACTGAAAACCAACCCATGTCTGCACAGCCCCCACGAGATTGGCGCCCATTGATATGCCAATCATTGTAGTAGTGATAACGAAAGATAAGATGAGAGAAGCACGCAACCTCATTCTATCAGGAAATTTGATAGGCAAGTAATCGTAATCCACATCCTAGTATGACGAAACCGCTTACTAGGAAGTTTATCGACGAGAGCCGAGTTACCTGATGCGGAGATGGAATCGTGCTGGGAGGACGAGCCCATGGATCCAATCTCTATGGACACCGCCACGTCGCCGACCAACCCGGATCCAAGATCTCCCCGCCCGCCCCCCTCGGCAGCCTCACCACCGCGTCAGCGAGCCACGCACCGGGGCATCCGCGCGCGGCACGCAACAACGACGGGGGTGGTTGCACGCGCCTACCAACTACCCTGCGGCCAGGCACACGAGGCACGGCGCCGGCGTGGCGACGGGGCCTTCGCTAGCAGCTGGCCGACTGGGGGCGAGTCGAGGAGGCGACCCCGCTCGCGCTTCCGCAGGGACGGTGCAGTGCGCGGGGAGGTCGGCGGCGGCCGGCCGTTGACGGGCCCGGGGAGCGGCGGTGCCGGCGAGTTCGGACGACAAGAGCTCGCAGCCGCACGCGGATTCGGACGTGGGGGGTGCGGCCGTGCGGGTGGCCGTGGGCGTGCGTCCCCCACGGTCGTCGGTTGGTGCCGGCTCAGTCGCTTCTTCTTGTTGCCGTGGGTCCCAGTGTCAGGTCCCATTTTTATTTGTTTTGAAATTTCAGCCTCAGCCAGCTCAGCGGCCTAACTTTTTTCATTTTAAAATTTGTTTTGAAATTTAATTTGCCGACGAAGCTACTACTTTTTTGGCTCCATCCCACCCCAAATGAGAGCATGTTTTAGAGGTTTCGTGGCTATTTCACTTTACAGTGAACGGCTCCTCTCCTCTGCTTGCTTAGACTATCGTGGAACCGCGATGAACCTCCTCTTCTGCATGAATGGTTCTTCAGGAATTAGGTGCGTGCCATTGACGATATATTAGGGATGTAAAGTTAAGTTGGGTAACCCAAGGAAATAACGCCTAATTTGAAAAAAAAATGTGTAGAGATTTTATAGAGTTGGTTCATTATTTTCTGGTGTCTTGTCTTACACCATGGGCCACTAGGTTACCCAAATAACATCATAGGATGTGTGCTGCTAGTGGGCGTACGATTGGTGAGCATGAGTCTACGCTAGAAGAGCATATGGTGGTCAGGTGGATGACACCCCAGGCAGAGACGAAGATGATGCCGAAGGTGCAACTCTTGAATGGGTTACTCGTCGTGGTGTTATTGGCGGCTGTGCAATGGCATCACCGAGTAGGTTGATCCTCCCTCCGTCTCACCTCCTAAGGCAGACAACAACGTGTTGCTTCAGCTGAATTTGATCTCATGTCACGTGCAAGAGTGCTTGTGGAACTCCAAACTCGGGCCCAACGTATGGCATGAGAACAATCCATCCACGCTGGCAGTGTCGTAGGAGGAGACGACATGGCGGTCGTGGCCATGGTGGAAGGAGAGAAAGAGCTCGTCGAACACCTTCCCCCAATCTTTCCACGGTGGTGGAGGTCCATGGCAAGCTTACGACCCAATAGCGGGCCTTGGCACAACACAACAACTACAGGAATACAAGATGGCATGCACCACCCTTCACAACCGCCACACCACGTTCGGCTCCGCTGCAGCCACAATGCTCTGTTGTTGCTTCCCGGCCACCATTGCTTATCCCTCTTCTCTGTGATCGCGGAGTTGGAGAAGATCCTAGTTGTTCAAGATGCTTTGGTTTTCGCCACCGTCCATCCCTTTCTTCACATGCTTATGTCGCACCTCCTAGTCGTGGCGGCATTCGTTAGTCATGGCCCCCACAGGGAAATCATTCGTTCCCAATATGGTCCAAGCATCTCGGTGATATTAGAGTTGCCCCACCAATTATACCCATTAGATCTACCTATTTATCCTCATAATGAACGATAAGATTAGCTACTGCATACCATCATAGTTCTGTATAAGGCCAATCGTTGTTATAATAAGTAGGTACTGCCACGTACATTGGTCTACCGTAGTTGACTCAAATTTGTGTAGCTATAGTGGCTCCTCTACCGCAATGTTAGGGATGGCAGCAGGTAGGGGAACTCGATGGAAGAAAAGCCCACATACCCACACCCGTTAATGTATAACTCCCCCGTCACCCGCACCCATTATCCATGCCGGGTAAAAAAAACCATACTCGTCACTCGATGGATAACGAGTACCCATCAGGTAACCCACACCCACCACTTGATAAGAAGCGCAACACGAGGATTAGAGAAGAGGGCTAGGATTTTCAGTATATATGTGCTAAATAGTACCCTCCTGCATTCTAGATCCACCTATTATCTGCTAACGGGTCCCCTATTGGGTAGCGGGTATGGGATAGAAGGGAATGTACCCGTACCGATGTACCTGATGGGGGAAGAAATGTCCCCAATAGCATACTCATGGGGTTAAAAAGGCCCCATACCTGCACCTAATAGGGTTTTTAGCCATTGGTTTTTGGGTACCTATTACCATTCCTACGCAATGTGAAGACATTTGACATGTTTGGACCATTGACCTCTCTTTTTTTTCACCCCTTGGTTGCACACAATGGCACGTTGGGAAAGAAGAGCACACTTCCATAGAAATCAAGTGGGACTAATATGAACCCTGCTCTCTACTACATGCACCACGAACAAGGTTTTGGGCTTTTAGCTACTTTCATTCATTTCACTCGTAAAATTTTTTATTTCTTTCCTTCAAGGGAAAATAACATACAACATGATCGAAATGACAGTGGTGCAAGGACATGATTGGAATCTCACCTTATTATTATCACATATCTCCATGTATACCATTCACTAAAATAAAATTACAGTTGCAAAGGTCACAAAAACAAAACAATAACAAGAGTAAAGGAACCAAAAGAATACAAGAAAAAAATCAACTGAACGTACAAATTAAACAACAAAATCCATGCACTGATGTACAATTTAACGTTCACCACACCACCGAGAACGCCTGCAAATGCAGAGCATGTATCTGACAAGGATTTTCCGATGAGCAATCGAGCCATTTCCCGCATGAATTCCGGCGTCCCAGATGGGCCGCCGCGCTAGTGCTTGTTGACGAAGGCGCAGTGCTTCCTGATCTCGCCCTCGGAGCCGGTCTTGACGTCGATGGCGCCCAACCTGACCATGGAGCGCGCGAAGACCTGGAAGAACACCTCGGGCGGCGCGTTCACCACGCTGAGGATGTCGGCCTTGGACGTGGCGTCGGTGATGAGCGCGGCGTCGGACTGGAACAGGCCCCGCCGCTTGAGCACGCCCCGGTAGTAGCTCAGGTCGAAGGTGAGGAAGCTCCCCGGGTCCATCTCCACGATCGTCGTGTTGTCCGTCAGCGTCTTGCACTTCCGCCGCAGCGTCGCCGCGTACAGTGGGTCCAGCGACGGGTCCGCGTCCCCAGGAACGGCGCGCCCCGTGAAGTTGTACAGCCGCTTGCTGAAGGAGTTGCAGTGGGAGATGCCGATCGTGTGAGCCCCTGCACACGCAAGTGGAATTGGTTGTGGTTTATCATCAGCATCAGCATTCAGCATTCAGCATTCAGCAGCAGCGCTAATATAACTCGTCGACAAAGTGATTAGGAATGTCTGAATTGTTCAGTGTATGTATAGTTTTTGGAGCTATTCAGGAAATTATCAGTGTTCTCTGAATTGCTTTGCAATTACTGTATATCCTTATATTTGTCGGCAGGTTATAAATATGAGGCACGTATTTGAAGGCAACATCAACCTACTTCATCAGAAGCATCTGTTCTAGGAAAAGGACCATTTCAGAAGTATCCTCTGTCTGGTGTTTGCATATAGGAGTATATACTAAAGGCTCATCATCTATGATATACTAGATTGGAATAGACCGGTGGAAGGTAGTTGGCAGCAGCGTGCATGTCGACATCAGAAGAGGTTGCCGATTAATGTCATGCAGACATGCACATACGAAAAATGGACGCCCAAGTTCTCCTTCTCCACATGCCATCAATCTCTTCTTTTACTTTAAGCAAGCAAGATGACCTGCTCTGAAGAATGATGTAAGTTAAGCCTGCCTCTGCCTGGGATGCAATGTAGTGGGTGATCACCTACAATCTCTTTCAGTTATCCTCATAACTAGGTTTTTAGGCAAATTTATCTTCTCTGTCGTACTGAATCATTTCCCGGCTACCAAACTCCAGCTACCAGCTACATGCATAGGCAGGACAAAACCATCCTTTAGATGCTAACTAGTACTAACATCTGTCTCTCTCCTCAAGGACGATGTGCAGCTGTCAGCTACACTCTACTCAGCTGTGCTTGACACTACTGAAGATGAACATAATTGCAGCTGCCCAGTTTAAAAAGCCTCCTTTTCTGTTGGCAACGTATTCACTCTAGAAAGACAAAACTAAGCTGCCTAACATTGGTTTGTGCATGCATGTATCGTCACTAAAATACTGTTAGGTGCTGAACTTTCACCTTTTGATGTAGATTTTGACCCACAGAACGAAGTCTTTTATGGATAGATAGTTAGTTAGTTAGTTACGTTCTGACAGACAAATGGATGCCATTATTTCAGTAATGTACTACTGCTACCAGTAGCAGGGCCGGTGTGTGCATGTTCGGGTTGTCCGTCCAATCCGGCCATGGCATTGAACTAACGGCTCCTAGTGTTTGTTCAGTTTACTCTTGTACATCATCAGTACTGGTCCTGCAGAGAGTAAGTAACTAGAGTAGGAGCATCTCTGCGTGTCATAAACAGTTTGCCAATGCTACCAGTCATCATCTAGTACAATAAGAGCACTACTATTCACCCAGCGAAAGGGAATGCAACATCACTCGCTGTCGGTGGCTCGGTGCCGTTGGTTGGAATCAGCACGTTTAATATATAAACAGATAAACTTGCAAGTGCGCCTTCTAATTCTAATCTGAGGACTAGTCAGACCTATCACTGCTAATCTGTCTAGTTCCTTGGCATGTCAGTTGTCTGTCTGTGTAAATTAAGTTGATTGATTGACAGGTGAAAAGATAATCTTCTTGTTTGTTTCTCCTTTTTTTGAGCAAATTGTTGAATGATGGTGAAGTCGTCGTCAGGTGAAATAACAAATAAGCAGTGTAGCTGAGCTCAGAATGGTGGCGGCAATGGAGTACCTGAGAGCCAGACGAGATCGGCGAGGTCGAGGCTCTTGTTCCGGAAGGACTGGAGGAGTGTGGTGAAGTTCATGGTGGGCGCGGGGATCTGGTCCAGCGCCTCCTGTTTGATGGACACGGTGCCGTCGCGCCGCCCCGTCGGCACTCTCCAGAACGGCCCGCCCTGCTGCGATGCATCCGCGTTTAATTGATTTATTTGCCGGTGAGCCGTGAGCTAGCGCCGGCGGCCGGGGGCTAATAATGCAGATGGGGGCGCTCAGGAAGTGAGGAGTGAGGAGCACTCACGATGACGCCGACGGAGTCGCGGGCGGCGAGCGCGAGGATGTCGGCGCAGGACACGACGCCGGGGCACTCCTTCTCGAGCAGCGCCTTGATGCGGTCGATGAAGCCGAAGCCGCGCAGCGTCAGGTTGGGCGTCGCGTCCTTCTCCGCCTCCTTGCCGCCCGTGGCGTTGAGCAGCACCGACGCGTCGCAGCCCTGCGGCAGGGGAGCAATATCGAGCATGGCGGAGTCGGTCATTGGCATCGATCGGTATTCGTCGGCGCGCACGCGCGCAGGCAGCTGAGGCAGGACGCTGGCATGCTAGCTAGCTAGCTAGCTGCAGTGTTACGTACCCTGACGAAGCAGTCGTGGAAGTGGGTGCGGATCAGGGTGGCGGCGACGTCGGGCGCGTGCGGGACGTGCGCCTTGACGAACTCCTTGACGATCTTCTCCGCCTGCGGGCAGGTGGAGCCGTAGAACCCTTCCTTGAGCTGCGCCCGCGTGCCGCCGGCGAGGACGGTGGCGGCGGCGGCCACCACCAGCGCCGCCGCCAGCACCATTCTTCTCACCACCATCGCCTCGATCGACTGCTGCAGTAGTGCTGCTGCTGGCTAGCTAGTGGCTGCACCTACAAGCAGGCTGCAATACAAGCTTCGCTCTCCGCCGTGTCAGCTGACTTCGTCGACCGGTCTCGAGCTCTTGCTGGTACAAGCAAGGTGCCGAGCCCGGTGCTGCGCTATAAATACACAGTGTGCCGGACAGCAAGGCACGGTGACGTCTGACGTGTGTCTACTGTCTACTGGCTAGTGGCTAGTCCGCTAGTTGGGTTCGGTTGCCGCTGCCCTGCCCTGCGATGCCGCTGCGCATTGGATATTCTGGGGACGACGAGTCTCCGTCTCTCCGGACGGACAGCGCCGGGGGTAGTCTAACTACCTGCTGCCGACCTGCGTATGGTCGGTAGAGCGGCTTGCCCAGTTCGATCGTATCTTATGGTCGATGTACGCTACTGAGCCGGCCCGTACGCAAGCACGCGTCTGCTACTTCTCCGGACGGACAGCGCCGGGGGTCTCTCTCACGTGAACTACCTGCTGCCGACCTGATTAATGGTCGGTAGTAAAGCGAGATGGATCCCAGTTCGAGTTAATCATAATGGTCGATGTACGCTACTGAGCCGGCCCGTACGCAAGCACGCGTCTGCTACCTGCTGCGCGCGCAAACGGAGGAGGCCGGTCGTGACGACGCCGGGGCGGTCGGCCGGTGGCATGTCAGCGCCAGTGCCAGCGGCGGTCTCCGATCCAAGTGTCACCCATCAAGGCGTAGGTGGGATGTGCGCGTGGACGACTTCTGCTCGTCTGCCCGCTGATACTTCTTTTGCTTCCTGCAACGAACTGCCGTCCCTAGCAAATGATCGATTCCTAGTGCGTACGTAGTACTCTGCGCCAACTAGGTACTTCCTCAGTCCCTCCTCGCCCGTCGTCGTCGTCTGAAAATTTCAGGCGCGCCATTGGTACGTGTACGACACGTACTCTACAGTCGTAGGCTTCTTCAGTTGGACTGAACCGGGGACGACGATGGGAGCACACAGGACGGCGTGTGGCGTAATGGAGCGAAAAGCCGTCGGCTTTCCATGTCCATCTCGCGACCGGACGGACCCACGGATTGAGATTGGAGATTGGACACGAGAGTCTCGCCGTGCCCGTGCGTGGTGTACTACAGCGGAGCCCCGGCCCCATCACGAGGTGGGGGTTTCTTTACGCTTTCGAGCACCTCCTTTCCGTGCGTCCATGATTCCGAGCAGTGCGAGAGAGGAGGAGGCACAGGCACCCACGTCCACACGCGCACACGAACAAAGCCCTACCAGCCATTCACAGCCGTGGCGCGAGGCAAATCTGCAGTGCTGGGGGCTGGAGCTGGGACACGTCTCCGCACTTCCCCCCTCTCTTCATCTTTTTGGGCCGGCCGCATCATGCTGCACCAGCAACTGCGATTGGTTCGGCTGTGATCATTCAGGGATAAGGTCTGCAACTGCAAGCAGGGCGAGTAGAGAGCAGTAGCTAGACCGTAGACGCATCGTGCCATGGCTGGCGCCCTCGTGGCTGTGTACATGCATGTGTCACCTACTACCACGGAGTTCACGACGGGAGTAGGTACGTAGGGCATGGGCGCATGGCTACGTACTCCTGAAAGCAGAGGCTACCAAGAATCCCAGCGATGGCAAGCGACGTACGCAACTCCAACAACGCTCCTGCCCTGCTGCTAGCCCTGCTAGAGTGCTAGCTGCCTGCTCTGCTGTTCCTGGCTTCCTGCTCCTGCTCATGAAGCTTCCTTTCCTTTTTTTTTTCTTTCTGTTACACAGACGACAGACGGGTGCTCGTTGTCACGGCCATATACCGAACTACTGAACCATCCGGAGATGAGATGAGATGAGATGACCTCCAAAATAAAAGGTGCAGGGTGGTTATGGCGCGTCACTGCTGACCGAATACCCATGTTTCTTGCTCTTGTTGGGACCTGGTCCTGGGCCCTAGCTCTCCCGTCGTCTCGTCCTGCTCACCGACAGCTTCCACACTGATGGATGATGGCCACCAGTCGCCTTGACAAGCCGGCCGGCCGGCCAGTTGTTTGCATTGTCGCCAAGAACACTGTTTCCATTGGTTCATAATTTTAACGATAAACGGATAGATGCAAGATAGACGAAGTAGACTACCCAACCGTCCGTAACCCAGATTCGGCATCACATTTTACTGTTGCGACTGCGAGATAAGGTAATTAAACACTGGAACTGAGGCTTTATTTTTACAGTCTTACAGAGGAGGAAACAGGAAAGGGAGAGTCAAGTGAAGCCCATGAAAAGCATGACTCTTACCCTGCAAGCAAGCAAGCATTTCCCCCTCTTCCACATCTTTTGCTTCCTCAGCTCCCTGATCCATAGCCGGCCTATAGCTACTAGGCTAGCGCAGCGTAAACATGGTTCTTTTTCGCTTTGCTCAAATGAAGAAGATCTTTTGGAATAACGTGTGACCAGGATCAAATGGTCTCTCTCATGCATTGCTAGCTGTGGGTTATAAGCAGGGGCGGAGCCAGCCCTGTTCATTGATTTCCTGATATTTTTATTGCAAATTGATGCTTATACGTGAACTTAAGCTATGACGTAGTACTTATGACATCAGTGGAATTTTGGCTGGATCCGCTACTGGTTATAAGCAATGCCAACCTAGGAAGTACTTTAATTTTGCTTTATTTCCTCTGACGAGAGCAGCCTACAAATTAAACAAGAATCTGCAAATTTCTTTTGCAACGCCTCTCAGCAGCTTAGTTCGATCATGTGTTTCAGGACCAGTCTAGACATTATTATTCCTGACTGCTCTCAAGAACAGAATCAGCTCAGCATCTGATCTGGTGTATCGTGTATGGTGTGGATACTCCATATGCACCATCATGACGGGCATAATGTGCATGCATGCTCATCACTCATACTGCCTAGCTTATAGCTAGCTAGTGCAACACTACTTTTTTCTAGGCAGTGGCGGCCGGCTGATCATGCATACAGCCTTGAGTCCATGACACACTACGCTGTCATGGAATGCAAGCCATAATAGCAGATTTTTAAGCAGAATGTTTGCTGAAGGAAGTCTTCATGCTGCCACATTCCAGCTCGAGTAGTTGGCACTTGGCAGACAATGGGCCTGAAGGGGACGATTATTGAGTCCACACGCATAATACACTAAATCATGACTAACAATGTGCGCTAATTGACCCACTAAATCATCAGCAAGCAGATATAGCATTTTAATTACACCATGCCACTTTTTAAGAACATATTGTTGTAGACTTGTAGTTGAGTTGAATTACGTATATATGCGTGTATATGTGTGTACTTTGTGGCGAATGAAATGGTAATGTACCTTTCCAAAAAAATGGATCTTAATTCTTAAACAACTCTTCAAATAATTGGAACTTGGTATAGTACAAAGCGAGTTGGATCTTGAATGCATAAGAAGAAAAATAAATACTGTGACGCCCTACTCTTGTATGTTTCCCCCAACTGCCGTGAAAGCCAAGCACCAAACTCTTCATTCAGTACAACCCCTGTGCAGTTCATAGTTCGACGCGTTTGGTATATATCTCCGTTCATACGTACCGTAAATTCGTTGCGCCGTCCAATCAGAGCGGTTAGGGCACAAGTTTAGTTTAATTTGGCTCTGCCAGCACCATTTATCGTTTCCATTTCTATAAAGCACTGACGATTTTGATGTGAGCACATGACTACAGCCAGCTACTCCGTACCTACTAACTGATGAGCTCAGCACAATGTACATCTAGTTAGTGACAGCTAATCGACAAGCTGAAGCTAGCTACACTTTGCACGCTGTGGACCGGTTAAACGTGTTTCTGGGCGCAATCTATCACCGTCCCTTTCTTTCTTGACTACAACATGGTTCCTGCAGGGATCACTTGCAGGGGCAAGCAAACAAGCTCGGTCAGACAAAGTCACAAAGAAGGTTCAGAGGAGAATCATCAGGGACAGCAGGCAGCAGGTAGCTTCTTCAGGGTAACTGTTGCTTGCGGCAAAGAGATGAGCACCAAGCTTCGGCCTTGTTTAGATGCCATCCAAATTCTAAGTTTTTTCACTCTCTCTCCATCACATCAATTTTTAGCCACTTGCATGGAGTATTAAATGTAGGTAAAAAAATAAATAATTACACAGTTTAGTTGGAAATCACGAGATGAATCTTTTGAGCCTAGTTGGTCCACGATTGGATAATATTTATCAAATAAGACGAAAGTGATACTATTCATCGGGTTCAAAAAATTTGCAAAGTGATCAAGCATCCTCTGGGGCATTAGCATAGCATATAAGACACGCGCTTTTTATGGGCAAATCATGTGCCTGGAAATCGACTAGAACTTCGCATCTCTGTCTGTCAGAGGTAGGCTGTCAACTACACCTCTCACTTTCAGCCTGTGTGGGTCCCAAGTGAGTCCCAACCGTAATGATATATAGGCTGTAATGACAGAGGCACGTTAACCACATCAGCATTAGATCAGAGGTTTTGCTAATCATGCACTAGCTGTGCGGTACTGTGCCTGCTGCTTCATCTTTATTTTTTTAAGTATCTAATAAGCTTTCCAATTGATAAAATCTCCGTTTTTCTTCCTCTGGTTCTAGGAGTTGATGAGAAGATTCTTTGTAAAGTTAAGTGATTGCTGAAAAAAAAATGAAACAGTGTGACCGGTGAAAAGGCCCATCATCATCCGTCAGTTTCTGCCTGCTGCCTTCGCCGAGAAAGTAAAAGGGCCCTTTCAGAGATGGGAACAGACAAGGACAAAAAGAAGGGAGAGAAACCAAAGGATAATTACAATCAAATTACAGTGTTTGTTTGTCTATGATCACGGCACGGATCACCACCGTTGCCGTATGTGGCTCGATGATGGCGGCCTTGAACTCTAGCCCTTGTCCTACTTCTTTGGTCGTTTATTATAATTCCCTAGTCCCCCCCCCCGCTTCCTCATCAATCGAGCTCGCTAATCATTCTCTTCGAGACGCATGCATCTGGCAAGCTGGCAATGGCATGGAAATAACATCCATGAACAGCTTAGCCACGCACAGTGCCCGCCATCGTATGCAGTGACATCTATCGCGTCGTAAGTGGATTGGTTGCACGCATGCATGGGATCGGATTGGCAATGCTGGCTGGCTGAACGGCGTATGCATGCCTCTGGGCAGAAGAAGACAACACGTACGCGCCCGGCCACGGTCAGGCCACTCTTACATGACTGTGCATGGATGAGTCTTGAGACGCTTCACCACCAGTCGGTTGCGACGTCGCTGTCGTAGAGTAGAGACGACGCTGTGCTGCAGCTGCGCGGGTCGTCCAAGAACAACGACAACGAGGCTGCAACTGCGGGGTTGTTGCTGCAGCCTGCAGGTAGAGTCAGCTGCAGCAGCAGCTATCAGAGCGGGGCAGTCGGGTTGTTGGTGCGCATTGAAGACTGACCGCCACCGGCCATCGGCCACCAGCGCCTGGCGGCCGGCGCGCGGCCTCGGCTACGGACGGGCGACCGACGGAATTGTCGGGCCTCGTGCGTGCGCGGGACAATTGCAGAAACATTCGTGGATCGCAAGCAAATTGCAGAAACATTCGTCCGCACTCGCTAGGTCTGTAACGACTAACGAGCAGACGCAGTCTGTGCTTGTGCTTGCAAGAGGCAAGGCAAGGCAAACACGAGTGGTGAGGTCATGTGGCATGTGCCGGGGCGTCAACCACGGTGGCCGGCAGCGGTGACCGGTGAGCCGGTCGGCCGGTCTGGTGGCGTGTCGTGTCAGGTGCCACGCGGCCATGCTGCACGCAGCACTGCACGAGCGGACCACGCGGCCTGGCTCGCTCTTGCCGCAGGGCTCGGCTTCAGCTAAGCCCAATAATAGACGCGCGGCTCATTCTCTCGTGTTTGCGCGACCCAACGAAAAATTGTTGTCACTGGTTCGGCTGGGCCGCCGATCCACCTGGCGTCTGGCGTGTCTGCAGCCCTCTCGGTGTACATCGGTGACCTAATTTTGTGTAATTTAGCCCTTTTTAAAGAAAATTTACGTTTAACCCCGGACGACGTAAACTGATCTGTAGACCCTGGTGTCGGTGCCGTGGCCTACGGCGCTGAGGTAACATGTCTCGGCGCCGTAGGTCTTGGCGCCGAGATGCCTGGGCATGAAAAACGTGTCATCCAAGTGGCAATGACATGGCAGGTAGGTCGATGCCATGGGCCATGGCGCCGAGCTCGGCGCCACAGATCTTGGCGCCAACCTCAGAGCTACAGATCTTGGAGCTGAGCTCAGATTCAAGATCCACGCCAAGGTTTCCCAGGTCGAGGCACCTTTCATTTCTTGCTGCTGCTACCCGGGGTTTTGCTCTCCCCAAACCACCCAATCTCTTGAATCGAGGAATTTGACCTTGGAAAGTTGGATTTGATCCATAGATCTTCGAGAGCAAGGTATGTTCTCTCCCCTCGTCATTTTTACGCATTGGTTTGGTATGTATTACTTGTATTTTGCAACCCTAAATACGTTAGTACTTATTGTTTGAAGTGATTATTAATTTTTTGTAGTATATAACGGTAGGATGCCAAGACGTGGTAAAGCTAGTAAACCAAGGTAATATCTGTCAATCGTGTTATATTATTGGTTCATTTATGTGCAACAAATGAAAAACCCTAGGTTTATGGTTTAATAGACATTGCTGTCGGTTTTTAGAACGAAATTGGTTCATTTGTAGTTATAACCAGATGACCGGAAATGTCTTCGATCCATTGCCTCTGTCTAGTGGTGTTCCAGTGCCCATGTGCTTTTGCGGTGATCCTTGCAAGGTAGCGAAGTCTGATGAAGAGGACACATAAAGACAGAGGTATTGGATGTGTGCCAATTTTGCCTTTGAGCCTACACTTCGTCAGTGCCGCATTAACAAGATGGTGGGAACTTGATGTTGTATAATAATTATTTTGTGTCATGCGAAGTCATGCATAGTTTATTTATTTGGTGTGTAACATTTAAATGTATTGCAGACCCCTCCACCACTCTGTGATTTTGAGCAGTGGATCAACACTGAGATCAAGCCAGAAGATAAGGAGTGGATGCAGAAACTGTTACGGTGGGAGATAAAGGACAAGGAGTTGATTGAGAGGAGACGCAAAGAGGTGGCTGCAGAAAAGGAGCACAAGGAAGAGGAGGAAAGGAGACGTGTTGCTGCGTATAGGGAAGATAGGGAGAAGAAGCTTGAGCATGTGCGCCGAGCTTAAGCAGCGATGAAGGACAATCTCGATGCCCTGAGGAAGGGAAAGTGGCCTCGTTGCACTCAGTAGTCTCCATGACTTGCAAGTTGTATGGTTTATTCATGAACAATGTCTGGTCTTGGACTTTTCATTGTGTTGTCATTCGGCTTTGGGATGTACTCGTAATGCATGCCTGGATTTGCTGCTTTCATTGCATTGAACATTGCAGGCAACTGCTCGTACCCCTCCTCCCAGTCCCCATATATCATCTTCTAGGGCCATTGCTTTGCCCTCCATTCTTTTTCAAACTTTATGTCATACTAAAATATCTCCTTAGTCATCTCCATAATTGTCCTGACCTTCAAGTTCGGCTGACCCTTCAATGTTGTGTACAACCTTCTGGCAATGAGGGTAGAGGTCAATTGTCGATGCTTCTGATTTAGATCTTTCTGGGCACAAGTGTGTGGACCTACAATTTTATTATCTTGAACTTTCCTGTGGCCTTCTGTTTTCGAGCACGGACCCTCCAATTGCAATCTGCATTCTCGCACACCACTTTGTAACGACGCTCCACGTAGGAGTGCCTCACCTTGAATGGTCTTTTACGTCTCATAGAATATTCATGTAACCACCTTATCAGGGTGGGCAAGTCCTTGAAGACCATGCCACTCTGAATTATCATGCTGTCACCGGCCTTAGGAGCCTCTAGCAGCTCGTTATCTCTTCCTTCTCCATAAGCATGTTGAGAATGACTGAGGTCGCTGAATTCATGAACTAGTGGATCACGACCAGGACACAAACGCCAGATGAGCTCCATTTCTTGTTCGCTCAAAGGTGCAACTGGGCGGTCATCATCAGAATCAACGGCTCTTGCTGTGCCATAAGGCTCCTCATCATCCATAATATTAACATCCACACTGTTAGAGGCTATAAACCCTAGGTCCACGTTGGTTGATGGAGGCACATGAGGACAACCATCATTATCAGGATTGTCTCCTGCATATAAAAGCACAAATATGGATAGAATTGAGACAAAGGAATGGAATGAAGGAAGAATAACGAAAGCGAAAGTGTTATTATGTCACTTACTTGGATGATTCTGGGTCAAAGGGATCTCCTGAGGGGCAGCAACTCCATCATCGGACCGACATTCTGCACGAACATCGGGACATACTCCAACCTCATTCGAGGTGGATTGAGCATCGGGCACCAGAACCACATCTTCCACATCCACCTTGTGGTTGGGTAACGGACGGTCAGAAGGTGCTGGATTCTCCGGTTCTAGAGAGAACCCACGAGGGGGTGAATGTCCATTAGGGGGTGAATACCCATAAGGGGTGGGATCAACGGACAACTTCCGCACAACTAAATCTAAACATTGAAACTCATTCTTCATGACAGTTTTAACATATTTGCCCCATTGAGCCTCTGATGAAATTAGGACCAACTGCCTAAAAATATGGCCTGATTTACCATAGTGAAGTACCCCCTCAATTGAGATGCCATCCTCATTTGAATTGCAATGAAGCTCATCATGAGCACTAGCAAACAACTCAGAAAACAACGACCGATTATTGAACATGAGAGGCACCCTTTGCATTCCAACAAAACTGACATTCTCAAACTCATCTTCCTCCACACTTCCTCCATGATACAGGGTGATTACGTTGTCTATCTAGTTGATATGCACAACATCAAAGTTACTACGAGTTTAACTAATAAGGGTATAACAAAATTACATATATAATTAAGTATCCTACTGTCTACCTAAATAAATAAGTATCTAAACTACCTAGCTATCTATCTAACTATATAAGTAATTTTACTAACTACAGTTACTACAAGTATTACCTATATACTATCTAACTTACGAATAAACTAAATAACTAAATTAACTACCTACAAAAGTACATAAATAACTAACAATCAAAGAATCTATCCAAATTACCTAAATATATAACCTCTACATAACTAAATTGTCTCACTAAATACCTAAATTAACTAACTAAATTACATCACTATATAACTAAATTAGCTATCTAAACTATCTAAACTAACTAAATTGTAAAACAAAATTAAAAACAATACCTGAGGTTGTCGGCCGGTCGAGGGAGAGGGGTGGGCGGCGGCGCCGCCAACCGTGGCCGCCGGCGGCCCGCCGGCCGACGCGGAGGTCGGGGATAGGCGGGGGCCGCCCTCACCGCCGGTGCACGCGGAGAAGGAGAATGGGGCGACGAGGGCGGCCGAGCGAGGTGGCACGGCCGACCGGCGATGCTGTTGCGGTGGCATGGTGGCCGAACGTGATTGCACGGTGAAAGCTCTAGTTTGGTTTTGGTAAATTAATGAAACCCTAAGTGCTAACATAGTTTATCAAGTGATCATGAGATAGGTAGCACACTCCAAGTGGTGAAGCAAATGAAGATCATAGCATGATGATGATGATGATGGTATGGTGATGATCAAGTGCTTCGACTTGGAAAGAAGAAAGAGAAAAACAAAAGCTCAAGGAAAATGTATAATTTATAGGAGATATTTTGTTTTGGTGATCAAGACACTTAGAGAGTGTGATCACAATTAGGTTTGATAGCCGTACTATTAAGAGGGGTGAAACTCGTATCGAAATGCGGTTATCAAAGTGCCACTAGATGCTCTAACTCATTGCATATGTATTTAGGATCTAGTGGTATGCTAACACCCTTGATAATGTTTGTGAAAATATGCTAACACATGTGCACAAGGTGATACACTTGGTGACTGGCACATTTGAGCAAGGGTGAAGAAGTTAGAGGTGAAGAGGAGTTAGTCTTGCTGGTCGCTGAGTGACTGGACGCTGGTATCAGAGGGACTGGCGTGTCCGGTCAAGTGTGACAGCGTAGACGCCAGCGTCGGTCATCGATCGGACGCTGGGTCTTGGACTGACCGGACACTGAGGTCCAATGTCCGGTCGTGTTAACCAACAGCGCAGAATGAAGTCAACAAGTGATCGGACGCTGGCTATGTCCGGCCAGGAAAAATCGTTTCTGGAAGCTTACTGGAAATGACCGGGCGCTGGGGGTTCAGCGTTCGGTCACTATTAGCTGCTATGTCCGGTCGTCTTCTTGTCAGTTGAGATCGGGCGATCGACTTTTGAAGAGAGGGACATGTGGCGTGCATCGCGTGACCGGACGCTGCGGTCCAGCGTCCGGTCAATATGACCGGAGCATCCGGTCACCCCGCGTTGTGCCCAGTGAAGGGGTACAACGGCTCTATTTCATGGGGGCTTCTATTTAAGGCCCATGGCCGGCTCAAGCTCATTCTCTTGGCCATTTGCATTGATATAGCAACCTTGTGAGCTTAGCCAAAACCCTCCCACTCATCTCCATCATTAATTCATCATCTTTGTGAGATTGGGAGAGAATCCAAGTGCATTGCTTGAGTGTTTGCATCTAGAGGCACTTGGTGTTCATGTTTCGCTATGGGATTTGCTTGTTACTCTTGGTGGTTGCTGCCACCTAGACGGCTTGGAGCAGCAAGGATCGTAGAGCGGAGGGTGGTGATTGTCTCCGGCTCCGATCGTGGTGATTGTGAAGGGTTCTTGACCTTTCCCCGGCGGAGAGCCAAAAGGTACTATAGTGGATTGCTCATGGCTTGTGTGATCCTCATCTTATGTTGGTTGTGCAGCACCCTATTGAGGGTTTGGCGTGTGATGCCAATTAGCGTGTGAATCTCCAAGTGAGTGAATCGCCACAACGAGAAGTAGCTTGCCGGCAAGCAAGTGAACCTCGGTAAAAAATCATTGTGTTCATCATTTGATCCCAAGGTTATTGGTCTTCATTGTTATTCATCTTTGTGATTGATTGGCTCCTTCCTCGACACGACGATATAACCTTCTTGATCACTCTCTTTTTATTACCGCAAACTAGTTGTCAAGCTCTTTAGTGTAGCCTAGTTGTGAGAGCTTATTTGCTTGGTTGGTGTGGCTCTTTAGTTAGCTTTTGAGAGCGCATTAATTTAGTGTAGTGGCATAGCTATTCTGTGGATATAAACCATATAAACTAGAATTGTGGTAAGTGGCTTGCATTTTTAGTAGGCTAGCGCAACACTTGCTTCGCCTCATAATTGTCTAACCCATTTGCTTAGTGTTGTTGTAGAATTTTTTATTGGGCTATTCACCCCCCTCTAGTCATTAGGACCTTTCAAGTGGTATCGGAGCCGAGGTCACCGTGATTTGAGGCTTAACAACCTTCGGTGTAAAAATGGCTCAAATCAACAACACCAAGAAGCCACCCCAATTTGATGGCTCAAATTATCCCTACTGGAAGGCTAAGATGACAACATATATCAAGTCAATCAATAGGAAGATTTGGAAGGTGGTAGAAACAAAAATTGAGATTGAAGATGAAGATGCTCCCACCGCCGCCGAAGAAATCCTTCTTCAAAACAATGACATTGTTCTTAGTGCCATCCATGATGCTTTGGATGAGAACCTTTAAGCAAATCAAGAACATTGAGAGAGCTCATGAGGCTTGAAAGGAATTGGAGGAATTATTTGAGGGCACTCAAGCCGTGAAGGGTGCAAAGGCATATATTCTCAAAGAAAAGTTTGCAAGCTTCAAGATGAAGGAGGATGAAAGTGTGCCAGACATATTCCATCGGATGGAGGTGATTGTAAATGATCTCAAAACACTTGGTGAGAAGATAGAGGACAAGGACTTCTCTAATAAGTTCTTGAGATGTTTACCTGCAAGATTTGACATGTTGGTCACCTTGCTAGTAAGGACCGGGTTGGACACAATGACACTTGACACTAAACCAAATCTTGGGAGATATTATGACCGATGATGCTTATAGAGATGATGATGAGAAAGAAGAAAAGAGGGAGAAGAAAGATGAGAAGAAGGATGACAAGAAGAAGAGCGTGGCATTCAAGGCCACATCATCCAAGGGCAAAGCCAAGCAAGAAACATCAAGTGAAGAAGATGATTCATGAGATGATGATGATGATGATGAGAAGATGGCTCTCTTTGTCAAGAGATTTGGCAAGTTCATGGTAAAGAAGGGCTATCGTGCTAGAAGAAAGAAGTCTTCATCCAAAAATAAAGAAGAGTCAAGAAGGTGCTTCAAGTGTGGAAGCAAAGATCATCTTGTTGCTCAATATCCATACAATAGTGACAATGATGATGACAATAAGAAGAACAAGAAGAAGGACAAGAAGGAAAAGAAAGAGAAGAAGGACAAGATGGCCTTTAAGAAGAAGAAGGGTGGTTCATATGTGGTCACTTGGGATAGTGATGCTTTCTCAAGTGATGATGACGACGATAGTGATGATAACAAGACCACCAAGAAGAAGGTTCTTGCAAGCATTGCTATCAATGAGAAGCCTTCTCTTTTCGACTCTTCATCATGCTTCATGGCTAAGGCCACTAAGGTATAAACTTGTGATGATGAAAGTGATGAAGAACTTGATGATGATAATGAAAATGAAAATGATAGTGATAGTGATGATGATGAACCTACTAAGGATGAATTATTTGACATGCTAGAAGATGCTAGAGAACACTTTGATATCAAGAGAACAAGAAGAAGGGAATGCAAAAGCTTACGTAAGGAACTAAAAGCCCTTAAGCAAGCCTTTAATGAGCTCAATGCATCTCATGAGAGGCTAGAGGATGCCCATGAGAAGCTTGGCAAGGCTCACAAAAAGCTTGAAAAGACTCATTCCTCTTTGCTTGATGAGCAAAATAAAAAGAAGCATGTTGAAACTTGCAATGTAGGTTTAACTTGTGATATAATTGATGAATCACTATCTATGTCTATCATTGTTCCTTCTACTAACCCTTCTTGTAGTACTTCCACTTCCACCTCATCTAGTAGTGATGGTCTCACTTGTGATGCCTCACTAGTGGTTGAGAATGAGAATCTCAAGAAGGAGGTTAACAAGCTCACTCATACTTTGGCTAAGGCCTATGGTGGTGAGGACCGCTTGCTTATGTGCTTGGGTAGCCAAAGAGCTTCTCTTTACAAAGAGGATTAGGTTATACCCCAAGAAAGACAAGGCGGCCTTTGCTCCTCACAAGACTAGTTTTGTGAAGAACAATTGTTAGTTTTGCATTAGTTACAAGCAAGTGGGTCATAAAGAGCATGAATGCACCAACATGAGCAAAAATGCTAATGTATCCTCCCTTAAGATTGATTCATGCTATATTCTTACTAAGGGTACAAATGGTATGAAGGCTAAGTTCATTGGTAAACCATAGATGGGCTCAAAGAAGAAAGCCATTTGGGTACCAAAGAGCTTAGTGACTAACCTTCAAGGACCCAAGTAAGTTTGGGTACCTAAAAAGAATTGATTTTTTTTGTAGGTTAATTACAAAGCCAAGAAAGGCATTGGGTTCTTGATAGTGGGTGCACTCAACACATGACTGGAGATGCAAGAATGTTCAACTCAATCAACACCAATGGCAATTATAGTTATGATAGTATCACATTTGATGACAATGGCAAAGGCAAGGTCAAAGGGCTTGGTAAGATTGCAATATCCAATGACATAAGCATATCCAATGTATTGCTAGTAGAGAGCTTGAATTTCAATTTGCTATCCGTGGCTCAATTATGTGATCTTGGATTCAAATGCATATTTGGGGTAGATGATGTAGAGATCATAAGTGTAGATGGCTCTAACTTAATCTTCAAAGGCTTTAGATATGAGAATCTATACTTGGTTGATTTCAATGCTAGTGAAGCTAGATTATCTACATGCTTGTTCACTAAGTCTAGCATGGGTTGGTTATGGCATAGAAGGCTTGGTCATGTTGGAATAAAACAATTGAATAGATTGGTTAAGCATGACTTAGTTAGAGGCTTGAAAGATGTTGTATTTGAGAAGGATAAGCTTTGTATCTCTTGTCAAGCCGGAAAATAAGTTGGAAACATCCATCCTAAGAAAAACATGATGATCACTAGTAAAACATTTGAGTTATTGCACATGGATTTTTTTTGGCCAACACAATACACTAGCATTGGTGGAAACAAATATGGATTTATGATAGTGGATGATTATACTAGATACACTTGGGTATTCTTTCTAGTGGACAAAAGTGATGTGTTTGCAACATTCAAATCATTTGTCAAGGGCATTTATAATGAGTTTGAAATAACCATCAAGAGAGTTAGAAGTGACAATGGTAGTGAGTTCAAGAACACTAGAATTGATGAGTTATGTGATGAATTTAGAATTAGACATTAATTCTCGGCCAAGTACACACCTCAATCAAATGACCTTGTTGAGAGAAAGAATAGAACACTCATTGATATGGCAATGTCTATGCTTAGTGAGTACAATGTGAGTCAATCCTTTTAGGCCGAAGCTATCAACACAACTTGTTATTGTAGCAACCACCTCTATTGTCACTGATTGAAAGAGAAGACACCATATGAGCTCTTGAATGGTAGAAAGCCCAACATTGCATATTTTTGGGTCTTTGGCTGCAAATGCTATATTTTGAAGAAAGGCACTAGATTGAACAAGTTTAACAAGAAATATGATGAAGGATTCTTACTTGGTTATTCTACTACAAGCAAAGCATATAGAGTTTGGAATTTGGATAGTGGTACTCTTAAGGAAGTTCATGATGTTGAATTTGATGAAACCAAAGGTTCACAAGTAGAAAATGAAAATTTGGAAGATGTTAGAGGCATTCAACTTTCAAATGCCATGAAGAACATTGATATTGATGAATTGAGGCCTAGGCAAGTGAATGATGATGAAGATGATCAAGTACAAATACTCTCTAACTCAAATGTGCAACATGATACAACTCAAGCTAGTACAAGTGACTCTCATGACAATAAACAAGATCAAGTGGCTAGTACATCATCTCAACCTAATGATCACGTAAATACAAGCAATCAAGTGCCAATGCTCCAACCAATAAATATTGTAAGGGATCATCCATTGGACACTATAATTGGTGATATTTCTAGAGGTGTACAAACAAGATCAGGATTGGCTTCATTTTGTGAGCACTTTTCATTTATGTCATCTATTGAACCAAAGAAGATAGATGAAGCATTGAAGGATGTTGATTGGGTGAATGCTATGCATGAAGAATTCAATAACTTCACAAGAAATCAAGTATGAGAATTAGTAGAGAGACCAAAGGGACACAATGTGATTGGAACCAAATGGGACTTTAGGAACAAAGCAAGATTGGTAGCACAAGGCTATACACAAGTTGAAGGTCTTAACTTTAGAGAAACATATGCCCCGGTTGTTAGATTGGAAGCAATTAGAATCTTGCTAGCCTATGCTTATGCCCACAACATCAAGCTCTATCAAATGGATGTTAAGAGTGCATTTCTCAATGGCTACATCAATGAAGAAGTATATATTGAGCAACCTCCCGGTTTTGAAGATGATAAGAAGCCCAACCATGTATATAAGTTGAAGAAGGCATTGTATGGCTTGAAACAAGCACCTAGAGCATGGTATGAGAGATTGAGGGATTTCTTACTCTCTAAAGGGTTCATGATGGATAAGGTTGACACCACTCTTTTCATCAAGAAGATTGGCAAAGACTTGTTTGTGTTGCAAATCTATGTTGATGACATCATATTTGGATCAACCAATCAAGACTTTTGTGATGAGTTTGGAAAGATAATGGCTAATGAGTTTGAGATGTCTATGATTGGAGAGTTAAGTTACTTCCTTGGTCTTCAAATCAAGCAATTGAAGAATGGTACATTTGTGAGTCAATGCAAGTATATCAAGGACATGATCAAGAAGTTTGTCATGAGTGATAGTAAAGCCATTAGCACACCAATGGGAACCAATGACAACTTGGAAAGTGATGCAAGTGAAAATATGTTGGATCAAAAGTTATATCGGTCTATGATTGGAAGCCTACTCTATGTGACCGCATCAAGGCCGGATGTCATGTTTAGTGTATGCATGTGTGCAAAATTTCAAGCCTCACCAAGAGAAAGTAATTTGAAGGCTACAAAGAGAATATTGAGGTACTTGAAGCATACACCAAATGTTGGTTTGTGGTATCCCAAAGGAGCAAAGTTTGAGTTAGTTGGTTACTCCGACTCGGATTATGCGGGATGCAAGGTTGAAAGAAAGAGCACCTCGGGCACATGTCAATTGTTGGGAAGATCACTTGTTTCATGGTCATCAAAGAAGCAAAATAGTGTTGCATTATCAACCACCGAAGCCGAATACATATCCGCCGGTAGTTGTTGTGCACAAATACTTTGGATGAAGGCCACTTTGAGTGACTTTGGAATCAAGTTCAAGAAAGTGCCATTGCTATGTGACAATGAGAGTGCAATCAAGTTAACCAACAATCCGGTTCAACATGCAAGAACAAAGCACATTGATGTCTGCCACTATTTCATAAGAGATCACCAACAAAAAGGGGACATTTACATTGAGAGTGTAGGCACCAAAGATCAACTTGCCGATATATTCACCAAGCCATTGGATGAGAAAAGGTTTTGCAAGCTAAGGAATGAGTTGAACATATTGGATTTCCTAAATATGTGTTGATGCACCCCCACTTATATGACATGCCTCTCATTCGAGTAATTTAAGGTAAAAATTGATTGGCATGGCATACATCCTTGCTAAGGACTTGTTTAGTGCATCTAGACATCTTTCACATTTAATAGGCTCATTCATGAAAATCAAATAAATTTGTTGTTTGTATGGTACCACTATTGCTTCTATGCTTTACTTGATCTAGTGGTAGTATATGACATGTTTGTGGGCTTATAAACCTAGTGTTTGATCTAGAAAATGAGCTCTAAGTGTTTGACTCAACATGGTACAAGATAACCCTTATTTGGAGGTGTGAAGAAGCTTGTCCTTGGATCAAACCGAGTTAAATATCTTTGGCAAATATTCTAGTTTGAACCAAATTTGGGAATATGATCTTCATCCCATTGATTGACATTGATAATCCTAACCTATCTATAACTTAAGTCTTTGTGGTCATTGATGACAAAGGGGGAGAGAAACAAATATATGAGTGATAGGGAAGAATTTGACATAGGGGGAGAGATATGACAAAGGAAAAGGATCAATTAAAATTTTGAGCACACAAGTAGGGGGGGCAAGCTCATGAACTTGTATGATGCATTTGAATATGCATTTCATATGTTTGCTTGCATGGCACAAGTTTTAAATTTCAATATCCATGCTTGTGTGGTGTATGCTAGTTGTAGGTTTGAATGATAAAATGAAAAACTAGCATGCATAGGTTATCTAGTGATTTCATTTCCAAAGTGTTTCTAAGTGGTATCAAGCTAACCATGGTGCTAAGAATGGTATAATGGTGCACTCCGATTGGTATCACGCTTCAAAGGTCCATCTTTTATACCTTAGCATCATTTGGTAGACATTGTCTCCTATATTTCCTATCTAAGCATATGTGCAAGTTTCAATCCAAACTCTTGGCACATATGTAGGGGGAGCAATTGCTACCATATGGAGTTCAGGAAACTTGTCCATATCCTTTTACACATAGTAAATATGCTTGGACAAGCAACATGGATTCAATTGAATTTCAATTCATATCTTTGTATAAGGGTTGTCATCAATTACCAAAAAGGGGGAGATTGAAAGCTCTAGTTTGATTTTGATAAATTGATGAAACTCTAAGTGCTAACCTAGTTTATCAAGTGATCATGAGATAGGTAGCACACTCCAAGTGGTGAAGCAAATGAAGATCATAGCATGATGATGATGGCATGGTGATGATCAAGTGCTTCGACTTGGAAAGAAGAAAGAGAAAAACAAAAGCTCAAGGCAAAGGTATAATTTATAGGAGCTATTTTGTTTTGGTGATCAAGACACTTAGAGAGTGTGATCACATTTAGGTTTGATAGCCGTACTATTAAAAGAGGTGAAACTCGTATCGAAATACGGTTATCAAAGTGCCACTAGATGCTCTAACTCATTGCATATGTATTTAGGATCTAGTGGTATGCTAACACCCTTGATAATGTTTGTGAAAATATGCTAACACATGTGCACAAGGTTATACACTTGGTGGTTGGCATATTTGAGCAAGGGTGAAGAAGTTAGAGGTGAAGAGGAGTTAGTCTTGCTGGTCGCTGAGTGACTGGACGCTGGTATCAGAGGGACCGACGCGTCCGGTCAAGTGTGACAGTGTAGACGCCAGCGTCGATCATCGACCAGACGCTGGGTCTTGGACTGACCGGACGCTGAGGTCCAGTGTCTGGTCGTGTTGACCAAAAGCACAGAATGAAGTCAACAAGTGATCGGACGCTGGCTATGTCCGGTCGAAAAAAATCGTTCCTGAAAGCTTACTGGAAATGACCGGACGCTGGGGGTTCAACGTCCGGTCGTCTTCTTGACCGTTGAGATCGGGTGATCGACTTTTGAAGAGAGGGACACGTGGCGTGCATCGTGTGACCGGACGCTGCGGTCCAGCGTCCGGTCAATATGACCGGAGCGTCCGGTCACCCCGCGTTGTGCCCAGTGAAGGGGTACAACGGCTCTATTTCATGGGGGCTTCTATTTAAGCTCCATGGCCGGCTCAAGCTCATTCTCTTGGCCATTTGCATTGACATAACAACCTTGTGAGCTTAGCCAAAGCCCTCCCACTCATCTCCATCATTGATTCATCATCTTTGTGAGATTGAGAGAGAATCCAGGTGCATTGCTTGAGTGTTTGCATCTAGAGGCACTTAGTGTTCGTGTTTTGCTGTGGGATTCGCTTGTTACTCTTGGTGGTTGCCGCCACCTAGACGGCTTGGAGCAGCAAGGATCGTAGAGCGGAGGGTGGTGATTGTCTCCGGCTCTGATTGTGGTGATTGTGAGGGGTTCTTGACCTTTCCCCGGTAGAGAGCCAAAAGGTACTATAGTGGATTGCTCATGGCTTGTGTGATCCTCATCTTGTGTTGGTTGTGCGGCACCCTATTGAGGGTTTAGCGTGTGATGCCAATTAGCGCGTGAACCTCCAAGTGAGTGAATCGCCACAACGAGGAGTAGCTTGCCGGCAAGCAAGTGAACCTCGGTAAAAAATCATTGTGTTCATCATTTGATCCCGATGTTATTGGTCTTCATTGTTATTTATCTTTGTGATTGATTGGCTCCTTCCTCGACATGGTGGTATAACCTTCTTGATCACTCTCTTTTCATTACCGCAAACTAGTTGTCAAGCTCTTTAGTGTAGCCTAGTTGTGAGAGCTTGTTTGCTTGGTTGGTGTGGCTCTTTAGTTAGCTTTTGAGAGCGCACTAATTTAGTGTAGTGGCATAGCTATTGTGTGGATATAAACCATATAAACTAGAATTGTGGTAAGTGGCTTGCATTTTTAGTAGGCTAGCGCAACACTTGCTTTGCCTCATAATTGTCTAACCTGTTTGCTTAGTGTTGTTGTAGAATTTTTTATTAGGCTATTCACCCCCTCTCTAGCCATTAGGACCTTTCACACGGGCGGCCGAAGGTGCTGGCGTGGGCGGCGGCCAGAACGGGGAGAGAGAGAGGTCGGGCGGAGTAGAGAGGAAGAGGAAGATGGCATGCAGTATAGGTATAAGACCTCGGCGCTAAGATCTGTGGCGCCGACCTCGGCGCCATGGTTCATGGCGCCGACCTACCTGCCACGTTAGTGCCACTTAGATGGCGTGTTTTTCCCGGCCAGGCATCTCGGCGCCATGGCGCCGAGACGTGTTACGACCCCTAGGGTCTAAACATCAGTTTACGTCGCCCAGGAGGTTAAACGCAAATTTTCCTCATAAATAGGGCTAAATTGCAAAAAATTAGGCATCGGTGACAGCCACACACCGACGAGGATGCTTTCAAAGTGCTCATCTCATCATCTGATGCTGCTCGATTGATCTTGACTATTTGTTAGTAGCTAATAATCTTGTCATGTGGTGTGGTAATATGGCATTAGGAAGAGGGGCTAAGGCATCGGGATCCTTGTGTCCAAGTGCCTCAAGTAGATGAACGCCTCCTACTCCTAGCAGGACCCAGGCGAGGTGATGGACTTCTTGCTCCGTGTGGTGGAATGGAAGCGGAAACCCTCAGTCGCCCTGATGATTGGTCCTCTATCATCCTCATTGTTGCCCCCACCCTCATCCCTGCCTCTCGACCCCGCCCTCCCTTAATCCCAGAGCAGGTCGCTGCCGACCTCCGCCCTGTCAACCTCATCCTCCTCGAACCTCTGCCACGACGTCCCCGTTGTCCTCGTCCTTGGCCCCTCCCCTCGACACAGCCCTCCCTTAATCCCAGAGCAGGTCGTCGACGACCTGCACCGCGATGCCCCCACCGCCCACCCCACCCAATCACCTTCTCCCGCTACCCTGCCCCGCCGTCGTCTCACCCGCCTCCACCGCCGTGTCGTGCCCCCCCCCCAAATCTCCTTCTAAGCCCGCTGGGAACAGATCCCCTAACCCCCCTGCCGCTTTCTTGTAACACCTCTGGTGTTACAAGCTCGTTTAGCACCGAGATTTAGGCCTAAGAAAAATTTCCGAAACGAGTTTCTCGGATTTTTGATTTAAACATACTTGAAGCGATAAGCGAATCCTGTGTGACTTAGTTTTGTGGACTCAAATAAACGCCCAAGTTAAATTACTTAGTGCATAAAAGTATTTAAAATGTCCGATAACGATTTTATCAAGGAAATGGCGAATGGCTTGTTTTGTTGGATTGAGTATGAAAGCAATTTTTATAAACAAAATAAAATATAGTTTGTATTTAGTACTTGAATAAATCTAGAGCGCAAGATGAAAATGCAGCTCTTATTTTGGTAAGTAAAAGTTATTCAATAGTATATATGATAGCTTAGAAATCAAATCCGAGATTTAAACTAGAACTTTTCGTGAGTCGGCGAGATATAGGATTTATGCTCGAAAGGTCAATTTTGACAAATTATGTTAAGCAGAATAGTTCAATAGTGCTTAAGTATTTCGCTCCTATGGGTTAGTATGCAGTATGGGCTAGATCACGATATACTTGTTAGTTAATATCGATAGGATTTAGATCTTTTGGGTTGCCGACGACGTATCGCTGTTCACATCCGCGCCACGTAGTCTCATGCGCAGGCAGGCAGCCAGCAAAGCCACGCGACGCCCATGTGTTCAGTTGCTGCCTGATCTCTCGCGTCCTTGTTGCTGCAGCGGTTGTCCTTGCCTCACTGCCATCCTGGCCGCTTGAATACGGTGGTGCATTTCCCCTGCTCAGAATCAATCATCAGAGTTATTCGCGTCGCGCCGCGTTGTCGGGTCCCGTCGCCGTGTCGCTGCTCCCTCTCCCTCGTGTCCTTTCTCAGAGAGCGTCTTAAAGAAAGTTGGCAAGGCTGCTGCTACCGTGTACTGCTTTGCTTGCATTTCCCCCAGGAGAGCACGTGGCCCTGCTCCTGCCCACGTCGTGTCCACTCTCGTCTCTGTGCGCGCACAGGCGCGCCTCTGCCGGCCACGCTGCGCCGTCCTGCCTGTCCCCTCGTCGTGCTTGAAATTGGTAGCGCGCTCGCACAGGTTTGCTCGCTTTTCCTATTGCGCCCGTTCGGTCAACCTCCGATGGCCTCTGTCTCCGGCTAAATTTTTTCAATTTAATTTTAATAAAAACCAACTACATAAATATAATACGATAAATACAACTTATTAGCTAATATAATCTCTATAGACCTATTGACCACTAAACCTATGTGTAGATCATTGGTCCAAATCTAATCCTAGGACTATTTCTTATCAAAATGGTAGGCCTAATTCGATCTGGTCTAATACTCTAACTAATCTAAATCTAACCAATCTAACCACTAGATGACTACAGTCTAACCCTAGGTATTCTTGCCAATAGATCAAATGTAAAATAAAGTTCGTGCAATGCATCTTAAATGAATCTTAATTTCAATAGCGCCTCGCCAATACCCTCACTCCTCTCTCTTTCCTCTCCTTCCCTCCTTGTTTTTTCAAATTATTCTAACGATTTTCTCTCTCTTTATAGGCACAGCACAAGAAGCGGCCACCGCACCCAATAGATGACAAAGGCCTTGTACGGTTTTTCTCGGCACGAAAGCGCTTGACATCAAGTGCCGACAACTTACCTCCTATGCTACTCATGGTTTTTTTTAAATAGTGCCCGTTGGAACAATGGTAGGTCATGCAGGCCTACCAGTAGGAATGGAAAGGGATTTGTTCGCAAAGCCACATATAAGCTTAATTTTAGAGGTCACGCACAAACCCGTAAAAATTAAATTTATTTTGTTAGGTTTGCGGATAAACCCGTTTGTGTCCCTAGCTACGAGTGTGGTGTGAATTTCTTACTGCCGATTCAACTAGCAGTACCAAACAATAGCTGTTTGAAGCGTCACTCTTACACATCAAAATGTGTCGAATGTGGCCAAATAATACGAAATGTGTGCAACGGCCAACTTCAGAAAAATATCACTCTAAACGGCTAGATGTTTATACTGCCTGCGGTTACAAGTGTACAAATCTACTACCGCCGTTGTTTCAAGAGGCGGTATTTATAAATCGCATTTTTTTAGCCTAGATTTGCAAATCTTTTCCGTCCGCAACTATTTATTCTAAGCAAAAAAATAGTAAAAAATAAACAAAATCAAATCCCGCAGTGGACGCCGGCCGCGCGAGGTGCAACGGTAACGGTTCCACACACGCCGCCCCGCTGGATCTTCGCCGCGGACGCTTCGCTTCGCCCGCAACTTCCGCATGCACGAGAAGTGAACGCGCGCCGGCACAGGCACAGCTCACCGCGCCACCACGTCAGGGACCTTCCTCTTCTGCGCCTCGCCGCGCCGCGCCGTGGGGACCAGCAGGGGACCACCGCGATATATACAGACCGATCGATCCGCCGAGAGGGCGAGGGATAGTGACAGCCGGGGAACGAAGGAGCGCGATCGACGGAATGGACGTGACGTTCGCGACGCCGGGGGGCCGGGAGTTCACCCTCGAGGTGTGGTACTTCGCGACGGTGCGGGAGATGAAGGAGGCGGTCCACGCGCGCGAGGGCATCCCCATGGCGTCGCAGCGGCTCTTCCTCGCCGGGGGGGAGGAGGAGGAGGAGAACGACCAGGAGCTCGACGACGCGCGCGACACCGCGCACTACGGCATCGTCCAGGGCTCCCGCGTCCTCCTCGTCCTCCCCGACGACGCGCCGACCTCGCCCTCCCCGTCCCCCGCCCCCGCCGCGGCCGTCGTCGTCCGCGTCGCCGTCTCGGCCCCCGACCCCGAGATCGGGCCGCGCAGCGTCGTGCTCGACGACGTCCCGGCCTCCGACACCGTGGTCCGCCTCAAGGAGCTCCTCCAGGACCGCACCGACGGCGCGCTGCCCACCGCGAGGACGGCGCTCTTCCTCGGCAAGGCGGAGATGGAGGACGGCAAGACGCTGGCGGACTACAGCCCGCCGGCCGACGGCATGGACGTGAGCGCCGTCGTGCGCCTGCAGGCCCCCGTGGCGTCAGGCGGCGGCGGCCGCGGAAACGGCGCCGGGGCCAGGAACCAGCAGAGGATCGAGGTGAGCGTCATGTTTGGCGAGACGGCGGTGGCGCTGGAGGTGGGCACCATGGATGTGGTCCGGGACCTGCACAAGGAGGTGGAGAGGCTGCGCCTCCCCGTGCGCGACGGCAGCGGTGGAGGATACTTCTTCGTGTACAAGCAGAATGTTATGGATGAGGACCGTACCCTTCGGTGGCACGAGGTTAAGAACGGCGACACCATCGAGATCTTCAACGGCACCGTCACCGGCGGCGCCTGATCGCCCCCATCAGATCAGGGGTTTAACAAAGGGTTTATGCCTTTAGGGTTTGTCTCATCTCCAATCCTGCATTGCCATATTTCAGAGTTTCATCGTTTTAGGGTGGCATGTCCAACAGCGATCGAATAATGCTATGCTATAGTAGGAATTTTTCTTCTATATAAATTCAAATGGTACGTAATGGAAATGTAGGAATGTCCACAGTACCAGGATTTAGTTAGATCCAATTCAAGAGATTTTGTAGATTAATTAATCAAGGGTTGGCAGAAGAACTTGAGAAGTTTCCAAGAATTAAAGATCCAAATCACGAAATTGCATTTCAATTATTTGTGAAAAGGATATCAATTGCTAGAACCCTTGATAAAAGAAAGCAATGATGCTTATGAATCACTCCACCTATTCTTCCGAATTACATGTATCCATGAGATTAATTTTCCTAACATCTAGTTTCCATAACCATCGTATTAGCAAGAAACTATCTTTGGGAACTCCTTATCACAATGCACGATTTCAATACCTAAGCCCTAATAATTGTATCTATCATTTCACTCACGTCTATGAATGTCGAGCAGCTAGCGATCTCAACCTCTGCATGACAGCTGGGCCCAATGGATCTCTAGAGTCCCACATTAGATCTGTGCGCATACGGGCAAGACTCCATTGTCTGATTCGCGATAACCGCTAGTGGCTATTTTCTAGCTAGCTACAACCACACTTTGCAACGGGCAAGGCACTTACGAGCACGGTGCTAGGGCATAGTCTTGTCCCCATCTTAGGCCCCACAAACGCGTGGGGCGAAGAAACGCCGTCTCATCCACCCCCTCACAAAATCACCAATTTCTTCGTGTGATGGAAGTTGTGGATTTCGTTTCTTACATGATAAACGATATCTTTCTTTTTTTCTTGTTAATTAACTCCCTTATCAAAGCATCTCCAATAGTTCTCCAAAATTAGTTGGTAAATCAATGAGTTTTAGAAGTGGCTAAAAAAAGTTGGGAGTATATTTGATGGCTTTCTCTAACAGTTTCCAAAACCCCACTCCTAAAGTATACAAGACAATTTTGCATAAGAAATCTCAAACATTTCTAAATTACTCCAACCACTTTTATACTTTTTTCTCTCTTGTACATTTGCATCAGGAACCTGTCTTACCCTTTGTTATTGCCACATCCTTCCACCTCCGGATTGGCACGTCGACACTTGTGAGTATATTTCCGCACGATTGGGTCGATTTTCCCAAGTGCGGAAAGATTGGGAGTTGTAGAGCAAATTTTTTCAATCTTGTTAAAAACTCTAGATTGGGAATGGGTTTTGGGAACTCTTGGAGATGCTCTCACATAGAATGTTTGCCAACAAGGAAGGTTGTTTAATTAATGCTGTGAAAATCATATGATCTGACTAGTTGGGTCTGCCCCAAGTATATGGCCATATCTTGTTCTGAATCATAAGGTTTAACAAGGGGTTTGTGGTGTTCGATCCGCAATCCTGCATTGGGACTTTAGAAGTTGTTTTGTCTCTTTAATAGATTTCCTCTGCATTTTAGAAAGCCATAGAGTTTAAAGAGTAATGTTGAGGTCACAAGCTAACAAAGTTGCAAAAGTCAAGAACTGAACTCAACTAGGCAATTACACACAGACTAGATTTCCCCAACATCACAAAGCCAACCTACCTTTCTCTTGCTAGTCAACTCCAAACACAAAGACCCACAAAAATGAGGTCTTTGTGTATTTCTTGCAAGGACTACTCTGCTAGTTGTACATGAATTTTTGAGATGATATAATTCTGTATTCACACATTGTCTTTTTTTTTATTTTGAAGAGTTAGCTTAGATTATTAGTCTAGTCTCTCAGCTTGATTAAATTGTCCAATGCACTGTAGATCCATGCTTACTTTTCCTTGTCGTGATGATCAGAGATGTCGCGTTGCTCGATGAATACAGTATTGTTTTGTGGCGTGACAAGACTCAAATTTCGAAAAATCATAACCCTTCAATACGATGTTGGATGAAGATAATTTTTATATATAAATTGTAAACCTCGATGAGATCTACGACTTTATAGTTTTAATTTTTTCATTTGAGGACAGTAAGATGCTCGAAAAATAATAATATAAAATTTCAGCACCATAATAATCGCCTACTAGCGCTTGCCGCATTAGAGCACTGATATATTATTTGTATGGAGTTAAATGAAAATAATTTTTATACCAAACTTGTAGCTCTCAATGAGATTACAACTTTGTAGTTTTGAGTTTTTTCATTTGAGGACGTTGAGATGCTCAAAAAAATAATATAAAATTTCGGCGCCTCCCGAAAATAGAAAACCGCTTTTGAAACCAGCCGATGACCAAATTTGTCCGGTTTTGATAGTTGGAGGGTGTTTCTTAACCGGTTTCATAATTGAAGGTTGAAAATTAAACTTCCGCGCGAGTTGAGAGTTGGAAAGTGTACTTTACCCTTAAAAAACAGTTCTCTGATGGATTGAATTTGTGTGTTTGGTCCTTCCAGAAGTAGATGTAGATTATTCTATCCCAAGGAATAATATCCAGCAACTACTTGTACTCTACCCCTTATTAACAACGATGACACAAGGTCCGTGCCCAGTACGGCCACAGTTTAATCTAAAGGCATTAGGGAGAGTTTCAAACAGCCCCCTCAGTCTCTTGACAAGCAGCAGGCAGAGAGACGGGTGGAGTAGCGCATCGAACTGTCTTGGTGCTTTTTTCGGTTAAAACATGGTAATTTTGCTGTCGGCGTAAAAAAGTTAACCATGAGACATGCTCCAAAAAGATACTTGACAAGTCTATGCGAGCTTGATAACGTCCTGCATAAGGATCATGTCCAGAGTTTTTTTTCTTTTTATTTGGTCTTATATATGACTAGCTGCATTATAATTTACACTAAAATACTCTTAACTATAATTCCTATATTAGTAGATTGGATAAGGGCTCCAGTTTTTCATTTTAGTTCATGAGCTCTTATTCAAACTACAGAGTCTATGATATGTCATATGTCTTTTTCAGCAAAAGAACAAGGAAATGTTTCCTTCTATATGTAATAGAGGATTGTGCAACTCAAAAGCTTTAAGAAATTGTCATCACTACTTCAGTTTGCCGAAATTGTCTTCATAAAAGGTTCCTAAAGTAAGAAGAGATAAACAATGTATGTCAGAAATAGATTGTTTGGTTATAAATATAAGAAAAATCGTAGCCTTTGCTACCACTATATTCTAATTCGAATACTGCTGTATTTTCAAATTTTCATTGCCTAAATATAATATCTATAGGATGTGCGCAGAAGTCATGTATGCTGCTATCAAAGCAAAATGGTTGTTTAGTGTACGGTGGGCTAACATATTATAATGTAATAGGAAGATCATAGCTGTACACTTGGTATTTTTCAGGTAAAGAGATCTTATATTTACCTCAATGATACCCTTTGCTTCATTGGTGCTGCTTCTTTGATTTGTCAAGGTGATATATGGACCAGAAGAGGTCTGATTCGTTATCAGTTAAGTATAAGTTTTTTTTTTAAAAAAAACTCCGTAGTAGAGTATTTTGGAGAAATTGTGCACTCTTGTTCGAGCACTCATCTTGATCCCAAATGCTGAAAGTTTAAAGTTCATAGAAGACTTTAATAAATGTTAGTTTTGAAAATAAACTATTTTTTCCCCTCTGACATCGAGTTTGTTCCATATCCATGTACTGTATCCCACAGAATGCTAAACATGCTCTAAATTTGTAGCCTTGCAAAATGGAGCAACACATTTTCAAATTATGCAGTGCTATGTCAGAATCGAATTGGTGGCCCAATAGTACTACTAAAGTACTAATCAGCAAAAATTACAACGTGTGTAGGAGAGATTGATCAGGAAGCCACTGGAGCTGGCAAACATTTCTGCAGGACCATGACAGAGGTTCTAAGGATGACTTCCGGTGTCTAACATATCTGAATATTTTTTATCTAAAGTATACTATTTATCAGTTGAAACAGAGTGCAAGGTTCTAAGAATTTCTTATCAGTTGAAACAGAGTGCAAGGTTCTAAGAATTTCTTACCTAAGTAAAGGTGTACCTTTCCTAGGGATTGATCAGTTGAAACAGAGTAGTTACCAAAGATTACGACTCTTGAAAGTTACTCTTTTGCAGTATACAGAACTGAGAAGATGGAACCCGAAATCAAACGGGGGATCTAAACCTGTTTAGATGAGGTCCTTGTGTATTTTCTTGCAAGGACTACTCTGCTAGTTGTACATGTATTTCGAGAGGATATAATTCTGTATGCACACATTGTCTTTTTTTTTTTGAAGAGTTAGCTTAGATTATTAGTCTAGTCTCTCCGCTTAATTAAATTGTCCAATGCATTGTAGATCCATGCTTAATTTTCCTTGTCCTGTTGATCAAGATGCCACATTGTTTGATACAAAAACAGTTCTCTGATGGATTGAATTTGTGTGTTTGGTCCTTCCAGAAGTAGATGTAGACTATTCTATCTCAAGGAAAGGTATTAGGGAGAATTTCAGACAGCCCTCTGTCTCTTGACAAGGAGCAGGCAGAGAGACGAGTGGGCTGTGGAGTACAGCTTTCTTGGTGCTTTTCGGTTAAAACATGTTCATTTTCTTGGTGCTTTTCGGTTAAGAAATGTTGATATTGCTGTCGGCGTAAACAAGTTAGCTATGAGACATGCTCCAAAAAGATAATTGACAAGTCTATGCGATTTTGAGAATGTCCTGCATAAGTATCATGTCCAGAGTTCTTTTTTTTTTGGTCTTATATATGACTAGCTGCATTACAATGTACACTAAAATTACTATAATTCCTGTATTAGTAGATTGGATAAAGGCTCCAGTTTTTCATAGCAGTTCTAGATCTATAGAGTCTATCATATGTCATATGTCTTTCAGCAAAAGAACAAGGAAATGTTTCCTTCTATATGTAATAGAGGATTGTAACTCAAAAGTTTTAAGAAATTGTCTTCATTACTTCAGTTTGCGAAATTGTCTTCATAAAAGGTTCCTAAAGTAAGAGGAGATAAACAATGGGTGTCAGAAATAGATTGTTTGGTTACAAATATAAGAAGAATCGTTGCCTTTGCTACAACTATATTCTAATTCTAATGCATTTTCAATTTTCCATTGCATAAACATTATATCTGTAGGATGTGCGCAGAAGTCATGTATGCTGCTATCAAAGCAAAATGGTAGTTTAGGTAAACACTCGGTCTTTTTCATAAGTAAACACTCGGTCTTTTTCAGTAAACGAGATCTTATATTTACCTCAATAATAATACCCTTTGCTTCATTGGTGCTGCTGCTTTGATTTGTCAAGGTGATATGGAGCAGAAGAGGTCTGATTTATCTGTTTAAGTATAAGTTTTTTAAAAAAAAAAAACTCTGTAGTAGATTATTTTGGAGAAATAGTGCACTCTTGTTCGAGGCACTCGTCTTGATCCCAAATGCTGAAAGTTTGAAATTCATAGAAGGCTTTAAAAATGTTAGTTTTGAAAATAAACTCTTTTTTTTCTCTGACATACAAAGTTTGTTGGATATCCATGTATTGTATCCCACAGAATGCTAAACATGATCTAAATTTGTAGCCTTGCAAAATGGAGCAACACGTTTTCAAATTATGCATTGCTGTGTCAGAATCGAATTGGTGGACCAATAGTGCTGTGTCAAAATCGAATTGGTGGCATAGTACTACTACATATATACAGTGCTCAGCAAAAATTGCAGCCGATTAACAGGCACTCCACAGATTGATCAGGAAGCCACTGGAGCTGGCAAACATTTTTGCAGGACCATGACAGAGGTTTGTAAGGATGACATCCGGTGTCTAATATATCTGAATATTTTTCATCTAATAAAATATACTATTATTATCAGTTGAAACAAAGTGCAAGGTTCTAAGAATTTCTTCCCTAAGTAAAGGTGTACCTTTCCTAGGGATTGATCAGTTGAAACAGAGTAGTCACCAAAGATTATTACTCTTGAAAGTTACTCTTTGCAGCATCAACCACCCAACTAAATGCAAGTACACAGAACCTTTTTTTTTGAATTAAACGGGAGATCTAAACCTTTTTAGATGTGAACACCGGTGGTTTTTGACGATCACTCGAGCAGCACAAAACACACCGGTGGTTTCTCTCACTCAACCAGCACAAATGAAATCTAGAAAACCAGAGCAACCAGCATGACCAGTTGAAGAATGACCCAAAGTTCAACTGCATCTTAGTCTGTTGAAGCAGAACTTCCTCTGAACCAACCAACAGAAACCAAGAACCATCAAAACACAAGCAGAATTGTAGTAGCAACGCAATAGAAGATTAGAGATTCCACTTCAAAAACATTAGCTAACACACATATAACCAGAAACCAGGGTTCAATTATTTCATTGCACAGTTCCAACCAAACTGCTGCGCGGCAGCAGAAATGTCCACAAACACAACCAGACTGACATAGGACTCAAATTTCTTGAAGAAAAACATAGGGACTCAACGACGACTCGATCAGGACACGACCACGACATACAGATAATCTCCATCGGAGGGACAGAAGGCACCAGACTTGTGAACCCTGGAAGGACAGCTGCTCATGGTCCAGGACTTACTGGCCACCACGGAGACGGAGCACCAGGTGGAGAGTGGACTCCTTCTGGATGTTGTAGTCTGCCAGGGTGCGGCCATCCTCCAGCTGCTTGCCGGCGAAGATGAGACGCTGCTGGTCCGGGGGGATGCCCTCCTTGTCCTGGATCTTCGCCTTCACATTGTCGATGGTGTCAGAGGACTCCACCTCCAGGGTGATGGTCTTGCCGGTGAGGGTCTTGACGAAGATCTGCATACCACCGCGAAGGCGGAGCACCAGGTGAAGGGTGGACTCCTTCTGGATGTTGTAGTCTGCCAGGGTGCGGCCATCCTCAAGCTGCTTGCCAGCGAAGATGAGACGCTGCTGGTCCGGGGGGATGCCCTCCTTATCCTGGATCTTCGCCTTCACATTGTCGATGGTGTCAGAGGACTCCACCTCCAGGGTGATGGTCTTGCCGGTGAGGGTCTTGACGAAGATCTGCATACCACCACGAAGGCGGAGCACCAGGTGAAGGGTGGACTCCTTCTGGATGTTGTAGTCAGCAAGGGTGCGGCCATCCTCAAGCTGCTTGCCGGCGAAGATGAGACGCTGCTGGTCCGGGGGGATGCCCTCCTTGTCCTGGATCTTTGCCTTCACATTGTCAATAGTGTCCGAGGACTCCACCTCCAAGGTGATGGTCTTGCCAGTGAGGGTCTTGACGAAGATCTGCATGCCACCCCTGAGCCTGAGCACAAGGTGGAGAGTCGACTCCTTCTGGATGTTGTAGTCAGCGAGGGTTCGGCCATCCTCAAGCTGCTTGCCAGCGAAGATGAGACGCTGCTGGTCCGGGGGGATTCCCTCCTTGTCCTGGATCTTGGCCTTCACGTTGTCGATCGTGTCAGAAGACTCGACCTCAAGCGTGATAGTCTTGCCAGTGAGGGTCTTGACGAAGATCTGCATGCCTCCCCTGAGCCTGAGCACCAGGTGGAGGGTGGACTCCTTCTGGATGTTGTAGTCAGCTAGGGTACGGCCATCCTCGAGCTGCTTGCCAGCAAAGATCAGCCTCTGCTGATCCGGAGGAATGCCTTCCTTGTCCTGGATCTTAGCCTTGACATTGTCAATAGTGTCTGAGGACTCAACCTCAAGGGTGATGGTCTTGCCAGTGAGGGTCTTAACGAAGATCTGCATCTGCAAGCATTGAGGACCAGAAGAGTAAGCGACCATAAGTTACTATGAATCTAACAAAAACTGATCAACTGTTGAACAGAAAAGAATTCAAAAACTGATCAACTGTTGAACAGAAAAGAATTGAAACATGAAACAAAGTTATAGGATCAGCTGCTCAGCATCCTAATTCGAGGGATAGGCAACTAAACTATGAAGCAGATCTTTCTAACAAGTACCAGAACTATATAGCATTTAAAATAAGAGAACCATTACCAAAAAAAAATGCATGATATATGGTCTAATCAGAATAGAACAATTTAGCAAAACATGCAGGGACCAGTTCAACCTGCATGGGTTAAGGAAGTGACTAAAAATTGTGCCATGGTATGTACTTGATATATGATTAAACGATCAACTAATTAATTCCAGTGATATATGATTATCATCAGGCATAAGCAGAAGGCACATACAGCATTAAGCATACGAACCTGATTCTTACTAACAAGTAGCTATAGTATTTCACATTAGAGAACCACGCAAATCATACATGGATCAGTAAAATTTGCATTTGTTAAGGAACTAAGCAATTGTGCCGTGGTATGTACATGAAACATGATTCAACAATCAACTAATTAATTCCACAATGATCTATGATTATCATCAGGCATGAGCAGAAGTCACGTATGTCATGTAATAAGGGTAATAAGTTACCAATATAATATAATCTACTAAAAAGATTAAACAGCAATCTAAGCAGTGTCCCTTTTACAGCCTAGATGAGTGGAACAAACAATATAAACTAAATCGCATAATTGCAACATGAGTACAGGACCGAACAATTAGACGCAAGTCCCTACACCTGTAGCTGATACATGACTCCGCAATCAACTAGTTAGTTCCACAGCCATCTATGATTATCATCAGGCATATGAGCAGTAGGCGCATCTGGCACGTAAGCTTCTACAGATCTAAAAAGTCCAAACCAAATCAAATAATCGTAACGAGATCTGGCAATCAAACGCAAGTCCTGCCGCGGGATCACGCGCAACGGCGCATGCAACATCATCCCAGCCCAACCCTAGAGCGGCAAACGAACCAACCATCATATCTACTCGAGCCAACCCGCAGAATCACGCGAGCACGATCACACCAAATACCTTCATCACAGCCCGCAGATCTACACCACGACCCGCAAATCGACTACAGATCGAAGGACGCGAGCAGGCCATCGCCTCACACGACCTAATCAAACACTACGACGAACACGAACAGGGAAAGCATACCTAATCAAACGCTAAGATGAACACAAACAGGGAAAGCATACGAGGGGGGGTCGAGAGGGGAATCGGAAACTCGCAGTACCTTGAGAGGATCGGGAGGATTAGCTTCGCTTCGATGAATTTCTCTGACAATGGGATTGGGGACTGGGATTTGGATGGACGAGGCAGGGAGGGGATGAAGCCAATTTATACACGGGGGAGGAGGGAGAAAGAGTCCCGTGAGGCTACGGCACCGAGCGGTGTGGGGCCCAGCGGCGAGAGGCGGTTGCGTCGCGGTCTCGTGGAATCCGTCCCCACCGCGCAATTCCGCGGAAAAAGCCAGAGGCCGCCGCGGAGATATCGAGGAGGAGGACGCCGTTTGCTTACCGCGGTTGGTGGCCGTTAAGGATTACAAAAGATCTCTAGATCAGGTTAACACCGTTACTATACCGTTTGCTTCAATCGTGCATTGGCTTTATTTTTTCTTTTCGTAGGACATGCCCATGCATTAGCTTGAATTTTTTCCCCGTATAGAACATTTCAAGTTTTTATATATTGTCTATATATATACATATGGCAACATATCAGGTGTAAACAAACTAACCTGTGCAAACTTAGAAACTACCAATCAGGACCACTAGATGCTGATCCAATGGATGGGATGAGGGGACTTAAGCCAAAAAAAAGGCCGGCGGGTGGGGGGCTTAAGCGCAAAAATATCCCACCTCTCACCCCATCCATTGGATCAACATCTAGTGGTCCTGATTGATAGTTTCCAAATTTGCACAGGTTAGTTGATTTGCACTTGATACATTGCCTATACATATACATACATACCTAGAACGCGGAGCGAATCCCTAGATGGCCACCGCGTCCACGCGTCACACTGTTCCTGAACACAGCCAACACTTTAGTCACTGTTCATGTTAATTTGAATACGACATAGGCATAGGTCATCTCGGTATTACATTTATGTCTCGCATGTCGAGAATTAGCGCCGCTAAGAATGGTGTGGAACTCCACGCTTTTCGGTCTATGAATTGAAATCGAGTTTATCGTTGCTCATGCCCCCTCTACATTTTCGGTCTCTGAATTGAAATCGAGTATATTGTTGCCCATGCCTCCTCTACACGCTCGCTAATCCAATCGAACCATAAGTGTCTCGCATGTCGAGAATCGGCACCCCACGGAATGGTGCAGAACCCCACGCTTTGCGGTCTTCGAATTGAAATCGAGTCTATCGTTGCCCATGCCCCTTCTACACGCTCGCTAATCCAACTGAACTGTAAGCGTCTCGCATGTCGAGAATTAGCGAGCGCGGAGCCCTACCCCTGCGCCACGTGCGCGCGGCCACTCCTCTCCGACCACGACTACTGCTCACTCTTCCGCGAGGTACTAAAACACATCAGGTCGACATGATCATATGCTATCGATCCTGACCAGTGTACGTGTTGTGGTATCACGTACTCCATACGTACAAGTACCATCTGACACGATGGGCTCACATTGATTGGCGCATGTGAAGCATCTAGGGGAGAGCGAGCACGGGCTAAGGCACGTGCTACGTGTGAGCCGACAGGAGGTGGCTCCCAAGCCGGAGCTGCAAATCGAGAAGAGGAGACCATCATCGTCGTCATATGCGAGGCCAAGCTGCGGCGGATCATTTTGGAAGCGGAGCCGGAAGCAGCCAGAGATGGCACATGCGCCATTTTGTTGACACCCGAGCATTGGCTCGCCGCTTTTTATGGCTGTGTATAAATGTCCATGCAGCCTGAGGCATGACGGCATGGCACGAAGCTCGTTTTTTTAGCACGACATGAGCACGCAGCCATCGCCGGTGACGTCTGCGGGCCTAGGGCTGGCCAGCCCGAGGGAAGCAGCCGTGCTGGGGCCGAGCCAGCCCGTGGTGGTTTGCACAGACGGCCCGACGCTCGTCGGCCACCAATTGGCAGTGGCCCGGCCCCCCCCCCCTCCTCCTCCTCCCCCTCCCTCTCTCGCGCCAGCCTCAAACCGCTCATCCATCCATCCGCCTCCCCCTCCTCATATATAAACGCACGCCGCGGCCCCGCGGCCCCGGCGGCTCACACCCGAACCCTAGCTTATTTCACTCATCTCGTGGCTCTCGCCTCGCCTCGCTCTCGGGTCTCGTCCTCATAGTCTCGCTCTCGGCTTCGTCCTCCCCGACTCCGGTGAGGTGACCTCGACGATCCGCCTGCCATCGGCGAGCAGCTCCCTACTCCTCCTACCTAATCCCCTTCCTGCTCCCTCTCTGCCTCTCCCTTCTCCCTATCCCTATCTCCCCTCTAGATCTCGGTGACTATGTGAGTTCATGTCCCCGTCTGCCCCTCCTCCGCCGCTCGCCGTCCTTCTAACCGGTGTGTCGTCTTCTCTGGGTGGCCCTCGTCTTCTCCGGCACCGGGCTCCGGTTGTGTAGGTACATCCCTAACCCTAACCCTAACCCCGACTACCACCGACGAGCAGCTCCCTACTACTCCTACCTGATCACCTCCCTGCTCCCTCTCCGCCTCTCCCTTCTCCCTATCCCTATCTCCCCTCTAGATCTGGGTGATTATGTGAGTTCGTGTCCCCGTGTGCCCCTCCTCCGCCGCTCGTTGTCCTTCTAACCTTACTGTCGTCTTCTCTGGGTGGCCCTCGTCTTCTCCGGCACCGGGCTCCGGTTGCACAGGTACATCCCTAACCCTAACCCTAACCCTCCTCTTCTTCCATTGATGAATTGTTTCCGATCTATTCTGATATACTGTTTTCCTCCTCCTCCATGTCTTTACGCAGGTCGATAGCCGATGCGTCGTCCTCTAGCTGTGGCATAGAGCGACCAAGGTGGCCCCACGCACCATTGAGGAACGGTGCTGGAGAGCCCTCCACGGTCGAGGGCGCCATGGTGGTGCTGATGACGAGATCGTCTGGCCGCTCACCGGCAACGACGATCTCATCGCGGCAGGCTTGGCACCTGAGGACGACGATGACACCCAAGAGGACGCTACTGCCTTGTTCGGTCTGGACGACGACGGTGGTGAAGGGGCGACGGCGACTAGGACCCCGGTCTGCTCCAACAGCTCAACTCCATCTGTTGCTGGTACTGGTACCTCTTCTGGAACTGTTGTTGGTAAGTGTAAATCTGCTGTGTGGGCTGATTTTGATGAGATCTATGAGACTGTGAATGGTAGGAAAATCTGCACTAAAGCTACCTGTAAAATGTGTAAGCATACTTTGTCTGCTAGATCTAATGCTGACACTAGGCACTTGAAGAGGCACCAGAAATCTTGTAGGCAGAAAACTGATCAAGCTGCTAGGGTTCAGTCTAGGCTTGCTTACAATGCTGATGGTTCTGTGCATAACTAGGACTATAAGCCTGATATTACTAGATCAGAATTGTGTCGCTTGATTGCTAGGCTTGATTTGCCGTTAGGTATTGGTGAGACAGAGGCCTGGGAGGATTACATTGTCCGTGCTCATAACCCTAGGTTTGTTAAAGTATCTAGACAGACCACCACTAGAGATCTAAGTAAACTGTTTACTGAACGTCGTAATATGCTTAAGACCCCGTAGGGCCGTGCTTGGGCCGAAGGCCCGGCACACGGGAGGCATGACGTGCCGTGCCGGCACGACCACCTGCGGGCCGTGCTTGGCCCGAGGCCGTGTCGTGCCGGGCCGGGCCGGCCCGTTGGCCAACTACCAGGCTGGGCTATTGCATGCATGCCCTACACGTATCCATTTGTTTCCGGGGTCTTTTTGGGTGGTTTCCGGGGTTTGTTTGGCACTGTTCCCACCAGCTTTGGCTATAGTTTCACCAACAATATTCTTTGTTCATTTAGCAAATTAAAAGCTTTGCCCGAGCTGCCGAGAATAAGGGGCCGTTTAAAAGGGCTTATACAAGGTCTGGCTCCTCCAACTCATACATTGTTCATAATATTGTTTAACGGAGCCATTTTTCTTTATGTTCTTCAAATGAACTAGGGACCTGTTTTCTTTACCAAAAATAATGGCTCCAGCTATATCAAGCAGGTTCTAAATCTATTATGACGACCAAAGAATAAATATGCTTGATTTAGGATTTAGGACAATACTAAATTGAACTATAATAATTTGAAACGGAGGGAGTGACTCTTCAGAAGACGACTAACCAAGGATGACTAAGAACCCTACAGATGGTCACTAAAATCTATCAACACTTAAAAGGGTTTGAACATCAAAAACAAGATTAGGACGTAGATGTTTATAAAGCTAAAGGGATAGGCAAAGGAAAAAAAAACATGTGTTAAAAGCATGCATAAGGTCAAATGACCCCGTACACGGATAGAAAAACTGGACGAGAGGGTTAGAACATACTCCTAGAAGATAATAATCATTTGGAGTTGCATATCCAAAATATCAACTTTTTGTAAAACGATTAAACATGAATCTACGTGTAGTTTTTGCTTACACAAGAGTGCAAGACATTTGACACTTCGAAAATGTTGGCAACATCGCATCCAAGATTAAGTTACCTTGAAAATCCCCTATCTATATAAGCTTCAAAATTTATCAACTAAAATATAGACATGAAAATATTATTTCACTAACACTTTTTTTTTGTCACGAATGATTGTGTAAGTCTTTGAGATATAGTGATAAAGATATATGATCTATTTGGATGGGCTAAAAACAACCTAATTTAGGTGTTGAGTATTTTTTTTGTGTGGTCTCTAGCCACTAGCGCAACTCCAAAACCCTCTTTATATCATTTTGTGTTGATAGGAGATTTTTAACTACAGTCATCCTCTATTCTTGGTTTTCTCACTAAACAAAGATAGAGAACAAAAATGACTCTCCAAAGTGCGCACACAATATATAGAGAAGCCATTAGATGGAAAGATATAGACATTATTTTTATTCAAATGGCTCGAAACGAGAATTTAGAGAGTAAGTCTAAGAAAAAAAATCTAAGGGTAAATTTAAAAATGGTAAATTTAAGCTAACTTTAGCTAGCTATTTATTCAAGTATGTCTATAGAAAAGTAAGGGTACGAATATGTGCTTGCAATTGTCGTCGTGCTCATAGTAAAAAACAAAATAATAGGCTTAGCACTTAATCATTGGTGGTCGTGATGCTATAGAGTTTTATTAAAACAGCAGAACCTAAATTAGCTGGAGTACTCCAAGATGGACCAGAAATGCCTAGAGGAAAAGAGCACGTCGGCATTCCTAGCGTGCCGTGCGCTTAACGGCCACGTCCGTTTGGCCGACGTGACTTTTACACGGCGAGTAACGGAGGGAATCTCACAAGCCCTGCGCCCCTGCCCATCATCCATTGCGCTCTCGTGGTCCAATCTTTGCGGTTGCTTTCCTTGTTGCTTTCGTCCACTGTTATTTTTTCTTTTCATTATTTTATTTGTGAAAGACGTATGATTAGACCGAACGTCCTTGTTCGTGTCAGGGCCATTTCTCAGCGAGAAAAATCGTACAATACAGAAATGGCCGTCGCTTTCTGCTCATATACTCCATTTATGTCGAAAAGAATACGATTCTAACAAAATATAAAACAGATCATTAAGTGGAATATATTTTATACTATATTTATTTTTATATTTATGTTCTTTCTTATAAGTTGGATTGGATTTTAGATATATTGGCAAAAAAAAAGCAGAACTGGAATTGTATTCTTTTAGCACAGATGAAGGCAAAGGCAACTGCACATTTCTTAATCGCGAGAGACAGAGACACGGGTCCTGTTCGCTTCTCTTATAATCCATTTTTTAACTTATTTTTAAAGCCGAAACATTGTTTTTCTCTCACAACAAATCAGCCGGAACAGTGTTTCGGTTTGCTTTTTCAGCGAAGCAAACGGGGCCATGCTCTGGTTTTGTAAAAGCGGTTTTCTTCTTATCCGTCGTCTGGTTTCTTCAGGCATGTGTAGTGGTGGGTCGACTCACCGAGGCTACGTACGCATACAATAAGATGCAATTAAGTCGATCCCTTCAATCTCCAGTGGTAGGTCGACTCTTTCTGTGGGCCATTCAAATAAAAAATGTTTTGTTCTCCTAAGCCGGACACTTAGGCCCCGTTCGGCTTACCTTAAAAGCCGACTTGTTCGGCTTCTTTTTTCAGCCGGAACATTGTTTTTCTCCTATAACAATTCAGTTTTGTCTTGTTTTTCCAGCCAATTTCAGCCAAGCGAACGGGGCTTTACATGACCGACTTGGTGCTTTCCGTCCCTTTCCTGTTCCTGTTCTTTCCACGTGAATACTATTTTAATTGGAATGAATCGACTCATGTTTGGTGGTCAACTCCTGACACACTCCATGCATCGGTTTGCTACAGTAGTACATGCATCGACTCATGCCCAATAAAATAATTCCATGAGTCGCTTTAGAAACACCTTCTCCTCCTTCGCAGCCACAATCACATACGTAAGCAAAGCAAAGAATCTTTTAATCATCTAGCAACAGCAGACAGCAGCATCTCCCTCTCTCGTCGTTTCCCTATTGGAAGGAAAGAAAAAATGGCATTGCTTGGTCCGGCAGATTTGCGCGGATGTGGGGTTCTAATTAAAAAAAAGAGAGATCATGAATGATGGAAGGATCCAAGACCTCCAAAGAGAAAGCGTAGACCATATTCCACCCGTTCCAAATTTTTAGTTGTTCTAACGTAACGTTTGTAGTATGTGTCTAGACGTAATAATATATATTTAAATATTTAGTAAAAGTTATGTATTAAAAAATCAGAATTACTTATAATTTAGGAGAGAAAGAGTTATGTTTGAAAAATTCAGCCGATAAGCAGGATTTTCTACTCAATAATTATCGGGGTTTTTTAGCGTCAGAGAATGCCTGTCGCTCAGAGAGTTTTTTTTGTGCCAAGTCATCACCTTTTTTTTAGGGGAGCCAAGTCATCACCTGCTCGAGAATCAAAAACCCACCAATTAGGCCATGATCGACGCCGTACTTAGAGTTCTGAGTGGGCCTAATACCGCAAGAGGCCAGGCCCGAGTATTATACACTGAAATGTAGTCGAACTGGATGCAATGCAAGCTTTCGGGCTAAAATTAGCCTGCCCAATTTTTAAAGAGAAAGTGTATCTTTCTTCTCTAAGTGATATCTTTTTAACCAGATTTTTTAGTTAGATGTACACAGGAGAGCAAATTTTACAGCAGCATTAAAAGTTGCTTGCCGTGGTGTTTTTACACTACTGTTTTGGCACTATCTACTGATCTGATTTAATTTTTTAGGGTTAAACCGGTAAAGGACACGTCGACATGGACACGAACCAAGCATGGTTGAAAAACTGCTATTGTTTAAACCTGCACTTTTCGGGCCATGGGAGGAAGAGATTTTCGTTTTCGAACCATACAGGTAAGTTAAAAAAAAGCCATGAAAGTAAGACACATTTTTCTTGAAGGCCATACATGTAAATATCTCAATGTTTCAAGTTCTACCACACACACTTCAAAGTGTGACCCTCTCCAACCAACAGTGGAGGAAAGCAACAAAAGTCCATGGAAATAACTGGAAACAGGTGAAACTATATTCAGTCCATGGAAACAACATGTAACCGCGGTTGCAACGCAAGAGGTTGCAGACACGAGACGGGGATAAAAAAAGTCTTAGTGTTTCTTACCACAGTAGATTTTGTATGTTATCTTGTACTCATTGCTAACAACTTCTAGAATTTAGATAGAAAGATAGAGAATGGTACAATACATTGTATTGATGAAGATTTTAAACCGCATATTTGGGGTAGTCCCTAGCTCTGGAAATTGTTAGATCTAGAGCCCTGGGCATTAAAACATATTTGATTGAGCAACTTTGTTATTATTTTAGATCATATCTTTAAACCATTCTATTTTATCCTGCAAACTACAAATCATGCATAGATCCCAGGTCTAGAGATGTGCCAAATAACCCCAAAGTCACATGCTTTATCACTATTAATGTAGTTCCACAGCTCAGACCAACCAGTTGAATGAAAAATGCAAATTTGAAATTGACAATACAGAGTTAAGATCATTCAGAACATAGCTAGTGCCCAAGTAAGCAGGAAAAAAACTCAAAACCGTGGCACTAAAGGTCATAACAAAGCTCTGTTAACTGAGTGATAACTTATAAGTTATAAGGGGGGTGTTTGGGACCACTCTGCTTCCGTTTTTGAAGCTCCGCTTCAGCTCTACGTTGCCAAACACCTTCAGCTCCAACAACTCTGCTTCAAAAAAAAGGTGGAGCTGGAGGCCAACTCCACGTTTTTTGTGGAGTACCGAAAGAGGTACTCCAGTTTTTGGACTTGTGTACTTCCTCAAGAAGTTGAGAAAAAATTACCTCCAATTGCCACTCGTTAATGAAAACACCATCAGCCGCTCCGTCGCATGCTCTTGCAGCTACCCCGTGCATGCCATTTTGATGTACTAAAAAAATGTGTAAAAGAGGCCTTGATAATTATTTTGACAAAATTATCTGCAACTATAATATTTCACATCATATTATTTGGAAAGAAGAAGGACGAGCAGCCGGTTCCAATCGGCTTCATGTGCTGACTACTACTTGAATGGACAAACGTGCTAAGTACTACTTGCATGTGCTGGTTCCAATCAAGGGCATAATATACCATTTGCATGGAAACAACACATTCCTAGAGCTGGAGCTAGGCTATATGCCAAACAGTACCACCTGCTCCACGAACTCAACGGTGGAGCTGCTCCACGGTGGAGTTCATGGAGCGGAGCTGTAAAAACGGAAGCGGAGCAGTACCAAATTAACACCCCCTAATAGTATCACCTTGTTCCCTTTTTAACCGAATGGCATCATCACATTGCTTCCAACCAGGCAACTAGGACAGAATGATAAGACTTCCATACATTAGGGCTTATGTGCGCAATTGGCATTACTTCCATCAGGGAACTGTATGGGTCCAAAGGGATCAATCTGGCTTGATAGCCCCATTATTTGCAAGTAAATACCCTAATCGAGTCATGTATGTTACATATTTTGTCTATAAAGGCGTGCTCTTTGATTTGAAATGCTGCCCAATGGGGAAATGGGCAGAACTACTAGTAAATACTGCCAGTTTGGAACATCTTTGTAACACCCTCGGTGTTACATTGTACAGTTTTTGCTAAAACACTGCATGAACATCATACTTGTGTGAAAATGAGTGAAGTATCGAGTATAAAGTAATGTACATAACTTGAAATGTTCGTCGGCAACACGAAACAAATGCTACATTTCATGTCGCTTTATATCGTTTAGGGTTCTATGTGAATTTTTATCGAACAAAAATGCTATAGAACGCTTATGCGAGACTTTGATAAAGTTCGTAGTTCGAACTTCGGAGGCGATGATAAAATATGTGCGGTCGAGGACGGGGTTCGCTAGCTAGGGTATCAAGTAGCTTGGAAAAGGAATTCGACGCGAAACCGTTTGAATCTTAGTCATTTCACGTAAGTTTGAAAATGGATCGACAAAGCCATGTTCGACAATTTTTGTAGAACGATCGGGTTAAGAAGTGGCGAGATGTCTTGGCTTAGTTCGATAGCCATATGTACCCTCTTGAGGATAGAATGACTGGTTTGGCTTTTGGATCATCGAATTGGTTGTTGTAGCAGCTTTAAAAAGTGTGCACGACACGTTTTCCACCTCCAGGCGCGGTCACCGCCTCTACTCGGCCTGGCACCGCCGTGGTCTGCCCAGCGCGCGCTGCCGCGTCGACCGCGTTGCCACTGCTGCGCCTGTGCGAGCACGCCCGCGCGCATGGCCCCTACGCTGCTGGCCACGGCCTCCTGCCGCCACGCTCTGGCGCAGCTTGCGCACGCCACATGCGCCCAGTCGCGCTGCTCGCTCGTTGTCGCCGCGCGCTAGCCGTTCGGCCATCACTGCCGCTCGGTCCACACCGCTATTGCGTGACTAGCTCATGACTCGCGTACACACGTGCGCACTGGGGTCCAGCGGGCCTGGATGCTCTGCCTCCTCCATCACGTCCGCCTGCGTCACTACCCGCGGTCGCGTCTACCTGCGTGTTCGGCTCGTCCGAACCGGTGTCGCCGCTCGCCCAAGCGCGCTCACGCGCATCGCCTGCACAGCTACTGCTCCCGTTGATGTTGCGGCTGCATGCGCATGGGTTGGCCCCGCCGGCCCTGCTCTTCCCGGTTGCGCGTGGGGACACGCCACGTTTTCCCGTCGCATCGTCTGGAGGGTCGCCGGCCAGCCACGCCATGCCAAGGCCTAACTCACTAAGCCGGTCCCCTCTTGCATTTGCCCACGTTTGGAGGACGAGTGGGGGTATAGCGTCGTGCCTAACTTGCCCTAGGCGGTAGTACGATGTCGGGTGCCAATTTAAGCATTCGCCGTCGCCGTCGTCACCATTAAGCCGAACGCCGTCGCCCCTCAAATTGGCCGTGTGCAGTCCATCCCTTTCCAATTCACCGTGCGCCCAAATAGCTAGAGTAGTTAGCTTTCGATTGGAGTCATCTCGACGGGCTTCTTTCCTACGGTGAGGTAATGGGGAGAATTTTCCCCTCGGCGGTCCGCCATGGCCGGCGAGGCGAGCGCTCGACGGGGGCGATGCTCCTTGCTCTTGTGTCTCATTCGAGCAGGGCTGTTGCCTCTCCTTGACTCATTTGCCTCGCCCGTGCAGTGGCTCCGCCGACGGAGTAGCAGGGCACCGGGAACGCCTTCACGGTGGTCGGCGTGAACCGGAGCAACCTCGCGCACGTGGCTAGCCCGTTGCCGTTCCTCGCAACTTTGCCTAGCCCATCCGTCACATCTCTGGTGAGGCCCTCTTGCTCCTAGGATAGGCGGTTGAGCCAATTAGTGGCAGGTCACCCGGAGCGCGTTGGCGGCCGCCGGCGAGCTGGCTTAGATGCCGTTCCTGTGGCCAGCTCGGTTGTGCGCGGTAGTGATTCAATTAGAGCTTCAAGGTGGTTACTCTTAGCCTATAGATGGTTATCGGGTAGCAGTAGAGGCGTGGTGTTAGGTGAGTTCACCGGCGTTGGGTTGCCGCGGCTAGACGCCGCCGCGGTGCGTGGCCACGCCTGCGTGATGCGCCATTCTTAGCGTTTGTTACCTCAATCTGTTGCGCGTTGCACATAGAGGCACATGGGGGTGCTGGTTGGGGCAGGAGAGGTCTGTGCTCGCCGACGTTTGGCCGGTGAGGCCGCGGCCTCTGTTCGTCCGGCCAAGGACTTTTTAAAGCGTGAATTCGAATAGAAGTAGGGTCCTAGATGCGAAGCAAGTGACTCATTTAAATAGTGCTCGGGTTAGCTTCGTGAATAGGAGAAAGAATGGGGACTCGTTTGCAAAAGCGCCAGCCGCGCGTGGGTCTCCCCGCGTTGGGCCGCGGTCACGCAGTAGAATTCATTTTTCAATTCTCCAGTGAATTACAAATGTTTATTCGATATAGTTTCTAGCTGAACTTTGATAAGTTGTAGTAAATTGTGTAGTTGTCCAAAAATAGTGAAACTAAGTTTGTTAGGTTCACAAAAATGCCAGCTATCTGTTAGTGTAGTTAAATTACAGTTAGCTGTGACAATGATAGGTTCATAAATTCAAACTAGAGAAGCTTAGTATTATGTAGATTAATAATTATAGGAATTTTTAGGTAAATTGGTGATAGCTACAGCTATGAAAATTTTACAGTAAGCTCACTAGATTATTATGTACTTGCTGTAAATTTTGTAGCCCTAGAGGAGGTTGATAAATAGAGTAGCTATTATCTTTACTTTATCATATATAGCGTAAATCAATATTAGGAGTAAGAATACCTGTAGTTGCTATAATAATGTATGCCATACTTCATACTTGTTATTAGTAACAATAGATAATTTAGTATCTTGGTCGGTAGCACTAACTTAGTAGTTAGACAGATGTACTTTTACTTTAAGGGTTACTGTTGCTATATTACTAAGTATTGCATCATCATTTCATGCATGTAGATCACGAGTTGGTAGAGTTCGTGCCCGTCGATGAACAGGAGTACGAGGAAGTCATTGAGGAGTACGAGGAGGAGATCCTCGTGCAGGAGGGAGCCCCGGAGCCTTTTGGTGCTGATCTTGCTGACCCGTCGCCTGTCCAAGGCAAGTTCCGATGCATAACCCCTATTTTATGATCACTGAATATATATATATACACACACATATATATATATGATGTGCATTTAAGTTACAGGTATTTTATAAAAATTACATGCATAAATATATCTACCCATGAGTCCTACTAGTATAGGTCGAGTAGTTGCTATGCTCAAGATATCGGTAGCGTGAGTAACTTGCCGTTACTCGTAAATAGGTGATAAATATGATCACTCATGATACAATGGTGGAAAGGAAAATGGTGACCGGGCAGGGATATGGTTTGAGTACTGGTGGGTGTAAAGGGTTGTGTCCTGCGGCCAACAGGGCATAGCTCGGTTACACTTTTTTCCAGTTTGTATCAATTAAGGACCGGTCGTTGTAACGGAAGCTAGGCAAGTCACAGATCTATTGTCCCGAGCACATACTTGGGTGTGGGCGTAGGAAAGACTTGTTGCTCTCTTGTCGTGGATCCGGCTCTTTCCGGACCGACTGATTGGAGACGGGGATGGTGGAGGTCCTTGCACCGCACTGAGTCCGAGACTCAGGAGTGGGGGCTTGGAGTCCAAGTTTGGACGGGGCCTGGACACCCAGGATAGGAGGGTGATGGGTTAGTCCTGCTTGTGCCTGGGGTATAAGCGGGGCGTGTGTTTTTGGGACACCCAGCTGGGGACATTGATTCGCGAATCGCTGCCGAGCCAGTACGGCTTGTCTTAACTCTAGCATCGTAGTAAGAACTGAAAGATGGAATATGATGAAATGGAACTGATTGCTCAACCCATGCTTGAAAGTAGAACATGTGCTTATATAGACTGGATAGATAATAACTTAAGACATCTGATAATAATAACATAAATGAGGACTCACTATTAGTATTGCTTTCTGCCAAAGAAAATCAGCAAACCACAAAGCTTATCATATTCTTTGGAGTCGGAAAATTATTCCCACTAGTCAGAAAAGTCTTGCGAGTACATTGTGTACTTAGGGTTTATTTACCCCTATTGTAGGTAATGCATGAGAAGTACCATTGTGTGGAGGATTTTTCTGGTGGGCACAGACGGATCCTCGTTCTTATCGCTAGATGTTTATTTTAAATTTCGTTGTGTATTATTCCGCACTCTGATATTTGGTAATGTAATAATGTAATTTTTAAGAAACTCTGATGTATGAAATGGACCAGTATTGTAACTCGTTCTCATTATTGGATCATTGGAAAAAATGTGAATCTTTCGGGTTCTCTCTTGGGGTGTGCCCGACGGATACCGCCCGTTGTAGCTTGCTTTCGGGGTGCTTAGTGTCTGGTGGAAGACGAGCACCTCCATAAACGTGTTATTTCGGACGGTTCTGTCACAATCTCTAAAGCCAATTGGTGAGGAACGCATGAGGAAGGGAAGCTATTATTATTATCTACTGTTTTACCTCAAAAGTTAAAAAAATATAATACCATCACATCTTAGCCACTTGTTCACCATATATATCCCATACCTTTTTCCTAAACCAAAACTCAACTAAATACCAAATATAATGCACCTTACCATATATCCACCACAAGAAACTTTGACGGCAAGTTATGTTTTTACATCAAAATTCCAGAATGGAAAAACAGAAGACGACAAGAAGTCTTAATAAATTATTCTCAAGTTAGACCAAGACTCGAACGAAAGTCCTGTCCCACATGATAGGTGCTATTGAGAGGGGGCAGTGTATCAATGTATACATCATGTAGAGGACCAAGCGTGCTGGGCTAAAACCGGCTTATAGGAATTATCAATTTTCCAAATAATGACATCAATCAACACACGAAAAGGAGGGTAGGTTATCTAGTGCATAATTATCTCTTCTTTTGTAATTTAGGGCCTGTTTGGATCAAAGGATTTTTGTAGGAATATCAAAGGAAATGAAAACGCTGGAAAGGGAAATGAGTAGCGCGTTTGGAACGAAGGAAAACAATCTTTCCTTTCCTCCGGAACACTATGCCTCCTTCACGATTTCACAGGAAAACAAAACTCTAGTCCGATCTCTGGTTTCTGCATCCTTTGCGAAGTCCGAGGTGAACACACCATTAAACACACGGATGGGGTGCATTACCATCAGAAAAGAGCCAGGTGACTAGTACTACTTTGTAGTTTGATTCTTTGTTTGTGCTAAGTACTGCTCCTCAGCTGCTTTTTCCTGTGTTTCGATTTCCCGCGTTACAAACACTCTTTCACATCATATTTCTATGTTTTTTCTTTCCTCTATTTTGCTAGGATGCCTATATCACTTTCCGGTGTTTTTTTCCCATTCCTCTGTTTTGCATTCCTTTGTTCCAAACAAGCCCTTAGTGCATAATTATCTCTTCTTTTGTAATTTACAATTTGTAGTTTTTATGTGAGCACACCAATAATAATTTCAGGTCGAAGAAAACAAACTCTCTTCTACATATGCATGATAACATGATGCCTACACGTATCTACGGGAATCAGGAGATTTGCCGAGTGCCCCTGGCACTCGGCAAAGCCTAAAAAATACTCGGCAAACGGTTTGCCGAGTGTCACACTCGGCAAACGACACTCGATGAATTTTTATCGGCAAATAGACTTTGCCGAGTGTTTTTTGTTGGACACTCGACAAAGACTTCGCCGAGTGCCCAAAATACACTCGGCAAATATTTTTTTTCGAAAAAAGCCACCACAAAAAAAACCACAAAAAAAGCCACCCGGATCCGGCGGCCACGAGCCACCACCACGCCACCGCCGCCCGCCACCACCGGCCACCACCACCATGCCACCGCCGCCGCCCACCACCACGCCACCACCCGCCACGCCGGGGAAGAGAGGGAGAGGAGGGCGCGACCGCCGGATCCGGGGAAGAGAGGGAGAGGAGGGGGCGGCCGGGCCGGATCTGGCGCCGGGAAAGATAGAGGAGGGGGAAGGGCGCTGGCGGTGGGAAGAGAGGGAGAGGAGGGGGCGGCCACGCCGGGGCCGAATCCGGCCTCCCCGTGCGCCACCGTCGCCGGATCCGCCCACGCCGGGGCCCACGCCACGCCGGGGAAGAGAGGGAGGGAGGTGTGCCGGCGAGGGAGGAGGGGAGGGTGGGCCGTGCCGGCGAGGGAGGAGGGGAGGGCAGGCCGCGCCGGCGCCAGAGAGGGAGGGCCGAGAGGGAGGAGGGGGCGGCGCGAGGGAGGTGCGCGGGGAGGGGGCGGCGCGTGCCCGTGGGCGGAGAAGGGGAGGGGGCGTGCGGACGGCGCGGGGAGAAGGGGAGCCCGCGGCGCTGGGGTTAAAAATGATTTTTTTCGTTTGCCGAGTGTCCCAGATTTGGTCACTCGGCAAAGATTTTTTTTTCATTTCTTTCTTTCCCAGAAAAAAATATTTTTTTATTTTGCCGAGTGTCCTATATCTGGGCACTCGGCAAAAATTTTGTTTTTCATTTTTTTTTCTTCTCTTTCTTTTCCAGAAAAAAATATGTTTTTACTTTACCGAGTGTCCTAGATCTGGGCATTCGACAAAGATTTTTTTTAATTTTTTTCTTCTCTTTCTTTCCTAGAAAAAAATATTTTACCCCATCTTTGCCGAGTGTTTTTTTTTGACACTCGACAAACCACTACTTTACCGAGTGTTTTTTTTTTGCCGAGTGTTTTTATGGCAGCACTCGACAAATAAATTATTTGTCGAGTGCCCGAGAAAAAACACTCGGTAAACACGAAAACAGTCAGCAAATTTAAAGTTTCCGGTAGATCGCTGACCCCGCCCGACCTCGCTCCAGGCGAACCCCGTATTCACCGCGACCCACGTACTCCGAAACATGCCTGCCCCGATCGAGTTCAACTAGCCGGCTCAAACTCCGAGTCTGCATCGATCCAGTCCGGTCCGCCCACGACTCCGGAGTCCGCGTTGGTTGCAGCTCGCGGCTGGTGCGCGTGGACGTCCTTAAGTGTGAGTTCCGGATGCACCGTGTTGCAGCTCCTCGATCGGCTTCAAGTTCGTGCCGCTCGCCACTGTCGCGGCGACGCCAGCATCGTCGCGGGGGGACTTCCACGTACACCTCTCGTCTATCGACGTCTTCCACTCGCCCAGGGATATCGTCTGCGTTGCCCTGCTCCTCTCGGCCCCGCGTTTGTGGCTGCCTCCTCCGAATTGTAAATCGAAAAATCGGAACGAACGCCTTCACCAACGTTTCCTCCTCGCTTCTCCAATCTCCACTAAGAGCCTCTCCCAGTCTCCCTTGCCTCTTCCATGTGGTTGCGTTGGGAGGCGATTTTTTTTTTTTGGCCCTTAAAGGCATGTGCTCCCAACACATCCAGGATTCGCATTGAGAAGTGATGCTCTCAAGGACACTTTCCCGGTTGCGTCACGGAAGCGCGGGGACCACGTGCTCGAGCAGTACGTGCCCTTCTCGTAGGCCACGCTGCATGCAGTACCAGAAACTGGTGGTGGCGGCGGGGAGCATCGCGAGCAGCCGGATGGCGAACTCCGCGGTGGACGCGAGCAGGGCGCGGAGGTGGACGCGCTGGTGCGGGCCAGGTGCGAGCGCCGGCGCGCGGGGCTGGAGAAGGCGCGCAAGTGGCAGTGCGAGATGCTGCCAGGCGCCGCTTGCGCGCTGCAGTAGGAGGGCGAGCTAGAGGCGGCCCGGCGGCGCGCCGCGCATCAGAGCTTGAGGAGCGGATGCGGCGGGCGGCCGCCGAGACACAGACGTGGTGCAGCCTGGCGTGCAGCAACGAGGCCGTCGCGTCTGGCCTGCGCACCACGCTTGACGTCCTGATCCTGCTCCCCGCCGGCGCCGGCCATGTGCAGCCCGCCGAGGAGAGCTTCGGCGACTCCGGCTTGGATGACGCGCTGTCAAGCACTCGTGCTGCTTCGTTGAGGCCAGGGACGGGGCGTGCAAGCAAGGCGGGCGAGCTTTAGTTTTTGGCAGGGCTTGCTGTAGTGTTTTTGGCAGATCAGGAAAAGATACGTACACACGCATGTATCAGGAAAATATACGGAGCGTGCTGCCTGGAGTCGTCCTGCATGCCCCATTGCCTGTGAAAAAGAAAAGCTTTTTTTGTTGATCAAGATCTCGGTTTCAGCTACCGCATTGAGTTTCATCTGGTCTCGTCAGGCGGTGAACAATCTTCAGTTCTTCACTTGTTCGGCATCGCAATTGTTAGTCGTTGCTTGCGACGCAACACAATGCCTTGTTGAAGCTCAAGACCCTTTCAGGGCGTCCCAAACGCGTTTACAAATCGCTGGCTGATGTGAAGGTTAAAGGTAATTAAAAAGGTAAAAAATCAGATTGCGGCAAGCATATCAAAGATTTATAAAAAAAATTGGGAGATGTGCGACCTGAGCTTTCACGGGCGCCCAAGCGTGGTAAGTTTTCTCGTTTCTCTCTTAATTTGGATAGGTGCTGCTCCGAGTTAGTGACCATCGCACCATGCTTCCTCCTTTCATAAACTACATTTACACGTTATCAGTGATAAAGATCATGAAACATGCTTTTATACAGTGGCGGACCCAGAATTTAGCCAAGACTGGGCCAAATTTTAGCAGCCAAAAACCTAAAGCTACACCATAATCTATATGTCACATAGAAAAACAACTATTTTTAAAGCAAATTTGCAAATTGAGAGGAGTCTAAAAGAAAGTATGTTGTTCAGCAGCCCCCTCTTGTTCAGGAACTCGATAGAAATACGATGCTGAAGTCCGGTCCTCTTCATCTTCTAAACTATAATTTTAGAATGTAACTGGAATAGAAACTTTTTAAAATACAAACTGCAACAAAGGGTTGAAAATTTGAAATTGAGAAACCAGATGTAAACCAGGGCTCTGCTTTTGTCTTCCTGTTCACCTGGTATTGCTTGATTTGGCCAGCGCCCAGCGGGCAACGGTCCAGCGCCCCCTGGCTACCTGGCGAGCGACGGGCAGCTGAGCGGGGCCGGGGCAGACGCCACTGGGGTGCTGGGCAGCGAGCGACGGGCAGCCACCACTGGGGCGCTGGGCACCGGCCGGGCGGGCGGCCGGAGACCTGCCGAGGTCGGAGCCGCGGAGTGCATAGCGGAGGGGGCGAGCCGACCAGGGGCGGAGCGCAGAGCAGAGGGGGCAAGTGGCGACGAGCGACGCACCTGACCGCAGACGATGGCGCAGAGCAACGTGACTCTAGACGTGACTCATGCCGTCAAGCGTGCGAGGCGGCGAGACTCCGTCTAGACGCGAGCGAGAGCTGCCCTATTCCCTGGCTTGGCTTGGACTTCTTGGATGGGATGATGTCTGATGGGCTAAAAAATTGAAGAATTGCTCCCTTGTTACTTGGGCCATGACTAGGGCCACGACCCTAGTGACCCTAGTGCTGGGTCCGCCAATGCTTTTATATTATCTATGTAATTAGATTTGTAGATTGCTTCATTGCACCATGCTTTCTCCTTTCATAAACTACATTTACACATTATCAGTGATAAAGATCATGAAACATGCTGTCGGTACAGAAAGTGACCAACTAGTGAATATTTGTAGTTTTGCTGTACGTTGTGATCGGAGGTGGCCTAGCACTCAATGACACATGATTTATACTAGTTCAGGCAACGTGCCCTACGTCCAGTTTGGGTCGGTCGGTGACTTTATTCCTGAGCCCAGGTGCTCGAAGTCTGCAGTGGGGTTATAAACGAGAAGGAGAAAGATGGGGGTACCAGAGGCCTGGTCGGCTCCGGTCGGAAGGGCCAAGAGCAACGGGAACTCCGCTATGAGCTAAGTGTTCAAGCGTGTGCTTGAGGTCCGAACCTGGCGGTTCTGTGGTTGTGAGCTATTAGACTAATGAATCTAAAGGAACTGAGCTTGAATGAAATTGTTCCTCCTGTTGGAGGGAGTGCATCCCCTTTTATAGATGAAGGGGATGGCTTTACAGGTGAGAGGGAGAGGGTATGGATGCTTTTAAGCCTTGTTGCCCACGCCGATGAGGATTGGATAATGCTAGGTGCCCACAACACTGTTGATGTCACTGTAGAATGTTAGATGCACGTGTGAGGTTGTGTTGTCTTCTTCAGGAAGGGTTGACATCGGTACCTGCAAAATACTGCTGGATGCCCAGAGGCATGTGAGGAGTCTCACAACGTTTACCGAGTATGGTGAGACAACGCAACCTCCCCACTGTTGATGAAGGGGATGGCTTTACGTACCCCGGTTGGAGAGACGCGGGGTTGGAGTCGGAAGTAGGGCTCGGGGCAGGCCTTCCGATCGGAGAGGCCGTCCGGAGGCGGCTAGGGCCCGAATCGAGCGCTTCGGTCGGATAGGTGGGCCGAAGTAGCGGACTAGCGGGCGTTGCTCTTCTTGGGCCTGGCCTTCTGGTCGGTTGCTGGACCACCCTTTTGTCCTGTTGTTTTTAGACTCTCAGGTCGAGCCTTGGCATGGAAGTCGGTCCCCGAGGGACCCCGGGTTTATGAACCCGACAGGAGCCCCCGAGCCCCTGGGCGATTCGGGCAGAATCATCTGGGGGATTTTTGTCTTGCCGGCGGGTGCGCGCGAGCGCACCCGCGGGTGTAGCCCCCGAGCCCTGGGTGGTTCGGGTAGAACCGGCTGGGGGTTTTTTCTGTGTTGTCAACGGGGGAGGTTTTTCTATTGTTCGGTGGATGCGCGCGAGCGCACCCGTAGGTGTAGCCTTCGAGCCCCCGGGCGGTTCGGGCAGAACCGTCTAGGGGGTGTCGTTTTTAGCGGGCGTGTGTGCATGTTTTTAGTCTGAGACGGATTTTTGTTTAACCAAGGCGTCGTTGTGCAGCCGAGGCGTTTAGGCGCGGGGATTGGATTGAGACAGAACTTACTGATCCCGGCGTCGATGCGTGCCGTGGATCGGGTGAGAAAGTTAGTTCAGACGTGAGAGTGCTCACTGATCCTGGTGTCGATGCGCGCCATGGGATCGGGTGAGGGAGTTAGTTCGAGACAAACCCTGGCGTCGGTGCGCGCCGTGGATGGAGATAGCTTAGTTCGGATGCGACAGAGCTCACTGATCTTTGGCGTCGATGAGCGCCGTGGGATCCTGACGAGGCGAGTTTGGGGTCGCGGTCCTAGGAGTCTGGAGCGCAGTCAGAAGTGAAGCCATTTGACGTGAGTTTGGGGTCACGGTCCTAGGAGTCTGGAGCGTAGTCGGAAGTGAAGCCGTTTGACGCGAGTTCGGGGTCGCGGTCCTAGGAGTCTGGAGCGCAGTCGAAAGTGAAGCCGTATGACGCGAGTTCGGGGTTTGGGGTCACGGTCCAAGGAGTCTGGAGCGCGGTCGGAAGTGAAGCCGTATGGAGCCGAAGCGTAGTTAGTTAGTTAAAGATCAGACGAGGCGGTGCTCGCGGATCCTGACGTCGGTGCGTGCCGCGGGACCGGGCGAGTCGGGGTCGTGGATCTGGCGAGTTCGAGGTCGTTGTCCTTGGCGTTTGTCTTGAGCCCCTGAGCCCTGTCGGGCCTTCGTGGGGGTTGATGTGAGTTGTGTGCGTTACCCCATCCTTGGTTCCTCACAACCGAAGGGGCTGAGTTTCGTCGCTTGTCCCGATCGCTCGGGCTCGAAGACTAGCCCAGTGAGTTCGCTAACGGGTGTGATCGAGCGGAATCTGGGTCCGTCGTTCATGACGGGGTCGGCATAGCCCTCTTGTGACATTCCACTACTCCTTTACCTGCAACCCGGCAGATGCCTAGGTTGTTCCAGAGACCGACCCGGGTGGCCTAACATCCTCCCCTCAATGGAGATTCTGTGGGCCTAGCGAGAGGTTCAGGATCGAACAAGAAGGTTGAGATGACCCGGTCTGCCGGACCGGGCGAGGGCCACACGGTGCTCATCTACGGTTTTCTCCCCTGGCTCTGTTGGTTGCTCATGTCGAATGAGGCAACCGCCGCTTTGACGCAACACGGTGTGTTCTGATGCATTTCGATGCACGTGCGATACTTAGTTCCCGAGCCCCCGGGCGGTTCAGGGCCCGAATCGTCCGGGACGCGCAGGCGTATGGAATGAATGCGCATATGGATGTATGAAATGATTTAATGAAATAGAGGGGGTTTGACAGCGTTTTCCTTGACAACTAGAGTGACGGGGCTTGGAGAGCTTCAGTCGGAAAATGTCTGACCGGGACCCGTGCTCGTCGTTCGTGACGGAGTCGGCATGGCCTACATGGGGCGTCCCTTCGCTTCCTACCTATGTCTCGGGGTGGATACTGAGTGATTCGATGGACTTAGGGGGCCGGTTGGTCTCCCGACGGAGATTTCGTTTTTGGTCTCCCCAGGTCTATCCTAGGGAAGTGGGGAGCCACCCGCGTGTGGTGGCGCTTCAGTTCCTATGCCCGTCGTGTGGTAGTGGGGGCCTGGCCAGGCCACGTCCCTTCTGATCAGGAGCCGTTCCGCCGGGCAGAGCACGTCTCATCGGTCAGGGCACGTCTTATCTGCAATAAATGGAAAAGAGAGAGGTTTTCTCGCTCCGCTGTTCCGCCTTCCCCGATCGGCGCGTCCTTCCCTAACTGATGTTTCCTTTTCCTTAAGTAGGAGAAGTGAGAGGGTTTTCGTCCCGTTCTTTTGCATGTTCCTCCTCTACCGCTGCCTTCCCTTCTCCTTCTTGCCGTGAGCGTTCCTGAGAGCCACGGTGGTTTCTAGGAAAGAAAGGGGAGAGAGCGAGGGAGGAGAGAAGAAACTCACCGATCCTTTTGCGATCCGGAGCAAAAATGTCGAACTGAAGGTCGTCCAACGTGAGGAAGTCGGTGCTGGAGGCCTTCGTCAAGAAGGGGTTTCTTCCGCCACAGGAGGTGGCGCACTGGAGGGTGCCTGGGAGGGAGGAGTTCCCGCAACCTCATCCTGATGAGGTGGTTTCTTTCCTTACCTTTCATGAGCGCAGATTAGGATACCCTACGCACTGGTTCCTGTGCGGGCTCCTTAACGAGTGGGGTCTGGAGCTGCAGCACCTTAATCCGATGGGGGTGCTGCATATCGCTGGCTTTGTCATCGTCTGCGAGGCTTTCCTCAGGATGGAGCCACACGTGGATTTCTTCCGGTGGCTGTTCTCCGGGAGGACCATGACAGTGGGGAGTTCGGCCGAGACCACGCCGATGGGAGGTTTTGCCCTGCAGAGGAAGCTGAGCGTGGGAGATTCATACCCCGCGTACACCCCCTGTGACTCCAACCGGGGGTGGCACGAGGAGTGGTTTTACATCCAGAATCCGGCGGAGGCGCCGTTTCTGGTGTTCACCGGTGGGAGGCCGGAGAAGCAGAAAAGTTGGTTGTGGGGTTGCGCCCACACGGAGAGGCACAAAGTGGAGGCCATTGAGGAGGAGCTGCGGAAGCTCGTAAGGCGCAGCCTTGATGGGGTGCGGGTGTTCCACACCCTCTTCCGCTGCCGGGTTGCGCCGTTGGCGAAGAGGACGTGGCCGATGTGGGAGTACGGTGGCCGGTCGGACCCGGATCGTGCGTCGCTGGAGGACCTGCCAGACAACGAGGTCTAGAGTCGCCTTGGCCGGGTGCTATAGCTGAGGCCCAAGGATACGGTTGTGGGGAAACCCATACCGTTCAATGCCTCGGTCGTGTCCAAACTGGTATGATCGCATCTTTCTCATTCGTGCCTCTTTCTCTGCTTTTCCTAATTCTTGATTTCGAGCCATCTGTTCCGTAGGGGCTTGAAAGGTACAAGTCCTGGCCGCACCTTCCTAAGGGACCGGAGGGCACGGCCCGACAGGCCACCCAGAAGGAGGCGGCAGACGCTAGGAAGAAGGAGAGAACTAGGGAGGTTCGGCGAAAGGAGAAGGAGCGGGAGGTCACCCGACGCGTGAAAGCCGGGGAATGTAGGAGCGACGTTGAGTCGGAACTTGCGTCGGATGATCCTACGAATTTGGACGACATGGTCTTCTCTGATGAGGAGGGGAGTCAGGAGGTCGTTGTGACCTCGGCGGAGCGTCGTGACCCTGCAACGACGTCCGCTGGTGAGGAGCAGGAGGCCACGCGGCGTGCGGAGGTTCCTACGTCGAGGAAGCGTGCGGCGAGCGCTGACGCCGTCGGTGGATGGGCGGCGAAGCGGACGCGGTCACCGCGCCCCTCGGTGGTGTCACCGGTCCCGTCGTCGCCTGTGGCGGACGTGGTTGAGCAAGCCGGGCTGTCCGAGGAGTGGACTGGCTCTTGTGCGGCGACGGGACCAGTGCCAACGCCTGACTCGCAGTCGGAGGAGGCCCCGCCTGCCGTGGGTGCGGTCGAGCAGTCCGGGCGGTCTGAGGGGTAGACTAGCGCTCGGACGATGCGTGACTTCTAGTCGGAGGATGCTCTGCCCGCTGCTCCGGTCGGGGAGTCCCGATCCAGAGGTCGTAGTGACCCGTAGGCCGGTCAGGAGCCGGTCGGGACGACTCCACCCCCGTCTGAAGTGAGGGGGCGCGGGTCACAGCCTGGGAGCGGTCCTCGTCCCGTGGGTCCGTTGTCATCGGAGCCTGCCTTCAGAATCGTGCTGCTCACCTCTCGGTATGTTTCCCTTTGTTGCTCTTCGATCTTTTGCTGGTCGAGTCTTTTTGGAGTGTGACTCACCTGTAATTTCCATCAGCGGTCGGGGGATGCCGGGGTTGAGCATCGCCCTGACCCCCATGCAGGAGACTTGGAGGCCCACCCTGCAACGTGTTGCGGTGAGCGAAGGGGCAGTAGGGTGGCGGTGGCAAAGCCTTCCCTCCCGGGGGTGGTGCCCCCCGGGGTGGCTGCTGATAAGGCGGCAGCAGCGGCGTCGGTGTTGGTGGCGATCCCGGTGCTGATGGAGGGGGTTGCGTAAGCGGTAACTCTCGTGGCCCCTCCGCCGATCGTGGTGGAAGAGATGAGGGAGGGCGAGCTCCCTATCTCACCGGGTGGAGTGCCGCACAGCTTATCCTTACCGTCGGAGCCGAAGGTGCCGGAGGGAAGTGCGGTCGGGATGGAGTTGGGATGCCCGGCGGCGTTCCACGCGAATGAGGTGGTGAACATCCCATCTGACGATGAGGCGGATATCATGGCGGAGCCGCCGGTGGCGCCGCGGGAGCTGGCGGTGGTCCAGTTGGAGGCTGGGCCCTCCGGCGGTTTGCCGGAGGGTGACCTAGAGTGGCTCTGCCCTGAGGACCCATCGAAGGCGTGGTTCGTCCTCCGGGATTCCCGAGAGCGTTAGCTCTAGGACATTTTTGGGGGGCAAGGGCATGCCGCGGTGTCCGAACTCACCAAGCTATCCACGAAGCTTGAAAGCGCGCAAAAGCAGGCTCAGTTCGCTCGGCAGTTGGTTGAGGTCGACCTGCAGCTTGCCGTGGAGGTGAGTTTCTGGTACTTGTCCTTGTCCTTTGAATCTTTTGTCGGTTGTTTTTAGCATGCTTTTTTTCGTAGAATGTGAGGAAGATGTCATCCCGCAAGTCTTACTTCCTCCAGACAGAACACGCCCGGATGGCCATGCTCAAGTGTCGGATAGGGTCCGCTTGCCACGAGTCCTAGGACTAAGCGGCTGAACTCACCACGGCGCGGGCAGAGGGGCAGCGTGCAGCGGAGCGGGCGACTGTCGCCGAGCGAGGGCTCGAGGCGATGAAAGCCCGCTAGGCGGAGACTGAGGCGGGGTTGCGGGCATCCCTGGTGAGCACCGAGGCGGTGCTTCAAGAGGCCTTGGCGGCCCTTGAGCCAGAGCGGAGTGCTTTGGTGTCGGAGCGGGCCACCCTGGAGTCGGCGCGGATGGCCTTGGAGGCAGAGCGAAGGGCCCGATCGAAGGTGGACCAGGAGGTGCTCGTGCTCTGAGGCCGGGTGATGGGGACGGAGGAGGTGAACACCCGGCTGTGCGCGCAGGCGACTCAACAGGCAGAGGAATTCTCCGCCCTTGAGAACTCTCGCACTGGTACGTACCCTTTCTTGTTTTTCGTTGCGTTGGTTTCTTTCTTCAGCCTGTTCCTGAGCTTGTCGCCCCTCCTTCAGAGCTGGATGGAAAGGTGAAGAAACTAGAGCAGGACCTGGAGATGACCAAGGCGACCCTTAGCCAAAATGCGGAGGAGCTAGCCAAGTCCCATGAAGAGCAACGTGCTCTTGAGGGGGACCTTGACCAGATCCACAACGTTGCCTAGCTCGTCGTCTTGGAAGTCTTTGGGTCAGTGCCAAGCACTAGCGCGCCTGCTGTCCAGCTGGCGGAGGTCTCGAACGCGGTCAAGGACCTTGTCAGGAGTGGGCTGTTTTACGAAGCGTCGGGGGTGTTGACCTCGGTGGCAATGCGCCACCCGAATCTGGACTTCGCCATTATCTGCAGCGGGTATGCTGAAGGCCTAAGCGTAGGGGACATCCAATCGACCGGGGAGAGCTTGCTACTGCACGCACGGTCGGTGTCAGAGCAAGTCTCTGCCGAGTGGGTGATGGATGTTCGTCGTGAAGACATGGCCCGAAGCATGCGTGGGGAGGATGCTTCCGAGCCTACGGATAACACGGAGCCTGGTGCGGGGGGGAACGTCGCCTTGGCTCTGATCAAGCCGAACGTCGTGCCGCCGGGGAGTGAGCAGCCTGCGTCTTCATCGGTCGTGCCACCAGCAGATGCAGCTAGGCCAATTCAATAGCTTGTAGGATATAAGTAGTTTAGTGAATGTAAAAAAGTTTAAGTTTGTGGGGGAGCCCCCATGTAAATGTTTCTGTGTGCTTAACGGTTATAATGGTATTTTGTTTTCTGTGATGGAGTCACTCCGTTCGGGGAAGCTTGTTCCCTTTTGTTCCTTAGCTTTCCCTTAGCATAACTTTGTTTTTTATTTCTTTCTTTCTCATACCTGCCTGTTTGTCCCATAGGCTGCAACCTTCGTAGCCCAGGGCATGGCCCGCGAGGCTCAGCTGCCTGTAACCGTAGGTAAAGGCAGGGTGCGATCGGTCGGAATTTTTAAAGCAAAGCTACGTAAGATAAGTTAAAGGAATGAACCACCCCTTTGTTAGGGTAGGAAGGAATTTCTCCACACGACAGTAAACAAAACAGAGAGGTAGTAGTGCCCCCTAGTGGAGCCCCCGAGCGCCCGAGCCGAAAAGTGTTCGGGTCGGGGTGTTCTTATAGGAGCGTACGCTAAGTAAATAATGGTAAGACTGAAACTTAGGGGAAGAAAAAAAAATGACATAGCTATTCTAAGGTGCTCAGAGAGAGCGTCGTTGTTGTTGTCCTTCAGTCGGTAGGCGTCCGGTTGGATCACTTAATCCTTCAGTCGTCTGGATCCTTGCCCGCTGCGCCCCCTTCTTCGGCTGCTGCCTCTTCGCCTTTTTCTTTCCTTGGCATGCCAGTCTACCTCAGCAAGCACTTGAGGAGCTGGCAGTCCTTGTAGAGATGTTTGACGGGATAGTCGTGGTTGGTGCACGGGCCCTCCATGTGCTCGTGAAAGTGGCCCGGAGGGTCTTGCTAGGGCTGAGTGCCCACGTGATCCGCCGCGGCGACCAACGCAGAGTTGGCCAGTTGGCGGCGATCCTTTCTGTTCTTTTTTCCCCTCTACGTGGAGAGGCCCTCGTCTTGATCCTGGCGCTTGGCCTTAGCTTTGCCGTGGCCTCCATTGAAGCGCGGTGAGAACGACGCTTGCTGCGGGAGTTGTGCAAAGGTTGGTGGTCCCAGGCCATCAGTGCTGGGACTCCGGTCACCGCTGCATGTGCCTCGATTTGGTCCAAGCCACGCGTAGATAGGCGGTTGGTGCGGAGCGGTCGTCAGGTCAAGACGAGGTGCCGTTGCGGCCTCATGTGCTGTGCTCAGCGGTTGTTGCGGTGATAGGGTGTAGTGCCCCATCTGCTGTGTCCCTGTTCCCCGAACGGGGAGTGAGGTCGCGAGTCAGCGTCGTGATACGGAGCACTCCGCTTGTTGAATGGCGGCGGTCTCCAGCAGTGCCCGGAGGTTCCGGTGGATCGCCCATTCGCGAGGGTCGTTTGGCTCGGACAGGCTGCGCAGGAGCATTGCCACGGCGGCAATGTTTTGACTGGCCCGAGCGAACTGCGGAGGATCAGTCCCCCTAACTGGGGTGTTGCGCTGGACCTGACGGGCATGACCCCGAGCGCTGTTCACCGATCTATGCGCACGAGGCGCAGTGTGGTGCGCCGAGCGCGCTGGTGCAGTCGGTGGCTGATGCAGCCACTGTTGTCGTATATCCTCCTCGTGCTCACGTGTGAGCTCGGGGGTCTCCGCATGAGGGCCCAGAGGGGCGTGAGTCCGTGAGGACTCCATTACCCCTAGCGGCTGCTTCGGAGCATCTGCCATAGCGCACTCGCGGGACGGACGATGGCTAGGTGCCACGTCACCGATGCTGGAGCCGTCACTCCCTGCGTCATCATCCATGATGTCGAGGAAATAGGTGGGAGCATAGCTCGCCATCCCCACAAACTCGGATGTGAGAGGGAGCGGTGCCATAATCTTTTGGAGCCCTCGGGCGCATGCGTCCGCAGGAGACACGAGGCCGTAGGGGAACCGGTCGTACGGTGGCAGCGACGGGGACAACGGCAACCCTCTGGGTATTTGGCGGAAGATAGAACGTAGTAAGTGAATAACATCATGTATATTACTCACAGCGGGGTTTGAGCAGAGAGTTTGCTCGGAATAAAGCCCAGATGCCGCGCCATTGAAGTCGCGCGTCCCGAAGTCGATGGAGGACGTCTCTCCGATGGGTGCCGGGTCGCGAGCCTCCTTGCCGAGGTGGAGTACGCCGAGCCAGTCGGCGACGAAGTCCAGGCTTCCGAAGAGGAAGGCCTGGGATGGCTCGAAAACAGGTGGAACCCGCATCCCAGAAGGCAAGGGTACGGGAGATTCCAGCGAGCTGGGGCAAATCGTATCGCCCGAGCCCGCCACGGCGGGGGTGGCGGAAAAATGGGCCATCCGATGACCAAAAAGTGTTGAACGTACATCGTCTTCCCCACAGACGGCGCCAACTGTCGGTACAGAAAGTGACCAACTAGTGAATATTTATAGTTTTGCTGTATGTTGTGATCAGAGGTGGCCTAGCACTCAATGACTCATGATTTATACTGGTTCGGGCAACATGCCCTACTAAAAGCTCTAGTTTGGTTTTGGTGAATTGATGAAACCCTAAGTGCTAACCTAGTTTATCAAGTGATCATGATATTGGTAGCACACTCCAAGTGGTGAAGCAAATGAAGACGTACGCTGACGTAGGGCGTACAGAGGAGACGTTGTGTGACCGGACGCTGGCTGTGTCCGGTCAAGCATGACCGGACACGTCCGGTCAAAAAAATCGCGTTTGGAACCTTACTGAAAATGACCGGACGCTGAAGTCCAGCGTCCGGTCACTTTCTAACTAACGTGTTCGGTCAATGCTGACGTACGCTGACGTAGGGCGTTCAGAGGAGACGTTGTGTGACCGGACGCTGGCTATGTCCGGTCAAGCATGACCGGACACGTCCGGTCGGAAAAAATCGCGTTTGGAACCTTACTGTAAATGACCGGACGCTGAAGTCCAGCGTCCGGTCACTTTCTAACTGACGCATCCGGTCAGTAGATGACCATTGAAATCTGACGAACAGTATTTGAAGCAGGGGACACATGGCGTGAATCACGTGATCGGACGCTGAGGGCCAGTGTCCGGTCGATCGGACCGGAGCGTCCGGTCACCCCGCGTTGTGCCCAGTGAAGGGGTACAACGGCTCTATTTCATGGGGGCTTCTATTTAAGCCCCATGGCCGGCTCAAGCTCACTCTCTTGGCCATTTGCATTGACATAGCAATCTTGTGGGCTTAGCCAAAGCCCTCTCACTCATCTCCATCATTGATTCATCATCTTTGTGAGATTGGGAGAGAATCCAAGTGCATTGCTTGAGTGTTTGCATCTAGAGGCACTTGGTGTTCGTGTTTCGCTGCGGGGATTCGCTTGTTACTCTTGGAGGTTGCCGCCACCTAGACGGCTTGGAGCAGCAAGGATCGTCGAGCAGAGGTGGGTGATTGTCTCCGGCTCCGATCGTGGTGATCGTGAGGGGTTCTTGACCTTTTCCCGGCGGAGAGCCAAAAGGTACTCTAGTGAATTGCTCGTGGCTTGTGTGATCCTCATCTTGTGTTGGTTGTGCGGCATCCTATTGTGGGTTTGGCGTGTGAAGCCAATTAGCACGTGAACCTCCAAGTGAGTGTATCTCTACAACGAGGACTAGCTTGCCGGCAAGCAAGTGAACCTCGGTAAAAAATCATTGTGTTCATCATTGATTCCAAGGTGATTGGTCTTCATTATTATTCATCCTTATGATTGATTGATTCCTTCATCTTCACGGCGGTATAACTTTCTTGATCACTCTCTTTACATTACCGCAAACTAGTTGGCAAGCTCTTTAGTGTAGTTAGTTGTGAGAGCTTGCTTGCTTGGTTGGTGTGGCTCTTTAGTTAGCCTTTGAGAGCACACTAATATAGAGTAGTGTCATAGCTATTGTGTGAATAGATTCTAACTAAACTAGAATTGTGGTAGGTGGCTTGCATTTTGAGTAGGCTAGCGCAAAACTCGCATCGCCTCATAATTGTCTAATCCTTTTGTTAAGTGTTGTTGTAGAAATTTTATTAGACTATTCACCCCCCTCTAGCTATTAGGACCTTTCAAGTGGTATCGGAGCTGAGGTCACCGTGATTTGAGGCTTAACAACCTTCGGTGTAAAAATGGCTCAAATCAACAACACGAAGAAGCCACCCAATTTGATGGCTCAAATTATCCCTATTGGAAGGCTAAGATGACAACATATATCAAGTCAATCAATAGGAAGATTTGGAAAGTGGTAGAAACAAAGATTGAGATAGAAGATGAAGAGGCTCCCACCGCCACCGAAGAAATACTTCCCCAAAACAATGGACATAGCTCTTAGTGCCATCCATGATGCTTTGGATGAGAGAACCTTTGAGCACATCAAGAACATTGAGAGAGCTCATGAGGCATGGAAGAAGTTAGAAGAATCATTTGAGGGCACCAAGACAATAAAGGGTGCGAAGGCATACATTCTCAAGGAGAAATTTGTTAGCTTCAAGATGAAGGAAGATGAGAGTGTGCCGGACATGTTCCATCGGATGAAAGTGATTGTCAATGATCTCAAAGCTCTTGGTGAGAAGATAGAGGATAAGGACTTCTCTAATAAGTTCTTGAGATGTTTACCCGCAAGATTTGGCATGTTGGTCACCTTGCTAGTAAGGACCGGTTTGGACACTATGACACCAAATCAAATCTTGGGAGATATCATGACCGATGATGCTTATAGAGAGGATGATGAGAAGGAAGAAAAGAGGGACAAGAAAGATGAGAAGAAGGATGACAAGAAGAAGAACGTGGCATTCAAGGCCACATCATCTAAGGGCAAAGCTAAGCAAGAAACATCTAGTGAAGAAGATGATTCATGGGATGATGATGATAATGAGAAGATGGCTCTCTTTGTCAAGAGATTTGGCAATTTCATGGTGAAGAAGGGCTACCATGCTAGAAGAAAGAAGTCTTCATCCAAGAACAAAGAAGAGTCAAGAAGGTGCTTCAAGTGTGGAAGCAAAGATCATCTTGTTGCTCAATGTCCATACAATAGCGACAATGATGATGACAAGAAGAAGAACAAGAAGGAAAAGAAAGAGAAGGACTAGATGACCTTCAAGAAGAAGAATGGTGGTTCATATGTGGTCACTTGGGATAGTGATGCTTCCTCAAGTGATGATGATGATAGTGATGATCACAAGACCACCAAGAAGAAGGTACTTGCAAGCATTGCTATAAATGAGAAGCCTTCTCTCTTTGAATCTTCATCATGCTTCATGGCTAAGGCCACTAAGGTACAATCTTGTGATGATGAAAGTGATGAAGAACATGATGATGAAAACGAACATGAAAATGAGAATGATAGTGATAGTGATAGTGATAATGATGAACCTACTAAAGATGAATTATTTGATATGCTAGAAGATGGTAGAGAACGCTTTGACATTAAGAGAAGAGAATGCAAAAGCTTGCGTAAGGAAATTAAAGCCCTTAAGCAAGTCTTTGATGAGCTCAATGCATCTCATGAGAGGCAAGAGAAAGTCCTTGAGAAGCTTGGCAAGGCTCACAAGAAGCTTGAAAAAGCTCATTCTTTTTTGCTTGATGAGCAAAATAAAAAGAAGAATGTTGAAACTTGCAATGTAGGTTTAACTTGTGACATAATTGATGAATCACTATCTATGTCTATCATTGCTCCTTCTACTAACCCTTCTTGTAGTACTTTCACTTTCACCTCATCTAGTGGTGATGGTCTCACATGTGATGCCTCACTAGTGGTTGAGAATGAGAATCTCAAGAAGGAGATTAACAAGCTCACTCACACTTTAGCTAAGGCCTATGGTGGTGAGGACCGCTTGCTTATGTGCTTGGATAGCCAAAGAGCTTCTCTCTACAAAGAGGGATTAGGCTATACCCCCAAGAAAGGCAAGGCGGCCTTTGCTCCTCACAAGACTACTTTTGTGAAGAACAATAGTCGGTTTTGCATTAGTTACAAGCAAGTGGGTCATAAAGAACATGAATGCACCAACAAGAGCAAAAATGCTAATGTATCCTCCCTTAAGCTTGATTCATGTTATATGCTTACTAAGGTACCAATGGTGTGAAGGCTAAGTTCATTGGTAAACCATGGATAGGCTCAAAGAAGAAAGTCATTTGGGTACCAAAGAGCTTAGTGACTAACCTTCAAGGACCCAAGCAAGTTTGGGTACCTAAAAAGAATTGATCTTCTTTTGTAGGTCAATTACAAAGCTGGAGGAAGGCATTGGGTTCTTGATAGTGGGTGCACACAACACATGACCAGTGATGCAAGAATGTTCAACTCAATCAACACCAATGGCAATGATGGTTATAATAGTATCACTTTTGGTGACAATAACAAAGGCAAGGTCAAAGGACTTGGTAAGATTGCAATATCCAATGACATGAGCATATCCAATGTGTTGCTAGTAGAGAGCTTGAACTTCAATTTGCTATCTGTGGCTCAATTGTGTGATCTTAGATTCAAATTCATATTTGGGGTAGATCATGTAGAAATCATAAGTGTAGATGGCTCTAACTTGATCTTCAAAGGTTTTAGATATGAGAATCTATACTTGGTTGATTTCAATGCTAGTGAAGCTAAATTGTCTATATGCTTGTTCACTAAGTCTAGCATGGGTTGGTTATGGCATAGAAGGCTTGGTCATGTTGGAATGAAACAATTGAATAGATTGGTTAAGCATGACTTGGTTAGAGGCTTGAAAGAGGTTGTGCTTGAAAAGGATAAGCTTTGTAGCTCTTGTCAAGCCGACAAACAAGTTGGAAACACCCATCTTAAGAAAAGCATGATGAGCACTAGTAAAGCATTTGAGTTATTGCATATGGATTTGTTTGGGCCTACACAATATACTAGCATTGGTGGTAATAAATATGGCTTTGTGATAGTGGATGATTACACTAGATACACATGGATATTCTTTCTAGTGGACAAAAGTGATGTATTTGCAACATTCAAATCATTTGTCAAAGGCATTCACAATGAGTTTGAAACAACTATCAAGAGAGTTAGAAGTGATAATGGTAGTGAGTTCAAGAACACTAGAATTGATGAGTTGTGTGATGAATTTGGAATTAGACATCAATTCTCGGCCAAGTACACTCCACAATCAAATGGCCTTGTTGAGAGAAAGAATAGAACACTCATTGATATGGTAAGGTCTATGCTTAGTGAGTACAATGTGAGTCAATCATTTTGGGCCGAAGCTATCAACACGGCTTGCTATTATAGCAACCGCCTCTATTGTCACCGATTGAAAGAGAAGACACCATATAAGCTCTTGAATGGTAGAAAGCCTAACATTGCATATTTTAAAGTCTTTGGGTGCAAATGCTATATTTTAAAGAAAGGCACTAGATTGGATAAGTTTGACAAGAAATATGATGAAGTATTCCTACTTGGTTATTCCACTACAAGCAAAGCATATAGAGTTTGGAATTTGGATAGTGGTACTCTTGAGGAAGTTCATGATGTTGAATTTGATGAAACCAAGGGTTCACAAGTAGAGAATGAGAACTTAGAAGATGTTAGAGGCATTCAACTTTCAAATGCCATGAAGAACATGGATGTTGGTGAATTGAGGCCTAGGCAAGTGAATGATGATGAAGATGATCAAGTGCAAGTGCTCTCCAACTCAAATGTGTGCAAGATGATACAAATCAAGCTAGTACAGATCAAGTGGCTAGTACATCATCTCAATCAAATGATCAAGCAAGTGCAAGCAATCATGTTCTAATCCTCTAACCAACCAATGTGGCAAGAGATCATCCATTGGACACTATCATTGGTGATATTTCAAGAGGTGTACAAACAAGATCAAGATTGGCATCATTTTGTGAACACTTCTCATTTGTGTCATCCATTGAAACAAAGAAGATAGATGAAGCTTTGAAGGATGTTGATTGGGTGAATGCTATGCATGAAGAGTTGAATAACTTCACAAGAAATCAAGTATGTGAATTAGTAGAAAGACCAAAATGACACAATGTGATTGGAACCAAATGGGTCTTTAGAAACAAGCAAGATCAAGATGGGATAGTAGTAAGGAACAAAGCAAGATTGGTAGTACAAGGATATACACAAGTTGAAGGTCTTGACTTTGGAGAAACATATGCTCCGGTTGCTAGATTGGAAGCAATTAGAATCTTGCTAGCCTATGCTTGTGCCCACAACATTAAGCTCTATCAAATGGATGTTAAGAGTGCATTTCTCAATGGTTACATCAATGAAGAAGTATATGTTGAGCAACCTCCCGGTTTTGAAGATGATAAGAAGCCCTACCATGTGTACAAGTTGAAAAAGGCATTGTATGGTTTGAAGCAAGCACCTAGAGCATGGTATGAGAGATTGAGGGACTTCCTACTCTCTAAAGGGTTCACAATGGGCAAGGTTGATACTACTCTTTTCATCAAGAAGATTGGAAAAGATTTATTTGTGTTGCAAATCTATGTTGATGACATTATATTTGGATCAACCAATCAAGACTTTTGTGATGAGTTTGGAAAGATGATGGCTAATGAGTTTGAAATGTCCATGATTGGAGAGTTGAGTTACTTCCTTGGTCTTCAAATCAAGCAATTGAAGAATGGTACTTTTGTGAGTCAAGGCAAGTATATCAAGGACATGATCAAGAAGTTTGGCATGAGTGATAGCAAAGTCATTAGCACACCAATGGGAACCAATGGCAACTTGGATAGTGATGCAAGTGGAAATATGGTGGATCAAAAGGTGTATCGGTCTATGATTGGAAGCCTACTCTATGTGACCGCATCAAGGCCGGATGTCATATTTAGTGTATGCATGTGTGCAAGATTTCAATCCTCTCCAAGAGAAAGTCACTTGAAGGCTACAAAGAGAATATTGAGATACTTGAAACATACACAAAATGTTGGTTTGTGGTATCCTAAAGGAGCAAAGTTTGAGCTAGTTGGTTACTCTGACTCGGATTATGCGGGATGCAAGGTTGAAAGGAACAGCACCTCGGGCACATGTCAATTGTTGGGAAGATCACTTGTTTCATGGTCATCAAAGAAGCAAAATAGTGTTGCATTATCAACTGTCGAAACCGAATACATATCCGCCGGTAGTTGTTGTGCACAAGTACTTTGGATGAAGGCCACTTTGAGTGACTTTGGAATCAAATTCAAGAAAGTGCCATTGCTATGTGACAATGAGAGTGCAATCATGCTAACCAACAATCCGGTGCAACATACAAGAACAAAGCACATTGATGTCCGCCATCATTTCATAAGAGATCACCAACAAAAAGGGGACATTTGCATTGAGAGTATAGGCACCGAAGATCAACTTGCCGATATATTCACCAAGCCATTGGATGAGAAAAGGTTTTGCAAGCTAAGGAATGAGTTGAACATATTGGATTTCTCAAATATGTGTTGATGCACCCCCCCACTTATATGGCATACCTCTCCTTCGAGCAATCTAAGGTAAAAGATGATTGGCATGGCATACATCCTTGCTAAGGACATGATTAGTGCATCTAGACATTCCTCCATTTTATTAGGCTCATTCATGAAAATCAAATGAATTTGATGTTTATATGGTATCACTATTGCTTCTATGCTTGACTTGATCTAGTGATAGCATATGACCTGTTTGTAGGCTTGTAAACCTAGTGTTTAATCTAGAAAATGAGCTCTAAGTGTTTAACTCAACATGGTACAAGATAACCCTTATTAGGTGAAGAAGCTTGTCCTTGGATCAAACCGAGTTAAATATCTTTGGCAAATATTCTAGTTTGAACCAAATTTGGGAAGATAATCATCACCCCATTGATTGATATTGATAATCTCAACCTATCCACCTTTTAAACCTTTATGGTCATTGATGACAAAGGGAGAGAGAAACAAAGATATAAGTGATAGGGGGAGAAATAACAAAGAAATTAGTACATGGGAGAGAAACAAAATATTAATATTAGTGTACTAAGATTGTGAAAAGACAACGAAGGGGGAGAGATATGATAAAGGAAAGTAATCAATTAATATTTTGAGCACACAAGTACGGGGAGCAAGCTCATGAACTTGTATGGTGCAATTGAATGTGCATTTCATATGTTTGCTTGCATGGCACAAGTTGTAAAATTTAAATATCCATGCTTGTGTGGTGTATGCTAGTTGTAGGTTTGAATGATGAAATAAAAAACTAGCATGTATAGGGTATCTAATGATTTCATTTCCAAGTGTTGTTTCCAAGTGGTATCAAGCTAAACATGATGCTAAGGATGGTATATTGGTGCACTCCGATTGGTATCACGCTTCAAAGGTCCATCTTTTATACCTTAGCATCATCTGGTAGACATTGTCTCCTATATTTCCTATCTAAGAATATGTGCAAGCTTCAATCAAACTCTTAGCACATATGTAGGGGGAGCAATTGCTACCATTTAGGGTTCATGAAACTTGTCCATATCCTTTTACAAATGGTAAAAATGCTTGGACAAGCAACATGGATTCAATTGAATTTTAATTCATATCTTTGTATAAGGGTTGTCATCAATTACCAAAAAGGGGGAGATTGAAATCTCTAGTTTGGTTTTGGTGAATTGATGAAACCCTAAGTGCTAACCTAGTTTATCAAGTGATCATGATATAGGTAGCACACTCCAAGTGGTGAAGCAAATGAAGATCATAACATGATGATGGTGATGATCAAGTGCTCGGACTTGGAAAGAAGAAAGAGAAAAACAAAAGGCTCAAGGCAAAGGTATAAATTATAGGAGCCATTTTGTTTTGGTGATCAAGACACTTAGAGAGTGTGATCACATTTAGGTTTGATAGCCGTACTATTAAGAGGGGTGAAACTCGTATCGGAATGCGGTTATCAAAGTGCCACTAGATGCTCTAACTCATTGCATATGCATTTAGGATCTAGTGGAGTGCTAACACCCTTGAAAATGTTTGTGAAAATACGCTAACACATGTGCACAAGGTGATACACTTGGTGGTTGGCACATTTGATCAAGGGTGGTGAAGTTTAGGTGCAAGGGTAAGAAACTCCACCGGCGGAGTGTTCGTTCGTAGAGTGCGGATAGTCCGACGGTGCCACCAGCGCCCTAGATAGAAAAGACAGAGGTCTCTGTAAGTGACCGGACGCTGGTCTCGGTTGGACCGGCATGTCCGGTCAGTGGCAGTCGAGGGCGTGCATTTCGGTCTCATGACCGGACGATGGGTCGCTCAGCGACCGGACGCTGGCAGGATGCGTCCGGTCAATGCTGACGTATGTTGATGTAGGGCGTACAGAGGAGACGTTGTGTGACCGGACGCTGACTATGTCCGGTCAGAAAAAATCACGTTTGGAACCTTACTGGAAACGACCGGACGCTGAAGTCCAGCGTCCGGTCACTTTCTAACTGACGCGTCCGGTCAGCAGATGACCGTTGAAATCTGACAAACAGTATTTGAAGCAGGGGACATGTGGCGTGAATCACGTGATCGGACGCTGAGGGCTAGCGTCCGGTCGATCGGACCGGAGCGTCCGGTCACCCCGCGTTGTGCCCAGTGAAGGGGTACAACGACTCTATTTCGTGGGGGCTTCTATTTAAGCCCCTTGTCTGGCTCAAGCTCACTCTCTTGGCCATTTGCATTGACATAGCAACCTTGTGAGCTTAGCCAAAGCCCTCCCACTCATCTCCATAATTGATTCATCATCTTTGTGAGATTGGGAGAGAATCCAAGTGCATTGCTTGAGTGTTTACATCTAGAGGCACTTGGTGTTCGTGTTTCGCTGTGGGCTTCGCTTGTTACTCTTGGGGTTGCCACCACCTAGATGGCTTGGAGCAGCAAGGATCATCGAGCGGAGGTGGGTGATTGTCTCCGGCTCCGATCATGGTGATTGTGAGGGGTTCTTGACCTTTCCCCGACGGAGAGCCAAAAGGTACTCTAGTGAATTGCTCGTGGCTTGTGTGATCCTCATCTTGTGTTGGTTGTGCGGCACCCTATTGTGGGTTTGGCGTGTGAAGCCAATTAGCGCGTAAACCTCCAAGTGAGTGTATCGCCACGACGAGGACTAGCTTGCCGGCAATGGTTGTACGACACCCTATTGTGGGTTTGGCGTGTGAAGCCAATTAGCGCGTGAACCTCTAAGTGAGTGTATCTCCACAACGAGGACTAGCTTGCCAGTAAGCAAGTGAATCTCGGTAAAAAATCATTGTGTTCATCATTGATTCCGAGGTGATTGGTCTTCATTGTTATTCATCCTTGTGATTGATTGGTTCCTTCATCTACACGGCGGTATAACTTTCTTGATCACTCTCTTTACATTATCGCAAACTAGTTGTCAAGCTCTTTAGTGTAGTTAGTTGTGAGAGCTTGCTTGCTTGCTTGGTGTGGCTCTTTAGTTAGCCTTTGAGAGCACACTAACATAGAGTAGTGTCATAGCTATTGTGTGAATAGATTCTACCTAAACTAGAATTGTGGTAGGTGGCTTGCATTTTCAGTAGGCTAGCGCAAAACTCGCATCGCCTCATAATTGTCTAATCCTTTTGTTAAGTGTTGTTGTAGAAATTTTATTAGACTATTCACCCCCTCTAGCCATTAGGACCTTTCACCTACGTCCAGTTTGGGTCGATCGGTGACTTTGTTTCTGAGCCCAGGTACTTAAAGTCTGCAGTGGGGTTACAAACGAGAAGGAGAAACATGGGGGGTACAAGAGGCCTGGTCGGCTCCGGTCGGAAGGGCCGAGAGCGACGAGAACTCCGCTATGAGCTAAGTGTTAAAGCGTGTGCTTGAGGTCTGAACCTGACGGTTCTGTGGTTGTGAGCTATTGGACTAATGAATCTAAAGGAACTGAGCTTGAATGAAATCGTTCCTCCTGTTAGAGGGAGTGCATCCCCTTTTATAGATGAAGGGGATGGCTTTACAGGTGAGAGGGAGAGGGTACGGATGCTTTTAAGCCTTGTTGCCCACACCGATGAGGATTGGATAATGGTAGGCACCCACAACATTGTTGATGTCACTGTAGAATGTTTGGTGCACGTGGGAGGTTGCGTTGTCTTCTTTAGGAAGGGTTGACGTCGGTACCTGCAAAATACTGCTGGATGCCTAGAGGCATGTGAGGAGTCTCACCATGTTTACCGGGTACGGTGAATCCCGGCGCCTACAACACTATTGATGTCCAGAGACATGTGAGGGGCTTTTTGCCGTACGGGAGTCCAACGGCGCCTACAATATTGTAGGGATAAATGTCGGCGCCTACAATACTGTTTGTGTCAGGGTGGTTGTGGAACACTGTTCCCGCAGGTGTACAGGGTATGGTCCCTGTACCGTGGTTTGACTCACGTGCTGCTTTCTCCGCTCGTCCCTGGTCCCTTCCGAGCGGGCGTCCCTGGTCGGATGGCCCCAGTCGGCTTTGGTTGCGCCGGTCGGAGAAGAGCGACGAGCAGGGATCTTACGTACCCCGGTTGGAGTCGAAAGTAGGGCTCGAGGCAGGCCTTCCGATCGGAGAGACTGTCCGGAGGCGGCTGGAGCCCGAATCGAGCGCTCCGGTCGGATAGGTGGGCCGAAGTAGCTGACGAGCGGGCGTTGCTCTTCTTGGGCCAGGCCTTCCGGTCGATTGCTGGACCGTCCCTTTACCCTGTTGTTTTTAGACTCTCGGGTCGAGCCTTGGCATGGAAGCTGGTCCCCGAGGGACCCCGGGTTTATGAACCCGACACATGCTTTGTATTATCTACGACACATGCTTTGTATTATCTATGTAATTAGATTTGTAGATTGCTTAATATATTTGTCGAAGCCACAAGCCACGTGCATCGCCGTAAGTATATGAGTAAAAATTTGGTACCCGGTGCAACGCACGGACATTTATCTAGTAACATATATAACCATGTCCATACTAACAAGAGGAAAAAATTTCAAGTTTCAAAACTATTTTTTTAGCAAATCAACTTTCAAAACTAAATTATATTATCCAATGACTTTGCAACCTTCCACAATAGATTTTCCCCGCCTTTTTGCAATGGACAATTTCCGGTGCACCAAAGCGCAAAGCCCAGCCGGTTTACTGTCTGAGGCCCGGCCCGTTTAGTCTCGAGGCCCGCAGCCCACCCACCCTCGTCGTCGTCGTTGCCGGCGACAGGATGGGGCGGGGCTCCACGGTTGCTCTCGCGGCGGCGGCGGCGGTGTCGCTGCCGATGCTGCTGATGTCGCAGCCCACCCCCGTCGTCGTCGTTGGCGGCGACACGATGGGGCGGGGCCCCACGGTTGCTCTCGCAGCGGCGGCGGCGGCGCTGCTTGTGTCGCTGCCGATGCTGACGGTATCGCTTCGGGCCGCGGACCCGTACGAGCAGGAGACCCGCCGGATGTTCGTGGAGTGGAAGGCCAGGTGCAGGAAGACCTATAGATACGCCGGCGAAGAGGAATGCCGGTACGCGGTGTTCAAGGACAGCCGCCGCCGTGTCGCCCGGTCCAGGGCCGCTGGGGTGACCACATCTGGCCTTAACAGTCTCAGCGCCAGCGCCATTGAGGAGATATACCGCGGGCGCGGGGTCCGGATGGGGGAGGAATCGTACGAGCAGGAGACCCGCCGGATGTTCGTGGGGTGGAAGGCCAAGCACGGCAATACCTACAGAGACGTCGGTGAGGAGGAATGCCGGTACAGGTTGTTCAAGGGCAACCGCCGCGTCGTCGTCCGGCTCAACGCCGCCGCCGCCGGGCAAAACGTGTACGGCCTCAACCAATTCGGCGACCTCACCAACGAGGAGGTCCAAGAACGCTGCTACCCGGAGATGGAGGACCGAGAGCTGAGCGCCAGGTGCCAAGCCGCCGTCCCCGTCCCCGCCCCGGGCCCGGACCCCGTCCATGGGGGGCTGTTTCGGTACCAGGTAATCATCTTGCTAGCTGTTCAGTTTCTTTATTGTCATTGTTGTTTCCTTACATGTGGATTATGGATTTTGTTTCCCGCTCCCAGGTACTAGTCCTCTAATTCTTGATTTTGTTTGGTCAACTGCACTAGTTTCTTTCTGTATCCATATGAACACAAGTAGGGGATGCCTTCTGCCATCAGATCAAACGCATATTTCAATGGTGTACTGGTTTGTAATGGCTTCGTATGTGCAAAGAACTCATGGGATTTTGAGTAGTGCCTTGGTCGGTAGACAAGGGAACAATATTCTAGAGCTAACCGCAAGTATGTGAAGATTTTTGTTAACCTCTCTTTGGATATGATTAACCTAGCAGTTCAATTTGTATTACTACTAGTATATGGTAAATAGACTTTGGTAGATACTACAAAACCAGGAAAGCCTGAGGATGGAAAATATTCAGGGCATTTCTAATGCTGACTGTTGTGGCTGTATCTATGGCACTCACTTTTGTCGTACAAGGCTTTGTATCTATATGACTTCTGATTGCAGTTCATTGATGGATATATCATGCTTCTGAATTCCATCTTAGAGCGGCTCAGTTTTTTCATCTGAATCAAAATCGACTACAACATTGCTTGAAAAAAAACTAAGCTGTCTTCTCTGTGCACTTTATAATTCACATTCCACATACCATACTACAAACTGTTATCACAGGCAATATGTCTTCTTGGCAGATAAAAGACACAGTGACTAACATGCAGTCCATTGTTCTCAAGAGGCTGTTGCTAGAAAGCGAAGTTGACAGAAAGGTCAGTTTTCAGTTTACATATAGACAACCTGATTTTGTCTTCAATTTCTTTATGCCATTCACTTATCCTCAAATAATCTACTGCTATATGATTGCCAAAAAAAAAAGAAGGAAAAAAACGAGAAGAATACACATTGCATTTGCTACACTTAGATTTATATGTGACTTACGTCCATTTTTCCATGCTTCCTTATCAATTTAGCTTTTCTTGCATAAACTAAGTATCTTCATTGTGAACTCCGTAAATTAAGACAGACCGAGCTGAATGTTTTACAGATATTTGCATCACCAAATATTCTGGCGCTCTCATTAATTCTAATCATAAATGATTGATATTCAGCCTTTATGGATCATTTCTTTGATGCTTCCTTCAGTACTTTATACAATACCTTTGCAGACAAAAGATAGTGATGATCAATTGGAAGGTAAAATGAAAGAACTCGCTGCAGCTTTAGAAAATGAAGCTACACTGCAGCCCCCCTCCCCTGTCCCCCAGTAAAAGTTTGGACTTACAAAAATGGCATGTGTTTACTTATGATCAATCAGACTTTTTGTACAAAGGGACAAAAAAACATCTGAGTGTTTCATGCATCTTCTGCAGGCTGAGAACTGAAAACTGGTCAACCAAAAAAGAAAAATGCAAGAGAGCTGGTGTTGATAAAAACCAAATCATCACTAAGAATACAAAGTGATTTAGATAAGCTTCTGCCTATAATCTTTTATGTAGCCACTGCAAATCCATTAACACTAATCAGTCTCATTCGACCTTCATATCTTGTCCGTTAACTCCTCTTGTCCGGGTATCCCAAATATTGATACCCGATAGTAGCCCCCGAGCGATCCGAGAGGGATCGGTTGGGGGATCCTTTGATTGCCTGAGGGTGTGCGCGAGCGCACCCGATGGGTGTAGCCCCCGAGCCTGTGGAGGAGTTAGATATTCCTTCGTAGTTTTTTTTTGCGTGGGGGAGCGCCACAGTTCTTGCTTGTCCTCTGTGACTCAGGGGATGCTTCGGTGAGGTTGCAATGGCCGATCCCTGCGTCGATATCGACGACACTGATGGGTCTCTTTGCGATTCCAAGCCCTTGAGCCCCGAGTGTAGCGAGGGGGCGGTCAAGGGGTCGGTTCGTCTTTGTGGTCGTTCTCCTCAAGCATTTTTTTTCAACAAAACAGAGGGGTTGAGCCGTGCCATGCTTTCCTCGGTGGACGAGTCGTGGTGCTCGGTGAGCTGCTGACGGGTCGGTTCAAGTGGAGCTCTGGCGTCCCGTTCATGGGGGCCCGACGTGGGCCAGCTGGTGACCAATTCTAGATTCCTGCGGCATATAGTTCTTGGGTTCGTTCGACCGGTCCCAAGGGCTCGCTGCCTTTCTTTGAGGAAAAACCACGGATTGAACTCTGACCAGGACTTGAACGTGGGCCAGGATGCCCTCAGCGCTTGTGCGCTCGGGTTTCGGCCGCTAGCGGGCCCATCCCTTTCCACCCCTTGCTCTGAGGGCACCCTAGAGCGGTCGTAAACCCGTCGGTGGGCTGACCTTCGAACTCGTGGGCCATAAGTGGGCCATGGGAGCGTGTTTAAGCCCTGTATCCCTTCTTACCTGCAGCGGATCTCAGCGTTTCCATCGGGCAGATCCGTTGTGCAGCGCGCGATTCGAGGGAGTAGGCGGAGATATCGTGTGCGCGGGAGGGGAGGTGATGTGACGCGGCGCAGCGGGCGCGCATATCCATGCGGACGGTTCGCCTTCGATCTTTATCCTGGCTTAAATATATATCGGCCTCCTCCTTGTTTCGGTACGCTAGAAAAGCAATCTTGCCCTCTCCTCTCCCAGCCACCGTCGCTTGGGTCTGCTTCCTCTGCTCCTCCACCGCCGGCGCCCTAGATCCGCTTGCTCCGCTCCTCCTCCGCAATCCCTCAATCATCACCCATGGGGTCGTGGTTCCGTTCCACCATCACCCACGCGCACATGGAGGGCCTCGTGAAGCGCGGTCTTCTCCGTCCATGGACTGACATGATGGAGTGGATCGTGCCCGAGCACGAGGAGCTGCCAACGCCACCGGATGGCTACGTCGTCTCCATCGCGCACTTCCACGAGTGCGGGCTTGCGATGCCCCCACACTCGTTCTTTCGAGGGCTGCGACACTACTACGGGATCGAGCTGCAGCACCTCAACCCCAACAACATCCAGCATATCGCGGCCTTCATCGCGATGTGCAAGGGGTACCTGGGGATCGAGCCCCACTTCGAGCTCTGGAGATACTTCTTCTCCATCTCCCTACAAAACAAAAAGGAGAGACAGGAGTAGGGAGACCCCGGTGCTGATCGGGTGTGCAAGCATCCATCTTCGGAGCTCGTGGTCGGCCGGGTACATGCCGTGCCAACTCACCAAATCCAACAAGGGTTGGCACTCGTAATGGTTTTATCTGAAGAACAATCCCGCCACCCCCTTGCCAATCTTCTCCGGGTGCGTGATCGAGGAGGCGCCTGAGCCATGGATTTAGGGGCCGCCCACAAGTTGAAGAAGAGGATGCCCGCTCTCCTCCAAGCCATCGCGTTCCTGAGGAGCCGCGGTCTTCGCGGGGCCGGCGTCATCGGCGCGTACCATGTGCGGAGGGTGGTCCCGCTGATGGCGCGCACCCTCTCGCTGCACGCAATGGTCCCTGGCATGGACTTACGTGGAACGATGCTCGCCATAGAGCCGCTTGTCCACAGCAAGGTCGCGCAGCGTGTCAAGGAGGCGACGAATGAGTCAGTTATGTTCCCGATCCCGGGGCACCCTGCGATGTGGCCGGTGCGGGACACCATCGAGCTATCGACAGACGTGAGCATCTGGTCCTCCATCGCGCCGCTGCTGGAACATGCGGCGGTGAGGGCGGCGAACCGTGCTACCGACGAGAAGAGGAAGAAGGCAAAGGATGACAAGGAGAAGAAGAGGAGGGAGAAGGACCAGGCGAAGCTACAGTGTGGGAGGCGGCAGCAAGGCTCATCGTCAGAGGACGAGGACAACGAGGATGAGGATGATGAGGAGGAGGAGATATCGTGGGAGGACTTCTCCCATGCGGATGAGGTTGAGCCCCCGTCGTAGGAGGGGCCCTTCGCGTTCCACCGCCTAGAGCAGGGGGGGGACGTGCATCTAGAGCTGACGGAGGCAGGCCGCTCCGTCCCGCCCGACCCCCTACAGCGCTTTCGAGGTTGGTAGGGGCTGGCGGCTCCGCCCTATTGGGGCGAGTTGCCCCGTCCCGTCTGACCCTTCTTCGGCACGCCCAGTGTCAGCGGGAACCGGTGGCTCCTCCTCGTCTAAGACCTCTGACCAGGGGGAGGGCTCGAAGCGACGGAATGATGAGGTGTCGCAGTGTGATCGGGCGAACCGACCCAAAAACGTCGACGCTCGGTGTCATCGGTGTAAGCTTACATGCTATTCCCGTTTCCCTCTTTAACGAGCTCTTTGCTACGAACTAACCTTCGTGCTTGCTGCAGCGTCGGGGAGCGCGGAGGCCACCTGGTGTTGGCGCCGAAGAAGGCGCTCGCCAAGCAGGCACGCTTGGACCCGGCTCGTGCCATGCTGAAATTTGGCGGGAGGCGCGATCAATGGTCGCGCCGGGACGCCCGTGGTAAAGTCTTGGTGGCGCCAAGGCGAGCGAAAGGCGTGGCGAATGGCGTTTGAGATGCCACAGGCGGGGACGGTGCTGCCGGAGGCGGTCGAGGCGCCGCAGGAGGAAGTAGCGCGGGCAGTGCTGCTAGAGGCGGCCGAGGCGCCGCTGGAGGATGTGGCACATGCTGAGGCGACCATGACGCCGCAGGTGGAGGCGACGCGGCTAGAGTCGTCGGCCACGCCAACGGACGCGCCCGCGATGGGACAACCGGGGGAGGTGGCTCCCGAGACATCATTTGGGGTCGGTGCCGAGATGTCCTTGTCGCTGGTTCGTGCGGACGACGGCAGGCTCCAGTGGCCCGACCCGCGGAACCCCGGGGCGACACTCTTCTTCCTTGACGATGCTATGGAGAAGAGGGAGGTGAGCGGCTACCAGGCGGAGGTGGGGGTCGTGATCAGTGCCCTGATGACCACGCTGGTGTCTATGCACGATGTCGTCTCCCCCGTCGGCCAGGTATGACATGATGCTTCTGACCTCTGTTTTCCTTTCCATGTTTCCCAACCCGTATCCTTTTTGCAGCTCCTACTAGACCGCAGCCAAGAGAAGTCAGAATTCCTCCGACGCAAGAGGGGTGTCTGGGATCGCCTCGCCGATGAGGAGCAGCTGCATAAGGAGCTAGAGGCGCAGCTCGCTGCCGCCCGTCAAGAGGTAGCTGAGCTCGCTCCTATTTGCCAGGAGTTGGCCGATCTCTAGATCTGGTACGCGAATGCTTGCGATGACGCCACTGAAGCTAGGGAGAAGCTGATGGCCGTTCTCAATAGGGCGCAAATGGACACCGAGGAGACCGAACGGCTGCGGAAGGAACGGGCAGAGCTGCTCTAAGCCACGGATGGGGCTCTGCACAGAGCGTGCCAGCGCCCAACAGCGGGTCGCCTCCTTGTAGGATGAGCTCCGAGCAGAAAAGATCTGAAGGAGGCGGCGGAGGCGGTGATGGCCAATCTCGCTGTGGAGGCTACCCAGCGTCAGGAGCGGATCCAGAACCTAGAGGCCGAGGCGCGCCAGCTCCGGGCGGACATGGACGGTAATTCTTTATTCTTCCTTCGTTGTTTTTTCTAGAATCTATGGTAGGCTCTCTTTTTGACATGGGGCGTGTGTCTTGGGTAGGTCTCAACGGCTGGCTCGAGATGAAGGTTGAGAAGAGCCGCAGCCTCAGGCGGGAGCTCAGCGAGCTGAAGGTCACCCTCCAGAATGAGCACGATGAGCATGAGACTCTACGCACCGTCGTACAGCTGGTCTACGAGGACCTAGAGCTGACCCCGGCATAGGAGACGAGCTCGCTCATGGTTCGTGCCGTCGGGATCATGGAACGGGCTCGTGCCATGTCGAGGGAGGCACTTCGCTTCGACGTTCGCCAGTCGTTTGTAATCGCTCGTTCCCATTATGGGAACATCGATCTACAAGCGATGAGCCAAGGCTACGCGCCTGGGTACTCCGACGCCGAGCTCAAAGCCCCTAAGACGGACATGGCACCCCTGGCGCAGGACCTCTTTGCAGCAATCGAGGACAACATCATCGCCCCAAAGTAGTAGTTAGTCAAATTAGGATGAGTGGTGGATTTTGTAATAATTGAACAAGTCTTAATCCTTTTGTTAAGGTCGGACGTGGTTTTATTACTTTATTTTTTATGCATGTTTAAAAATGGTTGCTATGTTCCGACCCCTTTTTTCGTTGTCAAGATTATAGAGCTTAAGGCGCAGGCGAAAGAGTTCTGATCATGTTGGTGAGCAAGGGCGCCGTAGCCGCTGGGGCGTAGGTTTCTTGCAGTCCGACCAACTTTACTCAGAATTCGTTTCCACGTCTCTCGCCTTTTAGTTCTTAATGTGAGGGAGGGGTCGGATGCGGTGTTTTGTTACTGAATAGATATGTTCTCAGCAGCCCCCAAGTGAGATCTAACCCCAAGCCATTGCTTGGGTTGGATGTCACTGGAAATCGAAGATAAGGTAATAAGAACAAAAAATCATTTCGATATTTCAGAAACACCCTTAGTTTTTATGGATACATGCACATACTAAGGGTAGAAGCGACATAGCTGCTCAATGTTCCACGCATTGACGAAGACCTTGCCATCGATGGTCTTGAGTTTGTAGGTGCCGGGTCGAAGCGCTTCGGCGACGACGTATGGGCCTTCCCATGGTGGAGAGAGCTTGTGGCGGTCCTTGTTGCCCTGAACGTGGCAGAGCACTAGGTCACCGACGTTGAAGGCCCGACCCCTCACTCGACGGCTGTGGTACTGGCGCGGCACCTGCTGATCCTTGGCTGAGCGGAGGAGGGCGACATCATGGGCTTCATCGAGCTGGTCCATGGCGTCTTCGAGGGATGCCTTAGATCCTTGTTCGTTGTAGGCTCTGACCCTCGGTACCCCATAGTCCAGGTCCGTCAGGAGGATTGCCTTGGAACCGTAAACCATGAAGAAGGGCGTGTAGCCGGTTGCCCAGCTGGGGTTCGTCCTCAGACTCCAGAGCACCGCTAGGAGCTCTGCGACCCATCGGCCACCAAACTTGTTCCGCCGGTTGAAGATCCTAGGCTTGAGGCCTTACAAGACCATGCCGTTCGCGCGCTCGACCTGCCCGTTCGTGCGGGGGTGCGCCACAGCAGCCCAGTCGACCTAGATGTGGTGTTCGTCGCAAAACTGGGGGAACTTCTTCTCGTTGAACTGCGTACCGTTGTCGGTGATGATGGAGTTTGGGACTTTAAAGCGATGGATGATATCGCGGAAGAATAGCATTGCTTGCTCGAATTTGATCTCAGAGATCGGCCGAGCCTCTATCCACTTTGTAAACTTGTCTACGGCGACAAGCAAGTGCGTGTAGCCTCCGGGTGCCTTTTTGAGAGGTCCAACCAGGTCGAGCCCCCAGACCACGAATGACCACGTGATGGGGATCATCTAGAGTGCCTAGGCTGGCAGGTGGGTCTACCGAGCATAGTACTGGCACCCTTCACAGGTGCGTACAATCCGCTCTACGTTGGCCACCGCGGTAGACCAGTAGAAACCTTGCCGAAACGCGTTTCCGACCAAGGTCCTCGGTGCGGCGTGATGCCCATAGATCCCACCATGGATGTCTGCCATCTGCTGCTTCCCTTGCTCGATGGGGATGCAGCGCTGCAGAATCCCGGTGTGGCTGTGCTTGTAGAGCTCTGCCCCGATGACAGTAAAGGACTTAGCGCGGCGCGCGAGCTGTCGAGCCTCTGTCTGATCCGTCTGGAGCACCTCATGGAGGAGATAGTCGAGGTAGGGAGTCCTCCAGTCAGGTAGAGGATCAGGCTCCGCCGCTGAGCCCTCGTCGAGCTCCATGACCTCGGGGTCAGAAGGAGCCACCAGTTGGTCAGCCCTCAAGCCTGGGGCCTCCATGACCTTGGGGTCGTAAGGGACCATCGGTTGGTCAGCCCCCGAGCTCGAGGCTGGCTGCCTATCGCCTATCTGCTCCATGTCCTCGTAGTGGATGGAAGGCTGGTGCTGGTCGCTGGCGAAGATGCCCGTTGGAACTGGCTCCTGTCCAGACGCCATCTTGGCCAGCGCGTCGGCTGCTTCGTTGAGCCACCGTGGGATGTGATTGAGCTTGAGCCCATCGAACTTATCCTCCAGCTGGTGAACCTCTCGGTAGTACGCCGCCATTTTGGTGTTGTGGCAGCTCAACTCCTTCATGACTTGGTCAACGACAAGCTGGGAATTGCCCCGGACGTCGAGTCACCGGATGCCCAGTTCAACATCGATGCGCAGGCCGTTGACGAGGGCTTCGTATTCCGCCACGTTGTTGGAGTCGGGGAAGTGAAGGCAGACCATGTATTTCATCTGTACCCTAAGGGGTGAGACGAAAACTAGCCCCACATCGGTGCCCTTCTTCATCAACGACCCATCGAAGTACATCATCTAGTACTCTTGGTCGACGGCTGCCGGTGGCATTTGGACCTCGGTCCATTCTGCCATGAAGTCAGCCAATGCTTGGGATTTGATGGCCGTGCGAGGGGCATATGAAATGCCCTGGCCCATCAATTCGAGCGCCCACTTGGCGATTCTCCCCGTTGTGTCCTAGTTTGGATGACCTCGTCATGGGGAAAAGACATCATGACTATCACCGGATGTGACTCGAAGTAGTGACATAGTTTCCTCTTGGTGATGATGACGGCGTAGAGGAGCTTTTGGATCTAGGGGTAGCGGGTCTTGGAATCGGACAGGACCTCGCTGATGAAGTACACGGGGCATTGTACTCTGAGGGTGTGTCCCTCATCCTCCCGCACTACTACTATGGCGGCACTGACCACCTGCGTTGTGGCAGCGATGTAGAGCAGGAGTGGTTCCCCGTCGGTCGGTGGGACCAGGATCGGGGCCTTCGTTAGGAGCTCCTTGAGCTTGTCAAGTGCTTCCTGAGCCTCGGCTGTCCACTCAAAGCGGTCGGCCTTTTTCAGAAGCCGATAGAGGCGTAGGTGAAACATCCTCAATTTTCCACGAAGGGAAAATCCACAGAATGAATTATAATATGATGAAACCAATAGTTGATTCCTTCATATTATCATATATCAGTCGATATCACAGTCATACATCGTAAGATTATAAGAATACAAGATATTACATCACTAGGGAACACACCTATTACAGAGTTAATCTAGCGGAAGACTATCGAGTGAAGGCTTCTCCGTCACGGGTCGTCATCAGAGTTGGCGTAGTGCAGCGTAGATTCCATCTCCGAACCAAACTTGAGCATAGGCATGAGACCTCCTAATCCTTCTATAGTCAGCATCTCTAGGAAGCAGGAAATCTACACACCGCTAGATGTGTGCAGGCCATGGTCAGCACCGATGAGCTTTAGTGGAAAAAGATAAACAAGGGATCTGGCGATCCTAATATTTGGCTGTGGTTTGCATCCTTAGCGCATGAGAAGTAAGTAACAGTTGTAATGTAATAATAATGTCCAGTTTTTAACACATTCCCAGCCACACACATCCACATCCATCCATATCCATCCACCAACCATCCATCCCAAACCATCTCCACTCCACCACACCTTATCTCATCTCACACACTCAGGTCGACAGGCCAACTCCCTCTCGGCCTTGTCTCAACGACCCGCAGCCCCAAGGCTCACGACCGGAAAATACACCAAACCCTGGAGGGAGAATAGAAGGACTCATCTCCTATCTAGTTTAAGCGAAACCCAGGAAAGGTCCATAGCCGACAAGTCGGCATATGTATCGATCGATCAACCAAACACTCTGCAGAGGTTTTACATACCCACAAGATAGCCATCCTCGACGGTGCCCCATCTAGGTAGATTTCGGCCGCTTGCTAGCCTAGAACGATGCCACCCTACCTCTCAGCCCTGGAACATCCCAAGTCTAGTCTGGGATGGCTGATACTGTGAGTCGTAGACAGAGCCGAGGCCCACCGGATGTCAAGAGCCGGTCCACAAGGCCTCCTGAAGTCTCGGAAGGGTGTGGGGGGAAAACCGTGCGCCCGGTACCTCCTTGCACACGTTCGTCTAGCAGTAGTGGCATCGCTCTACCAAGTAGTCCGACCGTCCCGCACCATATAGGGCGAGTGGGATGTAAAGGATTCCCGGTGAATCTGAGTACTAGTAAGTCCTTAGGGGTGACCAAGCCAGAATGTCTTTATTAGGGTTTCCATTTACCGTGCCACCACAGCACCTCCACCCTGGGCTCACACCCAAGGCCACCTCCAATTACCATTTACCCGCCACAGGTATTCCATATCCAAGTGCCCAGGTGGCACCACATGGCAAGACTCGCCCCAGGCTCATCGTTATTCCAGCTCGGTCGACACAACCCTCACTCTCCACGCACCCAAGACACACGCAGCACGCTCACACACCACCAAGTCCGGCACCCATAGCCAAACCATTCCCAGGTTGTTCACCACCAGCATCACATCCCCCGACATAATGCGAAGTGGAGTTAATTAATAAGTATAGTGGTGTAATATGCAAGCAAGCAGGCAAGTAAGCATATATAAGCGAGCGAATGCGCAAAGCAGGGTGACGTGGTAGAGTGGGTTGCATCAGGGTAATAATGGCTCAGGTAGTAGCATGCATCAAAGTACTAGCAAAGGAATAATTTATAAAGCGCTAGCAGTTCTAGATATTATGCAATGTCTAATAGGATTCTCTAAAAGAGGGTGCTGCCATGACACCTGCGATGTCGAGGTAGTAGTGGTACAATTCTCCATTCGTTGGCGTTCCATTAGCGGGGTCTCCTCCTCCTATGTTGATTCCATTCCGCAGTCCTTGTCATCGTCCACGTTCTCTTGGTCCGATCGTCAGCTACTCCGCGAAGCGACACGCAAGGCAAGAGAGCACTCAACACTCAAAAAGACGACGAGACACAGGAAATCCAATAACGCCATCGAGACAATAAGAGATACACGGCTTAGCCCTCTCGGCGGTTGCCCGATTTCCTCGGGCCAAAGAACAAAAGTGGTGGTTTGCTATGCACAAGCTTAAGTCATGGCCAAGCCGGAACGGCTGTAGGATAATTGGTTTAAGCCACCAAGGCTTATCCATAGCATCACCACGGCTCACGGTCTTTCGATTCGGGCGTCATGGAGTTGACGGGAATCGGAGGACGGGCTCAACGAAGGAAGAACGACGGGGTTCGGCTCTTATAGTCTTATCCCGTAAGTCACTATTTGATACAAGAAGCAGACAAGAACGAATAACACTATTGTGACTTGGCTCCAATGTACTTCGGCTCGCCCGCTATGGTAGAAAGCGGTTGCGCAAAGAGATTGGACATCAACGGTTCCCCTCGATCCGCACGACATAATAACGTCGGGAGCCGAGAAGAGAGTCACTCAACACGGCAAAAGATGCGGGGGTTAGTTAGGCACATCCATGTCATGTTCTCAGACACATCTTCAGAAAAGATGGTTTTAGACGGTCGATCGGGTCGACACGCACGGGTCCGAGGTACGACTTAGACCATAGCTTTGCTAACGAAAGGGAATAGTCCGGTCTTTGATCCAATCATCACGGGCAAGACGGGATCGAACAGAGCGGCTATCGGGGCAATAAGAGTAAGAACAACCAAGAGCAAGGTCTACTTCTAACGCACACGCCACGACAAAGACGGGGCATCGGAAGGAGCGACACTCAAGAACACCAAGTGCGTAAGCCACTCATAGGGTACCCGACCTGGGTGCACTGGCACTGAGATATCTCTCGGATTCGAAGCCGTGCGGTTGTCACCGCGAGAATCAGAGAAACGTGATGGTCAAACGGGGTACAAGCATACAAGGGCTTGAGCATGAAGAAGCAACTAAAAGCGAAAGAGAGGCATAGCACCATGGTCATGGCGAGGTGAACTCGCGGCCACAAGCTTATGCCAACGAGTTGGCATCCATCGTTCCACGATTGTTTACTCCCAGGTTATCTCCCACAGAACTTGGTCATGGAAGGCTCAAGGCGTGCGGGTGATATCCGCATCGATGTTAGTATCGACATCGAATCCATCACGACCATGTTCTAGGGCCGAAGGCAGGAGCTAACACTCGTGGTACTATGAAGTCAACTAAAAAGCGAGGGGTCGAGTTACACTCGGCGTCACGGTCATGGCGAGACGGATCCCGCGGTCGTAACGTCCGAACGAGATACAATCCCTCAGCCAGCTCGAAGGCTCGGCACATAGGCAACAACACCATTGAGCAGCGATAAGAACCAAACACGATCGAAAGATGCAACAACTCAACACGACTACGGAGTAGCACATTCCATAGCTGGGTGATGGATAGATCCTGTAAGACAGTCATGGACAGATAGGTCATAAGAATAGGGCCCAACAAGGTAGATATGCGTATATGGAAAGATAAGAGATGGGGCTTTCCATGGTCTCGATAAGACATACGACTAGGGTTCATGGTCCAGAGGGTACGGCTTCTGGTAGACGGGGTCATGGTGGTCTCGGCAAGCGAGGCCATGTGGTCTCGGCAATGGTGGTCTCAGCAACGGTGGTCTCGGCAATGGTGGTCGGTGAGATCGCGGAGGTGGTCGGAGAGATCGCTGAAGTGGTCGGAAAGATCACCGTCGTGGTCGGAAGGCTGGCCGAGGTGGTCGGAAGGCTGACCGAGGTGGTCGGAGTGGTCGCCGACATGGTCGGAGAGATTGCCGAAGTGGTCGGAAGGGTTGTGGCTTCATCTGGCCAGCTGAGGCCAGCTACGGCCTGCTGTGGCCAGCTGTGGTTGGCTACGAGTGGCTATGGTTGGCCAAGACGTGGCCAAGGCTTGGTCGAATGACGGCTGTTGTTCACGGACTTAGCTCCAGTGGCTGTGGCATTGGCTTGCACACGTGGCTCAACATAGGACTGCGCATGGGCATGCTAACGGCCGCGGCGGTGTGGTCCCGAGGCTCACGCGAAGTCATGCGGAGGCACGGCCGTGCGTCACCACATGCAAGTGAGCGTGCATAAGCCCTCGGCTCGTGGCGTGCGTCCATGAACGACGGGGTGAAGCAAGGCTGGGGCTCTTGGGATGGTGCGGGTGTGAGCACGAATGGCAATGGTCGATTGTAGTGGCGGCAAGGTACATGCCAAGCCACTGCGGTGCTTGCGTGCGAGTGCGCGTGCCCATGCAGCGAGCGGCCATAAAAGGCTCTGTCTTGGTCTTTAGCTGGCAAGGTGAGGGCAAGTGTCCATGGCTGCGAGGCTCTAGGTCCGTGTGTGGGGGTTAGGCAAGTCAAAGGCACACCTGTACGCCTCCCAAGCGGAAAAGCGAGGGTTACGCTAGCATCAGCGTACCAGGGGCAGTCTAGGTGTTGTGTACGGTCTCCAGGAGTTCGGTCATGGCCGTGGCGTTCTCGGTGCACTCGAGCTCATGGTCGTCACAAAAGGGCGGGCTAGGCCTCACATGAGCGTGTAGCGGTGGCAACAGTGCGCTATGGTTGGGCATCCAAGGTCATGGCACGGTGTTTTTCTATGCAACGTAAACAGGCTCATGCTAGTGTCATCCGAGGCGTGAGTGCAACGGAATGACACGACGAGTGCGTGTGTGCGAAGTGTCCAAGAGCGTTGGCATCGTGCGGTTGGCGAGGTCCCTGCAGAAAAACACGGCTCAAAGACCGGACACCTGGAGGGGTCATCGGTCTTGGGCCGGCAACATGTAGGGCTTTAGGAAGGTCCGGCTTTGGTTTGCAACAACGGCTCGAAGGCCGGGCAGGCATGGGCAAGGCGGCCTCGGCGATATAGGTAGGAGCTTGGTTCGTGTAGCTCACCGAGGGCTTGCAGACGATAGGTCGCTCGACGTGGGTTAGGCTCGTTGCCGGCAGCACAGCTACGTCGTTGTAGCCGCTTGGCGAGGTTTGGTTCGAGGCTTGACATAGTCGATGTGGGGGTTGGTCATGGCGTCCGGGCATGCTATGGCCATAGGTGGCCCACCAGAGCACGTCCTGATTGGCAATGGCTTGCGGCGGCCTCCTGCTGCTCCTTACAAAGGGCAAGGACAAGGCGAACTATAGGGCCATGGCCTTTCGGCGGCAATGAACGGGCTCCGGTGGGTGGCGGTGTCGTCCAGCTCCCCTGTGACGGTGGAAAACATGGCACGAAGGCCGGTTTCAGACATGGACACCGGCGAGATCATTGGGGAGAAGGAAAAGGCAAGGATTTTAGGCGTTGGTGGCTCACCGGCTGTTCGGGCAAGGCATGGATTAGTGGGGAGGTGCTGCGGGACGGCGACCAGGTACGCGTCCACGACTCGAACGAGGAGACAGAGCACAGCATTGCGGTGGCATGGATTCGGTGAAGACAAGGCATTGCAGTATGCGCTTATGCTTGTCGTGGCCAAGACGGGGTTGAGGCTTGGCGCAACCATGACCTAGTGGTGGCGCTCCAGCATGGTGTAGCAGGGCAGCGAGGCCGATAAGGTCGAGGTTGCAGCTCCGGTCGTGGTTCCATGTCGAAGCAAGGGCACGTCGTGGTCGGCTTCATGGTCGAGGACGGCATCGGTGGTCGTGGCCGCGACATGTCGACGCCATGGCCACACTGGTCGTGCAGCCGCACGGCGAGGACAGGACGACATAGGCAGGGAGGACGATGGCGTCTGCGACGAGAAAAGGCGAGGCGTGACTGCCACGGCGAGGTGCTCGGCGCGGTGGAACACGGCGTGGCGGATCAGCTTGGAGCAGCGACCGGTAACGAGGCCGTGGTCTCCACGTGACAAGGGGGTTGGCGATGGGGTTTCAGCAGGGGCACTCGGCGTGGAGAGTAAGGTCAGCGGCCGTGGCTACTAGTAGGCTGGCGGCTTGGTGCTCGGTGCGTCTGGGAAGGTGAGGCCCGGAGAGCGTGGCGTGCATAGGCGACGTCGCGGCTTGGCCAGGCGGCTCGTAGGGGAGGTGGCGGTGGAGAGCCGGGCGGTGGCTGGAGGTGGTGGCGCGGTGGCTACGGGGAGTTCGGGAGAGGCGCCGGCTGCTGTGGCGGCGGACAGGATGGAGATGGGGCGGTGGCGGCTCGGCTACTTATGCCCGCGGGCTAGGGCTGCCAGGGGTCACGGACGGTGGCGATCCTTGGGGTCCGCGCTTCTTGCCCACGCGGCGTGCATCGAGCGGGGGGTGTGGAGCTGGTGAGGCGCGGGCACGTGCTTTGCCACCCGAGCGGCGGCAGCGTGGGAGCGTCTGCTCGCTAGGGTTGGGGTTGGGGCTGCTGGCGAGGCTGGGCCGGCCGGCTGGCGGGGCGGGCCGTAGGAAGGAGAGAGGGGCAGGCCGGCTGCTGCGCCGGTTGGGCCAAGCAGGCCACGCGCACGCGAGCGGGCCAGAAGGGAGGAGAGAAGGGCGAGCGGGCTGGGCCAAAGGGAAGGAGACGGTGGGCTTGGAGGAAATTGATTCAAGGAATTTGAAATGAATTTAAGAGAGATCACGTGGAATATAAAGAGAAGTTGAAGTACAACACAATGAATTTCAAGAGGAGTTCAAAAATAATTAGAGGTGTGATTTTTATGATTTCGGATCAGATGAGTTCGAAAGAAATGTGACGGGGATTTACGAGATATTCCAAAAGGAAATTAAGAGGGGTTGCTACGGATTGTGCACTCCGACACGAAACCCAAAACCAGATAAAGAACTCCGGCAAGCTCCTACAAGCAACACTATATGTATGCAATAATTTATTTATAAATTGTTCTTTGTTTGACCTAGCATCTACATGCTTCACATATTGCAGGAAATTTTTTAAAAAGTTCGTATTTTTGGTTTTCCAGAAAAATCCGGGTTGTTACAGTAGGCCTCATTCGCCGAGGCGTGAGATGAAACAACTGAGTGCAGCGAGGCACCCCATGACCCTCTGTACCCCCTTTATGTTCTGAATCAGGCCCATTCTCGTGATGGCCGAGATCTTTTTCGGGTTGGCTTCGATGCCATGCTTGAAAACGATGAACCCAGGCAACATACCCCTCGGGACCCCGAAAACGCATTTTTTGGGGTTGAGCTTCATGCCATTTGCTCAGAGTTTTGCAAAGGTTGGCTCTAGGGAGGCTACTAGCTGGTCGCTATGTTTGGATTTGACTACGATGTCATCCATGTAGGACTCAACGGTCTACCCAATGAGGTCATCGAAGCATTTGATCATGCAGCGTTGGTATGTAGTCCCAGCGTTCTTCAGACCGAACGGCATTATGACATAGCAATACGATCTAAAGGGGGTGATGAAAGAAGTCACGAGCTGGTTGGACTCTTTTATCGCAATCTGATGGTACCCGGAGTACGCATCGAGGAAGCAGAGGGTTTCGCACCCTGAGGTCGAGTCAGCTACTTGATCTATGCGAGGCAAAGGAAACGGATCCTTCGGGCATGCTTTTGTTGAGACCCATGTAGTCAACACACATTCTCCATTTCCCACTCTTTTTCTTTACAAGAACGGGATTGGATAACCACTCAGGGTGATACACTCCCTTGACGAATCCGGCCGCCAAAAGCTTCACAATCTCCTCACCGATGGCCCTACGCTTCTCCTCGTCGAAGCAGCGCAAACGTTGCTTTACCGGCTTGGAGCCCGACCTGATCTTCAAGGCGTGCTTGGTGACTTCTCTCAGAATGACTAGCATGTCCGAGGGCTTCCATGCGAAGATGTCTCTGTTGGCGCGGAGGAAGTTGACAAGTGCGCTTTCCTATTTGGAGGAAAGTGTGGTGCCGATGTGCACCATCTTGCCCTCGGGGCTGCTGGGGTCGACAGAGACCTCCTTGATGCCCTCCACGGGCTCAAAAGACCCGGCCGATCACTTGGAGTCGGGGGCCTCCTCGGCGGGCTTCTCCTCGATGGTCGTGAGCTCCGTGGAAGCGACGATTGCTGCGGCACATTCGCAGCACTCCACCTCGCACTCGTAGGTGCACTGAAAGGAGGTGCCGACGGTGATGACCCCTCATGGGCCCAGCATCTTCAGCTTTAGGGAGGTGTAATTGGGAACGTCCATGAACTTCGCGTAGCATGGCTGTCGGTGTTTCGAACAAGCACCGTCTAGTAAATTTGTAATTGATGCGCGCTAGGCTCGGATGGTGTGCTAAAGGACACAAGGTTTATACTAGTTCGGGCTGAATGTCCCTACGTCCAGTCTGTTGCTGCTCGTGTTATTAGCACCGAAAAAGGTTCGTAGTAGGGGGTACAAACGGTCGAGAAAGGGATTGGTCCCAGGTCTCTGATGGAGGGGTCGAAAGGATGCCAAGAGCCTGGTGGCGGCCTGGCTGTGTGCGTGATGTGTCGAACCGAGCTCTCTATGAGTTCGTATGTGTGTGAGTTGTCCGTCCAAAGTCGCCCCCCTAGTGGGGAGCCCTGCCCTCCCTTTTATAGACCAAGGGGGGAGCAGGGGTTACAGATGAGAGAAAGAGGAAAATACTAAGAGTATAGAAGGTCCTTCGAAGGATCCGGGTCTCCTTTTTTCCCGCGCTTGCCCTGCATAACATGGCAGACCGTGTCAGGAGTGGCGTGGTTGTTGATCTTTGTAGGCCATGCCCTGGCCTCATTTGCAAGTGGGCGCATCTCGTCCCGCCCCCGCGGGCGGCGTGTCGGACAGGGTTGTCGATCTCCGACCCCGTGGGGAGCGGATGGTGCGGTGACTGCTCATTTGCCACTGTAGAGGATGGGAGTCCCTCCTTGGAACGTAGTGGTTGTCGTATGTCCATGTCGGGTTCTTTGCCCGGAGGCTGAAGGCGGCGCCTACAACTCTGTAGGGCGAAGAGCACGCGCCTGTAACACTATTCAGGCTCTACCACGCCTGGAAGGGTCTAAGCGCCCGTCCCATCATGCCCTGACGGTACTTTCCTGCAGGGGCGCAGGACATGGTCCTCGATGCCACGGTTGACCCGAACGTCTTGTCTTACCCTGTGCCTATCATCATGAGGGAGCGGGGTGCGGTTGTCAGGCGAGGTGGAGCCAGCCTATGGACATCAGGCGAGGCGAGGTCCGCCCTCGGACCATCGGTGAGGTGGAGCCTAGCTTTTATCCGTTGGGTGAGGCAGAGCCCAGCCCTCGGGGGTCGGGCGAGGCGGAGGCCAACCCTCGGGGGTCGGGCCAGGCGGAGTCTAGCCCTTAGCCCTCAAGTGAGGCAGAGTCTATCTCTCGGGGGTCGGGCGAGGCAGAGTCTAGCCCTCAGGCGTCGGGCGAGGCGGAACCAAACTCCCGTCGTTCGGGCAAGAAGCGCAGCAGTGCTCTTGTCCGTTCGGGAGTTTTTAACGTTCGATGGTTATTAGTTCCACCTCCTTAGGTACCCCGGTATTAGGTCCCCGATAATGGCCGTCCGAGGATGGCGTGGTAGATCCCACGGAACCCAACCACGTCGAAGGTAAGGGTCTCCATTCGGTAGTTGGTCGGAGTTCCGAAGGTAACGGGTAGATCGATCTGCCCGAGGGGCGTGGCCTGTTTTCCAGGCACGATGTCGTGGAACGACGCCCTGGTCGGCCGGATGCGTGACCGATCGATGCCCATGGCATCCAATGTCTCGGCGTACATGATGTTGAGGCTGTTGTCCCCATCCATCAGTACCTTGGTGAGCCGCTTTGTGTCGACAATCGGGTCGACGATGAGCGGGTACCACCCTAGCTGAGGGACGCTGTCTGGGTGGTCAGTTCGATCGAAGGTGATGGCGGACTCCGACCATCGGAGGAAGGCGGGCGTGGCAGGTTCGGCTGCGTAGACCTCGCGGCACGCCAGCTTCTGTCGACGCTTGGAGTCGTAAGCCGTTGACCCCCTGAAGATCATGAGGAAAGCCATCGAGGGTCGGGAAGCCATCATCCTTCCCCTCGGCGTCGTTCGACGTAGGCTTGGGGTCCCTCCTTGGCTCACGCTTGTTGGCGCCGCCGGACAAGAACCGCTTCATGAGAGCGCAGTCCTTGTACAGGTGCTTGATGGGGAAGGCGTGGTTCAGGCACGGCCCCTCAAGGAGCTTCTCGAAGTGGTTAGGAGTGCCCTCAGCGAACTTTCGGCCCCCTTGCGGTCAACAGCAGCCACGAGCGAGCCCTCGTGCTGTTGCTTGTTCTTCTTCTTGTTGGGGCGGTTGGAGGCGTCTTCGTCGACGTCCTCATCCCACTTTGCCTTGCCCTTGGAGTGGTCTAAAATGGCTCCGACCACCTCCTCGCCCGAGGCATGGCTAGTGGCGATGTCGAGGAGCTCCATGGTGGTCCTCGGGCCTTTGCGACCCAGCTTGTGGACCAAGGACTCGCAGGTAGTCCCCGACAAGAAGGCTCTGATAATGTCGGCATCGGCGATGTCGAGAAGCTCGTTGCACTGTCGAGAGAAGCGTAAGATATACTCACAAAGAGTTTCCCCAGACTTCTGTTGGCATTTTTTGAGGTCCCATGGGTTCCTAGGGTGCGTGTAGGTGCCCTGGAAGTTCCCCACGAAGATCTCCTTTAGGTCCGCCCAACTATGGATGCGGTTGGGCGGGAGGTGCTCCAGCCACGTCCGCGCCGAGTCAGCGAGGAATAAGGGGAGGTTGCGGATGATGAAGTTGTCACTATCCGCGCCACCGGCTTGGCAAGCAAGCCGATAGTCCTCGAGCCACAGCTCGAGGTTCGTTTCCCCGAAGTACTTCGGGACATTGGTCGGCGGCCGGTACCGCGGCGGGAAGGGCGCGTTGAGGATGTGCCGGCCGAAGACCTGAGGTCCCGGCAGGCCGAGGCTCAGGCTTCGGTCCTCGGCGCTGTTGTAACGCCCGCCCCGGTGAGGGTGGTAACCGTGATCGGCCTCCTCCCTCTTGTCGTCCCGTCTGCGCCTGCAGGCGTTCAGGGTGTCGCGAGCGTCGCGGTCGCGGCCAAGACGCTCATGCACCGGGACCGCGACACGCCTTCCGTCATCGTATGGCTCCTGGTGGACGAAGACGTCCTTGCCACGCTGCCCCGAGGGCACGCATTGGCTAGCGTCGAGCTCGCGCTGTCGAGACAATAAGCTCTCCGCCTGCTGCACTGTGGCACGCTCGAGTAACGTGCGGGTCTCTCGGTGAGTCTGACGGTCCCCGGGCGTCGTGGGCTCAGGGACCCTCAGAGCAGAGCTGCCGCGGCTGCTGTGTTCTGGCTCGCCCGAGCAAAACATGGGAGGCCTTCGTCGTCCTCGACGATCCTCCAGTTTAGGTCGCGGGACCTGGCGAGCACACGCCCGCTGTCTCCTCGGCGCTCTATCTCTCGCTCGAGCTCCGCGCGTTCCAGCTCGAGTTCGAGCCACGCCTCTTTGAGCTCTTGGCGCCGCACTCGCAGGTGATCCTCCTGTATGTGAGGAAAAGCCCCCGCCCCCTCTTCGTCCCCATCATCGGGGTCCTGAGGCGGGTTGGTTCCCCCCTCATGGACGCTTTCGACGCGTCCCTCTAGGGTCTCAGCAATGAAGCATTCTCACGATGGGTGATGACTCCCCCTACTAGAGTTAAGGTTGGAGACAGACTCCGAATCTCCTGCGAGAAGGTCGTGGAATGATTGCGCGACGTAGTCCGCCATGCCCACGAACTCACTGCCCGCGGGAGATGGGCGCATGCGTTGCGCCACGAGGTGACCTACGGTCGTCGCGGCATTGCACAGGCCAAACGGGAGCGCTGTCGGGGCGTCTCGGGCGAGGTATCCTAGGGAGAGCAGTTCTCCTCTGGAAAGCTGCATCACGACGTTGGCGAAGGAGAAGGCAAGGCAGCGCATGCCTTCCTAGGACGGTCGGGGTCCCAGGAAGGCGTCGAGCTGGCATTCTAGCCTCTCGTAGTCGAAGTCGCGGAGCCGGTCGCTCCCGGGGGTTCGGACCCCCGGCAGATGCAATTGCAGCCCCTCGAGGGCCTCGACGAGCATGTCGAGGCCATCGGAGCAGAAAGGCTAGGCGGGGATCGAAGACTGCGCCAACTCTCCCTCCACGAGGATGACAAAATCTAGGCTCCCAAAGCGCACATGCACGCCGGGACCTAGCTGATGTCGTGGCTAGCCATCTGAAGCCTGATGAAGACGTCGAGACGCGCAAAAGCCCCTACCTGACGCGCCAACTGTCGGTGATTCGAGTCACCGGCTACTAAATTTCTAAATTGCGCGTCCGGCTCGGATGGTGTGCTCAAAAGACACAAGATTTATACTAGTTCGGGCTGAATGTCCCTACGTCCAGTTCGCTGCTGCTTGTATTACTGGCACTTATCTGTGGCAGGGGTTACAGATGGGCGAGAGAGGGAGTGGATCCCAAGTCTCTGTGGGGAGAATGAGAGAGTGTTTGAGTGTGTTGCGCATGTGAGTCCATCTCCGGGGTGCCCTGCTTCCCCTTTTATACGAGAAGGGGAGGATACAAGTTACATGGGAGAGAGAGAGAGAGAGAATGGAGAACAAGGATGAAAAAAAGTCTTCTGGGGACCGTTGCTTCCCCCTTCTTCTTCACGTGGGTCCCGCCGACGCTGTAGGAGTCGATGGGGACGGCTCCATGTCGTGTCCCTGTTTATCATTGCTGTTATACCCCCGCGTCATCAGCCGGTCGTGGCTTTCCTTTCTGCCCTATCAGGCAGTATGGCTGGCCTCTAATCCCATTCGTGGCCGTATGGGGAGTAAGGACAAGGTGCTTAAGCATGGCCGTCATTGTTGGGGGCGCGTTGCCCTGGGTATGGCCCAGCGTGGCCGCGGGTCACATTAGGACATGCGCTTGCCTTTCCCGGCGTCAGGAGTTTGACGCAGGGCCCACGCCCTCTGACCTACGGCGGATGGGGGCGGTATGGCCCCTGTCGGGCGAGGCGGAGCCATCGCCCGAGGGGCCGGGCGATGCGAGGCCCGCGCCTGAGGGGTCGGGCAAGGCGGAAACTGTGCCCGAGGGGTCAGTTGAGGCGGAGCCCGTGCCTGAGGGGCTGGGCTATAAGCGGCTCCCGTGCCCGAGGGTCGGGCGATCTGAGCTCAAGCCCTGGGGCGGACGACGACGAGGCCCTCGCCCGAGGGGTCAGCGAGGCGAGATCTCGTGCCCTTGGGGTCGGATGAAGCCGTAGTGACGCCTTAACTGTCTTGGCGAATTAATGCCGATGGTCGTTAACTCCTCTTGTCCGGGTATCCAAATATTGATACCCGACATCATGCTTGGAAGGCATTTTTCAGAGATCTGGGAAGGAGTTCTGGGGATCCATGTTGGGATGGCTCATTGCAGAAATGGTTGCTCATGTATACAGTACAAGTGTCAAAAGATTTAGCACATTCAGATATAAAGAATTTCAGAGTCAAGGTGCTTCATTTTTGCTACACCAATTGGCCATCAATTTGAGCTTTTGTTCAATTCTGCTAAAGTTTTGTCTTTAATCCTGTTTACTGGCTGTTTAGTTAAAAAATATTTTTATTGTGAAAAAAACTTATTAAATATGTGCTTGTGTCCAATCCTTGCTAAAGTTTTGTCCTTAATCCTATTTACTGGCTGTTTAGTTAAAACTATTTTTATTGTGAAAAATACTTATTAAATATATAATATATTAATTGAATGTATACAATCCTTCTACTATGAATAAAATTGTATGGCACATACGTGTTGCATGTGTCTGTTCACTATGTATATAAAAAACTAAAATAATTTATAATTTAGAATGAAGAGAGTATTTTTTGAAGAAATTCAGTCGAAAATAAGTAGGATTTTCTACTCACAAATAGCAGAGGATTTTTTTTAGCGACAGAGAATGCCCGCCGCTCAGAAAGATTTTTGTGTGAAATCATCACCTATCGTGTTCTAAAAACACACCACAACGCTATCACCACCAATACAATGAGGCCATGACCGCCTAATACCACAACAGGCCAGGCCCGAGTAAGTATATACACTGAAGCCTAGCCGAACTGGATGCAAAGCTTTCGTGCTGAAATTAGCCCGCCCATTTTTTTAAAAAAAAACTTTCTTCTTTGAGTACACGGGAGAGCAAATTTTACAGCAGCATTAAAAGTTGCTTAGTGTGGCGTTTTACACTATACTGTTTTGGCATTATGTACTGATCTGATTTAATTTTGATGGTTGAACCGATAAACCAATCCTGATTTCCTGGTCCAAACACTGTTATCGCTTAAACCTGCACTTTTCTGAAGCCTGAAGTCATCAAGAAAAAGCTTGAGCCTGAAGATCTGAGGTTTATTTATTTTGGGGCGAGTATCTTGTCAATCAAAATGGTATAATATAAGCCAAATTCTGGAGAAACGAAAGGAATACGTTGCTGATGTTGAACTTTCAGCTAAAATTTGGACCACGACCGTAAGAACGAAATTCTCTAATCATATAGGAGTAGTATTTAACAGCTAATGGCATTACTGATGGAAACCACTGGGAATTAGAAAAAGTGCATTTTAATTAATGCGCAAAAGTTTTGAAAGAGTGGAACCCAAGGAATTGGTCGTCACTAACGCTGAACGCCCAGCTAAAAATCTGTACTTTGGTAAGGAAGACCTCCTGACCTCAGGAATCAAATTTTGTACTCACATGTTTAACAACTAATCTATTCCACTTGATACTACTCAAAATAATGCGTCCTCTTGTTGGTGTCAGTCATCTTGTCAATTCACTGTTCCACTACAGCGTCCAAACATTTGCATTTGCTTCTGCAATTCGTGATTAGAAATAAATAGGACCATCAGACCCCATGCATTTGCATTAGCTGCTGTAACAATAGGACCATCAGACCATCTCCAGGAATGGCACTACCTCCAGACTCTGTTTCTTTCAGTTCCGTAGCAATGCACCGGCAAACCTATATAAACAAAACAGGTCAAGTAAAAAGTAACGAATGAGAATATATATGAGTAGACACTGGTACCAATAGTAGGATGTTTTCCACGACCACACGAGATTCAGATTTATGATGTTTTCCAAGATCAAGAGGCTATTTAGAGGGTGTTTAGTTCTTTAGTCGCTCCTAAAATTTATGTCACATCGAATAATTAGATACTAATAAAGAGCATTAAATATAGATTAATTATAAAACCAATTACATAGATAGAGGCTAATTTGCGAGACGATTTTTTAAGCCTAATTAATCTATCATTAGCATATGTTTACTGTAGCACCGCATTGTCAAATCATGGACTAATTAGGTTTAAAAGATTTGTCTCGTAAATTAGTCACAAGTTGTGTAATTAGTTTCGTAATTAATTTATATTTAATACTCCATGCATGCGTCTAAACATTCGATGTGACAAGAATTTTAGGAGGGCACGTAGAAACCAAACACCCCCTTAGTGCAGTTGACCAAACAAAATCAATAATCCCCATGTTTGATCAACTAATAAAAACAGCTAGCAAGATGGATGGGTTACCTGGTACCGAATCAGCCTCCCATGGCCGGATTCCGGGTCGGCTTGGCACCTGGCGCTCAGCTCTCGGTCCTCCATCTTCGGGTAGCAGCGTTCGCGGACCTCCTCGTTGGTGAGGTCGCCGAATTGGTTGAGGCCGTACACATTTTGCCCGGCGGCGGCGTTGAGCCGGACGACGACGCGGCGGTTGCCCTTGAACAACTCGTACCGGCACTCCTCCTCACCGACGTCTCTGTAGGTCTTGCCGTACTTGGCCTTCCACCCCACAAACATCCGGCGGGTCTCCTGCTCATACGATTTCTCCCCCATCCGGGCCCCGAACATGTTGTTGAACTCCTCAATGGTGGTGGCGCTGAAACCGTTGAGGCCAGATGAGGTCACCCCGGCGGCTCTGGCGCGGGCGACGTGGCGGCGGGTCTCCTTGAACACCGCGTACCGGCACTCCTCTTCGCCGACGTATCTATAGGTCTCCTTGACCCTGGCCTTCCACTCCACGAACATCCGGCGGGTCTCCTGCTCGTACGGGTCCGCGGCCCGAAGCGATACCGTCAGCATCGGCAGCGACACAAGCAGCGCCGCCGCCGCCGCTGCGAGAGCAACCGTGGGGCCCCGCCCCATCGTGTCGCCGCCAACGACGACGACGGGGGTGGGCTGCGGGCCGGCCTCGACACTAAACGGACCGGAGAGAGTGGAAGAGCCAGAGGAAACCCCACCTAATTTGTGATCAATCAAATCACCTTTATGTAAGGGGAGCTGTGCTGTGTTGTCAGTCTCTCGCTCGCCGGCGCCCGTCTCCGGAGAGGAAGACGATGAACTGAAAATTCAGAGAACGCACGCGAACACAGTGGAACGCTGGTGATTTTGGTGCCGCTAACCAACGCAGCTTTTCTGGACTCTATTTGATGAACTTAAAACACACAAGATTACAAGCGAAAACAATGGCCACGAACAGCCATGACGCTGCGGTCTCCACGCTCCGCCATTGCCGTGCCATCCCACGACTTGGAGCGTGCTGATCGCCACTACTACGACTCAACGAAAAGAAGGAAACAACTAACAGCCGCTGCATGAATGGAACATGCGTCTGGCTTGTACGAGGACGCGCTCAATCCGGCTAAATTGAGCTCCATTATTCTCGCTAAGTCTAGGCCGATCAGAAAAGAGTGGAGCATGAACCGAGCCTGGGTTATCTGACAGGTTCAGATCTCCTTCCTTGTCATTTGTATTCGCGATCGTCACCTTTCCCTTCGCCGCTGGCTCCATTTCTGAACCAGGATGTCTGTATATCCAGCATTCCAGCTCCTTCTCCGCCTCTTGCATTGGTACCCAAGGAAAGGAAGCTTGCTGCTTAGATATATACATACATTGCTGTGAAGGGTACAGCTACTTTTGCCTGCTCTGAATCGTAATCAGTATTCATAATTCATCTACCGATTCATGCTAGTCCTGCCTGTTCGTAGTTGGTACCAATTCATTGCCTGTGGTTTTCAGAGGGAAGGCCAAAGGCCTCGCCAATGGCGGATGAAGGGAATATTCAGAGGCCTGAAGATCATCGCACAAATATTCAGTAAGAGCCATTTCTTTCATCTTCCATATCCCACTCTCACCTCCTTGGCTACCTAACAGGATGGATTTTGATCTGCTGGGCCATTTGGATGATGAGAAATGATGTTATTTTTCAGAAACAAAAAACCCCTCGGTTGCGGACTGCAAAAGGCTTGTCACGGTGGAATCACTTCTGCTATTGCACAGGGCAAAAGCTAGGATCACCCCTGTTTTAGGGCGTGTTTGGGACTGCTCCGCTCCACGTTTTTCAGCTCCGCTCCACGTTTTTTAGCCAAACGGTTTCAGCTCCACGCACTCTGCTCCAGGAAAAAGGGTGGAGTTGTGAGAGCACCTAAAGAGGTACTCCACAAACTCCAGTTTTTTGTGGAGCTGCTCCACGGTGGAGTTTGTGGAGCAGAGTTTGTGGAGCAGTCCCAAACACCCCCTTAGAATCATGGATCAACTCCTTGTAATTTTCTTGATTTTCTTCCTCTCTTTCTCTGTTCCCTGAGCACTCCTACTGGACCTGTTCTGTCTTGCTCTTTCTTTGTATCCTTTTTGTTAACTTTTTTATTAATAAATTTACAGTAGGAGCCTCTGGCTCCTCCTGATTCCTCAAAAAAAAAAAACTAACAGGATGTAATGGATCTTTTTAACCTGTTTTTTAGGAGAGCAAATTTTACTGCAGCATTAAAAGTTGCTTGCTGTGGTGTTTTACACTACTGTTTTGGCATTATGTACTGATCTGATTTAATTTTGAAGGTTGAACCGATAAAGGCCACGTCTCCATGGCCATAAGCAAAAGCAAGCTATATTTTCCTGGTTGAAAAACTGTTATCGCTTAAACCTGCACTTTTCTGAAGCCTAAAGTCATCAAGAAAAAGCATGAGTCTGAAGATCTGAGGTTTATTATTTCGGGACGGGCGAGTATCTTGTCAATCAAAATGATATAATAAGCCAAATTCTGGAGGAGTGAAACCAAAGGAATACGGTGCTAATGTTGAACTTTCAGATAAAAATTGGACTCGGAATTCTCTAATCACATAGGAGTATTTAACAGCTAACGGCACATAGATGGAAACAACCGGAAACCTTTCAATTAGATAATCAGAAAAGCGCATTTTAGTTAATGCGCAAAAGTTTGAAAGAGTGAAACCCAAGGATTTGGTCACTGATACTGAACTTTCAGCTAAAAATTTGTACGTATTTGGTAAGGAAAACCTCCTGACCTCAGGAATCAAATTTTGTACTCACATGCATGTTTAACAGCTAAAATCTATTCCATTTGTAACATGTGTGCTTCATCTCCAGGAATGGCGCTACCTCCAGACTCTGTTTCTTTCAGTTCCGTAGCAATGCACCGGCAAACCTATATAAACAAAACAGGTCAAGTAAAAAGTAACGAATGAGAATGTATATGAGTAGACACTGGTACCAATAGTAGGATGTTTTCCACGACCACACGAGATTCAGATTTATGATGTTTTCCAAGATCAAGAGGCTATTTAGAGGGTGTTTAGTTCTTTAGTCGCTCCTAAAATTTATGTCACATCGAATAATTAGATACTAATAAAGAGTATTAAATATAGATTAATTATAAAACCAATTACATAAATAGAGGCTAATTTGCGAGACGATTTTTTAAGCCTAATTAATCTATCATTAGCATATGTTTACTGTAGCACCGCATTGTCAAATCATGGACTAATTAGGTTTAAAAGATTTGTCTCGTAAATTAGTCACAAGTTGTGTAATTAGTTTCGTAATTAATTTATATTTAATACTCCATGCATGCGTCTAAACATTCGATGTGACAAGAATTTTAGGAGGGCACGTAGAAACCAAACACCCCCTTAGTGCAGTTGACCAAACAAAATCAATAATCCCCATGTTTGATCAACTAATAAAAACAGCTAGCAAGATGGATGGGTTACCTGGTACCGAATCAGCCTCCCATGGCCGGATTCCGGGTCGGCTTGGCACCTGGCGCTCAGCTCTCGGTCCTCCATCTTCGGGTAGCAGCGTTCGCGGACATACTCGTTGGTGAGGTCGCCGAATTGGTTGAGGCCGTACACATTTTGCCCGGCGGCGGCGTTGAGCCGGACGACGACGCGGCGGTTGCCCTTGAACAACTCGTACCGGCACTCCTCCTCACCGACGTCTCTGTAGGTCTTGCCGTACTTGGCCTTCCACCCCACAAACATCCGGCGGGTCTCCTGCTCATACGATTTCTCCCCCATCCGGGCCCCGAACATGTTGTTGAACTCCTCAATGGTGGTGGCGCTGAAACCGTTGAGGCCAGATGAGGTCACCCCGGCGGCTCTGGCGCGGGCGACGTGGCGGCGGGTCTCCTTGAACACCGCGTACCGGCACTCCTCTTCGCCGACGTATCTATAGGTCTCCTTGACCCTGGCCTTCCACTCCACGAACATCCGGCGGGTCTCCTGCTCGTACGGGTCCGCGGCCCGAAGCGATACCGTCAGCATCGGCAGCGACACAAGCAGCGCCGCCGCCGCCGCTGCGAGAGCAACCGTGGGGCCCCGCCCCATCGTGTCGCCGCCAACGACGACGACGGGGGTGGGCTGCGGGCCGGCCTCGACACTAAACGGACCGGAGAGAGTGGAAGAGCCAGAGGAAACCCCACCTAATTTGTGATCAATCAAATCACCTTTATGTAAGGGGAGCTGTGCTGTGTTGTCAGTCTCTCGCTCGCCGGCGCCCGTCTCCGGAGAGGAAGACGATGAACTGAAAATTCAGAGAACGCACGCGAACACAGTGGAACGCTGGTGATTTTGGTGCCGCTAACCAACGCAGCTTTTCTGGACTCTATTTGATGAACTTAAAACACACAAGATTACAAGCGAAAACAATGGCCACGAACAGCCATGACGCTGCGGTCTCCACGCTCCGCCATTGCCGTGCCATCCCACGACTTGGAGCGTGCTGATCGCCACTACTACGACTCAACGAAAAGAAGGAAACAACTAACAGCCGCTGCATGAATGGAACATGCGCCTGGCTTGTACGAGGACGCGCTCAATCCGGCTAAATTGAGCTCCATTATTCTCGCTAAGTCTAGGCCGATCAGAAAAGAGTGGAGCATGAACCGAGCCTGGGCTATCTGACAGGTTCAGATCTCCTTCCTTGTCATTTGTATTCGCGATCGTCACCTTTCCCTTCGCCGCTGGCTCCATTTCTGAACCAGGATGTCTGTATATCCAGCATTCCAGCTCCTTCTCCGCCTCTTGCATTGGTACCCAAGGAAAGGAAGCTTGCTGCTTAGATATATACATACATTGCTGTGAAGGGTACAGCTACTTTTGCCTGCTCTGAATCGTAATCAGTATTCATAATTCATCTACCGATTCATGCTAGTCCTGCCTGTTCGTAGTTGGTACCAATTCATTGCCTGTGGTTTTCAGAGGGAAGGCCAAAGGCCTCGCCAATGGCGGATGAAGGGAATATTCAGAGGCCTGAAGATCATCGCACAAATATTCAGTAAGAGCCATTTCTTTCATCTTCCATATCCCACTCTCACCTCCTTGGCTATCTAACAGGATGGATTTTGATCTGCTGGGCCATTTGGATGATGAGAAATGATGTTATTTTTCAGAAACAAAAAACCCCTCGGTTGCGGACTGCAAAAGGCTTATCACGGTGGAATCACTTCTGCTATTGCACAGGACAAAAGCTAGGATCACCCCTGTTTTAGAATCATGGATCAACTCCTTGTAATTTTCTTGATTTTCTTCCTCTCTTTCTCTGTTCCCTGAGCACTCCTACTGGACCTGTTCTGTCTTGCTCTTTCTTTGTATCCTTTTTGTTAACTTTTTCATTAATAAATTTACAGTAGGAGCCTCTGGCTCCTCCTGATTCCTCAAAAAAAAAAAAAACTAACAGGATGTAATGGATCTTTTTAACCTGTTTTTTAGGAGAGCAAATTTTACTGCAGCATTAAAAGTTGCTTGCTGTGGTGTTTTACACTACTGTTTTGGCATTATGTACTGATCTGATTTAATTTTGAAGGTTGAACCGATAAAGGCCACGTCTCCATGGCCATAAGCAAAAGCAAGCTATATTTTCCTGGTTGAAAAACTGTTATCACTTAAACCTGCACTTTTCTGAAGCCTAAAGTCATCAAGAAAAAGCATGAGTCTGAAGATCTGAGGTTTATTATTTCGGGACGGGCGAGTATCTTGTCAATCAAAATGATATAATAAGCCAAATTCTGGAGGAGTGAAACCAAAGGAATACGGTGCTAATGTTGAACTTTCAGATAAAAATTGGACTCGGAATTCTCTAATTACATAGGAGTATTTAACAGCTAACGGCACATAGATGGAAACAACCGGAAACCTTTCAATTAGATAATCAGAAAAGCGCATTTTAGTTAATGCGCAAAAGTTTGAAAGAGTGAAACCCAAGGATTTGGTCACTGATACTGAACTTTCAGCTAAAAATTTGTACGTATTTGGTAAGGAAAACCTCCTGACCTCAGGAATCAAATTTTGTACTCACATGCATGTTTAACAGCTAAAATCTATTCCATTTGTAACATGTGTGCTTCATCTCCAGGAATGGCGCTACCTCCAGACTCTGTTTCTTTCAGTTCCGTAGCAATGCACCGGCAAACCTATATAAATCAAAAAGTAAAAAGTAACGAATGAGAATATATGAGTAGGCACTGGTACCAATAGGAATAGGATTAAGAAACATCCACACGAGATTCAGATTTAAGATGTTTCCAAGAACAAGAGGCTATTTAGCTTAGCATCATGTCAAGTGACAGCAGATGCATGGTGAGATCATCGATTAGAGAAAAACGACTTATGGATCCAATCCACCAGCTTATCAAGCATCAGCACACTATATTTTTTCCCCCTCTTCAGCTAAGCTTATCTCAGTCCAAATGCCGAGAAACCTTAGTGTACATGTTTGATCAAACGAATATGTTTTTCTATAACGCTCACTCATTGATCATAAAACCAAACCCTTGATTCTCTTCCATACAGTGTACTCCAGTCGGTAATAGAATCACACAATTATATAACAACTTTGGGTAAAACCATGTAGGAATTCCCTGTTACCATATAGTAGTAGTAATAATACAAATTGAACTGCTAGGTTAATCAATCATATCCAAAGAGAAGTTAACAAAAATCTTCACATACTTGTAGTTAGCTCTAGAATATTGTTCCGGCCTTGTCTACCGACCAAGGCATTACTCAAAATCTCACGAGTTCTTTGCACATACGAAGCCATTACAAACTGGTACACCATAATCTTGAATGAGATATGGAGGAAAACTAATTGATGTTGCTAAAAAAAAAAGAAAACATACGTTACAATTACCGGTGCATCCTAAATACAGTGCATCTTTCTATAGTTCTTCTATTAGTGCCTATCAGAGATGGATTTGATTTGCACTCGTGTCAGAAATCTTAACCACTGATCAGCTCAAAGAGCCGCAATTCACATGCACACTATGCCACCAGTTCGCAATTCGGGATTCCCTCCTGCTTGTGGTGACCGATGCAACTATAGTATCATCAATTGTCAGTGGATTTCTTCTATTTGGGTGCAGTAGTCCATCTCCCTGTTGGATTGGATTGTTTTCTGCATGTCTATAGTTATCTATCACTCTGTCAGGCTAGCCTCATTGCCATTGGAGGCTTCATGCTTCAGTTATCCATCTGGCCAGGATTAGGCTGGGACCTTATCGGTTGATTGGTATTTGGCTGATAAGCAAGTGGTTGATTTCATCAAGATGGGAGGGAAAGGTTGCTTCCAATGAACACCCATGGACGATGGTTGTTCATTGGAATTCAAAGTATGTTCCTCTTCATCAGATTTGGAGCTTATCTCTCAACAATATTATGTTTTTTCTTCGGAGCACTAGCTTTGTGATTTTGAAGTTCACCAAGCATTTTGATGCTATAGATGAAGAGCATATAGAATTGGTCATGTCTTAATCTTCTTCTTATTTTAATATTTTACTTTTTGGAAAATTAAAATTAAAGAATACCCTGTCATGAATGAAAGTACACAGTAAGATCAGGACATCCTTACATGGTTGGTTTCGGGGTTGATAAGCCCATTTGGTCTTTGGTTTGTTGTGAGAGGAAAACACTGCTTGTTGGTGATAAGCCTTGGTGAAACCATCAAGTTTAACAGGCTGATTGACATCATTGTTGTTCCAAATTTTCACGTAACTAGCGGAACTACTGCATTGTACTGATGTTCCGTGTGAGTTTATCAAATAGTTTAATCATGAGCTTTGCTGCATTTGGTACATTTATTTATGTTTCTAATGTTGGGTTTCACTCCCTGATTCAATTCACCTACTGCTAATTATATTTCTATAGACAAATCATAATGATTTGAACATAACCAATGAGCACGAGAAATTTACTTTCCTAGACAGAGCTAAAATTGCACTTAGATTCGTTAAGGCAACAAAATCAACACTGGCTACCTCAAAATCCATAGTCCCCATTTGATTTGATGCAAATGGTAATCAACCACATGTAAAGAAACAACAACGATAATAATAAAGAAACTAAAACAGCTAGCAAGATGATTACGGTACCGGATCAGCCTCCCATGGGACGAGGTCCGGGTCGGGGCGGCGGCTTGGCACTGGCGCTCAGCTCTCGATCCTCCATCTCCGGATAGCACCGTTCATGACCTCTCTTCATTGGTGAGGTTGCCGAATTGGTTGAGGCCGTATAGGTTTTGCCCCTCGGTTGCCCTTGAACAACCTGTACCGGCACTCCTCCTCACCGACGTCTCTGTAGGTCTTGCCGTACTTGGCCTTCCACCCCACGAACATCCGGCGGGTCTCGTGCTCGAACGGTCTCTCCCCATCCGGACCCGTGCCGCATGATGGAGATCTCCTCAATGGCGGTGGCGCCTGAGACCGTTGAGGCCGAGGTCACCCGGCTGCCCCTGGCCCGGGCGGCGGCGGCGGCTCTCCTTGAACACCGCGTCTCGGCACTCCTCTTCGCGGCGTATCTATAGGTTCTGCTGCATTTTGGCTTCCACTCCACGAACATCCGCGTGGTCTCTGCCGTCAGATTTGTTCACGGCCCGCAGCGATACTAGCAGGATCGGCAGCGATACCAGTAGCATGGGCAGCGACACCAGCAACGCCGCCGCCGCCGCGAGAGCAACCGTGGAGCCCCGCCCCATCCTGTCACCACCAACAACGACGACGAGTTGGTCGACCTCGCGCGCCCAACGGACCCATCGCGCTGCGAGGTAGATGGCTCGTTGTAGGAGGTTCACCGTAGCCATAGTACTCCACCGATAATCTAGACCTAATCTGATCTAAGGGAACGCAGCAGCGGTGGGGAGCGCCGCCACCGTCTTCACCACCGCTCTCAGACTGCGCTGCCACTACTCTCCGCCACCGGATCTACGGCGCCACCGTTCCCACTACGTTCACATACTGAGGATGAGAGTCTCTGAGAATGAGTTCCTAATTCATTTGATTTTTGCTTCTTTATTTAAAGAGTATGAGACTTTTATTGTGAACTATAACTTACAGATAAGTGAGACATTAAGAAGCTCATTGCTATGTGTGTAAAAAAAGATGAGAGGCTTAAGAGCTCACATGGTGACTCAATCAATCATGTGAAGGAAAATAAAAAGAAGAACTTTAACAACAAGAAAGACAAACCATAAGAAAAACCTCGATGGGACAATAGCTCATCCTCAAAGTCACAAGGAAAGGCCCGACAGAAAGACCACCATCAGAAATTCAACCGTGTTCAAGTAGACAAGGACACCTGCATGTGGTGCAAGAAGACTGGACACTACCAGAAGGATTGTCCAGAGTTTCTGAAGCACCTGATGATGAAAGGTGATGACATTATTACATTCGTAGATGAGTTCTTGTATTTAAGTTATGCAAAGTCTATTTAATGGATTAATTCAGGTGCAACTATTTATGTTGCAAATTCATTACAGGGATTTCATACAAGAAGGACCCTGCAAAGAGGAGAAAGATACATTAAGGTGGCAAATGGAGTCAAGCTGAAGTTGAAGCCGTTGGAAAACTCCCATTAGAATTAAATGATGGCTTTGTACTTAAGCTTACAGATGTCCTTTATGTATCCTTTTTGCGTAGAAACTTAATAAGTGTCTCGTTTAGATGATGATGGTTATGATTGCCATTTTGGTAATAGCAAATGTTAGATTCTGTTTAATACTAAGTGTGTTGGTTTTGTCTTCCGACAAGACAAGCTTTATTTATTATCAGTTTCTGAGAATGTGAATGTTGTGAGCAATGAGAATGAGAATGTCTCCTCGTCTATGAATGCAAGAAATAAGTGAAAGAGAGTTCATAATGTATCATCGAAATTATGGCACTGTCGTTTGGGCCATATTTCGAGAAGAAGAATAGAACGATTGATTAAAAAATCAATTCTTCCGCCATTAGAATTTTCATATTTAGAACAATGCATTGATTGTATAAAAGGAAAGTATGTTAAGAAAGTAAAGAAAGATGCCAAATGAAGTGTAGAAATTTTAGAAATAATTCACACAGATATTTGTGTTCCTTTTCCTATGAAGAGTGTGGATGGTTATGATTCACTTATAACATTCACAGATGATTACTCTCGTTATGGCTATATTTATCCAATTAAGAAAAGATCAGAAGCGTTAGATAAATTTAAAATATTTAAGGCTTAAATAGAAAATCAGCATAATTTAAAGATCAAGATAGTAAGATCCGACCGTGGGGAGTACTACGGTCGACATACCCCATATGGCCAAATTTCTGGACCTTTTGCAAAGTTCTTACAGGAAAATGGCATAGTTGCTTGTTGACGGTCATTAACACCAATTATAAACCATCAACATAACATACATTTATGTTTAAATTCATCACCAAACATAGGTATAAGGGTTTAAACTAATAAATTCAACGAGTGTTGGTGAATTTGTGACTGCAGGAGGATTTAATCAAAAAACCGTCAAGGGGGGTCTATTCGTCAAAGTAAATCACGTTTATCCGCGGTGGCACCGACGTAGAAAGGATCTAGAAGACACCAGAAGACGCACCACCAAAGCTTGGGCCAAACCGCCACAAAAGTGGGTCGGCCGGCCTAAGCCCTAGGCCGACCGGCCTGCTCCGGAGTCCGATCGCCCTCCGCCGCCTCGTACACGTTTCTGAGATCTACACCATTGATTTAAGGCGGTTTTAAGTCGGTGCATCTAACGGTGGTTGAGGAAGATGACGTGGATCGATGACGTGGCAATTCCTTCCCCTCTACTCCATCTCCCCTATATATACCAGCCCCTATCCCCCTTCCTGGAGTGATCCCTGAAACCCTAATTCATATTCATCTCTTTGGATCAAGACCACACCAGGAGGATTAGGGCTAGACTCTCCAATATAGTACATTAGGAACTTGAGAGTTAGGGAGAGTTGAGCCATGGTTCTAGAGAAATCTTCGGAGGTCTGGTATATCTTTGTATCTTACCGTTGCAAGACTTATGCTTTAATATAGTTATCTTCTCTATTTACTTTTATGCCTTTCATGTATATGGTTAGTATAGTTATCATACCTTAGCATGGGATCTCAGTTCGTATTGAGTGCTTTAGTTATCGTGCATGGCTAATGTAGTAATCGATAGTATAGACATGGTGTCTAGACTATAGGTTACCTGAGATTGCGCCCAATCCTACGGTTAGTTGTGGTAGCCCCGGGGTTGACAGCTCTGTCAGGCCGTCGCAATCCACCATATTAGGATTGGTGTTCGTAGAGCTTTAGGCAGCCTTCCCCCGACTACGCTTTCTCACCCCCCTCAAGAGTCGGAAAGGTACTGCTGCTCCAAAGTGTTATAGTATGTGATCGCTATATCTAACCATGCTTCAGTTATCATCTAGTTTAGACTAGAACAGAACCAAAGTAATAGAGAAGTGTTAAGGAACCTTGAACTCTCCCGTTGTCCTCTTAGCTAAACTACTCTTTCACCATGAAATTCTCCAAAGTGTGTGTCATTATTCATAACTCATATCATTTACCATTTACTCCCACTTTAGTCTAGTCGGTATACTAAGTTAGTAGATGTATGATGGTGAACTATCAGTTTCTTTAACCATTGCTTCCCTGTGATAAATACGATACTCTAGAATACTCCTGGATAAAAGCTATAACAGTATCCATGAGCTTGTGAAATTCTCTGTGTGCGTTAATAAATACCAACATTGTCTAGTACTCTACACCGGGTGAGCCTCGACAGAATGGAGTAACTAAAAGGCGCAACCGTACCTTAATAGATATGGTAAGAAGTATGATAAGTTACTCTACTTTATCGATAAGTTTATAGATGGAGGCGTTAAAAACCGCCATTCATATTCTCAATCGAGTTTCAAGCAAGTCGGTGCCCAAAACATCATATGAGTTGTGGACAGGAAGGGAACCCTCACTGAACCACTTACGTGTGTAGGGCTATCCAACTGAGGCTAAAGTTTTAATCCAAACATAGGGAAGCTAGACTCCAAGACAGTTAGTTGCCATTTTATTGGCTATCCAGACAAGTTAAAAGGTTATCGTTTCTACTATCCTAACAGACATACAAAGTTTGTAGAAATAAGACATGTTGTGTTCTTGGAGGATGAGATGGTCAGGGGAAGCATGGTAGCGCGAGATATTAACCTTGAGGAGAAGCGGGTATACGTGCCCACTCCAATGGTTCAAGAGCTATTTTTCACGCTACCTGTTGCTGCTGCACCAACAGTGCGGGACACTATAGTGATAGCACCTGTTGATAATTCTTTCGTGGTAACAATGAATGAACATGAGGAACCTGTCCTTCAGGATCCTATAGAGCCCGTTGTCGCTCATGAGGAAGAACTTCAATAGCCTCACATAGATCAAGTGCCAACTAATGGGGCCCCTAGAAGGTCTCAAAGAGCTAAAAAATCAGCCATTTTTTATGACTATTAAGTCTATGCTAGTGAGGAACCTCAAATGGAGGATGAAGAAGAATTTCAAATGGAAGGTGATCCCACCTTATTTGAAGAAGCCATGAGAAGCGCCCAATCGTCGAAGTGGCTTGAAGCCATGGAAGATGAAATGAGATCGATGAGCACCAACAATGTTTGGGACTTAGAAAGAATTCTTAAAGGAGCCAAGACAGTAGGTTGTAAATAGGTCTACAAAACTAAATATGACTCCAAAGGGAATGTGAAAAGATTTAATGCGTGACTTGTGGCGAAAGGTTTCACATAAAGAGAAGAAATATATTACAATGAGATATTTTCTTCAGTCTCATGTAAGGATTCTTTTAGAATCATAATAGCGCTAGTGGCACATTACGACTTAGAATTACATCAGATGGATGTAAAGACGGTTTTTCTTAATGGGGGTTTAGATGAGAATGTCTACATGGCACAACCAAAAGGCTTTGTCATGAAAGAAAAAGAACATATGGGATGCCGTCTGAAGAAATCCATTTACGGATTAAAACAAGCCTCTAGACAGTGGTATTTAAAGTTTGATGGAACGATAAGGAAGTTTGGGTTTTAAGAGAATGTAGAGGACAATTGCGTTTATACAAAGTTCAAGAATGGGAAATTTATTTTCCTCATCCTGTATGTGGATGACATCTTACTCGCTAGTAGCGATGTTAATCTACTACAGGAGATGAAGAAGTTTTTGTCCTCAAATTTTAATATGAAAGATCTTGGTGAAGCTTCATACATTTTAGGTATAGAGATTCACCGAGATAGAAGAAAGGGGGTTTTAGGATTATCACAAAAGGCATACTTAAAAAAGGTTCTAAAGAAATACAATATGCATAAGTGTAAGCCTTCGCCTGCTCCCATAGTCAAGGGCGATAGTTTTGAGGAATTTCAATGTCCTAGGAACCAATATGAGATCGATCGAATGAAATCGGTTCCATATGCTTTAGCTGTCGGAAGTTTACAGTATGCTCAAGTATATACACGCCCTGACTTAGCTTTTGTTATCGGGATACTTGGTAGATATTAGAGTAATCCCGAATTAGAACACTAGAGAATGGTAAAGAAAGCTTTGCTCTATGTGCAAGGCACAAAAGGCCGCATGTTAACGTACAGAAGATCTGATTCCCTATATATAGAAGGGTATTCATATACAGATTTCGCGAGAGATGTAGATGATAGAAAATCCACATCAAGTTATGTATTCACTTTCGTAGGTGGAGCTATATCATGGAAAAGCTTCAAGCAAACAGTCACTGCATCGTCCACGATGTATGCCGAGTTTGTAGCATGTTATGAGGCCACCGGACAGGTGAACTGGCTAAAGAAATTTATACCTGGGTTGAAAGTATCTGACGACATCCATAGACCACTCAAGTAATGCTGCCAAACACATTAACATAAAGTTCTATGTTGTGAAAGACAAAGTCTGAAATCGTGCTATTAGTCTTGAACATGTAAGCACAAAGAAGATGCTTGCAGATCCGCTTATAAAAGGCTTACCACCCAATGTGTTCAGAGAACACTTAGCTGGCATGGGTTTACGGGAAACCTTATGATTTCTGAACAATAAGGGTCTAGTTGAGAATCTATTTCAAAACAGAGAGGTGTGTTGTAGCTGTTAATCCAATGATACTAACTGTTGTGACGCACGCTTTATGCACTGATCTGTGATGGAATGGAAAAAGAATGAAGTAAATTAAGTTTAAGTAATAAGATAAGATCAAAGGGGAGATTGTTAGTGTTGATCTCCTCCAGCTCGGCCCAACGGCCGAGTTGGGCCTTGACCTCACGCCCTGATCGGGGGCGCCTAACCCTACATGGTCGGTGGGCCCGTGTCGCACTGCGCTATATAAAAAGGTGAGGGCCGGCGACTCGCTGTACGAAGTTCACCGCAGGCACAATACCCCACCGACAATCCTAGACCTAATCCGATCTAAGGGAGCGCAGCAGCGGCGGGAAGCGTCGCCATCATCTTCCCCACCACTCTCGGACCGCACCGCCACTACTCTCCACCACCGGATCTACGGCGCCACCGTTCCCACTACGTCGGCTCCTCCACTGACGCCTTACGCCACCGACCGATGCCATGGCTTCCTCCTCCGCCAAGCCCACCGATGGTCGGTACCCTAATCTCCTCTCTCTCTCTCTCACCAGTTCCTGTTTTAGGACGAAGTACTCCTGTTATCCTTTCTAGTGAAGTAAGCACCCGCTAGATCTATGACTAGTTGATCCTAATTTTCTGACCGGGTGGGTGGGCTGCGGGTCTCGACACTAAACGGGCCGGAGAGAGTGGAATAGCAATGAAATCACCTTTAGGTAAGGGGAGCTGTGCTTGTTACACTCGGATCGGCGGTGAACGCCGACGGTGAGGTGGCGAGCCAGAGACGAAGAAGATAACACTGGAAACGCACCCAAACCCAACGCGGACACGTGCAATCAGATCACCTTTTCTGTTCTGTGTATTGCTATTTATTGGAACACAATTACAAAGTGCAGATCGAGCTTCCAAGAGGCTGCCCGTGCATCGTGCTCCGGCGTGTCCATTCCCACTCCCACAAACCACAAGCTGGTGCTCGGCGCATGCATTACAGGAAAGGAAAAACATGCAATCCTAACAGAAACAATCCTCAGGCTATTCCTTGTCATTTGTATTCTCTGTCACCTTTCCCTTTGCCGCTGGCTCCATTTCTGAACCAAGATTTCTCTTCTGTATATCCAGCATTCCAGCTCTTTCTCCGCCTGGACTGAATTCCGGCTTGTTCGGCTTATTTTTCCAGCTGAAGCAGTATTTTTCCCTCACAACATTCCATCATAAACAGTATTTTCCAGTATGAACAGTAAAAATTCAGTCCAGCCGAACACTCCCTGCATTGCTGTGAAGGGTACAGCTACTTTTGCCTGCTCTGAATCGTAATCAGTATTCATCTACCGATTCATGCCAGTCCTGCCTGCTCGTAATTGGTACCGATTCATTGCCTGTGTTTTTTTTCAGAGGGAAGACCAAAGGCCTCGCCAATGGCGATAACGACAAAGGGAATATTCAGAGGTCTGAAGATCATTGCACAAATATTCAGTAAGAACCGGATGCCTGAACCAAATTCGTGTGGCACAACAAGGCGCCGCCACGGGTAAAGTTCTTTGCATGGTTACTGTCACAAGGGAGAATACAATGCAAAACACTACTGAGGAGAAAAGGAGTTGTGGACAACACCGACTTTGAAGTATGCCAAGCTGCCGAGGAAACCCCTGCTCACATCATATTTGGATGTCCCTATGCAAGGCAATTCTGGGGAGCTGTCAGAAGCGACCTGGTCTATACAAGCACTCAAGGAGATTCAGCGACCGAGCCACATACCAGCAAAATACTTCACAACCTTCCTGCTATTATGCTGCTGGCATATTTGAAAACGGAGAAACAACGCTGTGTTCAGGACTGACAGAACTGCTCTAGCTGCTTCATTGGCTGCGTGCAAGTCAGAGGCCTATCTATGGGGCGCAAGGCTGCCAAGAGATGATAGGACAATTGCTACAACATGGTGCCCTGTAATAAGTAACGCAATGTAATTTTTCAATTTGGTACTAAATCTTCTCTTGAGAGAACTTCACTGAGCTGCAGTCCCAACAACAGGCTGACCCCATCCACATCAGAGTATGGTGGGAGGAGGCGGAGAAGAAAGTACCTAAAACCGAACGTAGAAGGCTCAACGGGGTGGTCATCTACACATTTCGAATTATTTGGATAGAGAGAAATAGGAGAATTTTCAACAATGAAGCAGAAACGGTGCTACAGGTGGCTGCAAGAATCAAAGAAAACATAGAGCAAAGAAAGAGAGCTTTCACTTATATTTAGCCGCTGCCTCCCCCTAGATTGTTGGCTGTTGTTGTGTGGCTCTGTTCTGCCTCCCTATTTGTTTTGAGCGGCCTATCTCTGTTGCTTGTATATAAACTCTCTTTCTCTCTTACTTAATTGAAAGGCAGAGCTTCTGCCATTGCGTTAAAAAAACACCAAAAGAAAATGGTGCTTTTGTAAACTCATATGGCTAGTTGAGAGCCAATATCAATTAATCAATCAGGTGGGGGACTCCCTATCAAAAAAAAAAACAGTGAGAGCCATTTCTTCCATATCCCACTCCCACCTCCTTGGCTACCTAACAGGATGGAGTGGAACACGCCAAGATTTTTTTAAAAAAAATTCTTTGATAAGCTGTGGATCTTTTTAACCAGTTATTTTTAGTTGGATGTATATATACAGGAGAGCAAATTTCACTGCAGCATTAAAAGTTGCTTGCTGTGGTGTTTCACACTACTGTTTTGGCATTATCTACTGATCTGATTTAATTTTGAAGGTTGAACCGATAAAGGCCACGTCTCCATGGCCATAAGCAAAAGCAAGCCTGATTTCCTGGTTGAAAAACTGTTATTGCTTAAACCTGCACTTTTCTGAAGCCTAAAGTCATCAAGAAAAAGCATGAGTCTGAAGATCTGAGGTTTATTATTTTGGGGCAAGTATCTTGTCAAGATGATATAGCAAGCCAAATTCTAGACGAGTGAAAACAAAGGAAGAATACGGTGCTGATGTTGAACTTTCAGCTTAAAATTGGGCTCGGAATTCTCTAATCACATAGGAGCATTTAATTAACAGCTAACGGCAAGGAAACAGCTGGAAACATTTCAATTGGATAATGAGAAAAGCGCATTCAACAGTTTGAATGAAAGAGTGAAAGCCGAGGAATTGGTCAGATGCTGAACGGTCAGCTGAAAGCCTCCTGACATCAGGAATCAATTTTTGTACCGCATGTTTAACAGGTTAAAATCTATCCCACTTGATACTACTCAAAATGATTGGACCAAAACAAGTACGCATCTTGTTGGTGTCAGTCATCTTTTAATTTATTTATTTAATGTTCCTGTACAGCATCCAGACATTTGCATTTGCATTATCTGCAGTAATTCGTGATGATTAGAAATCAGTAATAGGACCATCGGACCCCATGCATTGATACGATACAGGACAGACTCAAGCCACGATGCGTTCATCCTTTCAGTGGACGAACATTGTTTTGTATGTTGTGACGCTCTGTTATCCTTTTGGTTATTCCTAAGAATAGTCTCTCTATAATTGGGACGAGCATTTTTTTTGAATCAGGGACGAGCATTTTTTTTGATGGTCTTATCAGCAGGAACTCATTAGTTATATGGGATGAGGCTCCTATGACTCAAAGGCACTGTACTAGCAAGCCAGACCTACCATGTTCGCCCACTGGGCACTATTCACCCACTTTAGTTTCACCACAAAATTCGGAAAATTAAAGAGTTACGATTGTTGCTGGAAATTTGTATTCCTATTCCAATTCTATTCCTTACCATCGGAATTTGATACTAACAACTACTTATGTTATATGGTGTTTACAATGATGGCCTTTCCACAGGCAACATGGGCACGGGCGGAGCCCAGTGGAGGCCAAACTAGGCTCCGGGCCCCCCTGTCCGAGATAACTTTGCAGTACTAGTAAGCAAGATTGAGTGAAAAAATGTTGCATCTCTGCACCAGGAAGACTGCATGAAACAAGACTGAAGGAGCACTAGAGCACCAACATTTCTTTACGTGAAGTCTGCACCTCATCTGCGGCAGGGACTGCATCAGTGGCAGCGACTGCACACTACTCAATGTTCAAATGCTATACTAGCTTACTCAGAAATGGCATGATTGCATGATATGTTCAATTGGTGTGATTAATGAATTTTCTAATCCTTTCTCTCCTTTTTTAGTCGTGGACCTGATATATTCAAATATGGCACTAGTTTAATATTAGCATCAAATTTTAGTTGAGACTAAATTCGTAATGGTTCTATCATTTTAAATTATATCATAAGTCTGCTACTTTCTCGCTAATAAATCTGTAATGGTAATTTGGCTCCCCCTTAATTTTTAGTCACGCTCCGCCACTGGCGCGGGTCGTCCAAGTACAACGACAACGAGGCTGCGGCTGCGGGGTTGTTGCTGCAGCCTGCAGGCAGAGTCAGCTGCAGCAGCAGCTATCAGAGCGGGGCAGTCGTGTTGTTGGTGCGCATTGAAGACTGACCGGCCAGTCAGCCACCCGCCACCGCCCACCAGCGCGTGACGGCCGGCGCGCGGCCTCGGCTACGGACGGGCGACCGACGGAATTGTCGGGCCTCGTGCGTGCGCGGGACAATTGCAGAAACATTCGTGGATCGCAAGCAGATTGCAGAAACATTCGTCCGCACTCGCTAGGGCCTTGTTTAGATCACCTCCAAATTCCAAGTTTTTTCACTCTCTCTTCATCACATCAATTTTTAGCCGTTTGCATGGAGCATTAAATGTAGGTAAAAAAAATAATTAATTGCACAGTTTAGTTGGAAATCACGAGATGAATCTTTTGAGCTTAGTTGGTCCACGATTAGACAATATTTACCAAATAAGACGAAAGTGCTACTATTCATCGGGTTGAAATTTTTTGCAATCTAAACATGGCCTAGATCTGTAACGACTAACGAGCAGACGCAGTCTCTGCTTGTGCTTGCAAGAGGCAAGGCAAGGCAAACACGAGTGGTGAGGTCATGTGGCATGAGCAGCGGTGACCGGTGTGCCCGTGCGCGGAGGGCCTATCCGGTGGCATTGGGCTTGGGCGCGTGTCGCGTCAGTTTTTTCTTTTTTTAGCAACGCCGTGTCGCGTCAGGTGCCACGTGGCCATGCTGCACGCAGCACTGCACGAGCGGACCACGCGGCCTGGCTCGCTCCTGCCGCAGGGCTCGGCTTCAGCTAAGCCCAATAATAGACGCGCGGCTCATTCTCTCTTGTTTGCGCGGCCCAACGAAAAATTGTTGTCACTGGTTTGGCTGGGCCGCCGATCCACCTGGCGTCTGGCGTGTCTGCAGGCTGCCCGCAGTTGAGGTTTTCTTTTTTCGCACGCGATTTCCATGAAAAATTTTCGGCGCAAACCGTATCCACCCTGCCTTCCTGCATACATAGCATAGATAGGTGTCATGTGTCCAGTCAACGCGATCCAATCACACGCCTAGAAGATTTCCTCGCATGTCCGCATGCGGCTTCGGTTGTCTCCCATGCCCGCTCCTTTTCTGCCTCCACCATGCGTCGTTGGATCATGTTGACTGGACACGTGGCAACCATCCATGGCATGTACGCAGGGAGGCACGGTGGATAGAGTTTGCACCGATTTTTTTTTTCTGATTTCCAGCGGCGAAAACGGGAAAAAATTCCATGCATCCAGGATGCACCGAGTAGTCATGCATACATGCACCTTATGGCTGCCGCGTGTACAGGTGAGCAGCGAATGAGTAGCGTCGGAGCCCAGCCGAGTATACATGCCATAGCCGAGTGGGAGCCGGGCGGAAGCACGAGTGGACAGCGGATGAGGACAGACGTCGATTCTCGTTAGGTGGACATGTGGCAGTCAATGGCAGCACGTATGTACGGAAGGTGAGTGCATACTGTATGCATAGAGTTTTTTTTCGAAAACGGAGGATCTCTCCGCTTGGAATCGCTACGGAGAGGATCTCACTAGCCGGTCAACTCATACTGGCCAATCTGATCATCCCACTACCGGCTAGTGATGAGCGACCGAAGCAATACTCCACCCCAAGGCTACAAGTAGGAGGCAGATAAGACGCGACCGAACGCCCGTTCCGGGAGCGCGCGACTCTCCTCTTCCTCCTTCCTCGTGCTTTGTCTGTCCCAACCTCGCCTTCCTCCCCGCCGCCCCGCAGCCAGTGGCTGCCTCGTCGCTTGCCGCACCGCCCACCTCCCGCCCCTGCCCTCTTAACCTCACCCTCCCCTAAGGCCCTAACCTTCGTGCATTAGGTTCCGAAGATCCGTCCGAGCATTATGTGGGGCCTTGGAGTTTCTGCTAGAATGGCTCGGTACGTGCATTACGACAAACAATAAACGGCCCCGACCTTTTCCGTATTTAATTCAATTTTCCCCCGGCGTGCGCGCGAGATATCCTATCTCTGTGTCCGTGTCATCACAGTCATTTTCGCTTACCGCAATTTTTATTCAGTACTTTACTTGCGTATCACACCCCTGTCCAAAACAAATCACAGCTAATGACACACTGCACCAAGCAAATCATAGCTGATGACACATTGCACCGACCATGTTTTGCTCTCTCTCTCTCTCTCTCTCTCCAGGATTCGCCAACTGCAGCGATGTCCTCCCGGTGTACATCGGTGACGGCCCCACACCGACGAGGATGCTTTCAAAGTGCTCATCTCATCATCTGACGCTGCTCGATTGATCTTGACTATTTTTTAATAGCTAATGATCTAGTCATGTGGCATGGCAATATGGCATCAGGTGTTGAGGAAGAGGGGCCAAGGCATCGGGATCCTTGTGTCCAAGTGCCTCAAGTAGACGAACACCTCCTACTCCCAGCAGGACCCAGGCGAAGGTGATGGACTTCTTGCTTCATCTGGTGGAATGGAAGCGGAAACCCTCGGCAGCCCTGATGATTGGTCCTCAGTCGTCCTCGTCCTCGCCCCCGCCCTCCCTTAATCCCAGAGCAGGTCACTGCCGACCTCCGCCGCGCCGCCTCCGCCCCGTCGACCCCGTCCTCCCCTAACCTCTGCCGCGACGCCTCCGCCGTCCTTGTCCTTGCCCCCACCCCTCGACCCAGCCCTCCCCTAAACCCAGAGTAGGTCGACGATGATCTCCACCGTGATGCCCTCACCGCCCACCCTGGCCAACCGCCTTCTCCTGCTACCCTACCCCACCGTCGTCTCACCCGCCTCCACCGCCATGTCGCGGCCGCCACCCCCAAATCTCCTTCTAAGCCCGTCGGGAACAGATCCCCTAACCCGCCGCCGCCGTCTTCTTCTTCGTCTCTGGTGGGGGGGCGGGCGCAGGCGGTGAGCGGGCATTGCGCGCTAGAGCGACGGCATGTGTAGTAGAATTTCCGCTACAAGTAGGAATACGAAGCAAGGAATCAAGGAGCTTTAATTTGCTTCTTGGATCACATATAGATGCAACAAACAAAGCAAAACATACCAAATCGTATTATTGAAGAAAAAAGAAAATCCAAACTACAGAAAACAGGAAAAAGGAAACAAAAAGCAACATGGCGTCTATGTTGGCCTCGATGATCTCTCGCGGTCCTAGAGTGGATTGGAGGGGTGAACTCCTGTCTCCTGGCTTGGAATTGTAACACTGTCAATGCTCACCATACCAGGTCGCCTGGCAAAAGGGCTGATGCCGCCTCAGCTGTTGTTCATGAGGTGCATCTAACGTGGTCGATGGATAAGGCGGGGACTGTGCTGTTCTATGTGCTTCCGGCCTTGAACGACTAGTTGGTGTTGAGAACTTCAATGGGCCTTACACTGTTGGGCCCTCCAATATAGTGGTGGCACGGAGAGCCCTTGGATGAACTTTTGAAACAAATGGTCCATTAGTGCACCCTGCATTGTGTATACTAGAAGAACACCCCGCGCGTTGCTGCGGAAACTACTGATTTGGAATGAAATTTCACTATTCATATAATTCTTAGAAAGAGATTAACTATTATAAACTAATGTTAGTGGATAGCGTGGCATGCTGACGTGGACAACTAAATATATGTTAGTGGATGATATGTCTCGCTGACGTAGATATCATAATTGCTTGTGCTAGGGGACTTTAATTGCAAGTCAAGATAATATTCTAGTGGGGTTTAGAATTATAAGAGATATAGATTATATGAGCAGTATTTATTAATTTTTACAAATATATACTCATATGCATAATATATAATACATAAAACCGGAATGGTATGCTGGAACGCACCGGTATTGACACATTCCAATTCAGGAGGAAAACTAGAAGAGATACGTTTGGTTTGTGCCAAACTGCCAAATGCATTCCCTTCAATTTGTTCTTCGATTTCACCTTGAGGCTTGAGCCACATCTTCATCCTCAATTCTGTTTCTTCTCCATCATCGGTATCCTCATGCAATTCACTACTATTGCCAACCCTGTTGAGCACCTGCACAAACAACATCAACTAGAAACCTGATATTGCATGTTCTAAATATTCTAATTAATAAAGAAATTTCTTAATTTACAAAACCTAGCCCATGCTATCTTATAATATTTTACTCCGACTAGATGTTTTCAATTTAATTTTAATAAAAACCAACTACATAAATATAATGCGATAAATACAACTTATTAGCTAATATAATCACTATAAACCTATTGACCACTAAACCTATGCGTAGATCATTGGTCCAAATCTAATCCTAAGACTATTTCTTATCAAAATGGTAGGCCTAATTCGATCTGGTCTAATACTCTAACTAATCTAAATCTAACCAATCTAACCACTAGATGACTACAGTCTAACCCTAGGTATTCTTGCCAATAGATCAAATGTAAAATAAAGTTCGTGCAATGCATCTTAAATGAATCTTAATTTCAATAGCGCCTCGCCAATTCCCTCACTCCTCTCTCTTTCCTCTCCTTCCCTCCTTGTTTTTTCAAATTATTCTAGCATTTCTAACGATTTTCTCTCTTTTTATAGGCACGGCATAAGAAGCGACCACCGCACCCAATAGACGACAAAGGCCTTGTACGGTTTCTCTCGGCACGAAAGCACTTGACATCAAGTGCCGACAACTTACCTCCTATGCTACTCATGGTTTTTTTTAAATAGTTCCCGTTGGAACAATGGTAGGTCATGCAGGAGTAGGAATGGAAAGGGATTTGTTGGCAAAGCCACATATAAGCTTAATTTTAGAGGTTATGCACAAACCCGTAAAAATTAAATTTATTTTGTTAGGTTTGCGGATAAACCCGCTTGTGTCCCTAGCTATGAGTGTTGTGTGAATTTCTTACTGCCGATTCCACTAGCAGTACCAAACAATAGCTGTTTGAAGTCGCGTCACTCTTACACATCAAAATGCGTCGAATGTGGCCAAATAATACGAAATGTGTGCAACGGCCAGCTTCAGAAAAATATCACTCTAAACGGCTAGATGTTTATACTGCCTGCGGTTACAAGTGTACAAATCTACTGCCGCCGTTGTTTCAAGAGGCGGTATTTATAAATCGCATTTTTTTAGCCTAGATTTGCAAATCTTTTCCGTCCGCAACTATTTATTCTAAGCAAAAAAATAGTAAAAAAATAAACAAAATCAAATCCCGCAGTGGACGCCGGCCGCGCGAGGTGCAACGGTAACGGTTCCACACACGCCGCCCCGCTGGATCTTCGCCGCGGACGCTTCGCTTCGCCCGCAACTTCCGCATGCACGAGAAGTGAACGCGCGCCGGCACAGGCACAGCTCACCGCGCCACCACGTCAGGGACCTTCCTCTTCTGCGCCTCGCCGCGCCGCGCCGTGGGGACCAGCAGGGGACCACCGCGATATATACAGACCGATCGATCCGCCGAGAGGGTGAGGGATAGTGACAGCCGGGGAACGAAGGAGCGCGATCGACGGAATGGACGTGACGTTCGCGACGCCGGGGGGCCGGGAGTTCACCCTCGAGGTGTGGTACTTCGCGACGGTGCGGGAGATGAAGGAGGCGGTCCACGCGCGCGAGGGCATCCCCGTGGCGTCGCAGCGGCTCTTCCTCGCCGGGCGGGAGGAGGAGGAGGAGAACGACCAGGAGCTCGACGACGCGCGCGACACCGCGCACTACGCCATCGTCCAGGGCTCCCGCGTCCTCCTCGTCCTCCCCGACGACGCGCCGCCCTCGCCCTCCCCGTCCCCCGCCCCCGCCGCCGCCGTCGTCGTCCGCGTCGCCGTCTCGGCCCCCGATCCCGAGATCGGGCCGCGCAGCGTCGCGCTCGACGACGTCCCGGCCTCCGACACCGTGGCCCGCCTCAAGGAGCTCCTCCAGGACCGCACCGACGGCGCGCTGCCCGCCGCGAGGACGGCGCTCTTCCTCGGCAAGGCGGAGATGGAGGACGGCAAGACGCTGGCGGACTACGGCCCGCCGGCCGACGGCATGGACGTGAGCGCCGTCGTGCGACCGCAGGCCCCCGTGGCGTCAGGCGGCGGCGGCGGCGGAAAAGACGCCGGGGCCAGGAACCAGCAGAGGATCGAGGTGAGCGTCATGTTTGGCGAGACGGCGGTGGCGCTGGAGGTGGGCGCCATGGATGTGGTCCGGGACCTGCGCAAGGAGGTGGAGAGACTGCGCCTCCCCGTGCGCGACGGCAGCGGCGGCGGATACTTCTTCGTGTACAAGCAGAATGTTATGGATGAGGACCGTACCCTTCGGTGGCACGAGGTTAAGAACGGCGACACCATCGAGATCTTCAACGGCACCGTCACCGGCGGCGCCTGATCGCCCCCATCAGATTAGGGGTTTAACAAAGGGTGGCATGTCCAATCCTGCATTGCCATATTTCAGAGCTTCATCGTTTTAGGGTGGCATGTCCAACAGCGATCGAATAATGCTATGCTATAGTAGGAATTTTTCTTCTATATAAATTCAAATGGTACGTAATGGAAATGTAGGAATGTCCACAGTACCAGGATTTAGTTAGATCCAATTCAAGAGATTTTGTAGATTAATTAATCAAGGGTTGGCAGAAGAACTTGAGAAGTTTCCAAGAATTAAAGATCCAAATCACGAAATTGCATTTCAATTATTTGTGAAAAGGATACCAATTGCTAGAACCCTTGATAAAAGAAAGCAATGATGCTTATGAATCACTCCACCTATTCTTCCGAATTATATGTATCCATGAGATTAATTTTCCTAACATCTAGTTTCCATAACCATCGTATTAGCAAGAAACTATCTTTGGGAACTCCTTATCACAATGCACGATTTCAATACCTAAGCCCTAATAATTGTATCTATCATTTCACTCACGTCTATGAATGTCGAGCAGCTAGCGATCTCAACCTCTGCATGACAGCTGGGCCCAATGGATCTCTAGAGTCCCACATTAGATTTGTGCGCATACGGGCAAGACTCCATTGTCTGATTCGCGATAACCGCTAGTGGCTATTTTCTAGCTAGCTACAACCACACTTTGCAACGTGCAAGGCAAGGCACTTACGAGCACGGTGCTAGGGCATAGTCTTGTCCCCATCTTAGGCCCCACAAAATCACCAATTTCTTCGTGTGATGGAAGTTGTGGATTTCGTTTCTTACCTGATAAACGATATCTTTCTTTTTTTTCTTGTAAATTAACTCCCTTATCAAAGCATCTCCAATAGTTCTCCAAAATTAGTTGGTAAATCAATGAGTTTTAGAAGTGGCTAAAAAAAGTTGGGAGTATATTTGATGGCTTTCTCTAACAGTTTCCAAAACCCCACTCCTAAAGTATACGAGACAATTTTGCATAAGAAATCTCAAACATTTCTAAATTACCCCAACCACTTTTATACCTTTTTCTCTCTTGTACATTTGCATCAGGAACCTGTCTTACCCTTTGTTATTGCCACATCCTTCCACCTCCGGATTGGCACGTCGACACTTGTGAGTATATTTCCGCGCGATTGGATCGATTTTCCCAAGTGCGGAAAGATTGGGAGTTGTAGAGCAAATTTTTTCAATCTTGTTAAAAACTCTAGATTGGGAATGGGTTTTGGGAACTCTTGGAGATGCTCTCACATAGAATGTTTGCCAACAAGGAAGGTTGTTTAATTAATGCTGTGAAAATCATATGATCTGACTAGTTGGGTCTGCCCCAAGTATATGGCCATATCTTGTTCTGAATCATAAGGTTTAACAAGGGGTTTGTGGTGTTCGATCCGCAATCCTGCATTGGGATTTTAGAAGTTGTTTTGTCTCTTTAATAGATTTCCTCTGCTTTTTAGAAAGCCATAGAGTTTAAAGAGTAATGTTGAGGTCACTAGCTAACAAAGTTGCAAAAGTCAAGAACTGAACTCAACTAGGCAATTACACACAGATTAGATTTCCCCAACATCAGAAAGCCAACCTACCTTTCTCTTGCTAGTCAACTCCAAACACAAAGACCCACAAAAGTGAGGTCTTTGTGTATTTCTTGCAAGGACTACTCTGCTAGTTGTACATGAATTTCTGAGATGATATAATTCTGTATTCACACATTGTCTTTTTTTTTTTTTTTGAAGAGTTAGCTTAGATTATTAGTCTAGTCTCTCAGCTTGATTAAATTGTCCAATGCACTGTAGATCCATGCTTACTTTTCCTTGTCGTGATGATCAGAGATGTCGCATTGCTCGATGAATACAGTATTGTTTTGTGGCGTGACGAGACTCAAATTTCAAAAAATCATAACCCTTTAATACGATGTCGGATGAAGATAATTTTTATATGTAAATTATAGACCTCGATGAGATCTACAACTTTATAGTTTTAATTTTTTTCATTTGAGAACAGTAAGATGCTCGAAAAAAAATAATATAAAATTTCAGCACCATAATAATCGCCTACTAGCGCTTGCCGCATTAGAGCACTGATATATTATTTGTATGGAGGTAAATGAAAATAATTTTTATACCAAAGTTGTAGCTCTCAATGAGATCTACAACTTTGTAGTTTTGAGTTTTTTCATTTGAGGATGTTGAGATGCTCAAAAAAATAATATAAAATTTCGGCGCCTCCCGAAAATAGAAAACCGCTTTTGAAACCAGCCAATGACCAAATTTGTCCGGTTTTTTCATAATTGAAGGTTGAAAATCGAACTTCCGCGCGAGTTGAGGGTTGGAAAGTGTACTTTACCCTTACAAAAACAGTTCTCTGATGGATTGAATTTGTGTGTTTGGTCCTTCCAGAAGTAGATGTAGATTATTCTATCCCAAGGAATAATATCCAGCAACTACTTGTACTCTACCCCTTATTAACAACGATGACACAAGGTCCGTGCCCAGTACGGCCACAGTTTAATCTAAAGGCATTAGGGAGAGTTTCAAACAGCCCCCTCAGTCTCTTGACAAGCAGCAGGCAGAGAGACGGGTGGAGTAGCGCATCGAACTGTCTTGGTGCTTTTTTCGGTTAAAACATGGTAATTTTGCTGTCGGCGTAAAAAAGTTAACCATGAGACATGCTCCAAAAAGATACTTGACAAGTCTATGCGAGCTTGATAACGTCCTGCATAAGGATCATGTCCAGAGTTTTTTTTCTTTTTATTTGGTCTTATATATGACTAGCTGCATTATAATTTACACTAAAATACTCTTAACTATAATTCCTATATTAGTAGATTGGATAAGGGCTCCAGTTTTTCATTTTAGTTCATGAGCTCTTATTCAAACTACAGAGTCTATGATATGTCATATGTCTTTTTCAGCAAAAGAACAAGGAAATGTTTCCTTCTATATGTAATAGAGGATTGTGCAACTCAAAAGCTTTAAGAAATTGTCTTCACTACTTCAGTTTGCCGAAATTGTCTTCATAAAAGGTTCCTAAAGTAAGAAGAGATAAACAATGTATGTCAGAAATAGATTGTTTGGTTATAAATATAAGAAAAATCGTAGCCTTTGCTACCACTATATTCTAATTCTAATACCGCTGTATTTTCAAATTTTCATTGCCTAAATATAATATCTATAGGATGTGCGCAGAAGTCATGTATGCTGCTATCAAAGCAAAATGGTTGTTTAGTGTACGGTGGGCTAACATATTATAATGTAATAGGAAGATCATAGCTGTACACTTGGTATTTTTCAGGTAAAGGGATCTTATATTTACCTCAATGATACCCTTTGCTTCATTGGTGCTGCTTCTTTGATTTGTCAAGGTGATATATGGACCAGAAGAGGTCTGATTCGTTATCAGTTAAGTATAAGTTTTTTTTTTAAAAAAAAAACTCCGTAGTAGAGTATTTTGGAGAAATTGTGCACTCTTGTTCGAGCACTCATCTTGATCCCAAATGCTGAAAGTTTAAAGTTCATAGAAGACTTTAATAAATGTTAGTTTTGAAAATAAACTATTTTTCCCCCTCTGACATCGAGTTTGTTCCATATCCATGTACTGTATCCCACAGAATGCTAAACATGCTCTAAATTTGTAGCCTTGCAAAATGGAGCAACACATTTTCAAATTATGCAGTGCTATGTCAGAATCGAATTGGTGGCCCAATAGTACTACTAAAGTACTAATCAGCAAAAATTACAACGTGTGTAGGAGAGATTGATCAGGAAGCCACTGGAGCTGGCAAACATTTCTGCAGGACCATGACAGAGGTTCTAAGGATGACTTCCGGTGTCTAACATATCTGAATATTTTTTATCTAAAGTATACTATTTATCAGTTGAAACAGAGTGCAAGGTTCTAAGAATTTCTTATCAGTTGAAACAGAGTGCGAGGTTCTAAGAATTTCTTACCTAAGTAAAGGTGTACCTTTCCTAGGGATTGATCAGTTGAAACAGAGTAGTTACCAAAGATTACGACTCTTGAAAGTTACTCTTTTGCAGTATACAGAACTGAGAAGATGGAACCCGAAATCAAACGGGGGATCTAAACCTGTTTAGATGAGGTCCTTGTGTATTTTCTTGCAAGGACTACTCTGCTAGTTGTACATGTATTTCGAGAGGATATAATTCTGTATGCACACATTGTCTTTTTTTTTTTGAAGAGTTAGCTTAGATTATTAGTCTAGTCTCTCCACTTAATTAAATTGTCCAATGCATTGTAGATCCATGCTTAATTTTCCTTGTCCTGTTGATCAAGATGCCACATTGTTTGATACAAAAACAGTTCTCTGATGGATTGAATTTGTGTGTTTGGTCCTTCCAGAAGTAGATGTAGACTATTCTATCTCAAGGAAAGGTATTAGGGAGAATTTCAGACAGCCCTCTCTGTCTCTTGACAAGGAGCAGGCAGAGAGACGAGTGGGCTGTGGAGTACAGCTTTCTTGGCGCTTTTCGGTTAAAACATGTTCATTTTCTTGGTGCTTTTCGGTTAAGAAATGTTGATATTGCTGTCGGCGTAAACAAGTTAGCTATGAGACATGCTCCAAAAAGATAATTGACAAGTCTATGAGATTTTGAGAATGTCCTGCATAAGTATCATGTCCAGAGTTCTTTTTTTTTGGTCTTATATATGACTAGCTGCATTACAATGTACACTAAAATTACTATAATTCCTGTATTAGTAGATTGGATAAAGGCTCCAGTTTTTCATAGCAGTTCTAGATCTATAGAGTCTATCATATGTCAAATTATGCATTGCTGTGTCAGAATCGAATTGGTGGACCAATAGTGCTGTGTCAAAATCGAATTGGTGGCCCAATAGTACTACTACATATATACAGTGCTCAGCAAAAATTGCAGCCGATTAATAGGCACTCCACAGATTGATCAGGAAGCCACTGGAGCTGGCAAACATTTCTGCAGGACCATGACAGAGGTTTGTAAGGATGACATCCGGTGTCTAATATATCTGAATATTTTTCATCTAATAAAGTATACTATTATTATCAGTTGAAACAAAGTGCAAGGTTCTAAGAATTTCTTCCCTAAGTAAAGGTGTACCTTTCCTAGGGATTGATCAGTTGAAACAGAGTAGTCACCAAAGATTATTACTCTTGAAAGTTACTCTTTGCAGCATCAACCACCCAACTAAATGCAAGTACACAGAACTTTTTTTTTTGATTTAAACGGGAGATCTAAACCTGGGGATCTAAACCTTTTTAGATGTGAACACCGGTGGTTTTTGACGATCACTCGAGCAGCACAAAACACACCGGTTGTTTCTATCACTCAACCAGCACAAATGAAATCTAGAAAACCAGAGCAACCAGCATGACCAATTGACGAATGACCCAAAGTTCAACAGCATCTTAGTCTGTTGAAGCAGAACTTCCTCTGAACCAACCAACAGAAACCAAGAACCATCAAAACACAAGCAGAATTGTAGTAGCAACGTAATAGAAGATTAGAGCTTCCACTTCAAAAACATTAGCTAACACACATATAACCAGAAACCAGGGTTCAATTATTTCATTGCACAGTTCCAACCAAACTGCTGCGCAGCAGCAGAAATGTTCACAAACACAACCAGACTGACATAGGACTCAAATTTCTTGAAGAAAAACATAGGGACTCAACGACGACTCGATCAGGACACGACCACGGCATGCAGATAATCTCCGTCGGAGGGACAGAAGGCACCAGACTTGTGAACCCTGGAAGGACAGCTGCTCACGGTCCAGGACTTACTGGCCACCACGGAGACGGAGCACCAGGTGGAGAGTGGACTCCTTCTGGATGTTGTAGTCTGCCAGGGTGCGGCCATCCTCCAGCTGCTTGCCGGCGAAGATGAGACGCTGCTGGTCCGGGGGGATGCCCTCCTTGTCCTGGATCTTCGCCTTCACATTGTCGATGGTGTCAGAGGACTCCACCTCCAGGGTGATGGTCTTGCCGGTAAGGGTCTTGACGAAGATCTGCATACCACCGCGAAGGCGGAGCACCAGGTGAAGGGTGGACTCCTTCTGGATGTTGTAGTCTGCCAGGGTGCGGCCATCCTCAAGCTGCTTGCCAGCAAAGATGAGACGCTGCTGGTCCGGGGGGATACCCTCCTTATCCTGGATCTTTGCCTTCACATTGTCGATGGTGTCAGAGGACTCCACCTCCAGGGTGATGGTCTTGCCGGTGAGGGTCTTGACGAAGATCTGCATACCACCAAAGGCGGAGCACCAGGTGAAGGTGGACTCCTTCCGGATGTTGTAGTCAGCAAGGGTGCGGCCATCCTCAAGCTGCTTGCCGGCGAAGATGAGACGCTGCTGGTCCGGGGATGCCCTCCTTGTCCTGGATCTTCGCCTTCACATTGTCAATGGTGTCCGAGGACTCCACCTCCAAGGTGATGGTCTTGCCGGTGAGGGTCTTGACGAAGATCTGCATGCCACCCCGAGCCTGAGCACAAGGTGGAGAGTCGACTCCTTACGGATGTTGTAGTCAGCGAGGGTTCGCCATCCTCAAGCTGCTTGCCAGCGAAGATGAGACGCTGCTGGTCCGGGGATTCCCTCCTTGTCCTGGATCTTGGCCTTCACGTTGTCGATCGTGTCAGAAGACTCGACCTCAAGCGTGATAGTCTTGCCAGTGAGGGTCTTGACGAAGATCTGCATGCCTCCCCTGAGCCTGAGCACCAGGTGGAGGGTGGACTCCTTCTGGATGTTGTAGTCAGCTAGGGTACGGCCATCCTCGAGCTGTTTGCCAGCAAAGATCAGCCTCTGCTGATCCGGAGGAATGCCTTCCTTGTCCTGGATCTTAGCCTTGACATTGTCAATAGTGTCTGAGGACTCAACCTCAAGGGTGATGGTCTTGCCAGTGAGGGTCTTAACGAAGATCTGCATCTGCAAGCATTGAGGACCAGAAGAGTAAGCGACCATAAGTTACTATGAATCTAACAAAAACTGATCAACTGTTGAACAGAAAAGAATTAAAAAACTGATCAACTGTTGAACAGAAAAGAATTGAAACATGAAACAAAGTTATAGGATCAGCTGCTCAGCATCCTAATTCGAGGGATAGGCAACTATGAAGCAGATCTTTCTAACAAGTACCAGAACTATATAGCATTTAAAATAAGAGAACCATTACCAAAAAAAAAAACATGATAAATGGTCTAATCAGAATAGAACAATTTAGCAAAACATGCAGGGACCAGTTCAATCTGCATGGGTTAAGGAAGTGACTAAAAATTGTGCCATGGTATGTACTTGATATATGATTAAACGATCAACTAATTAATTCCAGTGATATATGATTATCATCAGGCATGAGCAGAAGGCACATACAGCATTAAGCATACGAACCTGATTCTTACTAACAAGTAGGTATAGTATTTCACATTAGAGAACCACGCAAATCATACATGGATCAGTAAAATTTGCATGTGTTAAGGAACTAAGCAATTGTGCCGTGGTATGTACATGAAACATGATTCAACAATCAACTAGTTAATTCCACAGTGATCTATGATTATCATCAGGCATGAGCAGAAGTCACGTATGGCATGTAATAAGGGTAATAAGTTACCAATATAATATAATCTACTAAAAAGATTAAACAGCAGTGTCCCTTTTACAGCCTAGATGAGTGGAACAAACAATATAAACTAAATCGCATAATTGCAACATGAGTACAGGACCAAACAATTAGACGCAAGTCCCTACACCTGTAGCTGATACATGACTCCGCAATCAACTAGTTAGTTCCACAGCCATCTATGATTATCATCAGGCATATGAGCAGTAGGCGCATCTGGCACATAAGCTTCTACAGATCTAAAAAGTCCAAACCAAATCACATAATCGTAACGAGATCTGGCAATCAAACGCAAGTCCTGCCGCGGGATCACGCGCAACGGCGCATGCAACATCATCCCAGCCCAACCCTAGAGCGGAAAACGAACCAACCATCATATCTACTCGAGCCAACCCGCAGAATCACGCGAGCACGATCACACCAAATACCTTCATCACAGCCCGCAGATCTACACCACGACCCGCAAATCGACTACAGATCGAAGGACGCGAGCAGGCCATCGCCTCACACGACCTAATCAAACACTACGACGAACACGAACAGGGAAAGCATACCTAATCAAACGCTACGATGAACACAAACAGGGAAAGCATACGAGGGGGGTCGAGAGGGGAATCGGAAACTCGCAGTACCTTGAGAGGATCGGGAGGATTCGCTTCGCTTCGACGAATTTCTCCGACGATGGGATTGGGGACTGGGATTTGGATGGACGAGGCAGGGAGGGGATGAAGCCAATTTATACACGGGGGAGGAGGGAGAAAGAGTCCCGTGAGGCTACGGCACCGAGCGGTGTGGGGCCCAGCGGCGAGAGGCGGTTGCGTCGCGGTCTCGTGGAATCCGTCCCCACCGCGAAATTCCGAGGAAAAAGCCAGAGGCCGCCGCGGAGATATCGAGGAGGAGGACGCCGTTTGCTTCCCGCGGTTGGTGGCCGTTAAGGATTACAAAAGATCTCTAGATCAGGTTAACACCGTTACTATACCGTTTGCTTCAAAATCATGCCCATGCATTGGCTTGAATTTTTTCCCCGTATAGAACATTTCAAGTTTTTATATACTGTGTGAACACACACACATATACATACCTAGAACGCGGAGCGAATCCCTAGATGGCCACCGCGTCCATTCACGAACACCGCCGACACTTTAGTCACTGTTCATGTTAATTTGAATACGACATAGGCATAGTTCATCTCGGTATTACATTTATGTCTTACATGTCGAGAATTAGCACCGTTAAGAATGGCGTGGAACTCCACGCTTTTCGATCTTTGAATTGAAGTCAAGTTTATCGTTGCTCATGCCCCCTCTACATTTTCGGTCTCTGAATTGAAATCGAGTCTATTGTTGCCCATGTCTCCTCTACGCGCTCGCTAATCCAATCGAACCATAAGCGTATCGCATGTCGAGAATCGTCACCCCACGGAATGGTGCGGAACCCCACGCTTTGCGGTCTTCGAATTGAAATCGAGTCTATCGTTGCCCATGCCCCTTCTACACGCTCGCTAATCCAACCGAACTGTAATCGTCTCTTAAGTCGAGAATTAGCACCGCACGAATGGTGCAGAACCCTGTGCTTTTCGATCTTTGAATTGAAATCGAGTCTATTGTTGCCCATACCTCCTCTACGTGCTCCTAATCCAACCGAACCTACTAGCAACCCATCTATTCCCCCACCGGCCCACCATCTAGTCGCCGTGGTGCGCAGATCGATGCGTGCATGCGGACAGACGACGAATCAGCCATGCACCCAGCGGACATGCGCAGCGCCCCACAGTGGTTGCGCGGGCTGCTATCGGAGGAGTTCTTCGACGCGTGCGTTGCGCACCCAGGGGAGCGCAAGAATGACAAGAACCACTTTTGCGTCGACTGCGCCGCGGTGCTATGCCGCCACTGCCTCCCGCATGAACACGTGCACGACGTCCTCCAGGTACCACTCACGCTGTTTCTTTCCACGCTGCAGTTCGGCAGTCGGCATGCATGCCGGCCAGCCGTTGCTACCAACAAACCGATCTCAAACTCTTCTCTTTATATATTTGACGGTATGTAATGGAACCCAAAGATCTCGTCGTCCGCGTCCTGCTTCGTCGTCCGCGTCGATGACTTGAAGCTGTTCAATTGCGCTGGCATCGATGATTTGAAGCGATCAGCGAGCGCGGAGAACCCAACCCCTGCGCCGCGTGTGCGCGGCCACTCCTCTCCGGCCACGACTACTGCTCACTCTTCTGCGAGGTACTAAAACACATCGGGTCGACAGGATCATATGCTATCGGTCCTGACCAGTGTACGTGTTGTGGTATCACGTACTCCATACGTACGAGTACCATCTGACACGAGGGGCTCACACTGATTGGCGCAGGTGAAGCGTCTAGGGGAGAGCGAGCACGGGCTAAGGCGCGTGCTACGTGTGAGCCGACAGGAGGTGGCTCCCATGCCGGAGCTGCAAATCGAGAAGAGGAGACCGTCGTCGTCGTCATATGCGAGGCCAAACTGCGGCGGATCGTTCCAGAAGCAGCCAGAGCTGGCACAGGCGCCATTTTGTTGACACCCGGGCATTGGCTCGCCGCTTTTTATGGCTGGGCTATTGCATGCATGCCCTACACGTATCCATTTGTTTTCGGGGTCTTTTGGGTGGTTTCCGGGGTTTGTTTGGCACTGTTCCCACCAGCTTTGGCTATAGTTTCACCAACAATTCTTTGTTCATTTAGCAAAAGCTTTACCCGAGCCGCCGAGAATAAGGGGCCGTTTGAAAGGGCTTATACAAGGTCCGGCTCCAACTCATACATTGTTCATAATATTGTTTATCGGAGCCATTTTTCTTTCTGTTCTTTAAATGAACTAGGGACCTGTTTTCTTTACAAAAAATAATGGCTCCAGCTATATCAAGCAGGTTCTAAATCTATTATGACGGCCAAAAAATAAATATGCTTGATTTAGGATTTAGGACAATACTAAATTGAACTATAATAATTTGAAACGGAGGGAGCGACTCTTCAGAAGACGACTAACCAAGGATGACTAAGAACCCTTAAGATGGTCACTAAAATCTATCAACGCTTAAAAGGGTTTGAACATCAAAAACAAGATTAGGATGTAGATGTTTATAAAGCTAAAGGGAAAGGCAAAGGAAAAAAAACATATGTGTTAAAAGCATGCATAAGGTCAAATGACCCCGTACACGGATAGAAAAACTGGACGAGAGGGTTAGAGCATACTCCTAGAAGATAATAATCATTTGGAGTTGCATATCCAAAATGTCAACTTTCTGTAAAACGATTAAACATGAATCTACGTGTAGTTTTTGCTTACACAAGAGTGCAAGACATTTGACACTTAGAAAAGGTTGGCAACATCGCATCCAAGATTAAGTTACCTTGAAAATCCCTTATCTATATAAGCTTCAAAATTTATCAACTAAAATATAGACATGAAAATATTATTTCACTAACACTTTTTTTTGTCACGAATGATTGTGTAAGTCTTTGAGATATAGTGATAAAGATATATGATCTATTTGGATGGGCTAAAAACAACCTAATTTAGGTGTTGAGTATTTTTTTTTTGGTCTCTAGCCACTAGAGCAACTCCAAAACCCTCTTTATATCATTTTGTGTTGATAGGAGATTTTCAACTGCAGTCATTCTCTATATAGAGAAGCCATTAGATGGAAAGATATAGACATTATTTTTATTCAAATGGCTCGAAACGAGAATTTAGAGAGTAAGGCCCCGTTCGCGTGCCCTTAAACCCGGCTTGATCCGCTTATTTTTTCATTCGGAACAGTGTTTTTCTCTCACAGATTCCTCCAGCATTCCTCCAAATCATCCAGATTCCTCCAAAATTCAGATAAGCGAACAGGCCCTAGGTCTAAGAAAAAATCTAAGGGTAAATTTAAAAACGGTAAATTTAAGCTAACTTTAGCTAGCTAGTTATTCAAGTATGTCTACAGAAAACTAAGGGTACGAATATGTGCTTGCAATTGTCGTCGTGCTCATAATAAAAAAGAAAATAATAGGCTTAGCATTTAATCATTGGTGGTCGTGATGCTATAGAGTTTTATTAAAACAGCAGAACCTAAATTAGCTGGAGTACTCCAAGATAGACCAGAAATGCCTAGAGGAAAAGAGCACGTCGGCATTCCTAGCGTGCCGTGCGCTTAACGGCCACGTCCGTTTGGCCGACGTGACTTTTACACGGCGAGTAACGGAGGGAATCTCACAAGCCCTGCCCATCATCCATTGCGCTCTCGTGGTCCTCCCCTCCCAATCTCGTGGTCATCACCTTTTTTTTAGTGGAGCCAAGTCATCACCTGCTCGAGTATCAAAAACCCACCAATTAGGCTATGACCGATGACGTCCTTAGAGTTCTGAGTGGGCCTAATATCACAACAGGCCGAACTGGATGCAATGCAAGCTTTCGGGCTAAAATTAGCCCGCCCATTTTTTTAAAGAGAAAGTGTATCTTTCTTCTCTGAGTGATATCTTTTTAACCAGATTTTTTAGTTGGATGTACACAGGAGAGCAAATTTTACAGCAGCATTAAAAGTTGCTTGCCGTGGTGTTTTTACACTACTGTTTTGGCACTATCTACTGATCTGATTTAATTTTTGAGGGTTAAACCGGTAAAGGACACGTCGACATGGACACGAACCAAGCATGGTTGAAAAACTGCTATTGTTTAAACCTGCACTTTTCGGGCGGAAGAGATTTTCGTTTTCGAGCCATACATGTAAAAAAAAAGCCATGAAAGGAAGACACATTTTTCTTGAAAGCCATACATGTAAATATCTCAATGTTTCAAGTTCTACCACACACACTTCAAAGTGTGACCCTCTCCAAGCAACAGTGGAGGAAAGCAACAAAAGTCCATGGAAATAACTGGAAACAGGTGGAACTATATTCAGTCCATGGAAACAACATGTAACCGCGGTTGCAACGCAAGAGGTTGCAGACACGAGATGGGGATAAAAAAGTCTTAGTGTCTCTTACCACAGTAGATTTTGTATGTTATCTTGTACTCATTGCTAACAACTTCTAGAATTTAGATAGAAAGGTAGAGAATAGTACAATGCATTGTACTGATGAAGATTTTAAACCGCATATTTGGGGTAGTCCCTAGCTCCGGAAATTCTTAGATCTAGAGCCCTGGGCATTAGAACATATTTGATTGAGCAACTTTGTTATTTTTTTAGATCATATCTTTAAACCATTCTATTTTATCCTGCAAAATACAAATCATGCATAGATCCCAGGTCTAGAGATGTGCCAAATAACCCCAAAGTCACGTGCTTTATCACTATTAATGTAGTTCCACAGCTCAGACCAACCAGTTGAATGAAAAATGCAAATTTGAAATTGACAATACAGAGTTAAGATCATTCAGAACATAGCTAGTGCCCAAGTAAGCAGGAAAAAAACTCAAAACCGTGACACTAAAGGTCATAACAAAGCTCTGTTAACTCAGAGTGATAACTTATAAGTTATAAGGGGGTGTTTGGGACCACTCTGCTCCCGTTTTTGAAACTCCGCTCTAGCTCTACGTCGTCAAACACCCTCATCTCCATCAACTCTGCTTCAAGAAAAAGGTGGAGCTGGAAGCCAACTCCACGTTTTTTCTGGAGCACCAAAAGTGGTGCTCCAGTTTTTGGACTTGTACTTCTTCATGGAGTTAGGAAGAAATTACCTCCAATTGCCACTCATTAATGAAAACACCATCAGCCGCTCGGTCGCATGCTCCTGCAGCTACACCATGCATGCCATTTTGATGTGCTAAAAAAAATGCAAAAGAGGCCTTGATAATTATTTTGACTAAATTATCTGCAACTATAATATTCCGCATCATATTATTTGCAAAGAAGAAGGACGAGCAGCTGGTTCCAATCGGCTGCATGTGCTGACTACTACTTGAATGGACAAACATGCTAAGTACTACTTGCATGTGCTGGTTCCAATCAAGGGCATAATAGACCATTTGCATGGAAACGACACATTCATGGAACTGGAGCTAGGCTGTGTGCCAAACAATACCACATGCTCCACGAACTCCACGGTGGAGCTGCTCCATAGTGGAGTTCGTAGAGCGGAGCTGCAAAAACGGGAGCGGAGCAGTGCCAAATTAACACCCCCCTAATAGTATCACCTTGTTCCCTTTTTAACCGAAGGGCATCATCACATTGCTTCGCAACTAGGACAGAATGATAAGACTTCCATACATTAGGGCTTATGTGCGCACTTGGCATTACTTCCATCAGGGAACTGTATGGGTCCAAAGGGATGAATCTGGCCTGATAACCCTATTATTTGCAAGTAAATACCCTAATCGAGTCATGTATGTTACATATTTTGTCTATAAAGGCGTGCTCTTTGATTTGAAATGCTGCCCAGTGGGAAAATGGGCAGAACTACGAGTAAATACTGCCAGTTTGGAACATCACTAAAGCCAATTGGTGAGGAACGCATGAGGAAGAAGGGAAGCTATTATTATTATCTACTGTTTTACATCAAAATTTAAAAACTATAATACCATCACATCTTAGCCACTTGTTCACCATGTATATCCCATACCTTTTTTCTAAACCAAAACTCAACTAAATACCAAATATAATGCGCCTTACCATATATCCACCACAAGAAACTTTGACGGCAAGTTATGTCTTTACATCAAAATTCCAGAATGGAAAAACAGAAGATGACAAGAAGTCTTAATAAATTATTCTCTTAAGTTAGACCAAGACTCGAACAAAGTCCTGTCCCACATGATAGGTGCTATTCATCATGTTCGTTTGGGTTTGTTTGGCTTATAAGTCGTACTTTTTCAGCCAACGAACAATATTTTTCTCTCACACCAAATCAGCCAACAGTACTTTCAGCCATGGCTTATCAGCCAAACAAGCCCAAGCGAACAAGACGAGAGGGGGCAGTGTATCAATGTATACATCATGTAGAGGACCAAGCCTACTGGGCTAAAACCGGCTTATAGGAATTATCGATTTTCCAAATAATGACATCAATCAACACACGAAAAGGAGGGTAGGTTATCTTGTGCATAATTATCTCTTTTGTAATTTAGTGCATAATTATCTCTTCTTTTGTAATTTACAATTTGTAGTTTTTATGTGAGCACATCAATAATAATTTCAGGTCGAAGAAAACAAACTCTCTTCTACATATGCATGATCACATGTTGCCTACACGTATCTCTACCACCTAAAAAATAACTAACTTATCGTCTGCGTTAACCCCGCCCGACTTCGCTATAGGCGATTTTTTTAATTGTAACACTTTTTTAAACTAATTTTAAATCTAACATTGTTTTTTTTCAAAACTAACACTTTTAGCCACGCCTATTGCCATGGCGCGGCGAAACGCCTGTGCCGCGCCATGCATGGTGGCGCGGCAGGAGGATGATGTGGCGACGACCGGGACTGCTGACCGGTGACTCAAAATGGCAATGGGTACCCGAAACCCGAGTACCCGACGGGTTTTACCCGATAAGGAGGCGGGTATGGAAGTCATTTTGCACCCGCGGGTACGTTATTGGACGAATTCTTGTACCCATCGGGTATGCGGGTACGGGTGTGCATGTATACTACCCATACCCGCATACCCACGGGTAAAAAAAACTCACATAAATAATATCCAACCTCTGCAATTTTAGCCCATATAAGCATATAGCCTATATTTGGCCCATATAAGCATATGAGTATATATATTCTAGAACTCCCTCAAATCCTAATCCCCATATAAGCATATTTGGAATGAACCAATGAGGCATCTGATCTATTTTAACTAGCTTGACCTGGATATATTTCTGTTTTGCTGCTCTATTGTTGATTTGTTTTGCTGGAAGCTATTATATTTTGGTGTGTGAACTCGGGTATATTGTTGGGTGCGGGTTACCCGTCGGGTGCAGGTATGGAATGAATTTTCTACCCGCCTGCGGGTACGGGTAACCCGACGGGTAAGATTTTAATCTGGCGGGTGCGGGTACGGGTGGCCAGTACCCATCGGGTACGTACCCGTTGCCATCTTTACCGGTGACGTGGCAGGGTCTGCCGCGCCACCGATCTTGACGTGGCAGTGACGCGCCACGGTGCATGGCGCGAAAGGACCAGATAAATATCGCGAGCGAGCCGCCCTACCAAGACGCTTAGCCCTCCCGCCGCCGACCTCGACATGACCCGCTTCACTGTGTCGCCAGAATACTCTCCCGCCGCCGTCGCCGCGCGAGGTCAGCCGCCCGACGCATTGGCCGCTACCACTCCCGCCTTTCCGCGACCATATACGGCCAAGCGCCATTTAACACCGGCGCATCACGGTCGGCCACACGCCCGCTCATATCAAGGTAGCTCCCTCTCGATTTCATGTTATTATGATTGTTATTGATTTAGGATAGTTAGTGATTTTGGATAGTTAGGGTTTTATGATTATTATTGATTTAGGATAGTTAGTGATTTAGGACAGTTAGAATAGTTAGTGATTTAGTACAGTTAGTGATTTAGGATAGTTTGTGATTTAGGATAGTTAGGGTTAGTGATTTAGGATAGTTAGGTTAGTGAATTTGTTTATTTAGGTAGATAGTTTTTAGGTTTGAGGTTGTGTGTTGTAGTATAGTTAAGGTTTGATTAGGAAGTTAGGGTTTAGGTTACTGTTAGTTAGGATTTTGGGTTTAGGGATTGATTAGGTATTTATTATTTAGTTTATAGTTAGTTATTTAGTTAGGGATTTTAGGTATAGATACTAGTTTTCAAGTGTCGGTATTTAGTAGTGCGTGATACGTCGATTTGGATGACTTGATGAAGTTTCGTCAAATACTTATTTTTCTAGTAAAGTTGTTTAATATGCCTGTTAATGTTACTTTGAATATATACATGTGCTTTCATATTGTGTTCGTATTGCATAACAATTAGTTCAAATTTTGCAATGCTACGTAATGTTAATTTGAATATTGTTAATTTGAATACTGTCGTCCGAAACTTGCAGGCTTAGTTGGTTATGTTATGTCGAACTTATGTCGAACCAATGAAAATGTTATGTGGCAGCTTGTCAACTTGCGCACGGACTTCATTTATTTGCTTCATATTCGTTTCAATGCGTCGCGGCAGCACTGCCGGCGAGATTAACTAGGAACTAGTTCGGGAACCGTTAGTCCTAGCGTATCTCGCCGCCGGTGGCCTACGTCTTGACCCCGATCCTCCCGAGCTTGGTCATCGCCGCCACGAAATCGCCGAAGAAGGCACCCTGGTTAGACGCGCAGTAGTCGATCGTGCTGCACGACCTCATGTCGGACTAGAGCACCTGGTCGGAGCCCACCGGCGAGGTGTCGAGAAAGCCGGGGTCCATAATCGCATCGCTACCGATCCTCACCGACAGCAGCCGATCTTCTGTCTGCGTCCAGGTCCTGTCGCGCCATGCGCCGTGGCGTGTCACTGCCACGCCACGGTCAGCAGTCCCGGTCGTCGCCACGTCATCCTCCTGCCGCGCCACTATGCATGGCGCGGCAGAGGCGTTTCGCCGCGCCATGGTAATAGACATGACCAAAAGTGTTAGTTTTAGAAGAAAAAAAAACAGTGTTTAAAATTAGTTTAAAAAAGTGTTAAAAATAAAATAAAATTCTTCCAGGCGAACCCCGTATTCACCGCGACCCACGTACTCCGAAACATGCCTGCCCCGATCGAGTTCAACTAGCCGGCTCAAACTCCGAGTCTGTATCGATCAAGCCCGGTTCGCCCATGACTCCGGAGTCCGCGTTGGTTGTAGCTCGCGGCTGGTGCTCGTGGACGTCCTTAAGTGTGAGTTCCGGATGCACCGTGTTGCAGCTCCTCGATCGGCTTCAAGTTCGTGCCGCTCACCACCGTCGCGGCGACGCTAGTATCGTTGCGGGGGGACTTCCACGTACACCTCTCGTGTATCGACGTCTTCCACTCGCCCAGGGATATCGTCTGCGTCGTCCTGCTCCTCTCGCTCCCCACGTTTCTGGCTGCCTCTTCCGAATCGTAAATCGAAAAATCGGAACGAACGCCTTCACCAACGTTTCCTCCTCGCTTCTCCAATCTCCACTAAGGCCAGTCTCAATGCTTAGTTTCACTACACGATTTCCAAAACGCCACATCAGCTTGAGCGGGATGAAACAATGAATGAAACTAGCCTTCACAATGCAGCGTTTCATTTCACCAATTCCAAAACTAAGTAAAGCATTTAATTGTTGTACAATGATTGGATCATATGCATCGATTGATTATGTGGGATGAAACTCTCCCCTCTCAATGCGGGTGTCGTGGGGTTACCGAGAGCTTGGAAACAGAGCCGACGAGTGTCGTGGCCATGAAACGAACTTGTTCTCTCCCCTCACTATTTCATGCAAAAAGTGTTCCCACGCTGATGTGTCACCATAATTAATGTGTACGACACTCTCATAACATCCCATTAAGACAGGCCTAAGAGCCACTCCCAGTCTCCCTTGCCTCTCCCATGTGGTTGGGTTGGAAGGTGATTTTTTTATCTCTTAAGGGCATGTGCTCCCAACCCATCCACCGTTGGATTCGCATTGGGAAGCGGTGCTCTCAGTGACACATTTTACTTTCCCGGTTGCGTCACGGAAGCGCGGGGACCACGTGCTCGAGCAGTACGTGCCCTTCTCGTTGGCCACGCTGCATGCAGTACCAGAAACGCTGGTGGTGGCGGCGGGGAGCATCGCGAGCAGCCGGATGGCGAACTCCGCGGTGGACGCGCTGGTGGCGGAGCTGTTCCAGCAGGGGGCGGAGGTGGACGCGCTGGTGCGGGCCAGGTGCGAGCGCCGGCGCGCGGGGCTGGAGAAGGCGCGCAAGTGGCAGTGCGAGATGCTGGCAGGCGCCGCTTGCGCGCTGCAGTAGGAGGGCGAGCTAGAGGCGGCCCGGCGGCGCGCCGCGCATCAGAGCTTGAGGAGCGGATGCGGCGGGCGGCCGCCAAGACACAGACGTGGTGCAGCCTGGCGTGCAGCAACGAGGCCGTCGCGTCTGGCCTGCGCACCACGCTCGACGCCCTGATCCTGCTCCCCGCCGGCGCCGGCCATGCGCAGCCCGCCGAGGAGAACTTCGGCGACTCCGGCTTGGATGACGCGCAGTCGTGCACTCGTGCTGCTTCGTTGAGGCCAGGGACGGGGCGTGCAAGCAAGGCGGGCGAGCTTTAGTTTTTGGCAGGGCTTGTTGTAGTGTTTTTGGCAGATCAGGAAAAGATACGTACACACGCATGTAGTAGTAATATACGGAGCGTGCTGCCTGGAGTCGTCCTGCATGCCCCATTGCCTGTGAAAAAGAAAAGCTTTTTTTGTTGATCAAGATCTCGGTTTCAGCTACCGCATTGAGTTTCATCTGGCGGTGAACAATCTTCAGTTCTTCACTTGTTCGGCATCGCAATTGTTAGTCGTTGCTTGCGACGCAACACAATGCCTTGTTGAAGCTCAAGACCCTTTCAGGGCGTCCCAAACGCGTTTACAAATCGCTGGCTGATGTGAAGGTTAAAGGTAATTAAAAAGGTAAAAAATCAGATTGCGGCAAGCATATCAAAGATTTATAAAAAAAAATTGGGAGATGTGCGACCTGAGCTTTCACGGTTGCCCTAGCGTGGTAAGTTTTCTCGTTTCTCTCTTAATTTGGATAGGTGCTGCTCCGAGTTAGTGACCATCGCACCATGCTTTCTCCTTTCATAAACTACATTTACACGTTATCATTGATAAAGATCATGAAACATGCTTTTATACTATCTATGTAATTAGATTTATAGATTGCTTCATTGCACCATGCTTTCTCCTTTCATAACTACACTTACACGTTATCAGTGATAAAGATCATGAAACATGCTTTTATATTATCTATGTAATTAGATTTGTAGATTACTTAATATATTTGTCGAAGCCACGAGCCACGTGCATCACCGTAAGTATATGAGTAAAATTTTGGTACTCGGTGCAACGCACGGACATTTATCTAGTAACATATATAACCATGTCCATACTAACAAGAGGAAAAATTTTCAAGTTTCAAAACTATTTTTTTAGCAAATCAACTTTCAAAACTAAATTATATTATCCAATGACTTTGAAACCTTCCACAATAGCTTTTCCCCCCCTTTTTGCAAGGGACAATTTCCGGTGCACCAAAGCTCAAAGCCCAGCCGGTTTAGTGTCTGAGGCCCGGCCCGTTTAGTGTCGAGGCCCGGCCCGTTTAGTGTCGAGGCCCGCAGCCCACCCACCCTCGTCGTCGTCGTTGCCGGCGACAGGATGGGGCGGGGCTCCACGGTTGCTCTCGCCGCGGCGGCGGTGTCGCTGCCGATGCTGCTGATGTCGCTGCCGGCCGCGGACACGTACGAGCAGGAGACCCGCCGGATGTTCGTGGAGTGGAAGGCCAGGTGCAGGAAGACCTATAGATACGCCGGCGAAGAGGAGTGCCGGTACGCGGTGCCTGTAGGTGGGTACTGTTCATGACCGTAATTGTGGCGGCTAGGGCTGCGAGGGAGGCCGGAGGCCGGCCGGGGGCCTTGCCCACGGCCGAGCAAGAGGGAAGAGATTTCCTTCTTAATTCTTGCTTGATTAGATTAATACATCTCCTCTCCTTATATAGAGAGGTTTATTTTGACTCCCAAGCAAGGCTTACTTGACCCTTAAGCAAGCGACCCTTATCTCTAATTAAGCCTAACACTAGCGGGCTATACCACCAACCTAGTCCCAATAGGCTCATGACGTACTCTAACACTACACCCCACCTGGACATGCAGCTCGTCCTCGAGCTGCAACCTAACAAACTTGTAACGCTGACTCGACTTCTAACACCTAAAAACAAGCCTTTTACATCTTGGCTTATTTTATTATTCTCAACCTGAAATGGACTGAGACTCTTTATTTTTGACTCCTGAACATAAGGTGGACACCATCCGCACACCAAACCTGCATGTGTACAGCCTCCTGGATCCCATGGACACCATCTTGACGAAAGGGGTGCATGTGTATGGCCACCTGGAAGTGGTCGCAACAGCGACCAGCGGAGGCGCCCTCGCGGTGGCCAGTGGCAGAATGCGACGGCGCTACGCGGTGCGCTCTCGCTGGTGACCCCACGCCTTATCCCCGCCAGACGGCTGCTAGTCTGCACCGCCCAGAGAAGAACGGAGGGCTTTCGATGGGGAACGATGTGGAGGGATGCGCCTCCCCAACCGCCACCCGTAGGGAAAATAGCATGCCCGCCGCCCGTGGGGGAAACCGCATGCCCGAGATCCCCGACGCGGCGGACGAGATCAAGGTCCTCCGCGCAGCGAAGCGCAACGTGGAGGAGCTGCGAAGGGGTGTAGGGCTGAATCAGCTGTAGATCGCGCATCTCCTACACCCGCCGACGTCCTAGGAAGCCGCGCGTAGCAGCCTGCAGCCGCACCGCAACCGACACCTGGTGGGTAAGCATCTTCCCCGCGAAGGGATCCAGCAGTGGCTCATCGGAACCTGGCATCGGGAACTCCAACTTGTAAAACTTGGGCGGCGGCGGGTCCTGTGCGGTGGCCGAGGGCACCGCGCCCGTGCTGTCCAGCGAGGGCGACGCGGCGGAGAGCGTCGGCATCAAGCTGCCGCTGTGGAACAGGGGGCCGTCCACCCTGCCGTAGAGGACGCCCGAAGCCGGGGCGTCGCCAGGCGCCATGACAGCCCCGGTGGTCGGGAGCGGCGGTAGGTGCGGCCGGGTACTGGGCGCCGTGTAGATGGGTGTCGACGAACCGGCGATCCAAGCCGGAAGCGGTGACGGCGACGACGGGAACTTGATCTACTGGGTGGGGACACCCTTGGATGGCGGCGGCGCTGCTGGGAACGAGGTCGTCGCAGTCCCGTCATAGGGCTTCCCATACTGGTACGAGATGACCAACGCTGTGGTCGCGGCCGAGGGCGACGGCGGCGGGGGTAGCTGTTGTTGGTGTGGCGGCGGATGGTGTGACAGCTGGGGCTACGGCTGGGGCGCATAGGGCCCAACGAGTAAGGTCCGGATGCCCGCCACGGCCTGCCCTAATTCCAGGATTGCGCCCGTCATCTGCTCCGGGGTGAGGACGAGGGCGGCGGGAGACGACGGTGCCGGGGCAGAGGGCGCGATCGCCCCTGAGGACGCCAGCGTGCCTAATGCCGGCGCGCTTGATGTGTGGGGCAGCAGCGCCGACGAAGACGCTGGTGGCGGCGGGTGGGTGTGTGGCGGTGGCGGGTGGGAAGAACTTGGTAGAGGGCTGGACATGATCGAACCAGAGATCTCTAATAACAGATTGTTATGTGGCTGCTAGGATTGAGAGGGAGAGAGCTGAGGGAGAGGCGGCGACGGGCGTGCTACAGTAGGCGGGTACTGTTCAGGACCGTAATTGTGGCGGCTAGGGCTGCGAGGGAGGCCGGAGGCCGGCCGAGGGCCTTGCCCACAGCCGAGCAAGAGGGAAGGGATTTCCTTCTTAATTCTTGCTTGATTAGATTAATACATCTCCTCTCCTTATATAGAGAGATTTACTTGACTCCCAAGCAAGGCTTACTTGACCCTTAAGCAAGCGACCCTTATCTCTAATTAAGCCTAACACTAGCGGGCTATACCGCCAGGCTAGGCCCAATAGGCTCGTGACGTACTCTAACACTACACCCCACTTGGACATGCAACTCGTCCTCGAGCTGCAACCTAACAAACTTATAACGCTGACTCGACTTCTAACACCTAAAAACAAACCTTTTACATCTTGGCTTATTTTATTATTCTCAACCTGAAATGGATTGGGACCCTTTATTTTTGACTCCTGAACATAAGGTGGACACCATCCGCACACCAAACCTGCATGTGTACAGCCTCCTGGATCCCATGGACACCATCTTGACGAAAGGGGTGCATGTGTATGGCCACCTGGAAGTGGTCGCAACAGCGACCAGCGGAGGCGCCCTCGCGGCGGCCAGTGGCAGAATGCGACGGCGCTACGCGGTGCGCTCTCGCTGGTGACCCCACGCCTTATCCTAGCCAGACGGCTGCTGGTCTGCACCGCACAGAGAAGAACGGAGGGCTTTCGATGGAGAACGAGGTGGAGGGATGCGCCTCCCCAACCGCCACCTGCAGGGAAAATAGCATGCTCGCCGCCCGTGGGGGAAACCACATGCCCAAGATCCCCGATGTGGCGGATGAGATCGAGGTCCTCCGCGCAGCGAAGTGCAACGTGGAGGAGCTACGAAGGGGTGCAGGGCTGAATCAGCTATAGATCACGCATCTCCTGCACCCGCCGACGTCCTAGGAAGCCACGCGTAGCAGCCTGCAGCCGCACCGTAGCCGACACCTGGCGGGTAAGCATCTTCCCCGCGAAGGGATCCGACAGTGGCTCATCGAAACCTGGCATCGGGAACTCCAACTTGTAAAACTTGGGCGGCGGCGGGTCCTATGCGGCGGCCGAGGGCGCCGCGCCCGTGCTGTCCAGCGAGGGCGACGCCGCGGAGAGCGTCGGCATCAAGCTGCCGCCGTGGAACAGGGGGCCGTACACCCCACCATAGAGGACGCCCGAAGCCGGGGCGTCGCCAGGCGCCATGACAGCCCCTGTGGTCGGGAGCGACGGTAGGTGCGGCTGGGTACTGGGCGATGTGTAGATGGGTGTCGACGAACCGGTGATCTAGGCCGGAAGCGGTGACGGCGACGATGGGAACTTGATTTGCTGGATGGGGACGCCCTTGGATGGCGGCGGCGTGGCTAGGAACGAGGTCATCGCAGTCCTATCGTAGGGCTTCCCATACTGGTACGAGATGACCGACGCTGTGGTCGCGGCCGAGGGCGACGGCGGCGGGGGTAGCTGCTGTTGGTGTGGCGGTGGATGGTGTGACAACTGGGGCTACAGCTGGGGCGCATAGGGCCCGACGAGGAAGGCCCTGATGCCCGCCACGGCCTGCCCTAATTCTAGGATTGCGGCCATCATCTGCTCCGGGGTGAGGACGAGGGCGGCGGGAGACGACGGCGCCGGGGCGGAGGGCGCGATTGCCCCTGAGGACGCCAGCGTGCCTAATGCCGGCGCGCTTGATGTGTGGGGCAGCAGCGCCGACGAAGACGCTGGTGGCGGCGGGTTGGTGTGTGGCGGCGGCGGGTGGGAAGAACTTGGTAGAGGGCTGGACATGATTGAACCAGAGATCTCTAATAACAGATTGTTATGTGGCTGCTAGGATTGAGAGGGAGAGAGCTGAGGGAGAGGCGGCGATGGGTGTGCTACAGTAGGCGGGTACTGTTCACGACCGTAATTGTGGCGGCTAGGGCTGCGAGGGAGGCCGGAGGCCGGCCGAGGGCCTTGCCCACGGCCGAGCAAGAGGGAAGGGATTTCCTTCTTAATTCTTGCTTGATTAGATTAATACATCTCCTCTCCTTATATAGAGAGGTTTACTTTGACTCCTAAGCAAGGCTTACTTGACCCTTAAGCAAGCGACCCTTATCTCTAATTAACCCTAACACTAGCGGGCTATACCGCCAGCCCAGGCCCAATAGGCTCATGGTGTTGATAAAAACCAAATCATCACTAAGAATACCAAGTGATTTAGATAAGCTTCTGCCTATAATCTTTTTTGTAGCCACTGCAAATCCATTAACACTAATCAGTCTCATTTGACCTTCATATCTTGTCCATTAACTCCTCTTGTCCGGGTATCGCAAATATTGATACCCGATAGTAGCCCCCCGAGCCCCCGAGCGATCCGAGAGGGATCGGTTGGGGGATCCTTCGATTGCCTGAGGGTGCGCGCGAGCGCACTCGATGGGTGTAGCCCCCGAGCATGTGGAGGAGTTAGATATTCCTTCGTAGGTTTTTTTTGCGTGGGGGAGTGCCACAGTTCTTGCTTGTCCTCTGTGACTCAGGGGATGCTTCGGTGAGGTTGCAATGGCCGATCCGCCGTCGGTATGCGACCGCGCGATGGGTCTCTTTGCCATTCCAAGCCCTTGAGCCCCCGAGTGTAGCAGGGGGCCGGTCAAGGGGTCGGTTCGTCTTGTGGTCGTTCTCCCTCAAGCATTTTTTCGACAAAACGGAGGGGTTGAGCCGTGCCATGCTTTCCTCGGTGGACGAGTCATGGTGCTCGGTGAACTGCTGATGGGTCGGTTCAAGTGGAGCTCTGGCGTCCCGTTCGTGGGGGCCCAACGTGGGCCAGCTGGTGACCAACTCCAGATTCCTGTGGCCAATCTGTATAATTCTTAGGTTCGTTCGACCGGTCCCAAGGGCTCGCTCCCTTTCTTCGAGGAAAAACCACGGATCGAACTCTGATCAGGACTTGAACGTGGACCAGGATGCCCTCAGCGCTTGTGCGCTCGGGTTTCGGCCGCTAGCGGGCCCATCCCTTTCCACCCCTTGCTCTGAGGGCACCCTAGAGCGGTCGCGAACCCGTCGGTCGGCTGACCTTCGAACTCGTGGGCCATAAGTGGGCCATGGGAGCGCGTTTAAGCCCTGTATCCCTTCTTACCTACAACGGATCTCAACGTTTCCGTCGGGCATATCCGTTGTGCGGCGCGTGATTCGAGGGAGTAGGCGAAGATATCGTGTGCGCGGTTTTCGGAGGGGAGGTGATGTGACGCGGTGCAGCGGGCACGCGTATCCAGGCGGACCGTTCGCCTTCCATCTTTATCCTAGCTTAAATATATATCGGCCTCCTCCTCCTTGTTTCGGTACGCTAGAAAAGCAATCTTGCCCTCTCCTCTCCTAGCCACCGTTGCTTGGGTCTGCTTCCTCTGCTCCTCCACCGTCGGCGCCCTAGATCCGCTTGCTCTGCTCCTACTCCACAAGCCCTCAGTCGTCACCCATGGGGTTGTGGTTCCGTTCCACCGTCACCCACACGCACATGGAGGGCCTCATGAAGCGCGGTCTTCTCCGTCCGTGGACTGACATGATGGAGTGGATCATGCCTGAGCGCGAGGAGCTACTGGCGCCGCCGGATGGCTACGTTGTCTCCATCGTGCGCTTCCATGAGCGCGGGCTTGCGATGCCCCCACACTCGTTCTTTTGAGGGCTATGACACTACTACGGGATCGAGCTACAACACCTCAACCCCAACAACATCCAGCATATCGCGGCCTTCATCACGATGTGCGAGGGGTACCTGGGGATCGAGCCCCACTTCGAGCTCTGGAGGTACTTCTTCTCCATCTCCCTACAAAACAAAAAGGAGAGACAGGAGCAGGGAGACCCCGGTGCTGATCGGGTGTGCAAGCATCCATCTTCGGAGCTCATGGTCGGCCGGGTACATGCCGTGCCAACTCACCAAATTCAACAAGGGTTGGCACTCGTAATGGTTTTATCTGAAGAACAATCCCGCCACCCCCTTGCCAATCTTCTCTGGTCGCGTGATCGAGGAGGTGCCTGAGCCATGGATTTAGGGGCCGCCCACAAGTTGAAGAAGAGGAGGCTGCCCGCTCTCGTCCAAGCCATCGTGTTCCTGAGGAGCCGCGGCCTTCGCGGGGCTGGCGTCATCGGCGCGTACCATGTGCGGAGGGTGGCCCCGCTGATGGCGCGCACCCTCTCGCTGCACGCGATGGTCCCTGGCACGGACTTCCATGGAACGATGCTCGCCATAGAGCCGCTTGCCCACAGCAAGGTCGCGCAGCGTGTCAAGGAGGCGACGAATGAGTCCATCGCGTTCTCGATCCTGGGGCACCCTGTGATGTGGCCGGTGCGGGACGCCATCGAGTTGTCGATGGATGTGAGCATCTGGTCCTCCATCGCGCTGCTGCTAGAACATGCGGCGGTGAGGGCGGTGAACCATGCTACCGAGGAGAAGAGGAAGAAGGCAAAGGATGACAAGGAGAAGAAGAGGAGGGAGAAGGACCAGGCGAAGCTACAACGTGGGAGGCGGCAGCAAGGCTCATCGTCAGAGGACGATGACGATGAGGATGAGGATGATGATGAGGAGGAGGAGGAGATCCCATGGGAGGACTTGTCCCATGTGGATGAGGTTGAGCCCGCATCGCAGGAGGGGCCCTTCGCGTTCCACCGCCTAGAGCAGGAGGGGGACGTGCATCTAGAGCTGACGGAGGCAGGCTACTCCATCCCGCCCGACCCCCCTACAGCGCTTTTAGGGTTGGTAGAGGCTGGCGGCTCTGCCCTGTTGGGGCGAGTTGCCCCGTCCCGTCTGACCCTTCTTTGGCACGCCCGGGGTCAGCGGGAACCGGTGGCTCCGCCTCATCTAAGACCTCTGGCCAGGGGGAGGGCTCAAAGCAATGGCGTGATGAGGTGTCATAGTGGGATCAGGCGAACCGACCCAAAAACATCGACGCTCGGTGTCGTCGGTGTAAGCTTACATGCCATTCACGTTTCCCTCTTTAACGAGCTCTTTGCTACGAACTAACCTTTGTGCTTGCTGCAGCGTCGGGGAGCGCGGAGGTCACCTGGTGTTGGCGTCGAAGAAGGCGCTCACCAAGCAGGCGTGCTTGGACCCAGCTGGTGCCGTGCCAGGGGCTGGCAGGGAGGCGCAGTCAATGGCCACGCCCAGGACTCCCGTGGCAGGTGCGGTGGCGCCGAAGGTGGAGGCGGCGTGGCTAAAGACGGTTGAGATGCCACAGGCGGGGACGGTGCTACCGGAGGCGGTCGAGGCGCCGCAGGAGGAAGCAGTGTAGGCGGTGCTGCTAGAGGCAGTCGAGGCGCCGCAGGAGGATGTGGCGCGTGCTGAGGCGACCACGACGCCGCAGGTAGAGGCGGCGCGGCTAGAGTCATCGGCCGTGCGAACGACGCGCCCGCGATGGGACAAGCGGGGGAGGCGGCTCCCGAGACATCATTTGGGGTCGGTGCCGAGATGTCCTTGTCGCTGGTCTGTGCGGACGACGACAAGCTCCAGTGGGCCGACCCGCGGAACCCCGGGGCGACGCTCTTCTTCCTTGACGATGCTGCGGAGAAGAGGGAGGTGAGCGGCTACAAGACGGAGGTGGGGGTCGTGATTAGCGCCCTGATGACCGTGCTGGTGTCTATGCACGATGTCGTCTCCCCCGTCGGCCAGGTATGACATGATGATGCTTCCGACCTCTATTTTCCTTTCCATGTTTCCCAACCCGTATCCTTTTTGTAGGTCCTACTAGACCGCAGCCAAGAGAAGTCGAAATTCCTCCAACGCGAGAGGGGTGTCTGGGATCACATCACCGATGAGGAGTGGCTGCACAAGGAGCAGGAGGCGTAGCTCGCTGCCGCCCATCAAGAGGTAGCTGAGCTCGCTCCTATTTGCCAGGAGCTGGCCGATCTCTAGATCTAGTACGCGGATGCTTGCGATGACGCCACTGAAGCCAGGGAGAAGTTGATGGCCATTCTCAATAGGGTGCAAATGGATGCCGAGGAGACCGAACGGCTGCGGAAGGAACGGGCAGAGCTGCTCTAAGCCACGTAGGGGCTCCGCACAGAGCGTGCCAGCGCCCAACAGCGGGTCACCTCCTTGGAGGATGAGCTCCGAGCAGAAAAGATCTGAAGGAGGCGGCAGAGGCGGTGATGGCCAATCTCGCTGCAGAGGCTACCCAGCGTCAGGAGCAGATCTAGAACCTAGAGGCCAAGGCGCGCCAGCTCCGGGCGGACATGGACGGTAATTCTTTATTCTTCCTTCGTTGTTTTTCTAGAATCTATGGTAGGCTCTCTTTTTGACACGGGGCGTGTGTCTTGGGCAGGTCTCAACAGCTGGCTCGAGATGAAGGTTGAGAAGAGCCGCAGCCTCAGGCGGGAGCTCAGTGAGCTGAAGGTCGCCCTCCAGAATGAGCACGATGAGCATGAGACTCTATGCACCGCCGTACAACTGGTCTGCGAGGACCTAGAGCTGACCCCGGCATAGGAGACGAGCTGGCTCATGGTTCGTGCCGTCGGGATCATGGAACGGGCTCGTGCCATGTTGAGGGAGGCACTTCGCTTCGGTGTTCGCCAGTCGTTTGCAATCGCTCGTTCCCATTATGGGAACATCGATCTACAGGCGATGAGCCAAGGCTACGTGCCTGGGTACTCCGACGCCGAGCTCGAAGCCCCTAAGACGGACATGGCACCCTTGGCGCAGGACCTCTTTGCAGCAATCGAGGACGACATCATCGCCCAAAGAAGTAGTTAGTCAAATTAGGATGAGTGGCGGATTTTGTAATAATTGAACAAGTCTTAATCCTTTTGTTAAGGTCGGACGTGGTTTTATTACTTTATTTTTTTATGCATGTTTAAAAATGGTTGCTATGTTCTGGCCCCTTTTTTCGTTGTCAAGATTATAGAGCTTAAGGCGCGGGCGAAAGAGTTCTGATCATGTTGGTGAGCAAGGGCGCCGTAGCCGCTGGGGCGTAGGTTTCTTGCAGTCCGACCAACTTTACTCAGAATTCATTTCCACGTCTCTTGCCTTTTAGTTCTTAATGTGAGGGAGGGGGTCGGATGCGGTGTTTTGTTACTGAATAGATATGTTCTCAGTAGCCCCCAAGTGAGATCTGACCCCAAGCCATTGCTTGGGTTGGATGTCACTAGAAATCGAAGATAAGGTAATAAGAACAAAAAATCATTTTGATATTTCAGAAACACCCTTAGTTTTTATGGATACATGCACATACTAAGGGCAGAAGCGATGTAGCTGCTCAATGTTACACGCATTGACGAAGACCTTGCCATCGATGGTCTTGAGTTTGTTGGTGCCGGGTCGAAGCGCTTCGGCGACGACGTATGGGCCTTCCCATGGTGGAGAGAGCTTGTGGCGGTCCTTGTTGCCCTGAACGTGGCAGAGCACTAGGTCACCGACATTGAAGGCCCGACCCCTCACTCGACGGCTGTGGTACTAGCGCAGCACCTGCTGATCCTTGGCCGAGCGGAGGAGGGCGACATCATGGGCTTCATCGAGCTGGTCCATGGCGTCTTCGAGGGATGCCTCGGATCCTTGTTTGTTGTAGGCTCTGACCCTCGGTACCCCATAGTCCAGGTCCATCAGGAGGATTATCTCGGAACCGTAAACCATGAAGAAGGGCGTGTACCCGGTTGCCCGGCTGGGGTTCGTCCTCAAACTCCAGAGGACCGCTGGGAGCTCTGCGACCCATCGGCCACCAAACTTATTCTGCCGGTTGAAGATCCTGGGCTTGAGGCCTTGCAAGACCATGCCATTTGCATGCTCGACCTACCCGTTCGTGCGGGGGTGCGCCACAGCAGCCCAGTCGACCCAGATGTGGTGTTCATCGCAAAACCGGAGGAGCTTCTTCTCGTTGAACTGCGTACCGTTGTCGGTGATGATGGAGTTTGGGATTCTAAAGCGATGGATGATATCGCGGAAGAATAGCACTGCTTGCTCGAATTTGATCTCAGAGATCGGCCGAACCTCTATCCACTTTGTAAACTTGTCTACGGCGACAAGCAAGTGCGTGTAGCCTCTGGACGCCTTTTTGAGAGGTCCAACTAGGTCAAGCTCCCAGACCATGAACGACCACGTGATGGGGATTATCTAGAGTGCCTAGGCTGGCAGGTGGGTCTACCGAGCATAGTACTAGCATTCTTCATAGGTGCGTACAATCCGCTCTGCGTTGGCCACCACGGTAGGCCAGTAGAAACCTTGCCGAAACACGTTTCCGACCAAGGTCCTCGGTGCGGCGTGATGCCCATAGATCCCACCATGGATGTCTGCCAGCAGCTGCTTCCCTTGCTCGATGGGGATGCAGCGCTATAGAATCCCGATGTGGCTGTGCTTGTAGAGCTCTGCCCCAATGACAGTAAAGGACTTAGCACGGCGCGCGAGCCGCCGAGCCTCTGTTTGATCCGTCAGGAGCACCTCATGGAGGAGACAATCGAGGTAGGGTGTCCTCCAGTCAGGTAGAGGATCAGGCTCCACCACTGAGCCCTCGTCGAGCTCCATGACCTCGGGGTTAGAAGGAGCCACTAGTTGGTCAGCCCTCAAGCCCGGGGCCTCCATGACCTTGGGGTCGTAAGGGACCATCGGTTGGTCAGCCCTCGAGCCCGAGGCTGGCTGCCTATCGCCTGTCTACTCCATGTCCTCGTAGTGGATGGAAGGCTGGTGCTGGTCGCTGGCGAAGATGCCCGTTGGAACTGGCTCCTGTCCAGACGCCATCTTGGCCAGCGCGTTGGCTGCTTCGTTGAGCCACCATGGGATGTGATTGAGCTTGAGCCCATCGAACTTATCCTCTAGCTGGCGAACCTCTTGGTAGTATGCTGCCATTTTGGTGTTGTGGCAGCTCAACTCCTTCATGACTTGGTCAACAACCAGCTGGGAATGCCCGGACGTCGAGTCTCCGGATGCCCAGTTCAAAATCGATGCACAGGCCGTTGACGAGGGCTTTATATTCCGCCACGTTATTGGAGTCGAGGAAGTGAAGGCAGACCATGTATTTCATCCATACCCCAAGGGGTGAGATGAAAACTAGCCCCACATCGGTGCCCTTCTTCATCAACGACCCATCGAAGTATATCGTCCAATACTCTTGGTCGATGGCTGTCGGCGACATTTGGACCTCGGTCCATTCTGCCATGAAGTCAGCCAGCGCTTGGGATTTGATGGCCATGCGAGGGGCATATGAAATTCCCTGGCCCATCAATTCAAGCGCCCACTTGGCGATTCTCCCTGTTGTGTCCTGGTTTTGGACGACCTCGCCGTGGGGAAAAGACGTCACGACTATCACCGGATGTGACTCGAAGTAGTGACATAGTTTCCTCTTGGTGATGATGACGGCGTAGAGGAGCTTTTGGATCTGGGGGTAGCGGGTCTTGGAATCGGACGGGACCTCGCTGATGAAGTACACGGGGCATTATACCCTGAGGGTGTGTCCCTCATCCTCCCGCACTACTACTACGGTGGCACTGACCACCTACGTTGTGGCGGCGATGTAGAGCAGGAGCGGTTCCCCATCGGTCGGCGGGACCAGGATCGGGGCCTTCATCAAGAGCTCCTTGAGCTTGTCAAGTGCTTCCTGAGCCTCGGCTGTCCACTCAAAGCGATCGGCCTTTTTCAGAAGCCGATAGAGGCGTAGGCCTCGTTCGCCGAGGCGTGAGATGAAACAATTGAGTGCAGCGAGGCACCCCATGACCCTCTGTACCCCCTTTATGTTCTAAATCAGGCCCATTCTCATGATGGCCGAGATCTTTTCTGGGTTGGCTTCGATGCTATGCTCGAAAATGATGACCCAGGCAACATACCCCTCGGGACCCCGAAAACACATTTTTTGGGGTTGAGCTTGATGCCATTTGCTCGGAGTTTCACAAAGGATAGCTCTAGGTCGGCTACTAGCTGGTCTCTATGTTTGGATTTGACTATGATGTCATCTATGTTGGACTCAACGGTCTGCCCGATGAGGTCACCGAAGCATTTGAGCATGCAGCGTTGGTATGTAGCCCTAGCGTTCTTTAGACTGAACGGCATTGTGACATAGCAATACGATCCGAAGGGGGTGATGAAAGAAGTCACGAGCTGGTCGGACTCTTTTATCGCAATCTGATGGTACCCGGAGTACGCATCGAGGAAGCAGAGGGTTTCGCACCCTGAGGTCGAGTCAGCTACTTGATCTATGCACGACAAAGGAAATGGATCCTTCAGGCATGCTTTTGTTGAGACCCATGTAGTCAACACACATTCTCTATTTCCCACTCTTTTTCTTTACAAGAACAGGATTGGATAATCACTCAGGGTGATACATTCCCTTGACGAATCCGGCAGCCAAAAGCTTCGCAATCTCCTCACCGATGGCCCTACGCTTCTCGTCGAAGCAGCACAGACGTTGCTTTACCGGCTTGGAGCCCGACTTGATCTTCAAGGCATGCTTGGTGACTTCTCTCAGAATGACTGACATGTTTGAGGGCTTCCACGCGAAGATGTCTCTGTTGGTGCGAAGGAAGTCAACGAGCGCGCTTTCCTATTTGGAGGAAGGCGTGGTGCCGATGTGCACCATCTTGCCCTCGGGGTTACTGGGGTCGACAGAGACCTCCTTGATGCCCTCCACGGGCTCAAAAGACCCGGCCGATCGCTTGGAGTCGGGGGGCCTCCTCGGCGGGCTTCTCCCTGATGGCCGTGAGCTCTGTGGAAGCGACTATTGCTGCGGCACATTCGCAGCACTCCACCTCGCACTCGTAGGCGCACTGAAAGGAGGTGCTGACGGTGATGACCCCTCATGGGCCCAACATCTTCAGCTTTAGGTAGGTGTAATTGGGAACATCCATGAACTTCGCGTAGCATGGCCATCCAAGAATGACGTGGTAGATCCCACAGAACCCAACCACCTCGAAGGTAAGGGTCTCCATTCGGTAGTTGGTTGGAGTCCCGAAGGTAACGGGCAGGTCGATCTACCCGAGGGGCGTGGCCTGTTTTCTAGGCACGATGTCGTGGAATGGCGCCCTGGTCGGCCAGATGCGTGACCGATCGATGCCCATGGCATCCAATGTCTCGGCGTACATGATGTTGATGCCGCTGTCCCCATCCATCAGTACCTTGGTGAGCCGCTTTGTGTCGATAATCGGGTCGATGATGAGTGGGTACCACCCCGGTTGAGGGACGCTATCTAGGTGGTCGATTCGATCAAAGGTGATGGCAGACTCCGACCTTCGAAGGAAGGCGGGCATGGTAGGTTCGGCTGCGTAGACCTCACGGTGCGCCAGCTTCTGTCAACGCTTGGAGTCGTAAGCCGCTGACCCCCTGAAGATCATGAGGAAAGCCATCGAGGGTCGGGAAGCCATCATCCTTTCCCTCGGCGTCGTCCACCGTAGGCTTGGGGTCCCTCCTTGGCTCACGCTTATTGGCGCCGCTAGACAAGAACCGCTTCATGAGAGCGCAGTCCTTGTATAGGTGCTTGACGGGGAAGGCGTGGTTCAGGCACGGGCCCTCAAGGAGCTTATCGAAGTGGTCAGGAGTGCCCTCAGCGGGCTTTTGGCCCCCTTGCGGTCAACAGCAGCCACGAGCGAGCCCTCGTGCTGTTGCTTGTTCTTCTTCTTGTTGGGGCGGTTGGAGGCGTCGAAAATGGCTCCGACCACCTCCTCGCCCGAGGCATGGCTAGTGGCGATGTCAAGGAGCTCCTTGGTAGTTCTCAGGCCTTTGTGACCCAACTTGTGGACCAAGGACTCGCAGGTAGTCCCCGACAAGAAGGCTTCGATAATGTCGGCATCGGCGATGTCGAGAAGCTCATTGCACTGCCGAGAGAAGCGTCGAATATACTCACAAAGAGTTTCCCCAGACTTCTATTGGCATTTTTTGAGATCCCATGGGTTCCTAGGGTGCGTGTAGGTGCCCTAGAAGTTCCCCACGAAGATCACCTTCAGGTCCACCCAACTATGGATGCGGTTGGGCGGGAGGTGCTCCAGCCACGTCCGCACCGAGTCAGCGAGGAATAAGGGGAGGTTGCGGATGATGAAGCTGTCACTATCCGCGCCACCGGCTTGGTAAGCAAGCCGATAGTCCTTGAGCCACAGCCCGAGGTTCGTTTCCCCATAGTACTTTGGGACATTGGTCGGCGGCCAGTGCCGCGGAGGGATGGGCGCGTTGAGGATGTGCCGACCGAAGGCCTAAGGTCCCGGCAGGCCGAGGCTCAGGCTTCGGTCCTCGGCGCTGCTGTAATGCCTGCCCCGGCGAGGGTGGTAACCGCGATTGGCCTCCTCCCTCTTGTCGTCCCGTCTGCGCCTGCAGGCGTTTAGGGTGTCGTGAGCATCGCGGTCACGGCCGAGACGCCCATGCACCGAGACTGCGACACGCCTTCCGTCATCGTATGGCTCCTAGTGGACGGAGACGTCCTTGCCACGCTGCCCCGAGGGCACGCATTGGCTAGTGTCAAGCTCGCGCTGTCGAGACAATAAGCTCTCCGCCTGCTGCACCGTGGCACGCTTGAGTAACGTGAGGGTCTCTTGGTGAGTCTTACTGGGCTCAGGGACCCTCGGAGCAGAGCTACCGTGGCCGCTGTGTTCTGGCTCGCCCGAGCAAAACGTGGGAGGCCTCTGTCGTCCTCGACGATCCTCCAGTTCATGTCACGGGCCCTGGCGAGCGCACGCCCACCATCTCCTCGGTGCTCTATCTCTCGCTCGAGCTCCGTGCGTTCCAGCTCAAGTTTGAGCCACACCTCTTCAAGCTCTTGGTGCCGCGCTCACAGGTGATCCTCCTTTATGTGAGGAAAAGCCCCCGTGCCCTCTTCGTCCCCATCGTCGGGGTCCTAAGGCGGGTTGGCTCCCCCCTCGTGGACGCTTTCGACGCGTCCCTCTAGGGTCTCAGCAATGAAGCATTCTCACGAGGGGTGATGACTCCCCCTACTAGAGTTAAGGTCGGAGACAGACTCTGAATCTCCCGCGAGAAGGTCGTGGAATGATTGCACGATGTAGTCCGCCATGCCCACGAACTCGCTGCCCGCGGGAGATGGGCGCATGCGTTGCGCCACGAGGTGACCTACGGTCGTCGCGTCATGATGTTGGCGAAGGAGAAGGCAAGGCAGCGCATGCCTTCCTAGGACGGTCGGGGTCCCAGGAAGGCGTCGAGCTGGCGCTCTAGCCTCTCATAGTCGAAGTCGTGGAGCCGGTCGCTCCCGGGGGTTCGGACCCCCGGCAGATGCAACTGTAGCCCCTCGAGGGCCTCGACGAGCATGTCGAGGCCATCAGAGCAGAATGGCTAGGCGGGGATCGAAGCCTGCGCCAACTCTCCCTCCGCGGGGATGACAAAATCTAGGCTCCCGAAGCGCACGTGCGCACCCAGGACCCAGCTGATGTCGTGGCTAGCCATCTGAAGCCTGATGAAGACGTTGAGACGCGTAAAAGCCCCTACCTAGCGCGCCAACTGTCGGTGGTTCGAGTCACCGGCTACTAAATTTCTAAATTGCGCGTCCGGCTCTGATGGTGTGCTCAGAAGACACAAGGTTTATACTGGTTCGGGCTGAATGTCCCTACATCCAGTTCGCTGCTGCTTGTATTACTGGCACTTATCTGTGGTAAGGGTTACAGACGGGCGAGAGAGGGAGTGGATCCCAAGTCTCTGTGGGGAGAATGAGAGAGTGTTCGAGTGTGTTGCGCACGTGAGTCCATCTCCGGGGTGCCCTGCTTCCCCTTTTATACAAGAAGGGGAGGATACAGGTTACATTGGGAGAGAGAGAATGGAGAACAAGGATGAAAAAAGTCTTCTGGGGACCGTCGCTTCCCCCTTCTTCATGCGGGTCCCGCCGACGCTGTAGGAGTTAATGGGGACGGCTCCATATCGTGTCCCTGTTTATCATTGCTGTTATACCCCCGTGTCATCAGCCGGTCGTGGCTTTCCTTTCCGCCCTATCAGGCAGTATGGTTGGCCTCTAATCCCATTCGTGGCCGTACGGGGAGTAGGCGGAACAGTGCCGGCATGGACATCATTGTTGGGGGCGCGTTGCCCTGGGTATGGCCCAGCGTGGCCACGGGTCACATCAGGACATGCGTTTGCCTTTCCTGGCGTCAGGAGTTTGATGCAGGGCCCACGTCCTCTGACCTACGACGGATGGGGGCGGTATGGCCCCCGTCGGGCGAGGCGGAGTCATCGCCGAGGGGCCGGGCGATGCGAGGCCCACGCCTGAGGAGTCGGGCGAGGCGGAAACTGTGCCCGAGGGGTCAGGCGAGGCGGAAGCCCGTGCCCGAGGGGTCGGGCGATGCGGAAACTGCGCCCCTGGGGCCGGACGACACGAGGCCCTCGCCCGAGGGGTCAGGCGAGGCGGATCTCGTGCCCTTGGGGTCAGATGAAGCCGTAGTGACACCCTTAACTGTCTTGGCGGATTAATGCTGATGGCCGTTAACTCCTCTTGTCCGGGTATCCCAAATATTGATACACGACCTCATGCTTGGAAGGCATTTTTCAGAGATCTGGGAAGGAGTTCTAGGGATCCATGTTGGGATGGCTCATTGCAGAAATGGTTGCTCATGTATACAGTACAAGTGTCAAAAGATTTAGCACATTCAGATATAAAGAATTTCAGAGTCAAGGTGCTTCATTTTTGCTACACCAATTGGCCATCAATTTGAGCTTTTGTTCAATCGTGCTAAAGTTTTGTCTTTAATCCTGTTTACTGGCTGTTTAGTTAAAAAATATTTTATTGTGAGAAATACTTATTAAATATGTGCTTGTGTCCAATCCTTGCTAAAGTTTTGTCCTTAATCCTATTTACTGGCTGTTTAGTTAAAACTATTTTTATTGTGAAAAATACTTATTAAATATATAATATATTAATTGAATGTATACAATCCTTCTACTATGAATAAAATTGTATGGCACATACGTGTTGCATGTGCCTGTTCACTATGTATATAAAAAACTAAAATAATTTATAATTTAGAATGAAGAGAGTATTTTTTGAAGAAATTCAGTCGAAAATAAGCAGGATTTTCTACTCACAAATAGCAGAGGATTTTTTTTAGCGACAGAAAATGCCTGCCGCTCAGAAAGATTTTTGTGTGAAATCATCACCTGTTGTGTTCCAAAAACACACCACAACGCCATCACCACCAATGCAATGAGGCCATGACCGCCTAATACCACAACAGGCCAGGCCCGAGTAAGTATATACACTGAAGCCTAGCCGAACTAGATGCAAAGCTTTCGGGCTGAAATTAGCCTGCCCATTTAAAAAAAAACTCTCTTCTTTGAGTACACGGGAGAGCAAATTTTACAGCAGCATTAAAAGTTGCTTAGTGTGGCGTTTTACACTATACTGTTTTGGCATTATGTACTTATCTGATTTAATTTTGATGGTTGAACCGATAAAGGCCACGTCGCCATAGACATAAACCAATCCTGATTTCCTGGTCCAAACACTGTTATCGCTTAAACCTGCACTTTTCTGAAGCCTAAAGTCATCAAGAAAAAGCTTGAGCCTGAAGATCTGAGGTTTATTTATTTTGGGGCGAGTATCTTGTCAATCAAAATGGTATAATATAAGCCAAATTCTGGAGAAACGAAAGGAATACGTTGCTGATGTTGAACTTTCAGCAAAAATTTGGACCGCGACCGTAAGAACGAAATTCTCTAATCATATAGGAGTAGTATTTAACAGCTAATGACATTACTGATGGAAACAACCGGGAATTAGAAAAAGTGCATTTTAATTAATGTGCAAAAGTTTTGAAAGAGTGGAACCCAAGGAATTGGTCGTCACTGACGCTGAACGCCCAGCTAAAAATCTGTACTTTGGTAAGGAAGACCTCCTGACCTCAGGAATCAAATTTTGTACTCACATGTTTAACAACTAATCTATTCCACTTGATACTACTCAAAATAATGCGTCCTCTTGTTGTGTCAGTCATCTTGTCAATTCACTGTTCCACTGCAGCGTCCAAACATTTGCATTTGCTTCTGCAATTCGTGATGATTAGAAATAAATAGGACCATCAGACCCCATGCATTTGCATTAGCTTCTGTAACAATAGGACCATCAGACCATCTCCAGGAATGGCACTACCTCCAGACTCTGTTTCTTTCAGTTCCGTAGCAATGCACCGGCAAACCTATATAAATCAAAAAGTAAAAAGTAACGAATGAGAATATATGAGTAGGCACTGGTACCAATAGGAATAGGATTAAGAAACATCCACACGAGATTCAGATTTAAGATGTTTCCAAGAACAAGAGGCTATTTAGCTTAGCATCATGTCAAGTGACAGCAGATGCATGGTGAGATCATCGATTAGAGAAAAACGACTTATGGATCCAATCCACCAGCTTATCAAGCATCAGCACACTATATTTTTTCCCCCTCTTCAGCTAAGCTTATCTCAGTCCAAATGCCGAGAAACCTTAGTGTACATGTTTGATCAAACGAATATGTTTTTCTATAACGCTCACTCATTGATCATAAAACCAAACCCTTGATTCTCTTCCATACAGTGTACTCCAGTCGGTAATAGAATCACACAATTATATAACAACTTTGGGTAAAACCATGTAGGAATTCCCTGTTACCATATAGTAGTAGTAATAATACAAATTGAACTGCTAGGTTAATCAATCATATCCAAAGAGAAGTTAACAAAAATCTTCACATACTTGTAGTTAGCTCTAGAATATTGTTCCGGCCTTGTCTACCGACCAAGGCATTACTCAAAATCTCACGAGTTCTTTGCACATACGAAGCCATTACAAACTGGTACACCATAATCTTGAATGAGATATGGAGGAAAACTAATTGATGTTGCTAAAAAAAAAGAAAACATACGTTACAATTACCGGTGCATCCTAAATACAGTGCATCTTTCTATAGTTCTTCTATTAGTGCCTATCAGAGATGGATTTGATTTGCACTCGTGTCAGAAATCTTAACCACTGATCAGCTCAAAGAGCCGCAATTCACATGCACACTATGCCACCAGTTCGCAATTCGGGATTCCCTCCTGCTTGTGGTGACCGATGCAACTATAGTATCATCAATTGTCAGTGGATTTCTTCTATTTGGGTGCAGTAGTCCATCTCCCTGTTGGATTGGATTGTTTTCTGCATGTCTATAGTTATCTATCACTCTGTCAGGCTAGCCTCATTGCCATTGGAGGCTTCATGCTTCAGTTATCCATCTGGCCAGGATTAGGCTGGGACCTTATCGGTTGATTGGTATTTGGCTGATAAGCAAGTGGTTGATTTCATCAAGATGGGAGGGAAAGGTTGCTTCCAATGAACACCCATGGACGATGGTTGTTCATTGGAATTCAAAGTATGTTCCTCTTCATCAGATTTGGAGCTTATCTCTCAACAATATTATGTTTTTTCTTCTGAGCACTAGCTTTGTGATTTTGAAGTTCACCAAGCATTTTGATGCTATAGATGAAGAGCATATAGAATTGGTCATGTCTTAATCTTCTTCTTATTTTAATATTTTACTTTTTGGAAAATTAAAATTAAAGAATACCCTGTCATGAATGAAAGTACACAGTAAGATCAGGACATCCTTACATGGTTGGTTTCTGGGCTGATAAGCCCAGCTGGTGCTGGTTTGTTGTGAGAGGAAAACACTGTTGGCTGGCTGATAAGCCTTGGCTGAAACCATCAAGCGAACAGGCTGATTGACATCATTGTTGTTCCAAATTTTCACGTAACTAGCGGAACTACTGCATTGTACTGATGTTCCGTGTGAGTTTATCAAATAGTTTAATCATGAGCTTTGCTGCATTTGGTACATTTATTTATGTTTCTAATGTTGGGTTTCACTCCCTGATTCAATTCACCTACTGCTAATTATATTTCTATAGACAAATCATAATGATTTGAACATAACCAATGAGCACGAGAAATTTACTTTCCTAGACAGAGCTAAAATTGCACTTAGATTCGTTAAGGCAACAAAATCAACACTGGCTACCTCAAAATCCATAGTCCCCATTTGATTTGATGCAAATGGTAATCAACCACATGTAAAGAAACAACAACGATAATAATAAAGAAACTAAAAACAGCTAGCAAGATGATTACCTGGTACCGGATCAGCCTCCCATGGACGAGGTCCGGGTCGGGGGCGGCGGCTTGGCACCTGGCGCTCAGCTCTCAGTCCTCCATCTCCGGGTAGCACCGTTCGCGGACCTCCTCATTGGTGAGGTCGCCGAATTGGTTGAGGCCGTACAGGTTTTGCCCGGCGGCGGTTGCCCTTGAACAACCTGTACCGGCACTCCTCCTCACCGACGTCTCTGTAGGTCTTGCCGTACTTGGCCTTCCACCCCACGAACATCCGGCGGGTCTCGTGCTCGAACGGTCTCTCCCCCATCCGGACCCCGTGCCCGCAGTAGATCTCCTCAATGGCGGTGGCGCTGAGACCGTTGAGGCCAGAGGTCACCCCGGCGGCCCTGGCCCGGGCGACGCGGCGGCGGCTCTCCTTGAACACCGCGTACCGGCACTCCTCTTCGCCGGCGTATCTATAGGTCTGCCTGTACTTGGCCTTCCACTCCACGAACATCCGGCGGGTCTCCTGCTCGTATTTGTTCACGGCCCGCAGCGATGCTAGCAGGATCGGCAGCGATACCAGTAGCATGGGCAGCGACACCAGCAACGCCGCCGCCGCCGCGAGAGCAACCGTGGAGCCCCGCCCCATCCTGTCACCACCAACAACGACGACGAGTTGGTCGACCTCGCGCGCGCCCAACGGACCCATCGCACTGCGAGGGTAGATGGCTCGCTGTAGGAGGTTCACCGTAGCCATAGTACTCCACCGATAATCTAGACCTAATCTGATCTAAGGGAACGCAGCAGCGGTGGGGAGCGCCGCCACCGTCTTCACCACCGCTCTCAGACTGCGCTGCCACTACTCTCCGCCACCGGATCTACGGCGCCACCGTTCCCACTACGTTCACATACTGAGGATGAGAGTCTCTGAGAATGAGTTCCTAATTCATTTGATTTTTGCTTCTTTATTTAAAGAGTACGAGACTTTTATTGTGAACTATAACTTACAGATAAGTGGGACATTAAGAAGCTCATTGCTATGTGTGTAAAAAAAGATGAGAGGCTTAAGAGCTCACATGGTGACTCAATCAATCATGTGAAGGAAAATAAAAAGAAGAACTTTAACAACAAGAAAGACAAACCACAAGAAAAACCTCGATGGGACAATAGCTCCTCCTCAAAGTCATAAGGAAAGGCCCGACAGAAAGACCACCATCAGAAACTCAACCGTGTTCAAGTAGACAAGGACACCTGCATGTGGTGCAAGAAGACTGGACACTACTAGAAGGATTGTCCAGAGTTTCTGAAGCACCTGATGATGAAAGGTGATGGCATTATTACATTCGTAGATGAGTTCTTGTATTTAAGTTATGCAACGTCTACTTAATGGATTAATTCAGGGGCAACTATTTATGTTGCAAATTCATTACAGGGATTCCATACGAGAAGGACCCTGCAAAGAGGAGAAAGATACATTAAGGTGGCAAATGGAGTCAAGCTGAAGTTGAAGCCGTTGGAAAACTCCCATTAGAATTAAATGATGGCTTTGTACTTAAGCTTACAGATGTCCTTTATGTACCTTTTTACGTAGAAACTTAATAAGTGTGTCTCGTTTAGATGATGATGGTTATGATTGCCATTTTGGTAATAGCAAATGTTAGATTCTGTTTAATAATAAGTGTGTTGGTTTTGCCTTCCGACAAGACAAGCTTTATTTATTATCAGTTTCTGAGAATGTGAATGTTGTGAGCAATGAGAATGAGAATGCCTCCTCGTCTATGAATGCAAGAAATAAGTGAAAGAGAGTTCATAATGTATCATCGAAATTATGGCACTGTCGTTTGAGCCATATTTCGAGGGGAAGAATAGAACGATTGATTAAAAAATCAATTCTTCCGCTATTAGAATTTTCATATTTAGAACAATGCATTGATTGCATAAAAAGAAAGTATGTTAAAAAAGTAAAGAAAGATGCCAAGTGAAGCGTAGAAATTTTAGAAATAATTCACACAGATATTTGTGTTCCTTTTCCTATGAATAGTGTGGATGGTTATGATTCACTTATAACATTCACAGATGATTACTCTCGTTATGGCTATATTTATCTAATTAAGAAAAGATCAGAAGCGTTAGATAGATCTAAAATATTTAAGGCTGAAATAGAAAATCAGCACAATTTAAAGATCAAGATAGTAAGATCCGACCGTGGGGGTACTACGGTCGACATACCCCATATGGCTAAATTCCTGGACCTTTTGCAAAGTTCTTACAGAAAAATGGCATAGTTGCTTGTTGACGGTCATTAACACCAATTATAAACCGTCAACATAACCTACATTTATGTTTAAATTCATCACCAAACATAGGTATAGGGGTTTAAACTAATAAATTCAACGAGTGTTAGTGAATTTGTGACTGCAGGAGGATTTAATCAAAAAACCGTCAAGGGGGGTCTATTCGTCAAAGTAAATCACGTTTATCCACGGCGGCACCGACGTAGAAAGGATCTACAAGACACCAGAAGACGCACCACCAAAGCTTGGGCCAAACCGCCACAAAAGTGGGTCAGCCGGCCTAAGCCCTAGGCCGACCGGCCTGCTCCGGAGTCCGATCGCCCTCCGCCGCCTCGTACACGTTTCTGAGATCTACACCATTGATTTAAGGCGGTTTTAAGTCGGTGCATCCAACGGTGGTCGAGGGAGATGACGCGGATCGATGACGTGGCAATTCCTTGCCCTCTACTCCATCTCCCCTATATATACCAGCCCCTATCCCCCTTCCTGGAGTGATCCCTGAAACCCTAATTCATATTTATCTCTTTGGATCAAGACCACACCAGGAGGATTAGGGCTAGACTCTCCAATATAGTACATTAGGAACTTGAGAGTTAGGGAGAGTTGAGCCATGGTTCTAGAGAAATCTTCGGAGGTCTGGTATATCTTTGTATCTTACCATTGCAAGACTTATGCTTTAATATAGTTATCTTCTCTATTTACTTTTATGCCTTTCATGTATATGGTTAGTATAGTTATCATACCTTAGCATGGGATCTCAGTTTGTATTGAGTGCTTTAGTTATCGTGTATGGCTAATGTAGTAATCGATAGTATAGACATGGTGTCTAGACTATAGGTTACCTGAGATTGCGCCCAATCCTACGGTTAGTTGTGGTAGCCCCAGGGTTGACAGCTCTGTCAGGCCGTCGTAATCCACCGTATTAGGATTGGTGTTCGTAGAGCTTTAGGCAGCCTTCCCCCGACTACGCTTTCTCACCCCCCTCAAGAGTCGGAAAGGTACTGCTGCTCCAAAGTGTTATAGTATGTGATCGCTATATCTAACCATGCTTCAGTTATCATCTAGTTTAGACTAGAACAGAACCAAAGTAATAGAGAAGTGTTAAGGAACCTTGAACTCTCCCGTTGTCCTCTTAGCTAAACTACTCTTTCACCATGAAATTCTCCAAAGTGTGTGTGTCATTATTCGTAACTCATATCATTTACCATTTACTCCCACTCTAGTCTAGTCGGTATACTAAGTTAGTAGATGCATGATGGTGAACTATCAGTTTCTTTAACCATTGCTTCCCTATGATAAATACGATACTCTAGAATACTCCTGGATAAAAGCTATAACAGTATCCATGCGCTTACGAAATTCTCTGTGTGCGTTAATAAATACCAACATTGCCTAGTACTCTACACCGGGTGAGCCTCGACAGAATGGAGTAACTAAAAGGCGCAACCGTACCTTAATAGATATGGTAAGAAGTATGATAAGTTACTCTACTTTATCGATAAGTTTATAGATGGAGGCGTTAAAAACCGCCATTCATATTCTCAATCGAGTTCCAAGCAAGTCGGTGCCCAAAACACCATATGAGTTGTGGACAGGAAGGGAACCCTCACTGAACCACTTACGTGTGTAGAGCTATCCAACTGAGGCTAAAGTTTTAATCCAAACATAGGGAAGCTAGACTCCAAGACAGTTAGTTGCCATTTTATTGGCTATCCAGACAAGTTAAAAGGTTATCGTTTCTACTATCCTAACAGACATACAAAGTTTGTAGAAACAAGACATGTTGTATTCTTAGAGGATGAGATGGTCAGGGGAAGCATGGTAGCGCGAGATATTAACCTTGAGGAGAAGCGGGTATACGTGCCCACTCCAATGGTTCAAGAGCCATTTTTCACGCTACCTGTTGTTGCTGCACCAATAGTGTGGGACACTATAGTGATAGCACCTGTTGATAATTCTTCCATGGTAACAATGAATGAACATGAGGAACCTGTCCTTTAGGATCCTATAGAGCCCGCTGTCGCTCATGAGGAAGAACTTCAATAGCCTCACATAGATCAAGTGCCAACTAATGGGGCCCCTAGAAGGTCTCAAAGAGCTAGAAAATCAGCCATTTTTTATGACTATTAAGTCTATGCTAGTGAGGAACCTCAAATGGAGGATGAAGAAGAATTTCAAATGGAAGGTGATCCCACCTCATTTGAAGAAGCCATGAGAAGCGCCCAATCGTCGAAGTGGCTTGAAGCCATGGAAGATGAAATGAGATCGATGAGCACCAACAGTGTTTGGGACTTAGAAAGAATTCTTAAAGGAGCCAAGACAGTAGGTTGTAAATAGGTCTACAAAACTAAATATGACTTCAAAGGGAATGTGAAAAGATTTAATGCGTGACTTGTGGCGAAAGGTTTCACGTAAAGAGAAGAAATATATTACAATGAGACATTTTCTTCAGTCTCATATAAGGATTCTTTTAGAATCATAATGGCGCTAATGGCACATTATGATTTAGAATTACATCAGATGGATGTAAAGACGACTTTTCTTAATGGGGGTTTAGATGAGAATGTCTACATGGCACAACCAAAAGGCTTTGTCGTGAAAAAAAAAGAACATATGGGATGCCGTCTGAAGAAATCCATTTACGGATTAAAACAGGCCTCTAGATAGTGGTATTTAAAGTTTGATGGAACGATAAGGAAGTTTGGGTTTAAAGAGAATGTAGAGGACAATTGTGTTTATACAAAGTTCAAGAATGGGAAATTTATTTTCCTCATCCTGTATGTGGATGACATCTTACTCGCTAGTAGCGATGTTAATCTACTACAGGAGATGAAGAAGTTTTTGTCCTCAAATTTTAATATGAAAGATCTTGGTGAAGTTTCATACATTTTAGGTATAGAGATTCATCGAGATAGAAGAAATGGGGTTTTAGGATTATCACAAAAGGCATACTTAAAAAAGGTTCTAAAGAAATACAGTATGCATAAGTGTAAGCCTTCGCCTGCTCCCATAGTCAAGGACGATAGTTTTGAGGAATTTCAATGTCCTAGGAACCAATATGAGATCGATCGAATGAAATCGGTTCCATATGCTTTAGCTGTCGGAAGTTTACAGTATGCTCAAGTATATACACGCCCTGACTTAGCTTTTGTTACCGGGATACTTGGTAGATATTAGAGTAATCCTGAATTAGAACACTGGAGAATGGTAAAGAAAGCTTTGCGCTATGTGCAAGGCACAAAAGGCCTCATGTTAACGTATAGAAGATCTGATTCCCTATATATAGAGGGGTATTCATATACAGATTTCGCGAGAGATGTAGATGATAGAAAATCCACATCAAGTTATGTATTCACTTTCGTAGGTGCAGCTATATCATGGAAAAGCTTCAAACAAACAGTCACTGCATCGTCCACGATGTATGCCGAGTTTGTAGCATGTTATGAGGCCACCGGACAGGTGAACTGGCTAAAGAAATTTATGCCTGGGTTGAAAGTATCTGACGACATCCATAGACCACTCAAGTAATGCTGCCAAACACATTAACATAAAGTTCTATGTTGTGAAAGACAAAGTCTGAAATCGTGCTATTAGTCTTGAACATGTAAGCACAAAGAAGATGCTTGCAGATCCGCTTATAAAAGGCTTACCACCCAATGTGTTCAGAGAACACTTAGCTGGCATGGGTTTACGGGAAACCTTATGATTCCTAAACAATAAGGGTCTAGTTGAGAATCTATTTCAAAACAGAGAGGTGTGTTGTAGCTGTTAATCCAATGGTACTAAATGTTGTGACGCACGCTTTATGCACTGATCTGTGATGGAATGGGAAAAGAATGAAGTAAATTAAGTTTAAGTAATAAGATAAGATCAAAGGGGAGATTGTTAGTGTTGACCTCCTCCAGCTCGGCCCAACGCCCGAGTTGGGCCTTGACCTCGCGCCCTGATCGGGGGCGCCTAACCCTACATGGTCGGTGGGCCCGTGTCGCACTGCGCTATATAAAAAGGTGGGGGCCGGCGACTCGCTGTACGAAGTTCACCACAGGCACAGTACCCCACCGACAATCCTAGACCTAATCCGATCTAAGGGAGCGCAGCAGCGGCGGGAAGCGTCGCCATCGTCTTCACCACCGCTCTCAGACCGCACCGCCACTACTCTCCACCACCGGATCTACGGTGCCACCGTTCCCACTACGTCGGCTCCTCCACTGACGCCTTACGCCACCGACCGACGCCATGGCTTCCTCCTCCGCCAAGCCCACCGATGGTCGGTACCCTAATCTCCTCTCTCTCTCTCTCTCTCACCAGTTCCTGTTTTAGGACGAAGTACTCCTGTTATCCTTTCTAGTGAAGTAAGCACCCGCTAGATCTATGACTAGTTGATCCTAATTTTCTGACCGGGTGGGTGGGCTGCGGGTCTCGACACTAAACGGGCCGGAGAGAGTGGAATAGCAATGAAATCACCTTTAGGTAAGGGGAGCTGTGCTTGTTACACTCGGATCGGCAGTGAACGCCGACGGTGAGGTGGCGAGCCAGAGACGAAGAAGATAACACTGGAAACGCACCCAAACCCAACGCGGACACGTGCAATCAGATCACCTTTTCTGTTCTGTGTATTGCTATTTATTGGTACACAATTACAAAGTGCAGATCGAGCTTCCAAGAGGCTGCCCGTGCATCGTGCTCCGGCGTGTCCATTCCCACTCCCACAAACCACAAGCTGGTGCTCGGCGCATGCATTACAGGAAAGGAAAAACATGCAATCCTAACAGAAACAATCCTCAGGCTATTCCTTGTCATTTGTATTCTCTGTCACCTTTCCCTTCGCCGCTGGCTCCATTTCTGAACCAGGATTTCTCTTCTGTATATCCAGCATTCCAGCTCTTTCTCCACCTGGACTGAATTCCGGCTTGTTCGGCTTATTTTTCCAGCTGAAGCAGCGTTTTTCCCTCACAACATTCCATCATGAACAGTATTTTTCAGCATGAACAGTAAAAATTCAGTCCAGCCGAACACTCCCTGCATTGCTGTGAAGGGTACAGCTACTTTTGCCTGCTCTGAATCGTAATCAGTATTCATCTACCGATTCATGCCAGTCCTGCCTGCTCGTAATTGGTACCGATTCATTGCCTGTGTTTTTTTCAGAGGGAAGACCAAAGGCCTCGCCAATGGCGATAACGACGAAGGGAATATTCAGAGGTCTGAAGATCATTGCACAAATATTCAGTAAGAACCGGATGCCTGGACCAAATTCGTGTGGCACAACAAGGCACCGCCACGGGTAAAGTTCTTTGCATGGTTACTGTCACAAGGGAGAATACAATGCAAAACACTACTGAGGAGAAAAGGAGTTGTGGACAACACCGACTGTGAAGTATGCCAAGCTGCCGAGGAAACCCCTGCTCACATCATATTTGGATGTCCCTGTGCAAGGCAATTCTGGGGAGCTGTCAGAAGCGACCTGGTCTATACAAGCACTCAAGGATCACATACCAGCAAAATACTTCACAACCTTCCTGCTATTATGCTGCTGGCATATTTGAAAACGGAGAAACAACGCTGTGTTCAGGACTGACAGAACTGCTCTAGCTGCTTCATTGGCTGCGTGCAAGTCAGAGGCCTATCTATGGGGCGCAAGGCTGCCAAGAGATGATAGGACAATTGCTACAACCTGGTGCTCTGTAATAAGTAACGCAATGTAATTTTTCAATTTGGTACTAAATCTTCTCTTGAGAGAACTTCACTGAGCTGCAGTCCCAACAACAGGCTGACCCCATCCACATCAGAGTATGGTGGGAGGAGGCGGAGAAGAAAGTGCCTAAAACCGAACGTAGAAGGCTCAACGGGGTGGTCATCTACACATTTCGAATTATTTAGATAGAGAGAAATAGGAGAATTTTCAACAATGAAGCAGAAACGGTGCTACAGGTGGCTGCAAGAATCAAAGAAAACATAGAGCAAAGAAAGAGAGCTTTCACTTATGTTTAGCCGCTGCCTCCCCCTAGATTGTTGGCTGTTGTTGTGTGGCTCTGTTCTGCCTCCCTATTTGTTTTGAGCGGCCTATCTCTGTTGCTTGTATATAAACTCTCTTTCTCTCTTACTTAATTGAAAGGCAGAGCTTCTGCCATTGCGTTAAAAAAAACACCGAAAGAAAATGGTGCTTTTGTAAACTCATATGGCTAGTTGAGAGCCACTATCAATTAATCAATCAGGTGGGGGACTCCCTATCAAAAAAAACAGTGAGAGCCATTTCTTCCATATCCCACTCCCACCTCCTTGGCTACCTAACAGGATGGAGTGGAACACGCCAAGATTTTTTTTAAAAAAAATTCTTTGATAAGCTGTGGATCTTTTTAACCAGTTATTTTTAGTTGGATGTATATATACAGGAGAGCAAATTTCACTGCAGCATTAAAAGTTGCTTGCTGTGGTGTTTCACACTACTGTTTTGGCATTATCTACTGATCTGATTTAATTTTGAAGGTTGAACCGATAAAGGCCACGTCTCCATGGCCATAAGCAAAAGCAAGCCTGATTTCCTGGTTGAAAAACTGTTATTGCTTAAACCTGCACTTTTCTGAAGCCTAAAGTCATCAAGAAAAAGCATGAGTCTGAAGATCTGAGGTTTATTATTTTGGGGCAAGTATCTTGTAAAGATGATATAGCAAGCCAAATTCTAGACGAGTGAAAACAAAGGAAGAATACGGTGCTGATGTTGAACTTTCAGCTTAAAATTGGGCTCGGAATTCTCTAATCACATAGGAGTATTTAATTAACAGCTAACGGCAAGGAAACAGCTGGAAACATTTCAATTGGATAATGAGAAAAGCGCAATGGACAGTTTGAATGAAAGAGTGAAAGCCGAGGAATTGGTCAGATGCTGAACGGTCAGCTGAAAGCCTCCTGACATCAGGAATCAATTTTTGTACCGCATGTTTAACAGGTTAAAATCTATCCCACTTGATACTACTCAAAATGATTGGACCTAAACAAGTACGCATCTTGTTGGTGTCAGTCATCTTTTAATTTATTTATTTAATGTTCCTGTACAGCATCCAAACATTTGCATTTGCATTATCTGCAGTAATTCGTGATGATTAGAAATCAGTAATAGGACCATCGGACCCCATGCATTGATACCATACAGGACAGACTCAAGCCACGATGCGTTCATCCTTTCAGTGGAGGAACATTGTTTTGTATGTTGTCACGCTCTGTTATCCTTTTGGTTATTCCTAAGAATAGTCTCTCTATAATTGGGACGAGCATTTTTTTTGAATCAGGGACGAGCATTTTTTTTATGGTCTTATCAGCAGGAACTCATTAGCTATATGGGATGAGGCTCCTATGACTCAAAGGCACTGTACTAGCAAGCCAGACCTACCATGTTCGCCCACTGGGCACTATTCACCCACTTTAGTTTCACCACAAAATTCGGAAAATTAAAGAGTTACGATTGTTGCTGGAAATTTGTATTCCTATTCCAATTCTATTCCTTACCGTCGGAATTTGATACTAACAACTACTTATGTTATATGGTGTTTACAATGATGGCCTTTCCACAGGCAACATGGGCACGGGCGGAGCCCAGTGGAGGCCAAACTAGGCTCCGGGCCCCCCTGTCCGAGATAACTTTGCAGTACTAGTAAGCAAGATTGAGTGAAAAAATGTTGCATCTCTACACCAGCAAGACTGCATGAGACAAGACTGAAGGAGCACTAGAGCACCAGCATTTCTTTACGTGAAGTCTGCACCTCATCTGCGGCAGGGACTGCATGAGTGGCAGCGACTGCACGCTACTCAATGTTCAAATGCTATACTAGCTTACTCAGAAATGGCATGATTGCATGATATGTTCAATTGGTGTGATTAATGAATTTTCTAATCCTTTCTCTCCTTTTTAGTCGTGGACCTGATATACTCAAATATGGCACTAGTTTAATATTAGCATCAAATTTTAGTTGAGACTAAATTCGTAATGGTTCTATCATTTTAAATTATATCATAAGTCTGCTACTTTCTCGCTAATAAATCTGTAATGGTAATTTGGCTCCCCCTTAATTTTTAGTCACGCTCCGCCGCTGGCGCGGGTCGTCCAAGTACAACGACAACGAGGCTGCGGCTGCGGGGTTGTTGCTGCAGCCTGCAGGCAGAGTCAGCTGCAGCAGCAGCTATCAGAGCGGGGCAGTCGTGTTGTTGGTGCGCATTGAAGACTGACCGGCCAGTCAGCCACCCGCCACCGCCCACCAGCGCGTGACGGCCGGCGCGCGGCCTCGGCTGCGGACGGGCGACCGATGGAATTGTCGGGCCTCGTGCGTGCGCGGGACAATTGCAGAAACATTCGTCCGCACTCGCTAGATCTGTAACGACTAACGAGCAGACGTAGTCTCTGCTTGTGCTTGCAAGAGGCAAGGCAAGGCAAACACGAGTGGTGAGGTCATGTGGCATGAGCCGGGGCGTCAACCACGGCGGCCGGCAGCGGTGACCGGTGAGCCCACGCGCGGAGGGCCTGTCCGGTGGCGTTGGGCTTGGGCGCGTGTCGCGTCAGTTTTTCTTTTTTTTAGCAACGGCGTGTCGCGTCAGGTGCCATGCGGCCATGCTGCACGCAGCACTGCACGAGCGGACCACACGGCCTGGCTCGCTCCTGCCGCAGGGCTCGGCTTCAGCTAAGCCCAATAATAGACGCGCGGCTCATTCTCTCGTGTTTGCGTGGCCCAACGAAAAATTGTTGTCACTGGTTCGGCTGGGCCGCTGATCCACCTGTAGTCTGGCGTGTCTGCAGCCCTGCCCACAGTTGAGGTTTTCTTTTTTTCGCACGTGATTTCCATGAAAAAATTTCGGTGCAAACTGTATCCACCGTGCCTCCCTGTATACAAACCATAGATAGTTGCCACGTGTCCGGTCAACACGATCCAATCACACGCCTAGAAGATTTCCTCGCATGTCCGCATGCGGCTTCGGTTGCCTCCCGTGCCCACTGCTTTTCTACCTCCACCATGCGTCGTTGGATAGTGTTGACTGGACACATGGCAACCATCCATGGCATGTACGCAGGGAGGCACGGTGGATAGAGTTTGCACCGAAATTTTTTCTGATTTCCAGCGGCGAAAACGGGAAAAAATTCCATGCATCCAGGATGCATCGAGTAGTCATGCATACATGCACCTGATGGCTACCGCGTGTATAGGTGAGCAGCAGATGAGCAGCGTCGGAGCCCATGAAAGCTCTAGTTTGGTTTTGGTGAATTGATGAAACCCTAAGTGCTAACCTAGTTTATTAAGTGATCATGAGATAGGTAGCACATTCCAAGTGGTGAAGCAAATGAAGATCATGACATGATGATGGCGATGCCATGGTGATGACCAAGTGCTTGGACTTAAAAAGAAGAAAGAGAAAAACAAAAGGCTCAAGGCAAAGGTATAAGGGGTAGGAGCCATTTTGTTTTGGTGATCAAGACACTTAGTGAGTGTGGTCACATTTAGAATTGATAGCCGTACTATTAAGAGGGGTGAAACTCATATCGAAATGCGATTATCAAAATACCACTAGATGCTCTAACTCATTGCATATGCATTTAGGATCTAGTGGAGTGCTAACACCCTTAAAAATATTTGTGAAAATATGCTAACACATGTGCACAAGGTGATACACTTGGTGGTTGGCATATTTGAGCAAGGGTGAAGAAGATAGAGTTGAAAAGGAGTTAGTCACGCTGGTCATGCAGTGACAGGACGCTGGGGTCCTGCGTCCGGTCAATGGAACCAGTGAAGATGTCGGCGTTGGTCTTCGACCGGATGTTGGGTCACTTAGTGACCGGATGCTGATGGGGCGCGTCCGGTCTTGCTGACGTGGCAGCACACAGAGGAGACAGAGTGTGACCGGACGCTGGGTGAGTTCGGTCATGAATTTTCGCGAATGAAACCTTACTGGAAACGATCGGACGCTGGGGTCCTGCGTCCGGTCACTTTGAGCAGCGCGTCCGGTCACTACTTAAATGTACTGATGACCGTTGAGATCGGGCGATCAGCGTTTGAAGCCGATGACACGTGGCAAGCATCGGGCGACTGGACGCTAGGGTCCCACGTCCGGTCGATATGACCGGAGCGTCCGGTCACCCCGTGTTGTGCCTAGTGAAGGGGTACAACGGCTCTATTTTGTGGGGGCTTCTATTTAAGCCCCATGGCCGGCTCAAGTTCACTTTCTAGGCCATTAGCATTGACATAACAACCTTATGAGCTTAGCCAAAGCCCTCCCACTCATCTCCGTCATAGATTCATCATCTTTGTGAGATTGGGAGAGAATCCAAGTGCATTGCTTCAGTGTTTGCATCTAGAGGCACTTGGTGTTCGTGTTTTACTACGGGATTCGCTTGTTACTCTTGATGGTTGCCACCACCTAGATGGCTTGGAGCAGCGAGGATCGTAGAGCGGAGGTTGGTGATTGTCTCCGGCTCTGATCGTTGTGATTGTGAGGGGTTCTTGACCTTTCCCCGGCGGAGAGCCAAAATGTACTCTAGTGAATTGCTCGTGGCTTATGTGATCCTCATCTTGTGTTGGTTGTGCGGCACCCTATTGAGGGTTTGGCGTGTGATGCCAATTAGCGCGTGAACCTCTAAGTGAGTGTATCGTCACAACGAGGACTAGCTTGCCGGCAAGCAAGTGAACCTCGGTAAAAAATCATTGTGTTATTATTTGATTCCGAGGTGATTGGTCTTCATTGGTATTCATCTTTGTGATTGATTGGTTCACTCCTCGACACGACGGTATAACTATCTTGCTCTCTCTCTTTACAATACCGCAAACTAGTTATCAAGCTCTTTAGTGTAGCTAGTTGTGAGAGCTTGTTAGTTTAGTTAGTGTGGCTCTTTAGTTAGCCTTTGAGAGCACACTAATTTAGTGTAGTGACATAGTCATTGTGTGTTTAGAAACTATAACAATTAGAATTGTGGTAGGTGGCTTGCATTTTTAGTAGGCTAGCGCAACACTTGCTTCGCTTTATAATTGTCTAACCGGTTTGTTAAGTGTTGTTGTGGAAAAATTTAATAGGCTATTCACCCTCCTCTAGCCATTAGGACCTTTCAAGTGGTATCAGAGCCGAGGTCACCGTGATTTGAGGCTTAACAACCTTCGGTGTAAAAATGGCTCAAATCAACAACACCAAGAAGCCACCCCAATTTGATGGCTTAAATTATCCCTATTGGAAAGCTAAGATAACAAGTTATATCAAGTCAATCAATAGGAAGGTTTGGAAGGTGGTGGAGACCAAAATTGAGATTGAGGATGAAGAGGCTCCCACCGCCGTCGAAGAGATGCTACTCCAAAATAATGACATTGCTCTTAGTGCTATCCATGATGCTTTGGATGAGAGAACATTTGAGCAAATCAAGAACATTGAGAGAGCTCATGAGGCATGGAATAAATTGGAGGAATCATTTGAGGGCACTCAAGCCGTGAAGGGTGTAAAGGCATATATTCTCAAAGAGAAGTTTGCAAGCTTCAAGATGAAGGAGGATGAGAGTGTGCCGGAGATGTTCCATAGGCTTCAAGTGCTTGTCAATGATCTCAAAGCACTTAGAGAAGAGGTGAAGGACAAGGACTTCTCCCACAAGTTCTTGAGATGTTTGCCTTCAAGATTTGGCACATTGGTCACTATTCTAGTGAGAAGTGGTTTGGACACCATGACACCAAACCAAGTATTGGGAGACATAATGACCGATGACACATATAGAGATGATAATGAGAAGGAAGAAAAAAGTAGAATAAAGATGAGAAGAAGGATGACAAGAAGAAAAGTATGGCATTCAAGGCCACATCATCCAAGGGCAAGGCAAAGCAAGATATATCAAGTGAAGATGATGGCTCATGGGATGATGATGATGATGATGAGAAGATGGCTCTCTTTGTCAAGAGATTTGGCAAGTTCATGATGAAGAAGGGCTACCGTGCTAGAAGAAAGAAGTCTTCATCCAAGAACAAGGAAGAGTCAAGAAGGTGCTTCAATTGTGGAAGCAAAGATCATCTTGTTGCTCAATGTCCATACAATAGCGACAATAATGATGACAACAAGAAGTACAAGAAGAAGGAAAAGAAGGAAAAGAAAGAGAAGAAGGACAAGATGACCTTCAAGAAGAAGAAGGGTGGTTCATATGTGGTCACTTGGGATAGTGATGCTTCCTCAAGTGATGATGATGATAGTGATGATGACAAGACCACCAAGAAGAAGGCACTTGCAAGCATTGCTATCAATGAGAAGCCTTCTCTCTTTGACACTCTATCATGCTTCAAGGCTAAGGACACTAAGATACAAATTTGTGATGATAGAAGTGATGAGGAACATGATAATAAAAATAAAAATGAAAGTGATAGTGATGATGATGATGATGAACCTACTAAGGATGAACTATTTGACATGCTAGAAGATGCTAAAGAATACTTTGGTATTAAGAGAAGGGAATGCAAAAGCTTGGGTAAGGAACTAAAAGCCCTTAAGCAAGCCTTTGATAAGCTCAATGCATCTCATGAGAGGCTAGAGGAAGCCCATGAGAAGCTTGTCAAGGCTCACAAGAAGCTTCAAAAAGCTCATTCCTCTTTGCTTAATGAACAAAATAAAAAGAAGCATGTTAAGACTTGTGATGTAGACTTAACTTATGACATAATTGATGAATCATTATCTATGCCTATCATTATTGCTCCCACTAACCCTTCTTGTAGTACTTCTACTTCCACCTCATCTAGTAGTGATGGTTTCACTTGTGATGCCTCACTAATGGTTGAGAATGAGAACCTAAAAAAGGAAGTCAATAAGCTCACTCACACCTTGGCTAAGGCCTATGGTGGTGAGGACCGCTTGCTTATGTGCTTGGGTAGCCAAAGAGCTTCTCTCTACAAAGAGGGATTGAGCTATACCCCCAAGAAAGGCAAGGTGGCCTTTGCTTCTCACAAGACTAGTTTTGTGAAGAACAATGATCGGTTTTGCACTAGTTGCAAGCAAGTTGGTCATGTAGAGCAAAAGTGCATGAACAAGAGCAAAAATACTAATGTATCCTTCGTTAAGATTGATTATTTCTATATGCTTACCAAGAATGCAAATGGTGTAAAGGCTAAGTTCATTGGTAGACCATGGATGGGCTCAAAGAAGAAAGTCATTTGGGTACCAAAGAGCTTAGTGACTAACCTTCAAGGACCCAAGCAAGTTTGGGTACCTAAAAAAATTGATTTTCTTTTGTAGGTAAATTACAAAGCCGGAGGAAGGTATTGGGTTCTTGATAGTGGGTGCACTCAACACATGACCGGTGATGCAAGAATGTTCAACTCAATCAACACCAATGGCAATGATGGTTATGATAGTATCACATTTGGTGATAATAGCAAAGGCAAGGTCAAGGGGCTTGGTAATATTGCAATATCTAATGATATGAGCATTTCTAATGTGTTGCTAGTAGAGAGCTTAAACTTCAACTTGCTATTTGTGGCTCAATTATGTGATTTTAGATTCAAATACATATTGGGGGTAGATGATGTAAAGATCATAAGTGTAGATGGCTCTAATTTGATCTTCAAAGGCTTTAGATATGAGAATCTATACTTGGTTGATTTTAATGCTAGTGAAGCTAGATTATCTACATATTTGTTCACTAAGTCTAGCATGGGATGGTTATGGCATAGAAGGCTTGGTCATGTTAGAATGAAACAATTGAATAGATTGGTTAAGCATGACTTGGTTAGAGGCTTGAAAGATGTTGTGTTAGAAAAGGATAAGCTTTGTAGCTCTTGTCAAGCCGTCAAACAAGTTGGTAACACCCATCCTAAGAAAAAGCATGATGAGCACTAGTAAAGCATTTGAGTTATTACACATGAATTTATTTGGATCAACACAATACACTAGCATTGGTGGTAACAAATATGGCTTTGTGATAGTGGATGATTATACTAGATACACATGGGTATTCTTTTTAGTGGATAAAAGTGATGTGTTTGCAACATTCAAATCATTTGTAAAGGGCATTCACAATAAGTTTGAAACAACCATCAAGAGAGTTAGAAGTAACAATGGTAGTGAGTTCAAGAACACTAGAATTGATGAGTTGTGTGATGAATTTGGAATTAGACATTAATTTTTGGTCAAGTACACTCCATAATCAATTGGCCTTGTTGAGAGAAAGAATAGAACACTCATTGATATGGCAAGGTCTATGCTTAGTGAGTACAGTGTGAGTCAATCCTTTTAGGCCAAAGCTATCAACACGGCTTGCTATTGTAGCAACCGCCTCTATTGTCACCCATTGAAAGAGAAGACACCATATGAGCTCTTGAATGATAGAAAGTCCAACATTGCATATTTTTGGGTCTTTGGTTGCAAATGCTATATCTTAAAGAAAGGCACTAGATTAGGCAAATTTGACAAGAAATATGATGAAAGATTCCTACTTGGATACTCAACAACTAGCAAAATATCTAGAGTTTGGAATTTAGATAGTGGTACTCTTGAGGAAGTTCATGATGTTGAATTTGATGAAACCAAGGGTTCACAAGAAGAGAATGAGAACTTGGAAGATGTTAGACGCATTCAACTTTCAAATGCCATGAAGAATATGGATGTTGGTGAATTGAGGCCTAGGCAAGTGAATGATGATGAAGATGATCAAGTGTAAGTGCTCTCTAACTCAAATGTGCAAGATGATACAAATCAAGCTAATACAAGTGGCTCTCATGAAAATAAACAAGATCAAGTGGCTAGTACATCATCTCAACCCAATGATCAAGCAAATGCAAGCAATCAAGTTCCAATGCTCTAACCAACCAATATTGCTAGGGATCATCCATTGGACACTATCATTGGTGATATTTCAAGAGGTGTGCAAACTAGATCAAGATTGGCATTATTTTGTGAGAACTTCTCATTTGTGTCGTCCATTGAACCAAAGAAGATAGATGAAGCATTGAAGGATGTTGATTGGGTGAATGCTATGCATGAAGAATTGAATAACTTCACAAGAAATTAAGTGTGGGAATTAGTAGAGAGACTAAAGGGACACAATGTAATTAGAACCAAATGGATTTTAGAAACAAGAAAGATTAAGATAGGATAGTAGTAAGGAACAAAGCAAGATTGGTAGCACAAGGCTATACACAAGTTGAAGGTCTTGACTTTGGAGAAACATATACCCCGGTTGCTAGATTGGAAACAATTAGAATCTTGCTAGCCTATGCTTATGCCCACGACATCAAACTCTATCAAATGGATGTCAAGAGTGCATTTCTCAATGGTTACATCAATGAAGAAATATATGTTGAGCAACCTCCCAGTTTTGAAGATGACAAGAAACCTGACCATGTGTACAAGTTGAAGAAGGCATTGTATGGCTTGAAGCAAGCACCTAGAGCATGGTATGAGAGATTGATGGACTTCCTACTCTCTAAAGGGTTCATAATGGACAAGGTTGACACCACTCTTTTCATCAAGAAGATTGGTAAAGACTTGTTTGTGTTGCAAATCTATGTTGATGACATCATATTTGGATCAACCAATCAAGACTTTTGTGAAGAGTTTGGAAAGATTATGGCTAATGAGTTTGAGATGTCTATGATTGGAGAGTTAAGTTACTTCCTTGGTCTTCAAATCAAGCAATTGAAGAATGGTACTTTTGTGAGTCAAGGCAAGTATAGCAAGGACATGATCAAGAAGTTTGGCATGAGTGATAGTAAAGCCATTAGCACACCAATGGGAACAAATAACAACTTGGATAGTGATGCAAGTGGAAATATGGTGGATCAAAAATTGTATCGCTCTATGATTGAAAGCTTACTCTATGTGACCGTATCAAGGCCGGATGTCATGTTTAGTGTATGCATGTGTGCAAGATTTCAAGCCTCACCAAGAGAAAGTCATTTGAATGCTACAAAGAGAATATTGAGTTACTTAAAGCATACACCAAATGTTGGTTTATGGTATCCTAAAGGAGCAAAGTTTGAGCTAGTTGATTACTCTGACTTGGATTATGCGGGATGCAAGGTTGAAAGAAAGAGCACATCGGACACATGTCAATTGTTGGGAAGATCACTTGTCTCATGGTCATCAAAGAAGCAAAATAGTGTTGCATTATCAACCACCGAAGCCGAATACATATCCACCGGTAGTTGTTGTGCACAAGTACTTTGGATGAAAGCCACTTTGAGTGACTTTGAAATCAAGTTCAAGAAACTGCCATTGCTATGTGACAATGAGAGTGCAATCAAGTTGACCAACAATCCAGTTCAACATGCAAGAACAAAGCACATTGATATCCGCCACCATTTCATAAGAGATCACCAACAAAATGGGAACATTTGCATTGAGAGTGTAGGCATCGAAGATCAACTTACTGATATATTCACCGAGCCATTAGATGAGAAAAGGTTTTGCAAGCTAAGAAATGAGTTGAACATATTGGATTTCTTAAATATGTGTTGATGCACCCCCACTCATATGACATGCCTCTCATTCAAGCAATCCAAGATAAAAGTTGATTGGCATGGCATACATCCTTGCTAAGGACATGTTTAGTGCATCTAGACATCTTTCACATTTAATAGGCTCATTCATGAAAATCAAATGAATTTGATGATTATATGGTACCACTATTGCTTCTATGCTTATTTTGATCTAGTGGTAGCATATGACATGTTTGTGGTCTTGTAAACCTAGTGTTTAATCTAGAAAATGAGCTCTAAGTGTTTAACTCAACATAGTACAAGATAACCCTCATTTGGAGGTGTGAAGAAGCTTGTCCTTGAATTAAACCGAGTTAAATATCTTTGACAAGTATTCTAGATTGAACCAAATTTGGGAAAATGATTCTCACCTCAATGAATGACATTGATAATCCTAACCTATCTATAATTTAAGCCTTTGTGGTCATTGATGACAAAGGGGGAGAAATAGTGTACAAAGATAGTGAAAAGACAACAAAGGAGGAGAATTTGACACAGGGGAGAGATATGACAAATGAAGGGGATAAATTAAAATTTTGAGCACACAAGTAGGGGGAGCAAGCTCATGAACTTGTATGGTGCATTTCATATGTTTGCTTGCATGGCACAAGCTTTAAATTTCAATATCCATGCTTGTGTGGTGTATGCTAGTTGTAGGTTTGAGTGATGAAATGAAAAACTAGCATGCATAGGTTATCTAGTGATTTCATTTCCAAGTGGTATAAAGCTCACCATGATGCTAAGGATGGTATATTGGTGCACTCCGATTGGTATCACGCTTCAAAGGTCCATCTTTTATACCTTAGCATCATTTGGTAGACATTGCCTCCTATATTTCCTATCTAAGCATATGTGCAAGCTATAATCCAAACTCTTAGCACATATGTAGGGGGAGAAATTGCTACCATTTGGAGTTCATGAAACTTGTCCATATCCTTTTACACATGGTAAATATGCTTGGACAAGCAACATGGATTCAATTGAATTTCAATTCATATTTTGTGAAAGGGTTGTCATCAATTACCAAAAAGGGGGAGATTTAAAGCTCTACTTTGGTTTTGGTGAATTAATGAAACCCTAAGTGCTAACCTAGTTTATTAAGTGATCATGAGATAGGTAGCACATTCCAAGTGGTGAAGCAAATGAAGATCATGACATGATGATGGCGATGCCATGGTGATGACCAAGTGCTTGGACTTGAAAAGAAGAAAGAGAAAAACAAAAGGCTCAAGGCAAAGGTATAAGTGGTAGGAGCCATTTTGTTTTGGTGATCGAGACACATAGTGAGTGTGATCACATTTAGAATCGATAGCCGTACTATTAAGAGGGGTGAAACTCGTATCGAAATGCGGTTATCAAAGTGCCACTAGATGCTCTAACTTATTGCATATGCATTTAGGATCTAGTGGAGTGATAACACCCTTGAAAATGTTTATGAAAATATGCTAACACATGTGCACAAGGTGATACACTTGGTGGTTGGCACATTTGAGCAAGGGTGAAGAAGATAGAGTTGAAAAGGAGTTAGTCACGCTGGTCATGTAGTGACCGGACGCTGGGGTCCTATGTCCGGTCAGTGGAAGCAGTGAAGACGCTGGCGTCGGTCTTCGACCGGACGCTAATGGGGCGCGTCCGGTCCTGCTGATGTGGCAGCACACAGAGGAGACAGAGTGTGACCGGACGTTGGGTGAGTCCGGTCAGGTATGACCGGACGCATCCGGTCATGAATTTTCATGAATGGAACCTTACTGGAAACGACCGGACGCTGGGGTCCTGCGTTCGGTCACTTTGAGCAGCGCGTTTGGCCACTACTTAAATGTATTGATGACCGTTGAGATCGAGCGATCAGTGTTTGAAGCCGATGACACGTGCCAAGCATCGGGCGACCGGACGCTGGGGTCCTGCGTCCGGTCGATATGACCGGAGCGTCCGGTCACCCCGTGTTGTGCCCAGTGAAGGGGTACAACGGCTCTATTTTGTGGGGGCTTCTATTTAAACCCCATGGCTAGCTCAAGCTCACTCTCTGGACCATTAGGATTGACATAGCAACCTTGTGAGCTTAGCCAAAGCCCTCCCACTCATCTCCATCATAGATTTATCATCTTTGTGAGATTGGGAGAGAATCCAAGTGCATTGCTTGAGTATTTGCATCTAGAGGCACTTGGTGTTCGTGTTTCGCTGCGGGATTCACTTGTTACTCTTGATGGTTGCTGCCACCTAGATGGCTTGGAGCAGTGAGGATCATAGAGCGGAGGTTGGTGATTATCTCCGGCTCCGATCGTTGTGATTGTGAGGGGTTCTTGACCTTTCCCGGCGGAGAGCCAAAATGTACTCTAGTGAATTGCTCGTGGCTTGTGTGATCCTCATCTTGTGTTGGTTGTGCGGCACCCTATTGAGGGTTTGGCGTGTGATGCCAATTAGCGCGTGAACCTCTAAGTGAGTGTATCGCCACAACGAGGACTAGCTTGCCGGCAAGCAAGTGAACCTCGGTAAAAAATCATTGTGCCATCATTTGATTTTGAGGTGATTGGTCTTCATTGGTATTCATCTTTGTGATTGATTGGTTCACTCCTCGACACGGCAGTATAACTATCTTGCTCTCTCTCTTTACAATACCACAAACTAGTTATCAAGCTCTTTAGTGTAGCTAGTTGTGAGAGCTTGTTACTTTGGTTAGTGTGGCTCTTTAGTTAGCCTTTGAGAGCACACTAATTTAGTGTAGTGACATAGTCATTGTGTGTTTAGAAACTATAGAAATTAGAATTGTGGTAGGTGGCTTGCATTTTTAGTAGGCTAGCGCAACACTTGCTTCGCTTCATAATTGTCTAACCGGTTTGTTAAGTGTTGTTGTAGAAATTTTTAATAGGCTATTCACCCCCCTCTAGCCATTAGGATCTTTCAGCATAACCGAGTATACATGCCATAGTCGAGTGGGAGCCGAGCGGAAGCACGAGTGGATAGTAGATGAGGACAGACGTCGATTCTCGTTAGGTGGACATGTGGCAGTCAATGGCAGCACGTATGTATGGAAGCTGAGTGCATACTGTATGCGTGGAGTTTTTTTCGAAAACGGAGGATCTCTCCGCTTAGAATCGCTACGGAGAGGATCTCACTAGCCGGTCAACTCATACCGGCCAATCTGATCATCCCACTACCGGCTAGTGATGAGCGACCGAAGCAATACTCCACCCCAAGGCTACAAGTAGAAGGCAGATAAGACGCGACCGAGCACCCATTCTGGGAGCGCGTGACTCTCCTCTTCCTCCTTCCTCGTGCTTTGTCTGTCCCAACCTCGCCTTCCTCCCCATCGCCCCACAGCTAGTGGCTGCCTCATCACTTGCCGCACCGCCCACCTCCCGTCCCTGCCCTCTTAACCTCGCCAAGATCCATCCGAGAATTATGTGGGGCCTTGGGGTTTCTGCTCGAATGGCTCAGTACGTGCATTACAACAAACAATAAACGACCTTGACCTTTTTCGTATTTAATTCAATTTTCCCCTGACGTGCGTGCGAGATATCCTATCTCCGTGTCCGTGTCATCACAGTCATTTTCTCTTACCACAATTTTTATTCAGTACTTTACTTGCATATCACACCCCTGTCCAAAACAAATCACAGCTAATGACACATTGCACCAAGCAAATCACAGCTGATGACACATTGCACCGACCATTTTTTGCTCTCTCTCTCTCTCTCTAGGATTCGCCAACTGCAGCGACGTCCTCCCAGTGTACATCGGTGACGGCCCCACACCGACGAGGATGCTTTCAAAGTGCTCATCTCATCATCTGACGTTGCTTGATTGATCTTGACTATTTGTTAGTAGCTAATAATCTAGTCGTGTGGCATGGCAATATGGAATTAGGTGTTGAGGAAGAGGGGCCAAGGCATCGGGATCCTTGTGTCCAAGTGCCTCAAGTAGACGAACGCCTCCTACTCCCAGCAGGACCCGGGCAAGGTGATGGACTTCTTGCTCCGTCTGGTGGAATGGAAGTGGAAACCCTCGGCAGCCCTGATGATCGGTCCTCCGTCGTCCTCGTCCTCGACCCCCACCCTCATCCCTGCCCCTCGACTCCGCCCTCCCTTAATCCCAGAGCAGGTCACTGCTGACCTCCATCGCGCCGCCTCGTCCTATCGACCCCGTCCTCCCCTAACCTCTGCCGCGACACCTCCACCGTCCTCATCCTTGCCCCTGCCCCCGCCCCTCGACCTAGCCCTCCCCTAAACGCAGAGCAGGTTGACGATGATCTCCACCGTGATGCCCTCTCCGCCCACCCTGCCCAACTGCCTTCTCCCGCTACCCTACCCCACCGTCGTCTCACCCGCCTCCACCGCCGTGTCGCGGCCGCCACCCCCAAAATCTCCTAAGCCCGTGGGAACATATCCCCTAACCCGCCGCCGTCTTCTTCTTCGTCTCTGGTGGTGGGGGGGTGGACATTGTTGAAGCGGTGTCGCTTGGGAGCAGGGTAGCGTGGGCGCGGGTGCGTGGGAGCGGGCATCGCGCTAGAGCGCGACGGTCGCGTAGTAGAATTTCCGCTACAAGTAGGAATACGAAGCAAGGAATCAAGGAGCTTTAATTTGCTTCTTGGATCACATATAGATGCAACAAACAAAGCAAAACATACCAAATCGTATTATTGAAGAAAAAAGAAAATCCAAACTACAGAAAACAAGAAAAGGAAACGAAAAGCAACACGGCGTCTATGTTGGCCTCGATGATCTCTCGCGGTCCTAGAGCGGATTGGCGGGGTGAACTCCTGTCTCCTGGCTTGGAATTGTAACACTGCTCAATGCTCACCATACCAGGTCGCCCGACGGAAGGGCTGATGTCGCCTCAGC